>OY757025.1:57424418-58059353 GCA_963580285.1 Lucinisca nassula
TCTATCGCCAATCTAGGGTGACGAACGAACATTGGAAAGTATCCGGTGCTGTCATGAAACGTCGCGTTATAGGCATGAAAAAGAGTGTAAACGTTTACCTTCCAATCACTTTAATGTTTTTCCTCCAATGTCCCAAGCATCTTCAATAAGGTTTGATTAAACCTCTCCATCTGACCAAAGGATGGTAGGGTATTGTTCGGGATTTCTCTACTCTAGCGATCTCGAAAAGCTCTTTGATCAACTTGGATTAAAAGTTTTGACCTTGATCGCTATGAAGTCGAGAGGGAAATCCCTAAATAAATGCACAATGATTTGATCGAACAACGTCGTTTTAGCCGTCGTTTTAGCGGTTTGGTTCTTAATGGGGATGGCTTGGGCATAGCGGGAAAAGTGATCGGTGATGACCAATATGTTTTCAAAACCACCTTTGGATCTCTCTAGAGAGAGGAAGTCAAGGCACACGATTTCCTTTGGTGAAGTCGGTGTTATATTCATCAATTTACTCTTGTCAGTACCAGCTTTCCTCCTAACGCAGCGCCCGCACGATTATCCATGTCTTTGATATATGTGTCCATGCTGGGCCATTCAAACCTCTGCTTAACAAGTGAGGCTGTTCTGTCCCTGCCTCGATGGCCAAGATCATCATGCAGGGCTTGAAATGCGTCTTCTCGGAAAAGTGGCGGGAGAACGAGTTGCAGGAAATCATGTCCGTTCAAAACGACCTTACGATGGAGAACGCCACTGATGAGGAGCATTCTGTCCCATTCTGTCAAACGTTTGACTCACTTTCCGTTTTGAAGAAGCATGCGAACCTGCCTGAAGGTTAGTAATAATGAATCCCAAAGAAGGGTCGTCCAGTTGAGCTTTCATTGGAAGGCCTTTTGGACTGAAGCAACTGCTCTTGAATCTCTTCGGAGGAAGGAGGTAGAGATCCTGTACCATCAGAGACAAGTATGCTATCTATCAACGGACACTTCTCAGCTGTAATTGACAGGGACAAGGTTTTAAAAACACCAGGGTTAATCGTTCGCTCCTCTCATTAGTTTCCTGGCGTCTTGACAGGCCATCTACATCCGCATTCTTCCTACCAATCCCATACTTTAGCAAAAGGTCGTAGTCACTAAGACCAGCCACCTAGCGTTGTCCTGTAGCATCGAGGTTCGCTGTCGTGTGAATATATGTAAGTGGATTATTATCAGTAATCATATCAAACGAAATACCGTGTAGGTAGTCGTGAAAATTCTCAATGACATCCCATTTTAATGCAAGAAACTAATGTTATCAGCCAGTTTTTTCTGTATTCCAAACTTTTCCAACTATCCATGCTCACACCAGTACTATCATTTTGATTCTTAAGGAATATTTGCACGGCCCCGCCCATCGGGGCTTGAAGAAATATATGGGCTGCATGATGCTTTTACGCAGAGCTGAATCCGACCCGCACACGAGTACTGGTAAACCGCTTAGAGGATCTAAGCCTGCCCAGGCAAAGCGGTGCACACGAGTCGGATCGTCCATGCTTATAAACCCTATTGGTTTCATTGGGCGACAGGGCTTGAGATGTCATTTCATCTCAGTGTCGGGTAAAAGTCCCACGAAAATGGAAGCAACGTCTCCAAAATGACCTTTACAGTGTTGATGGGGACGTTAAACCTAAAATCAAACAAACAAAGGAATATTTTCATAAAGTGAATGAAGAAGCGGAAGCGCTGTGGTTGGGTTCTAAAATTGCGTCGATAAAACTTGATATTACATATCATCTTTCAAATAGTATTTATTGGGTTGTGTATGATGCATATCTTGGTACAGTTGTTAAGAAAATTGTTAGCTTTACGAGCTCCTTAGTGAAAACTTCCAGCAAATACGATAACTAATCTACAGATTTTTGCTGCAAAATGTGCGTAGCTTTTGCAAATGTGCAGTACACAAGGGCCATAACTTTATCTGTAATATTAGAGGAGTTATTAGACTTTGTGTTTTTGTTTAAATTACGAAAACACCCCTATACAAATAAATTGTAAATTTTATCGCCGAAAATCGAAACTTTTAAGATGAAATATTGTGATAGATTTCTTATTTCTGCTCAAAATATAGATTGTCTGTACTCGTTAGAACCGCCTCGACGAGGCGGTTCTAACCAGTACCCACACTCTATATTTTAGAGCAGAAATGAGAAAAATAAGGTTAACCTCTATAAACCCCAGTTGTACTATATAAAAACGGGGTTCCATGGGGTCCAGATTATAAAGGCGTGTTTTCGTGATGGATTTTTTTTCCACAGAATAGCTGTATGATGACGTATCGTCACGTTAACAGGTCTGTGTATCGAACACTCTATAGAATTACAACACACACACACACACACACACACACACACACACACACACACGTTTAATACCCGTTACAGTAAAATGCGCCAAAGCGGGGGTATAGCAGTCAGATACTCTGACAGTTCTGGTTTCTAACTGGCTAAAATTAATAAGTCTTTCTTAACAACAAATATTGGTTATTCAATTTCATTTTTATGTGCATTCCTTGTTTGCAAAGGCAAACTTTAAAGATTAACATATAAATAGTTGTCATATTTTACAGACTTAATGCATTTCCAAACGTTCGTTGCCATAACCCTATATCGAACATCTGTCAAAGAAGTTAAGCGTAACGTTGAAGAAAATTATCAATATGAAACAATTTAAATGATTTATCAACATGAATATTGGCAGATTTATCTCAATATAAAGTACACAGCATTTTCTTGGCAATATGTCTCTCTGCAAGCACATATACATGTACGTGTACACGTGTTATGTAAGGCGAACAATGTAGAAACATGTAGAAACAATGGAGAGCCTTAGAGGATTTCACGTGACTGAAGCAAACCCTCGACAAATTTCATGAACAACATAGTGCAAAATTCTATTTATTGTTTTTTTCACCAGCTTAATCACACTTTGCGCACAAATAACTAACCACTGTCCCGGAAGGTGTCATACCATTTTTCGACGTGATTAAGGCGTCATATGTAATCTGTTACCACACGATTTTATATTGTAATGCTACATGTTGTGAATGACGATGTTAATGGTTGAATCAAATTACATACGATGTGGCTGGCGGTTTCCAGTATTCATGTGAGGTCGGTTTCGGCTCTGCGTTGACGCATCATGCCGCCCAATCTATTACTTAAACCCCCGATGGGCGGGCTGTTTAAAAATCAAGTAAGCATGCTGATATCATAAAGAGGAGATCGACTTATGTGCTAGTTTGATACCATCTAATACATGTATCTGCACGCTTGTTAATTTGATGTAATCAGAGACGTTTATGTATAGGATCTTACACGAGTGGGCATTTTATAAATTTCATATGAAGTGACCACGAGTGTAAGATTCTGTTTATCATATGATCACTTAAAATAGGATTTTATCGCCTTTGAATTTGACAATTTTCGGCAAAAATGCATTTTTGACATGGACGTCGCCAGGACGTTACTTAATCCCGACAAAGTGTTATTACACGTGTGGTCATACGATTATTAATTACACGACGTTATCCACTGCTTATCAACGACGTCATATGATAAATCTGTATTCTGGCATGTTCTGTCTGTTTCAGGTCATTACAGTGCAGTCGTATTACCATCCACAAGAATCTTGTTGTGTCTTTCATCTTCCGATTCATTGTTAATATCATCATTACAGAACCTTATATTTCAAACCGGAAGACATCTTATAGAGATTTCGTAAGTATTTTCTGCATCATGTTTTCATCACGAAAACACGCCTTGACCACAAATGTTGACAATCTTGAACCCCACGTTTAAACAGCAAAATAGAAGTGGAGGCAAAGATCAGGAATCGATCGATTAACCCACAGCTCCCATAAGAGACACCAAAGGGATAGAAGCACAAACATGAAACAACAGACCCTAACTGTAAACTGGAGTTTACATGGTAAACCTTATTTATGGTATACTTATTTATCGGAATTATGGAACTTCCAAAGTTGTACTGGATTCCTAAGCTTCACAAGAATCCGTACAAGCAAATATATATCACGGGTTCAGCTAAGTGCTCAAGCAAGCCTCTTTCACAGATCCTAACACGAATCCTTACTGCAGTTAAAGATGGCCTTCAGAAATATTGTTACACTGCATATGCCAGGAGTGGTGTGAATCCGATGTGGATATTGAAAAACTCCAAAGAGCTTCTAGAACATCTTCAGTCACAGTCTTTTCTCTCAGTAAACAGCATAAAATCATTCGATTTCTCAACACTCTACACAACTATTCCTCATTATAAATTGAAATCTAAACGCAAGGAAATCATAAATCAATGTTTTTCCACATGAATGGTAATCGTCGCTACCAGTATGTTGTCCTTGGCTACAAAGACATATACTTCGTTCGAGATCACACTGATGCACCACAAAAGTACACTGATGCAGATGTCATTAGGATGCTGGAATATCTAATTGACACTATTTTCATGGAGTTCAGTGGCCTATGATTTCGGCAAACAATTGGCATACCAATGGGTACCTATTGTGTACTGTTGCTTGCCGACTTGTTCTTGTACTCGTATGAGGCGGAGTTTGTACAAGGTCTCCTCAAAGCAGACAAGAAACGCCTTGCACAACAATTCAATTTCACATACAGATATATAGATGATTTATTGTCTCTGAAAAATGCTAAAGTCGCAGAGTACTTGGAATTCATCTATCCAGGTGAACTTGAAATTAAGGAAACAACAGAGACTGCAAACTCCTCCTCATACTTGGATTGTTATCTCTATATTGACAACGGGAAGCTTACTACTAGGCTGTACGATAAACGAGATGACTTCAATTTTCCCATTGTTAACTTTCCCTTCCTGAGCAGTAAAATCCCGTTTGCACCAGCATATGGAGTTTACGTTTCACAGTTAATCCGTTATGCTAGAGCCTTTTCAAAGTATCAGGACTTTATGGAGCGTAAGAAGGTGCTCACTACCAGGTTGTTATGCCAGGGGTATCAAAAAACCAAACTGGTATCAACACTAAAGAAGTTCTATGGGAGGCACCATGATCTTGTTGATCCGTACAATGTGGCCATTTCCTGAATTATTTCTGATATGTTTGCCAATGGAAAGCCATAGGAAGACTTCCAAAATCTCGGACATACCCTTCTCGGCGATGGGCATGGACGGCGAAGCTTGCTTACCAAGTAATGCTTACTATCCGCGGACGCCTGATTACACTCTTCTGGAGTCCATGTCTGTTGATCTGAACATTGATATTTGCCATTTTGTCTATGGACTAATGATTTTGAATTAACGCTTGATACTACGACTTAAACTACTTATTTGTCTTATTTCTGCTCTAAAATATAGATTTTGAGCAGAAATAAGAAAACAAATCTGTTCTAAAATATAGAGTTTGAGCAGAAATAAGAAAAAATATCACAAATTTTCATCTTAAAATTTCGTTTTTCGGCGGATAAGTTTACAATGTAAAGGCGTGTTTTCGTAATGTAAGCGGTGCACGACAAAATTACATTAAGATCAACACAGACACAGATCATTGTTTGTAGCAAGCCAGTCTGGCCAAAGACGTTGCTTTTTGATATTTTGGTACATAAAGAATCTTACATTAGTGTTCATGTATTATCGCATTTATTAAAAGAGTTGAGGAAAAGGGATAAAATGCATTTTATCCCCTTTTCCTCAACGGGTTTAATAAATTTATTAATACATTAGCACGAATGCAAGATTCCATTTATAACTCATTTTATTCACGGTGTTTTCTTTTTACAAAACTGTCAATATTACGCCAATAGTAAACGGACGACGTACGTGTAACGTAACGGGTCATATCTAACTGTTTCACTAGTGGATTACAGAATTTTATACATGGCGTTGTTTGATTATCAGACGCGACGTCATATAATAAATTTCGATAAGACGTCCATGCGACATAATGCAGTTTTTCACATCTACAAAACGGTTACATTTCTGATGAAATGATATGTTATTTTTAGCTTTACTCCATAATACGTTATGCGTGTTCGTTAGAACCGCCTCGTTCTAACGAGCAGAAGTAAGAAAAATTAATATATACTCCAACAAACCCAGAAGGGTTTAACGCGAAGTTTGTGCGTGATTCATCGGCGTTTACACATCGATAAAATCCACAAAAATGCTAATTCATTCTTATAATTCCAAATATGTCATCGCAATATTAAAAATACAACCAAAATGGTATTTTAAGGAATTATTTCGAAAGCGTAAGCAACGGCGGAATGATTATTCAGTTAGAAGCTGCCGTCTTTGAAACAACCCAAAGCGAACAAAATGTCAAGTCTATAAACTCAGTTTATATGTCTTCTAACATTTACGTTTTCAATAGTTTTCCTTCTTTTAATCAAACGCTGTTTACGTCGTCTACATACAATGATGTAACGTCACGTTATATTACAGCCTGTCGCTATGTGAAACAGGTCTGAGATTCTTGCTCATGGAATTTATGGAAGTATTAAACTTTTTTTTCAACCAATCAAATCGCTAGAAATTTACATAATGCTGGAGAATTGGCATTATTACACACACCGTAAAACAACTTCGCATGAGTATAAATGAATACAATCAGGACACAATACCTTTTCTTTATGAGTATATAACCGAAATCAAGTCTTGAAAAAACGAATCTAGTAAATGATTCCAGAGGGGGTGATGTGTATCTTGCGTCTCTGGGGTGTCTAACTGATATTGGCTTACAGATGGGCAAGGCTTGCTGTCCTTGCAGCAGGTAAGGGTAGAGGGGGAATGTTGTTATTTCAGTTTCTACACTTACATTTATTTTGTCTTTCTCCCCTATCCCTTGCTTTCATCTCCTCTACTATCTCTTCTATCCCTTTTCTTTCTTTCCCCCACAAGATTTGACGTTCCGTTTCGAGTAAACCCAAAACAAGCAAGCAAACATGATTACAGAAATGCTCCTGTTGAAAAAATAGGTCAATGATCATTCGATATGAAATGTTTATTTGTCACAAACATAAGGGCGTTTTACCCTACATGCTATGCGTTAACTAGCCAACCGTGCTAGCACCTACATGCATCACGAAAACACGCTTTTTTAATTTTGTCTTCCTTGAATTCCACTTTAATATAGTTAAACTGAGGTGTATAGGGGTAAACCTTATTTTTCTTATTTTTGCTCTGAATTGAGGCGGTTCTAACGACTTCCCACGATCTTTATTTTGAGCAGAAATTATATGACAATTAAAATTTTCCGTTTTATCGGCGGTAAAGTCTACAATGCATTTGTATAGGCGTGTTTTCGTAATGTAAAGGGAATAGTGGGGTTCATAGAGGATCTTACATGAGTGTTCATGTATTATTGAATTTATTAAACGAGTTGAGGAAAAGGGATAAAATGCGAGGCTTTGCCGAGTGGATTATCGAAAATATTACATGGCGTTATTACACTCTCAGACGCGACGTCATATGATAAAAAGGGTTTTCATTATTTGTCGAAAATACAGTTTTGGTACTCGTTATAAATACTCCATTGAGGCAGTTCTAACAAGCACCCACAACCTGCTTGCAGCAGAAACAATATTTTCATCTGATACGGGCTAGCTATATCATTTGTAAGCATGTGTAGAAAGGGACACACTGCCTCAATTCTCAGACATTATAATACATATCGTTTCCATACAAATTGTCTAGTCATTGTGCTTAAGTTTTGATTGTTCTAACTAATTATGAAATGGATACGAACATGTCAAAATTCATCGAAATATCTTAAAGAGTTTATGACAAGAGAATACACCGATCAGCCTGTGCATGAAGCAAGTCTGCCCCGAGTCTTCATTTTTTGTTCTATGGATGTTTTATATGCAGGAATTCTCGAACTACAGGTACTAATCCGCACCATTCCGTCACGTCTATGGCCTGTCGCTAGTACAATGGGGGAAATGTATAAAATTATACAGGAACCCGACATTTAACCAATTAAATCATTTATTTTCATCAATACTTTACGAAAACTCACCTATACAAATACATTGTAACCTTATTCGCCGCAAAAATAACAATTTTAAGATGACAAATTGTGATATTTTTCTTATTTCTGCTCAAAATATAGATTGTCGAGACGGTTCTAACGAGAACCCACAATCTATATTTTAGAGCAGAAATAAGAAAAATAAGGTTAACCCCTGTAAACCCGTTTCACTATATAAAATTGGGGTTCAAGGGGGCCAAAACTATATAGGCGTGTTCTTGTTATGACAAGATATAATTATAAGCTCGCAATCGATAGAAAAATGTATCTGCTTCAGTTTCATACAAAATTTGTTGAAATAAGATATATCTTAAAATGGCCCAGATTGTAATGATTGCTGCTCGGGTTTTTCCTTATTAAGTCTTTGTATTTTACAACAAAACTGAACAATAGCCTTAATTTAAACGCCCAATGAAAAAATTCTCCGCTCAATATACATGTAACCACTCATTCGATAGATCCATGTAATATCTTCAGTTTTATGGTAAAATATTGAAAACAATATTATTTTAAAAGTGGCCAGCAGGTTGCAAAATATAGCAATATTTGACAAAATACAACAGGCAGGTGTGTTTAATTTCTCACCAGCTTACAAAGGGTAAGACGACCGGTCAAAGTGAATTAATCGAAGCCTATCGAAAACGGAATATCGATAACCTGAGTAACAGTTCCTTTAGTACTGTAACTCCTTGTAGTGTTAAAGTCCAGGGGACAGTTCTTCAAAACTAACGATGTCGTTAGTTAACGTATCGTTAAAATTTTGACCATTGTACAAGGAAATTGCGCTTCTAATTGTGCTGAAAACAAGGTGGGCAGCAGCAGTACAACACGCAAACACGCCTATATATATATATGTAGTTTTGATCTCCTTGAACCCCACTTTTATATATAAAACTGAGATTTACAGGGGTGAAACATTATTTTTCTTATTTCTGCTCTAAAATATAGATTGTGGGTACTCGTTAGAACCGCCTCAAGGAGGCGGCTCTAACATGTACTCACAATCTATATTTTGAGTAAAAGTAATAAAAAAATTTTCAGGGTAAATTTTTCATTTTTACGGCGGTAAAACTTACAGTGTATTTGTATAGGCGTGTTTTCGTTATGGCCGTTCTCATTTTTTTCAGCAAAAATAACACTATGTTAGATATTATGCCTACTACAACAGTTACTCCATTTTGTACCAGAAACCCTAAAACGAGGAATTAGCAAACAGTGCAGGCCCAGATCAGACGCCGCAGAACGCGGCGTCTGATCAGGGCCTACACTGTTTGCTAAAAGTTTAGCCATTTTCCAAATAAAATTTGAAGAAAATGCAGCCTGTCACCCCTGATATTTTAAATGGACTCCCGCTATATATACATGTAAGGAGGAAGATTCCATTTGGTACAAAAAAGGTTAACAATTTGACCGACACTGTAGCTAGTAAACATCACGAAAAAACGCCTATACAATTCTGACCCCCTTCAACCCCACTTTTATATAGTAAAACTTTGGTTTAAAGGGGTAAACCTTATTTTTCTTATTTCTGCTCTAAAATATAGATTGTTGGTACTCGTTAGAACCGCCTCCACGACCTATATTTTGAGCAGAAATAAGAAAAATATCACAGTTTTTCAACTTAAAATTTTAAAGTTTTTTGGGCGGTAAAATTTACAATGTATTTGAATAGGCGTGTTTTCGTAATCTTTGGGCAAATGAACCCAAATGCTTTAAATCACGTGAACAAGTCCGTTAAATAAAGACCCCCACCCTAAACCCCACTTTATGTAGTGAAAACTGGGGTTTACGGGGTATTCATTATTCTTCTTCTTTCTGCTCCAAGACATACGTTGTGGGTACTCGTTAGAACCGCCTCAATTTATATTTTAAGCATTTATAGGAAAAATATCAAGGATTTTCATCAGAAAAGTAGCCATTTTGGAGATGTGAAAAATGCACTATGCCGCACGGGTGTGTTATCGTAATGTAAAGTATTACGTGATCCACGAAGATTCTTATTAGGTTGCGCGGATACGCAGGCAGTTTTCTTGTTGTTTTTAACGGTCTGCATGCTGGGTATATTTTTCAGCAAAAGAGATTTTGGAATTTGGCTGCGTGGATACGAAGGCTGATCTGTGTCTTCGCTGGTGCCACAAGTGTTCTTGTTGTTTTTAATGCTCTGCAGGCTGGGTATATTTTTCAGCGGACGACATTTTGGAACAGTTGTCTTATTTTTCCTAGAAGATAGGTTTTCTGGGAACAATAAGAACAATACCAACAATATGTGGGGGCCCCGCCCATCGGGGCTTGAAAAAATAAATGGGCTGCATGATGCTTCCACGCAGAGCTGAAATCCGACCGCACACGAGTACTGGTAAACCGCTTAGAGGATCTAAGCCTGCCCAGGCAAAGCGGTACATGCTTATAAACCATATTGGTTTCATTGGGCGACAGGGCTTGAGATGTCAATGTCGGGTAAAAAAACCCACAAAATTGGAAGCAACGTCTCCAAAATGACCTTTACAGTGTTGACGGGGACGTTAAACCTCAAATCAAACAAACAAAAAAACCAACAATATGTCGTCTGCTGAATTAGCGCAGAGAGTGGTGAAGGGTAAATATGCCAGCTGCTGCAATATATATTTTTGTTTTAGGACTGGTTATGTAAAACAATAACATCATTGGCACAGTATACAACGTTAGCTAATATATTCTGGATGTTTGTCGAGGGCTTGTTTCTCCACCATAGTCTCGTTGTAGGCGTCTTCTCAACTGAACCTAACTTTATTCTCTTTTATCTTATTGGCTGGGGTAAGTAGACATTTAAACTACAGTGTATTTCAACTTAACAATACGAAAACACGCCTATAAAATACACTGTAAACTGTACCGCCACAAAACGAGAAAATTTAAAGATGAAAAATTTTGATGTTTTTCTTAATTCTGCTCAAAATATAGATTTGGGTACAAGCTAGAAGGTTCTATCGGGTACCCACAATATGTATTTTAGAACAGAAATAAAAATAAGGTATACCCCTGTAAACCCCAGTTTTACTATATAAAAGTGGGGTTCAAGTGGGTCAAAATTATATAGGGTGGTTTTTGTGATGAGACTTACAACAAAGTCATGTATGTTATACCCTCAAAACTAGACTTGGAGGCAATTACAACACAACTTTATATATTTAAGTTTTATACTATTTCGTAGGTCTTATGAGAAACTATAATGCCACGGCCATCTTACGAATTAGATCCGGAGCTACGGTCCAAGCTGTTGCGTTCAACTGTATCTGTGTATAAATTATTTAACCCCACTTACACGTACTCAGGCAGTGACGCGTACGGACCCGCCCATCGGGGTCTGAAGAAATATATGGGCTGCACGATGCTTCCTAGCAGAGCTGAATCCGACCCGCACACGAGTACTGGTAAACTGCTTAGAGGATCTAAGCATGTCAAGGCAAAGCGGTGCGAGTCGACCGGTCCATACTTATAAACCCTATTGGTTTCACTGGGCGGCAGGGCTTGAGAAGTCATGTCATCTCAGTGTCGGGTAAAAGTCCCACAAAATTGGAAGCAACGTCTCCAAAATGACCTTTACAGTGCTGACGGGGACGTTAAACCTCAAATAAAACAAACAAAAGTGACGCGTACGTATATTTCTCTGTTTAAAGTTCTTCTGTACTAAAACATCGATGATTGCAGTGTTATATTGCAAAGAGAATACATTTTTTTATCTTTTCGCAAGAATATTTTCCATTACGAAAACACGCCTATACAAATCCATTGTTAACTTCACCGCCGGAAAAAATGGAAATTTTAAGATGAAAAATTGGGATATTTTTCTTATTTCTGCTCAAAATATAGATTATGGGTATTCGTGAGGCGGTTCTAACGAGTAACCACTATCTATATATATTAGAGTAGAAATAAGACAAATAAGGTATACCCCTGTAAACCCCAGTTTTACTATATAAAAGTGGGATTCAAGGGGCTCAAAATTATATAGGCGTGTTCTAATTCTCAGTAAAATAGAAGTGAAGGCAATGATCAGGAATCGATACAAATAACCCACACCTTCCATCAGAGACACCACAGCGAAAGAAGCACAGACACGAATAAACTAGACCCTAATGGAAACATCAATAGCGGAAAGCCAAAGGGACAGTCACTTTCTCACAAAATGGCCAACTGGCTATCCAAAATAAAATAATATATGCGACACACACACACACCTAAGAGACAAACCATAACAAAAATAAACCACGACAGAAGAACCGCCTTGGAAGGGCCAATGAAACGAATTCCACTGTGGTGGGGGGGTGCTTAAATCGATTCTACGTGGCCACAAACCTTTACGTTGGAACGGTCATAGAATCTGAGGCCTGACCGTACAATTAAAGAGGGAAGCAAAGTTGTCTACCGTGATTGGGTTAACTGCCATGCATGCAGTCTGTCGTATAACATTTATGTTGTACTTTTTTGTTAATTGGTTTTGGTTTTACGGCCCTTTCAAGATTATTTCCCTCATATCGAGCCGATCGTTAATCAGAGGTGGGCGAAAACCGGAGTACCCGGAGAAAAACCACCTGACCCCCCGTTGCAGAACTTTGCTGGCGCCTCACATGTGACCCGAGGGAGGCTCGAACCACAGCGATGAGAGACCTAATGTTCAAGAAACAGCGCTCATAACCACTAGGCCACGGAGGCCTTATGTTGTACCCTATCTTTTTATATCTACATGTAAGAATGATTTTACGAAATTGGGTGCTGAAGTCATTGCATTTATATATTTGTCTGATTTTATATACCAAGTTACCATAAAATTCGGGTTCCGATAGACCTTGTTGCAGAAGAGATTAAAGTCCAACAATGAATTCTAAAATTAAATCGGAATGACGTTTATAAAAATTTGAAAAGGCTTTTCGTAGTTTATGAAACCGATAACCCTGATTCAGAAGTTAAGCAGTTGACAATTTATTACGAGTGTTGAAGCCAGTTACATGACTAGAAACTCTGGCAAATCGAATTAATTGCGATATATAAACGCCAAAGGATGCCGCACGAGAAACATCACATCCAAGAAAGCAAAATTTACAATCTCGAAATCAATATCATCCCGTTTATCATAAATTTTACAAGAAACAAACCCATCTACAATAGATAGATGTAAATCAAAAAACGAGGCCTCGGTATCAGAAGAATTTGCTTTAATTATCTGTAAATTTGACTGATCAAACCATCGAAATAGGTAGTGTCAATATTAAATAAATCATCAAAGTTTGGTACAGAAAATTAAATGTACATGTAATATATCTTTTTGTCATAACGTTTTAAAGGAAACCCCTGTTACATTTTTAAAGGTAGAAGTAAAACAAAGATCAGGAATTGATACAATTAACTTACTCCATCCATAAAAGACACCAAAGGGAAAGAAATACAAACATTAAGCGACCAGACCATAATGGAAACCTAAACAAAGGAAGGCCATATGGACAGTTACTTTCCCACAAAATGGCCATATGGCCATCCAAAATTAAAAGACACAAGTGATACACACAGTAAGTAACAAACAACAACATAAATAAATCGCCACAGAAGAGCCGCCTTGGAACGGTCAGTGGAAGATTTCTCAAACAAGCAGTTGTTATACAACGAGGAACGAACATCGGTTTAATAATGACCTTCAACAGGTATCTAAAGGATGTCAATTGATGGAACAGTGAAAAGCAATTGCATAAGCAATCCCTGAGGATTGGAAAAATAAGAGCATTAAATGCATGTACGGGGAGACCTTTTACAGCCGCCACACGGCACAAACAAAACAGCCCTGATATGCAAAGTAGAAGTAAAACAAAGATCAGGAATTGATACAATTAACTTACTCCATCCATAAAAGACACCAAAGGGAAAAATCAAACAAGCAGTTGTTATACAACGAGGAACGAACATCGGTTTAATAATGACCTTCAACAGGTATCTAAAGGATGTCAATTGATGGAACAGTGAAAAGCAATTGCATAAGCAATCCCTGAGGATTGGAAAAATAAGAGCATTAAAGGGCCTGTCTTGTTAATGGTTTTCTGAGAAAAACGGCCCTTTCAGGCTGATTGATAAAACGCTCCATAAAAGTAAACTAGTGCTATTAATAGTTGAAATACATAAACATGTAGTAAGCTTGACAAAAACTTCAATGTCTAACCTTTAGTTGGATATAAAGATGATGAATAGTGGGGAAAATGACATTTAAAAATAGTGGGAAAGCAATGATCAGGAATCGATACAATTAACCCACAGCTCCCAGCAGAGACACCAAAGGGAAAGAAACACAAACAATAAACAAAAGACCCTATTGGAAACATCAATAGCGGAAAGCCAAAAGGACAGTTACTTTCCCACATAATGGCCAATAGGCTATCCAAAATACAAAAATAGATGCGACACAAACACCAAAAGACAAACCATAAAAAAATAAACCGCGACAGAAGAACTGCCTTGGAACGGTTAGCGGAAACGAATTCAACTGGGGGGCTTAAATTGATTTTACGTGGCCATAATCCTCGCCCTTACCTCCATCGCGATTAAGACAAATAATTTGTTCAGTCCGCATGAAGGCCTCCTAACTCATCAGTGCAATATCTCCGTGAACACAAAAATCAAACAACCACAGAGATGTAACAACGGTGAGGACTCGACAGCAAGAAATGCTGGAGCAAAAGAAAACCAACAGTTAGACTCCGATGGGCCCGACCAAAGACAGAGCATCAGGTACCAACCAACATAAGCCTTTACGCTGGAACCGTCATAGAATCTGAAGCCTGACAAAAAAAGCTTATCACTACCTTAAGGAGTAGTCTATCCTTTAGTCTCAGCCAATAAAACAGTTCTCAGCCTACCAAGAGACAATCGACTCATGCTTTGAATTTTTTGTTTCTAAAACCAGCCTGTGCAGCAACATCTCATTCTGGGCAACTCCTGTACCCTTTCCTTATATCTAGACCTAAGCTGATCCATGAAAACACGCCTATATAAGTTCGATCCCCTTGAACCCCACTTTTATATAGTAAAACTGAGGTTTACAGGGGGGAAAACCTAATTTTTTCTTATTTCTGCTCTAAAATATAGATTGTTAGTACTCGTTAGAACCGCCTCATCGAGGCGGTTCTAACGAGTACCTACGATCTATATTTTAGAGCATAAATAAGAAAAGAATCACAATTTGTCATCTTAAAATTTTCATTTGTTTCGGCGATAAAGGTTACAATGTATTTGTATTGGCGTGTTTTCGCAATGCATACTAAGCGTTGGCCGCTTATGTATGAAAAATAGAAACAAATAGAATTGAAGGCAATAAACCTGCTCAGAAAGTGTGGTTAGGTAAACTAACCGTCTCGATATTACCTAAATAGTGTTGACTGGGTCGTTACACTGAAAATAAAATAAATACATGAATAAACTAAGCGTCGATACCAAATATAAACGAGGCATTCGGCACTAGGCTGACATTTAACAGCTACAAGATCGTCTTTCTATTCAAAGTCTCTAAGAATGAATGTTTAAGAAAAGTACAGTTCAATCTGTCAATGCTGTCACTTGATTTATATCCAGAGTCAACTACAATATTCATTAACAGCTTATATTGATTAAACCTATTTGCAGTAGCCGGCGAGGCGGGTGCATTAAGGGCACACAAGTTCGCTGTTACATGTACATAACATACTGAAAGTAAAGGTCTTGTTAACGGGCCTCCGTGGCCTAGTGGATAAGAGCGCCGACTCTTAATCATTCGGTCTCTCATCGCTGTTTGTTCGAGCCTGGCTCGGTTCACGTGTGGGACGCCAAGTTCTGCAACGGAAGGTCAGGTGTTTTTTACCGGGTGCTCCGGTTTTCGCCAACCCACCTCTGATTAACGATCGGCGCGATATAAGTAAAAAATAATTTTGAAAGGGTCGTTAAACCGAAACCACCACCAACAACAAGAACAACAATGAAAAAAGACTCAAGGTTTCTGTACAAGCTAATACTTGTATTAGCACCGTGATTGAATTTACGCTCGGGGTGAAAGTGTTCATATAAAATGCCTCTGTCTACGGAAACCTGGAAGGGACATGCATTTTTTTAATATGTTGTGCGAACAAGATAATATCTTGTGCGCACACGTTAATATCTTGTTCGCACAAGTTAATATCTTGTATCTTCTGCGCACAAGATATTATCTTGTTTGCACAACATATATCTTGTGCGGACAACAAAATATCTCGTGCGCACAACTTATTACTGTGTTCGCACAATATAATATCTTGTGCGCACAAGATATTATCTTGTTAGCACAACATATTAATTTGTTTGCACAACATAGATCTTGTGCGGACAGCATAATATCTTGTGCGCATAACTTATTATCTTTTTCGCACAGCATGTTATCTTGATCGCACTACATATTATCTTGTTCGCACAACATAGATCTTGTGCAGACAACAAAATATCTTGTGGGCACCAAGATATTTTATTGTGCGCACAACTTAATATATTGTTCGCACAACATCTTAAAAAATTACATTTCCCTTCCCGGGTTCCGTATCTATCTGTTATTATAGTGTCTTACTGTACGGATAAACCGCTTCTGTATAAAAGTGTTTTGGTAAACTAACTGGATCCATATTAACATAAATTAGGTTGAATGGGCCGTTAAACTACAAACAAACACAGCAAACAAGCAAGCATTTTATGTATTTTATATTTGTTTGTGTGGTTTGAGGTTTAACGTCCCAGTCAACACTATTTGGGTCAGTTTGGAGACGTTTCTTATATTTTTTTGTGCGAGTTTTACCGACATTGAGATGAAATGACATCTCAAACCCTGTCGCCAAATGAAACCAATAGGGTTAATAAGCATGGACAGTGCAACTCGCACCCCTTTGCCTTGGCAGGCTAAGACTTAAGCGGTTTACCACTACTCATGTGCGGTCGGTTTTAGCTCTGCGTGGAAGCATCATGCAGCGCAATCTAACGATATTAGCGGGGCCATTTGTATTTTATGTTCTCAACAAAGCTCACCCATTTATTGCGGAAACAGTATTTGCTGCAGCTTGTATACCTCCTTGTGATATACTGCTTTCTTTCACACCTCCAAAAGGGTTATCTTTCTGTCAAAATCCTATATTTTTTCTTATTTATATTCCGAATATAGGTTGTTGGTGCTCGTTAGAACCGCCTCATTGAGGCGGGGATTCTAACGAATACCCCCAACCTATATCTTGAGCGGTTCTAACGCGTACCCACAACCTATGTTTTGGAACAGAAATATGAGAAATAGTGTATACTTATGTAAACGCCACTTTTATCTATATAAAATGTGGTTAAGAGGGGTGTTAATTTCATGGACGTGTCAACGTGATAATATTTTATTATTTAGTTTTGTAAGATAAGGCCTCCATTACTTAATATGATTATTTATTTTTATTTATTTATTTTATTTATTTATTATTATTTTTATCATTATTTTTTGGTTTTGGTTTTTTGGCCCTTTAAAGATTTATTTCACTCATATCGAGCCAATCGTTAATCGAGTGGGCTTAAACCGGAATACCCGGAGAAAAACCTACTGACCATTGCATCTCACAAGTGACCTGAGCCAGGCTCGAACCCACAGCGGTGAGAGACATAATGGTTAAGAGCCGGCGCTCTTATCCACTAGGCCACGTAGGCCTGTCTTGATATGATTATAACATGAAAAAGATGCTTTCTCTTTTCAGGTGCCCCGGCTGTGTTCATTATTTCATGGGCGATAACGCTCCATTTTGTACATGACTCACCCTGCTGGGCGGACTACTCTCAACTTCCATACTATTATATGATTACCGTTCCTTTCCTACTAGCATTAGGGGTAAGTAGAAATGCCATTAGCATTACAACAACACATCCTTGTACTATAATGGTGTCTTTTAGGTGGCACTACAGTAAAAAAAATCCCCTTACTCACAATGTAAACTGGGGCATATTCCATAATCTACCATATTTCAGCAAGTCTAATGCTTCCATTCTGAGGCATATAATTTGACAGGCTGACCATTTACCTTCCAGAAGCAGCTAAAAATTATGGGTGCTGTGCGGCATATTTTGGCCTTTTCGGTAGCAAATGTCAACAAACCACCACAGCGAATAAATCCAGGCATTTCCAGTGGCCAGTCAGCTCTATTTTCTGGTTCAATTTAAATCAGCTGCTTTTCACAATACCAAATACCTACTAATATTTCTTCTACTAAACAATAATACTTCTCAGAAAAATAATAGCTTAGCACCAAATCCAATCAGAAGCAGCAGAATATTCAATACTCTACTGAAAGCTCTCCCCAAAGCAAGTACAGCTTTCATAAAGACCAATTATTTACTGTAGTGCAACCGATACCAAACCCTAATTTCTTTATGATCCATCAAAAGAATTTCCAAACACAAGTTTAGACCTTATCTTACATGTATAATAAAGTCATGCATAATTAATGTTCAGTGACAAAGAATCTTTAAAATTTGCGAAAAAGTTATCACTTCCAGATTCTACGATGAAAGCGGAACAAACCATGTTTTGTGAAAAAGCGCAAAGTTTACCTCTTTCCTGAATGGAACCCAGAAACCGGCTTACATCAGTGCTTCTTCTCAGATGTCTTTGGAATACTTTAATCCTAAAATGCACTAAGTCATGTCCTATTAGCACCCATGCTGGAAATTTTGGCTGTTCTCACACCTGTACCCCCTAATTTCAGTAAAAATTGGCATCCTGAGGATATTTTTGGAGACAAAACTATGATGAAAATGATTATAAATGTCTTAATGTCATGAGAAATGGCTGAATATATCTGTTCAAACCTTGTAACATGAACCCAACCAATAAGTACTTACAATGGCTGAGAAAACTCATTGCGATATTGCAGGGGGCTGTTCGGAGAGACAATTTTGAAATTTTGCATTGGCTTGAGATCCTTGCCTGATGCCAAGTAACCTAAGTGTTATATTCAATGTGGAGTATATTCTTGTTCTAGTGTTCCTGTTTATACATTTACTGCAAATCTGCTTTCCAAACAGACCAATGACAACTGATTTACATGGCTTTGAAGTACCCCCCACTCCAATTACATGGAACAGAAGCAAAAACTGTTAAAATACACCCAGTTAGTCCTAAATTAGCACTAAACTTTCAAATTGTACAGTTTCTGTGACAAAATACATGCCATGAAGATCCATTTTAAGATACAGAATTGGAGGGAACTATTATGTGTGAAAATATTAATGTGTCTTGAACAATGTAATGAATGAAAAAAGGACAGTGAAGCTGATTTTTCTACTTTCGGTTTAGGTGGCACTACAGTAAAAATATCCCCTTACTCACAATGTAAATTGGGGCATATTCCATGACCTACCACATTTCAGCAAGTCTAATGCTTCCATTATGAGGCATATAATTTGACAGGCTGACCATTTACCTTCCAGAAGCAGCTTAAAAATGCGGGTGCTGTGCGGCATATTTTGGCCTTTTCGGCAGCCAGTGTCAACAAACCCATACCGCAGCGAATAAATCCGGGCATTTCCAGTGGCCAGTCAGCACAATTTTCTGGTTCAATATAAATCAGCTGCTTTTCACATTAGAAAATACCTACTAGTATGTCTTCTAATAAACAATAATACTTCTCAGAAAAATAATGGCTAAGCACACAATCCAATCAGAAGCCGCAGAATATTCAATTCTGCATTGAAAGCTCTCCCCTAAGCAAGTACAGCTTTCATAAAGACCAATTATTTACTGTAGTACAACCTTAATGTCTCTTGAACAAGCATTTTTCAGATAAAAATGAAAGATATTTTTCTTATTTCTATTCCAAATATAGATTGTTTGTGCTCGTTAGAACGGCCTCAGTAAGGCGGTCCTAACGAGTACCCACAATCTATGTTTTTGAGCAAAAATAAGGAAGATAACAAATACACCCATTAACCCTACCTTTCTCTATATAAAGTGGGGTTTAGAGGGGTGTTCATTTCACGTACTTGTCAACATGTTTGGAAGACGTTGTTCTTATGGAGCCAGTTTTTACATTCAAATCTATAATCTAGATATGCCTAAAATCCCCAAAAGGGATATAATAGATATGCCTAAAGCCTCATAACAAGGATATAGACAAACAATGTAGGCATTGAACGTATCGTTAAAAAACATTAGTAATTTGATTAGACAATATACTTATTTTATTGCTGGAAAAATATGAGCATCTTTTTCAGTTGCAAAAATTGTCCACATTTATAACACCACGAAAACACGCCTATATAGTTTTGACCCCCTTCAACCCCATGCACTTTTATAAAGTAAAACTGGGATCTCCGGGGGTATTCCTTATTTTTCTTATTTCTGCCCAAAAATATAGATTGTGGGTACTCGTTAGAACCGCCTCGATGAGGCGGTTCTAACGAGTGCCACAATCTATATTTGGAGCAGAAATAAGAAAAATATCACAATTTTTCAGCATAAAATTTTCATTTTTTTCGGCGACAAAGGTGGCAATGTATTTGTATAGGCGTGTTTGCGTAATGAGCCAAAACAGTCTACTTCGCACTCATGATTCAGCATACCCGATCATCACGATAGAAAGTCCCTGAAATGTACATCCCCTTACATCCCCTTATACCCCACTTTATATAGAGAAAACTAGCGCCAAAATTGCTACTTTTCTGATAAGGCCATCATGCGGACTGAACAGATTGTTTGCCTAAATCGCGACGGATGTAAGGGCGAGGATTGCGGCCTCGTAAAATCGATTTTAGCCCCAGTGGAATTCGGGGGTATACCTTATTTTTCTTATTTCTGCTCTAAAATATAGATTGTGGGTACTCGTTAGAACCGCCTCGATGAGGCGGTTCTAACGAGTGCCACAATCTATAGTTGGAGCAGAAATAAGAAAAATATCACAATTTTTCAGCATAAAATTTTCATTTTTTCGGCGACAAAGGTGGCAATGTATTTGTATAGGCGTGTTTGCGTAATGAGCCAAAACAGTCTACTTCGCACTCATGATTCAGCATATCCGATCATCACGATAGAAAGTCCCTGAAATGTACATCCCCTTACATCCCCTTATACCCCACTTTATATAGAGAAAACTAGCGCCAAAATTGCTCCTTTTCTGATAAGGCCTTCATGCGGACTGAACAAATTGTTTGTCTAAATCGCGACGGAAGTGAGAGCGAGGATTGCGGCCTCGTAAAATCGATTTAAGCCCCAGTGGAATTCGTTTCATTGACCGTTCCGAGGCGGTTCTTCTGTCGCTGTTTATTTTTGTCATGGTTTGTCATCGAGTGTGTGTATCGCTTATATTGTTTATTTTGGGTAGCCAATTGGCCATTTTGTGGGAAGGTGACCTTTTGGCTCTCCGCTATTGGTATTTCCATTAGGGTATAGTTCTTTCGTGTTTGTGTTTCTTTGCCTTTGGTGTCTCTGCTGGGAGCTGTGGGTTAATTCTATCGATTCCGGATCATTGCCGCGGCTTCACTTCTGTTTGGCGTGGCGGGCGGGGGGGATATATTTTTATTATTTTTGCTCCAAGACAGAGGTAGGTACTCGAACCGCCTCAATGGGGCGGTTCTAAAGAGCCCAACAAACCTAAGTTTGGATTACTATTAAAAAACAAAATATCAAATTTTCACCAGCAAAGTAGCCATTGTGGAGATGTGAAAAAATGAACTATGTCGCACGTGTGTATTTTCTTAATGGAAATATTTTTGGTATCACCCACAAAAAGGTAAATATTCTTTATTTCTGCAAAGGATGTATATATTTATTGTGATAAAAATGATAGAGTTAATATAAATCTTCACAGTTAAAAATATGATGTTTAACTTTATTGACACATGTTCATTATATGAAATGTAATTTGGTAAAGTGGTGCGAAGTAATCTATGGGTCTGTGATCTTTGCCACTTAAATTAATGCCCATGAAATTGGAAGCATACAAAATATGCAGTCGGGTAAGATACATTTAAACAGGCTCATGTTAAAAGGCTGATCAGCACTTTTGTGAAGGCGTTCCGTTTATCAAATTACCTCACGCACAACCTGATCAGTTATCGAAATCCAGTTGTTGAACGCAGATAACGTCATACATAGGAATTGTTGCGGCCAGCCTGCCATGCCTGTGTTTTCTTGATTCACGATTTATATCAAATGCTTCTGACAAACTGCATGCAGTTTATATTGAAATGGAATTTGCTTCAATTAATTACAGTCTGGAAGGCATTGCATCATTCTGCCGTTCTTAACTGCCAGACTCTCAAATATTTCAATAAAGCATATTTATGAGAAATGAATAAACCTGTCATTTTCCACCACTGTTGTACAAGTTACATTGTTTGTTTGTTTGATTTTGGGGTTTAACGTCCCCACCAACACTGTGACACAGGTCATTTTGGAGACGTTGCTTCCAATTCTGTGGGACTTCTACCCTACACTGAGATGAAATAACATCTCAAGCCATGCCGCCCACGTATTATAAATGAAACTAATAGGGTTTATATGCATTGGCGGTCCGACTCACACCACTTTTCCTGGGCAGGCTTAGAACCTCTAAGCAGTTTAACAGTACTCATGTGAAGTCGGTTTCAGCTCTGCGTGGAAGCATCAAGCAACCCAATCTAGTTCTTCAAGCCACATTACGATAACGTATCCGTGTGTTTGTTTGTTTGTTTGCTTTGAGGTTTAACGTCCCCATCAACACTGTAAAGGTCATTTTGGAGACGTTGCTTCCAATTTGGTAGGACTTTTTACCCGCTATTGAGATGAAATGACATCTCAAGCCCTGCCGCCCAATGAAACCAATAGGTTTTATAAGCATGGACACTCGCACCGCTTTACCTGGGCAGGCTTAGATCCTCTAAGCGGTTTACCAGTACGCGTGTGCGGGTCGGTTTCAGCTCTGCGTGGAAGCATCATGCAACCCATCTATTTCTTCAAGCCCCGATGGGCGGGGGCCGTGTATCCGTGTGACATAATGCATTCTTTCATATCTCCAAAACTGAAAATCTGTGGTATAATTCTAACTTATATTCCAAGCGTAGTTTTTGGGTGCTCGTAAAAACCGTCTTATCGAAGCGGTTCTAATGAGTACCCGCAGCATAAGTCTTTGAGCAGAAATGGTTAAAATAATGTATACCCCCCGCAAACCCAATTTTTAATTATATAAAGTGGGCTTAATACGGATGTTCATTACATGTACTTGTTGTTAATCCATCACGAAAACATGCCTATATAATTTGGGCCCCCTTGAACCCCACTTTTATAAAGTATACTTGGGTTTGTAGGGGTAAACCTTATTTTACTAATTTATGCTCTAAAATATAGAAATAAGAAAAATATCACAATTGTTCAGCTTAAAATTTCCATTTGTTCGGCGATAAAGGTTACAATGTATTTGTATAGGCGTGTTTCCGTAATGAGCCTGATGAGACAGTATTGTGACTTGCAGTATGCTCTTTATGTGATTGCAGACCCTCATCATGTCAACAAGTCTGTGTAATGAATCCCTCTTGACTCCCACTTTATATAGAGAAAACTGTGTAATGAATCCCCTTAACTCCCACTTTATATAGAGAAAACTGTGTAATGAATCCCCCTTAACTCCCACTTTATATAGAGAAAACTGTGTAATGAATCCCCCTTAACTCCCACTTAATATAGAGAAAACTGTGTAATGAATCCCCCTTAACTCCCACTTTATATAGAGAAAACTGTGTAATGAATCCCCCTTAACTCCCACTTTATATAGAGAAAACTAGGGTTTACAGGGGTGTACATTATTTTTCTTATTTCTGCTCCAAGACATAGGTTGATGGTACTCGTTAGAACCGCCAATGAGGCGGTTCTAACGAGAACCTACAACCTATGTTTGCCGTATAAATAAGAAAAATATCACGGATTTTCATCTGAAAACTAGCCATTTTGGAGATGTGAGAAAACTCATTATGTCGCACAGGTGTGTTATGGTAATTAATTAATTGACAATCCTGTATTGTTCGGAGGTCATCTGTATTAACACTGAGGTCAAAAATCAATAATCATGTTTTTTATGGTGCCAATTAATAAAATTGTAATCAATCCAGTAATTCCTTATTAGCTCAGTTACAGGTCATCGATCGAAGGCCGAGGCCAATACAGCAGACATTGGACCTGTAAACTAGAAGTGAAAGCAATGATCAGGGATCGATACATTTAACCCACAGCTCCCATCAGAGACACCAAAGGGCAAGTGTAACTTGGTCAATACGAAATTACTTGATTAATACCATTGTAGTATTGAGAAGAGATACAAATGTTATTGAAGAGTTTGATGGGTTGAACACAAATGGCTCATGTACTATAATTGTTTCGAACTCGGTTTTTCGTCCATAGAAATTGTTCCCATAATTCCGGGTAACACATAATAATGGATGTGTCTTATTTTATCGTGAACTACTTGTTCCCCACCCGGGCATGGAGAAATAGACTGGGCTTTATTGTGCTTCCACGCAGAGCTGAAACTGACCGCACACGATTGCTGGTAAACCACTTAGAAAGTCTAGGCCTGCCCAGGCAAAGTGGTGCAAGTCGGTCGGACCGTCCCTGCAATTAACCCTTATTGGTTTGTTATGGCGGTAGAGCTTGAGATGTCATTTCATCTCAGTGTCGGGTAAAAGTTCCTAAAAAATGGCAGCAACGTCTCCAAAATGACCTAGATTTGTTGAAAGGGACGTATTACCTCAATTCAAACAAACAAACAAAAAAATGAAATGGTATGTTCTGTGCGCTCATTTGAGGAGCCTCTAATGATTGCATGAAAATTGCGTGTACACGTACCCGTATATTATACATGTACATCAAAATAAATATCTAAATCATTTTGGACTATATTACGTATACACGCCTATACAAATACATTGCCACCTTTATCGCTGAAAAAATGAAACTTTTAGGATGAAAAATTGTGATATTTTTCTTATTTCTGCTCAATATATAGATTGTGGGTACTCGTTAGAACCGCCCCATCGAGGCGGTTCTAACGAGTACCCACAATCTATATTTTTGAGCAGAAATAAAAAAATAAGGTATACCCCCGGAAACCCCAGTTTTACTATATAAAAGTGGGGTTCAAAGGGGTCAAAATTATATAGGCGTGTTTTCGTGATGAGCTTTATGAAGAAACCTCAATGGGTCAAAATACCCGTATCTCGAATAATTTTACAGTCAATACTGGGTTCTAGCCATTGAAGCTCGACTGTTTCACTGATAAAAAAATGAAAACGGTTTTGAAAGAATGGCCTCTCATAAGTTTGATCCACATTCCATAATCCTACTTTCAGTAATCTCGAGGGACTACAAGGTCAGACATCACGAAAACACGCTTATATAATTTTGACCCCTTGAACCCAACTTTTATATAGTGAAATTTGCATTTACAGGGTTAAACCTTATTTTTCTTATTTCTTCTCTAAAATACAGATTGTGGGTATTCATTAGAACCGCCTCATCGAGGCGGATCTAATGAGTACCCACACTCAATATTTTGAGCAGAAATAAGAACAATATCAAATGTTTTCATTGTATTTTTTTTTAATTTTCAGTGGTAATATTTACAATGTATTTGTATAGGCGTGTTTTCGTAACGAATCGTTTAGTCACATAGTTATATAATCCAGATTTCACTTACTTTTTTCAGATAAACCTGATTTTCCTTATAAATATCATCCGAGTTTTGGTTTCCAAACTGAGAGCAAATAATAGAATAGAATCCGCAAATATTAGGTAAGATGTTAACTTACACTATATTTGGTTTTACTAAAGAAATTGAACCAAAATCTAGCCGTCTGCTAGATGGTTGTGATTCAGGCCATTCTCTGCCGGGATGGCAACATTCTTTCGTGGAGATTGATCATGAAATCTTTTCTACGGTCATTCTCTCCCTTCCGCTGATTCAAGAAGGGCAGTTGTCAGTTTCTGGCGAAAGAATGTGCACTTTACTAATTAACCACTTACGTATAAGCTTGCCCAGGAAAGTGTGGATAGGTAAACTGACCGGCTCAAAATGACCTAATATAGTGTTGACTGGGTCGTTAAAATCTAATACAAATCTACCGGCCCCTATAGCTCAGTGGTAGAGCGTCCGCTTCCGGAATGGGAGGTCGCGGGTTCGATCTCAGGCCGCGCCATACCAAATGCGTAAAAATGGTACTAGAAGCTCCTTTGGCTGACGATCGCATTGTCAGGGGGTAGTCGTAGGAAGATCAATGAAGGCAGGTAAGTATTTGTTAATTGTACCAAATTTGTACCGTCGGTTAGCGCTGATCCTCAGCTATATATGCATGGCATTACGAAAACACGCCTATACAAATACATTCTATACTTTTCCGCCGACAAAACGAAAATTGTTAGATGAAAAATTGTGATATTTTTCTTATTTCTGCTCAAAATATACCTTGTGGGTATTCGTTAGAACCGCCTCATCGAGGCGGTTCTAACGAATACAAACAATCTATATTTTAGAGCAGAAGTAAGAAAAATAAGGTTTACCCTTGTAAACCCTAGTTTTACTATATAAAAGTGGGGTTAAAGGGGGTCAAAATTATATAGACGTGTTTTCGTCGTGCAGGCCATTCTACAAGAACATATATTCAGGTGTTACATGTATGACCTAAGAAACACAAAATAATATTCTATACAGTAGACACCAAATTTTGTACCGTCGGTTAGCGCTGATCCTCCGCTGTTCATGTATGGCGTTACGAAACCACGCCGATACAAATGCTTTGTATACAATACCGCCGAAAAAACGAACATTTTAAGAGGAAAATTTTTGATATTTTTCTTATTTCTGCTCAAAATATAGATTGTGGGTACTCGTTAGAACCACCTCATCGAGGCGGCTCTAACGAATACCAACAATCTATATTTTAGAGCAGAAATAAGAAAAATAAGGTTTACCCTTGTAAACCCCAGTTTTACCATATAGAAGTGAAAAGTGGGGTTCAAGGGGGGCAAAATTATATGGGTGTGTTTTCGTGATGGTGCGATGTGGACACCTGACTAAGCAAAAGTTTTGCTCTGAAACTTTAAATTGTATTGCATCGCTGATTTTCTGGTCGAAACTTAATTGCGATTAAGAAGGTGAGACTGTTTATTCAGCACATTACTGGTGTATTTCGTCCAGTTAGGTCTTAACAGTAAAAACATAGGTATAAAGAAATAATTGCTAGATTTAAAGTTTCGGATGACAAGGTAAAAAAAAATCCTGATGTAACCCCTCTGCGGTGGCCAGTTTGATAGTAAAAACTACACAATGACAACTGTGTTATGGATATGACTGAATGGTAAAATAGAAGTGAAGGCAATGATCAGACGTAGATACAATTATTCCATAGCTCCCATCAGAAACACCAAAGGGAAAGAAGCACAAAGATGAAACAACCAGACCCTAATGGAACGGGCCTCCGTGGCCTAGTGGATAAGAGCGCTGACTCTTAGTCATTAGGTCTCTCACCGCCGTAGGTTCGAGCCTCGCTCGGGCCACGTGTAAGATGCCAAGTTCTGCAACGGAAGGTCAGGTAGTTTTTCTCCGGGTACTCCGGTTTTCGCCCACATCTGATGAACGATCGGCTCGATATGAGTGAAATAATCTTGAAAGGGCCGTAAAACCCAAACCAAAAAAAAAAAAAAATAGACCCTAATGGAAACATCAATAGTGGAAAGCCAAAATGTCAGTTACTGTCCCACAATATGGCCAGTTGACTACCCAAAACAAAATAATATAAGCGATACACACACTCAAAGACAAACCATAACAAAAATAAACCACGACAGAAGAACCGCATTGGAACGGTCAGTGTAACGAAATCCACTCGGGGTGGGGAGTGGGTTCTTTAATCGATTTTACATGGCCACAATCCTCGCCCTTATTTGGTCGCGATTTAGACAAATAATTCGTTCAGTCCGCATGAAGACCTCCTAACTCATCAGTACAGCATCTCCTTGAACACAAAAATCAAACAACCACAGAGATGAAACAACGGTGAGAACTCGACAACAAGAAACCACTAAAATGATGCAGCAAAAGAAAACCAACAGTTAGACTCCGATGGGCCCGACCAGAGACAGAGCATCAGGCATCAACCAACATTACATAAAAATAGATACTCTCTAACTCTCAGTAAGTTAGAGTTTCTTACTTGATTATATATAAAATGTATGCAAACTTTAATTTATGCTTTTTTTTAGAAATGTTGGTTGTTGCCTCATGCTCTGTCTCTGGTCGGGCCCAACGGAGCCCAACTTCTGTTTTCTTTTGCTCCAGCCTTTCAGTTAATTTCATGCTGTCGAGTCCCCCTCATCGTTGTTTCACATCACGAAATCACGCCTAATAAAATATTGACCCCCCTTGAACCACATGTTTATATAGTAACACTGGGGTTTACTGGGGTGATTCTTATTTTTCTTATTTCTGCTCTAAAATATAGATTTTGGGTATTCATTAGAACCGCCTAGATGAGGCGGTTCTAACGAGTACCCACAGTCTATATTTTGAGAAGATATAAGAAAAAAAAAAAAAAAATTTTCATCTTAAAATTTTCGTTTTTATCGGTGGTAAAGTTTACAATGCCTTTGTATAGGCGTGTTTTCGTAATGATCTTTTTTTGTTTGTTTGATTTGAGGTTTAACGTCCCCGTCAACACTGTGAAGATCATTTTGGAGACGTTGCTTCCAATTTGTGGGACTTTTACCCGACATTGAGATGATATGACATCTCAAGCCCTGCCGCCCAATGAAACCAACAGGGTTTATACGCATAGACGGGCCGAATCGCACCGCTTTGCCTTGGCAAGCTTAGATCCTCATCATGCAACTATATATTTCTTCAAGCCTCGATGGGCGGGGGCTACTGCCTTCTTTTGATTTTTTTTGTTTTGGATGATGAGTTAGCAATCCTTCAAGCGGACTGAACAAACCCGGGCAGAACCAAGGGCGAGGAGAGTGGCCACTTCCCAACAGGCACATGGCGTAATTATGACGATACATGACGTTCATACAACGTCACATCACCGTCGGTGCAACGTCGTGACGTTGCACCGACGTTGATTTGACGTTGCCCTGGCGACGTGTACCAGCTGGGTTATCGTATCGATTCACGACCATTGCTTTCACTTCTACTTTTATATGTTTTGCTGTTCTGTAGGTACATGAATTCCAGGTACTGGTATTTTCCCACCTTTTTTTTTTTGGCATAACCCTTATCACGTTTTCATACAATTAGACAACCGGCCCCGATAGCTCAGTTGGTAGAGTGTCCGCTCCGGGGAACGGGAGGTCACGGGTTCGATCCCGGGCCGCGACATACCAAAGTCGTTAAAAATGCTACTAGCTGCTCCTCGCTTGGCACTCAGATTTACCGGGTAGAGCTAGGACTGGTCGACCCAGTGTCAGGATAATGTGACTGGGTGTGGTATCATGTAATGTGTCTGGGACATGATATGTCAGTGAGGCAGCACTATAAACCAGACACCGTCGTGATATGACTGAAAAATTGTTGAAAGCGACGTTAAACCCGAATTCACACACACACACACACACACGCACACATACAATTAGAAACACTGAGTCTAAGCTGATACACAATGCCCACTATTACCGCCTTTTGGAGAAATAGATTGGGCTCCACAATGCTTCCACGCAGAGCTGAATCCGACCGCAAATGAGTACTGGTAATCCGTTTAGAACGTCTAAGCCTGCCCAGGAAAATTGCTGCGAGTCGGCCCGTCCATGCTTATAAACCTTATTGGTTTCATTGGGCGGCAGGGATTGAGATGTCATTTCATCTCAATGTCGGGTAAAAGTCCCACAAAATTGGAAGCAACGTCTCCAAAATGACCTAAATAGTGTTGACGGGGACGTCAAACCTCACATCAAACAAACAAACAAACAATTCCCACTTTTCCACAGTGCATGTTGTGAATACATCTTTTTTGTTTTATTATTACTATAACTCATTCACCCGTGCGACATGGTGCATTTTTCACATTTCCAAAATGGCTAATTTTCTGATGAAGTCCCTTGATGTTTTTGTTATAAATGCTCAAAAAATAGTTTTAGGGTGCTCGTGAGGCGGTTCTAACGAGTACCCACAACCTATGTCTTGGTGCAGAAATAAGAAAAAATAAGGTATACCCCTGTGAACCCCAGTTTTCTATATATAAAGTGGGTTTAGGGGGTCTTCATTTCACGGAGTTGTTCCCTAGATGTGACGCTCTTCATTAGGAGTCGAACTTTAACTTTTGTCTAGCTGATTAAAATAATTTTGGCACACCTATTACTTACTTTCAACCAGTCAGCCAACTAATCAAATTGTTTAATATGAATGACCCATTCATTCAAATTCGCGAACTGAGTGACAAACAATATATAGTGAAATTCCGCTATTAAGACCAGCTAAAATTAAGACTAAGTCTCCTTAAAAAGCTAATTTTGTAGGTTACAGTTATTCTTTCTTTGTGTTTTCTGCATACAGTGTACTGTGGTCAGAGGCCACCTTTGGAACTGTTCAAAAGTAGTCTTAAAGACCACTTTTGAACGGTCCAAAATGTGGTCTTAATATAGGAATTTTAATGTGAATCCTGATTGTATTGCTGCTGAAAAAGCCACATTATCTGGATCCACACTGTTTGCAAATAGCGGTTATTTTTGCTCAGCAGAACAAGGGCTTATCTCTACAACAGTCACCCCAACATAACCTTAGTTGTCTATAACATTGCAAAAACTCGCCTACACAAATGCATGGTAAACTTTACCGCCAAAAAATAAAAATTTTACGGTGAAAAAATTGTGACATTTTTCTTTTTTTCTGTTCAAAATATAGAATGTTGGTACTCGTTAGAACCGCCTCCTCATTGACGCGGTTCTAACGAGTACCCACAATCTATATTTTAGAGCAGAAATCAGAAAATAAGGTTTACCTCTGTATACCCCAGTTTTACTATATAAAAGTGCGATTCAAGGGAGTCAAAATTATATAGGCGTGTTTTCATGATGCATGCGATCAATTTAATTGTGCAGTACTCGAAAATGTATGAAATCAAATTTATAAAATTGTCGTATTATCCCATTCTCTCACCTTGTAAAAAAAGGACCTTGCTCTCGGTACCATTTAAAATGATTTGTGTTAGACAAACCGCCTGCGAGTTCAGATGAGTTCAAAAGCTAGATATGTCGGTCAATTACTCACAGAGTTATTTAGAAGCCTCCGTGGTGCAGTGGTTACGCTACTCGCCTTGTAAACCAGGGATCGCAGGATCGATCCCGGGCTTCTCCAGACTTTCGGATGGGTCTTTAAACCGAGGTCCCGTCTCCGTATGACCTTAGCTGTTGGTGGGACGTAAAACTCAAACTCTCTCTCTCTCTCTCTCTCACAGAGTTATCCCCCCCCCCCTTTGATAGAAATGCTTATTTTTGACCGTGTCATCCCTGTCGTAGCCCCTTCAGTTTTGAAAGGATCTCTTGAAACTTACAAACAAGTAAGTCAATGATAAAAGCTCGAATGAATTCGAAAAATGGCGAGGTTGGCATATCTATCATAGAGTTTCGTCCCCTTGATTGCTGAAAATGCGTATTTTTGAACTTGTCATCCCCATAGCCCTTTCAGTTTTGATAGGATCTTCCTGAAACTTACATACAAGTAAGTCAGGGTTAAAAGCTCGGATGAATCCGAAAACAAACGATGTCGGTAGATTACTTAAGGGGTTATGTCTCTTAATTTGCTGAAAATGCTTTTTCGTGTTCTTATTATCAACATAGCCCCTTCAGTTTTAATCGGATCTTCTTGAAACTTACAAACAAGTAAGTCAGGGATAAAATATTGGATAAGTTCGAAAACTAGTGATGTCGGTCGATTACTTACGGAGTTATGTTCCCTACTTTGCTGAAGATGCTAATTTTTGACCTTGTCATCACCGTAGACCCTTCAGTTTTGATAGGACCTTCTTCAACTGACTTACAAACAAGTAAGTCAGGGATAAAAGCTCGGATGATTGCGAAAAATGGCGAGATCGGCCTATCTACCATAGAGTTTCGTCCCCTTGATTGCAGCAAATGCCTATTTTCGAACTTGTCATCACTGTAGCCCCTTCAGTTTTGATCGGATCTTCCTGAAACTTACATACACGTATGTCAGGGTTAAAAGCTCGAAATCGTTCGAAAATTAGCGATGTCGGTCAATTACTTACGGAGTTATGTCCCCTACTTTTGCTGAAAATGCTTATTTGTGACTTTGTCATCACCGTAGCCCTTTAAGTTTTGTTGGGATCTTCTTAAAACTTACAAAAAAGTAAGTCAGGGATAAAAGCTGGGATGATTTCGAAACATGGCAAGGTCGGCCCATCTATCATGGAGTTACGTCCCCTTGGTTGCCGAAAATGCCTCTTTTTGACCTTGTCATACTCATAGCCCCTTCAGTTTTCTCGGATCTGAGGTGAGCCTTTATTTAAGAGGTTTATGTGCCCCTTGATTTCAGTAAATGCCTTGTTTTAACCTTGTCATCACCGTAGCCCCCGTATCTTCTACAAACTTAAGTAAGTCAGGGAAAACAGTTTGGATGAGTTCGAAAACTGATGAGGTCAGCCTATTTTTCATAGAGTTTCGTCCCTTTAATTGCAGAAAATGCGTATTTTTGACCTTGTCATCACCGTGTCTCCGTCTGTTATGATCGGATCTTCTTGAAACTTACAAACAAGTAACTCAGGGATAAACGCTCGGATGGGTTCGAAAACTAGCAATGTCGGTCAATTACTCACATTCAATAATATATTGTCATAATGCTATTAAAAGATATATGACTGATTCGTTTTTCGTGTTAGACACGTATGTAGGTAATATTGTTAGAAGTGCGTCACCGAGGCGATTCTAACAAGTATCCACAACATATGCTTTAATTAAGAAATAAAGAAAAATGTCTCCAAATCACCTTAAGTACGCCTCCTTTGTGGGAAAGTAACTGTCCTTTTGGCTCTCCGCTGTTGGTGTTTCCTTTAGGGTATGTTGTTTCATGTTTGTGTGTCTTTCCCTTTGGTGTCTCTGGTGGGAGCTGTGGGTTGATTGTATCGATTTCTGATGATTGGCTCTACTTGTGTTATCTAGAGCTGAATAAGAAGAAGAAAAAAGAAATCAAGATTGAGTAGGATAACTTGATCTAAAATGGCGTCTTTCATGTCTCTAGACCTAGCATTCTTTGCAGATAAAAATATTATGTTTTTCTTGTTTTTGGTCCAAATCTTAACAGTGTGAGTTCAATAGAACCACCTTAACGAGGCGGTTCTAACAAGTACACACAAACTATGTCACGAGCAAAGAAAAGGAATATAATGTGGACCCCTGTAAAGCCAAATTACAGGGAGAGTATTTTACACTTGTTTACGTGATGAATTATTCATACCTATCTCCCTTTCAGGAAAGCAATAAAGGCAACAGTGGTTCTTCTACCGCTGCTTGGACTCACTAATTTATTATTCCTTCTGAACCCTGGAGAGAGCGCAGGGTTGAAAACCGCTTATCACATCACCAACGCTGTTTTAACGTCATCACAGGTAAGTTATAATATGGGTCGCGAGAAATGAACGTGATAATTCTATTGTGTACAAACTAGATCAAAACCTGCATACCCACTAAGTCCGTATACAACACTCACTAGCTGCTTGAAAAAGCTCTGTGTCCAAAGATTAGGCACACAGCGAAAACTAATCAGACAGCTAGAAAGATGCACGTGTTTATCTAAGTGTGTGCTGTGCTCATAGACCCGAAGACACATAGTGTCTTGCCGCGAATTTTACATTTCATATCTAGCATATAATAACGTTTTCCCACTGTAGACTATTGGAACAAAACAATAAACGTTTTCCTTCAGGAGACAGAAAGTCTCGGCTTTATTGAAACCCTTCGTATGCAGAACTGAAATTTGCAACACCCAATAGATGCCCAGTAAAAGCCAAAACCCAACATTACGTAAACATGCCTATACAAATACATGGCCACCCTTATCGCCGAAAAAAATGAAAATTTTATGATGAAAAATTGTGATATTTTTCTTATTTCTGCTCGAAATATAGATTGTGGGCACTCGTTAGAACCGCCTCATCGAGGCTGTTCTAACGAGTACCCACAATCTATAATTTAGAGCAGAAATAAGAAAAATAAGGTTGACCCCTGTAAACCCCAGTTTTCTATATAAAAGTGGGGTTCAAGGGGGTCTAAATTATATTGGCGTGTTTTCGTGATGATGTCACCCAGAGAAAGAGTAACTAACAATGAGGAAAGCAAACGCGGAAAAAGCGAATCACAAACAACCTAGCAACCAGTCCACTCTTCCCAACAAGAGCCAGTACTGCTTACGGTTTCTAGTATATACATGTGCAGATCTGTGTTTTCAAAGATACCACAACAAACAACACACTGACAAACCGAAACGCCTATATAATTTTGACCACCTTGAACCCCATTTGTATATAGTAAAACCGGGGGTATACCTTATTTTTCTTATTTCTGCTCTAAAATGTAGATTGTGAGTACTCGTTAGAACCGCCTCGATGAGGCGGTTCTAACGAGTGCCCACAATCTATATTTTGAGCAGAAATAAGAAAAATATCACAATTTTTCATCATAAAATTTTCATTTTTTCGGCGATAAAGGTGGCAATGTATTTATATAGGCGTGTTTGCCTAATAACTGAAATTTGCAACACCCAGAAATAGATGTCAAGTAAAAGTCAAAACCCGATGGCACCAAAAGGAAGGGTAAGGGTAACAATGAGGAAAGCAAACGAGGAAAAAGCGAATCACAAACCACACAGTAACCAGCCCACTCTTCCTCACAAGAGCCAGTACTGCTTACGGTTTCTAGTGTATACATGTGCAGATCTGACGGCCCCCGCCCATTGAGGCTTGAAGAAATAAATGGGCTGCATGATGCTTCTTCGCAGAGCTGAAACCGACCGCACACGAATACTGGTAAACCGCTTAGAGGATCGAAGCCTGTCCAGGTTAAGCGTAGCGAGTCGGACTGTCCATGCTTATAAACCCTATTGGTTTAATTGGGCGTCAGGGCTTCAGATGTCATTTCATCTCAAAGTGGGGTTAAAGTCCCACAAAATTGGAAACAAAGTCTCCAAAATAACCTTTACAGTGTTCACGGGGACGTTAAACCTCAAATCAAACAAACAAATGTGCAGATCTGTATTTTCAAAGATACCACAATAAACAACACACTGACAAACCGAAAAAGCTATTTTGAAGTAATGGGTGGTGTTCATTGAGTGTGGGTATCGCTTATATCATTTTGCTTTGGATAGCCTATTGGCCATTTTGAGGGAAAGTAACTGTCCTTTTGGCTTTTTGCTAGGGAACTTTCCGTTAGGGTCTAGTTGTTTCATATCCAAAATAAAAGGATATTAGCATTAGCGATACGTTCATGCAAAGACGAACTATTACAATAATTTACAACAACAACAAAGAAAACGCCTTGGAATGAACAGTAAAACGTGCCCCTCGGTGGGGTGGGGGATCTTATCGACCCAAAGTTATAAATCACAAGAGTTTACCTTCACCCCCACACCCAAACACGTTGACTGCATCGTTTGTAAGCCTATTATCTACAGAGCAATCTCCTGTTTCCGGCCAACTGGCAAGCAGGTTTTTGGAGGTTCTAGCATTTAAATACACTTGGTAGCAAATTACATTATCACAGCAACAGAAAGGAATTACAAACTGTTGAACTGGTCAATTTATGATGGTCATATTGGGTGAACAGAGATCTCTTAATTGACCCACCAGAAAGGGTCTTGTTGGTACTGTGCGGGTGTGCAGGCTTACGGGGATCCCTTTAAATGGCTGATTTGATAATAACCTTTTTTCTTGAAGAAAAGCGACCAGCGAGTGTGCAAAAGACTGTGCTGGCTCGCCCCGACGCACGCTGCTAGTATAAGTATAATCGCTAAACTCTCTTTCCCGTGAATCAACATACCAAATTTGTGCTGGTATCAAGACTTCACAATGTCTTACAATGAACTTTCATTAATGTGCGACATCTCGCAAACAAGTCCGTGCATTACACACCCCTGCACAACCCATTTTATTCGGAGAATATGCAAACGCGCATTAATTTTCGTGTTTTTGATACGAGACATAGGTGCTCGTTAGGACTGCCTCCATGAGACGGTACTGGAGGGCACCCGCTGTGTGATTAGGGAAGTTATTGCATATTCTGGTCAAAGGAATGACTATTTTGGAGATATGGAAGAATGCATTATGCCATACAACTGAACAAACTTGATAATGATGTGGAGAATCATAGGTACTTCTGTTATATTGATCCTAGTCCGTACGAAATATAGAAAAAGAAACTTTATGATCGATAGCCGCTCAGTGCGGGTCTCATAAGCCTTCAAAGGCTGGCACTGTCTTATGTACTTCTTTTTCCACTTTTGTATTTGTTTTTGTTTGTTTGATTTGAGGTTTAACATCCCCATCAACACTGTAAAGGTCATTTTGGAGACGTTGCTTGCAGTTTTGTGGGGTTTTTACTCGCTATTGAGATGAAATGACATCTCAAGCCCTGTCGCCTAATAAAACCAATAGGTTTTTCCAAGTCGTGCGCACCGCTTTGCGTTGACAGGCTTAGATCCTTTAACGGTTTACAACTACCCGTGTGCTGGTCGGATTCAGCTCGGCGTGGAAGCATAATGCAGTCCATATATTTCTTCAAGCTCCAATGGGCGGGAGCCGCCACTTTTGTATTTACATTGTATACAGCGGTGATACATTAATAAATAAATCATTCATTCATTCATTCACTTTCATTTTATTTTTGAAAAATATAATTTTATTTCATGGCATGTATTGTTACAGTCAAGTATTTCAGATTCTAAATGTCTGTACATTGGCAACTAGATTGTTCGAAAGCTACCAGAAAATATATGAAATGACTTACTTTAACTTTATCGGTGATGTTTTCCTACAAAATAGTATATACATCAGAAATTTTCATTATTATAGTGAATAAATTATTAGTTTTGCCGAGTAATTCCCTCTAAAAGACACATGTCGAAGTATTTCCAAACTGAAAGTGTAAGATGCCTGTTTTAAAGTCTTTTTAGTTGCGGTCACACCTCTTCAGACGGAAATATAGAAACCATCAAAACCGTAATACCAGATATACTGTCAGTCCTGGACATGTTTAATATCCGCGAATAATAATTTTTAACACTTAATCTGTATTCACCCCACCCATCTATATCGACAGCCAAACAAGAGCAAATCCTTTAGTGTTTAGGCTTATTTTATAATGTTGCTTACTGGTTATTAAATGTGTTTATTTTTTATTTCAGGGCATATTTGTGGCCATTTTATATTGTTTCCTAAACGGGGAGGTATGTAACTGACACACATACTTATAAAGACAAGAATAAAATTAAACTGTAAAAACAAGTGAAACGTTCATAAGTTATGGTCTGTTTTGATGTGTAGGAAATGTAGCAAATAATTTTTATAGTTTGCTAATCAAACGTCCTAGTATGAAAGTACATATAATTGCGCCCTAAATTGATGAGGTTCACGTTCCTCTCAACTCTATTTAGGTCAGTGTTGAGTTGTTGCTTCCGATTTTGCTACCCGACATTGAGATAAAATGACATCTAAATCCTTTTATCGCCTAAATATTGCTCTAGGGTTAAGGAGCGGACCGCTCCACTTTTATCGGGCAGGTTTCTTATGAATGTTTTCATTGCTCTTAAAGGAACTCATTTTTGATTTTTATTTGCCTTCACTGCAGCTGGTGTTGTGCCGTGTGGCGGCCGTAAAACGTCTCCCCGTACATCAACCATAGTGCAGTTTATATTTTACTTTTGGTCCTTTGAGATCATCGTGAATATTCTGAGAAATCAGAAATAAATTATTGATTTAGACTCATTCTAGACAGGTTTATCGGTACCATAAACTACGCAAAGCCTTTTCAGGGTTATCGGTACCATAAACTACGCAAAGCCTTTTCAAAATTTTATAGACGCCATTCTGATTTAATTTCAAAATTCAATATTGGACTTAAATCTCTTCTGCAACAAGGTCTATCGGAACCCGAATTTTATGGTGACTTAGCATATAAATTCAGAAAAATATATAACCGCAATGACTTCAGCACCCAATTTCGTAAAATCATTCTTCGATATAAAAAGATTGGGTACAACATGGATATTATACGACAGACTGCATGCATGGTAGTTAACCCAATCACGGTTGGCAACTTTGCTTCCCTCTTTAATTGCACGCCGGTGGGTCAGGCCTCAGATTCTATGACGGCGCCAACGTAAAGGCTTATTGAGAATTAGAGAGATCTAATTCAAGGTAATGTTGGTTGGTGCCTGATGCTCTGTCTCTGGTCGGGCTCATCGGAGTCTAACTGTTGGTTTTCTTTTGCTCCAGCATTTCAGTGGTTTCTTGCTGTCGAGTCCTCACCGTTGTCTCACCTCTGTGGTTCTTTGATTTTTGTGTTCACGGAGATGTTGCACTGATGAGTTAGGAGGCCTTCATGCGGACTGAACAAATTATTTGTCTAAATCGCGACGGAAGTAAGGGCGAGGATTGTGGCCACGTAAAATCGATTTAAGCCCCCCGGTGGAAATCTTCCACTGACCGTTCCAAGGCGGCTCTTCTGTGGCGATTTATTTATGTTGTTGTTTGTTACTTGCTGTGTGTGTCACTTGTGTCTTTTGGTTTTGGATGACCATATGGCCATTTTGTGGGAAAGTAACTGTCCTTATGGCCTTCCTTTGTTTGGGTTTCCATTATGGTCTGGTCGCTTAATGTTTGTATTTCTTTCCCTTTGGTGTCTTTTGTGGGTGGAGTAAGTTAATTGTATCAATTCCTGATCTTTGTTTTACTTCTACTTTGTAATTATTTGGACCCCATTTTGATTTATAGCAGTCTTTGAATCGACTGCCTATTCGAAATTCGCAAAATTGCAGTATGTTTCCTCTGGCTTTCTTTGCCGGATCATTACAGGGTCACTGATGAGGCTTTATTAGCCGAAACTACGTAGTATGGCCCATCTTTTTTCTTATGAATGTTTTCATTGCTCTTAAAGGAACTCATTTTTGATTTTTATTTTCCTGTTGCACATTTGATCACGTCTGGTGGGGAAAAGGAAGCTGGTTGCTGTGCTATTAGTGATTCTTTTTCTTTCTTCATTGTTAGTGTCTCGTCATATTGGTACTCAATGAGGCGGTTCTAGCGAGTACCCACAATCTATATTTTGGGCAGAATTAAGAAAAATATCGCAATTTTTCATCTTAGAATTTTCGGGTTTTCTGAGGTAAAGTTTACAATATATTTGTATAGGCATGTTTTCGTAATGCATAGCGGTGAGAGTATGTCCTCTAGGGCTCTCTTCTTCTTAAGCGCCAAATCATATGCCATACGGTTTAGGGATAGCTGTTGTAAACAGATACCTAACATAATGAAACCCATTTACAACATGTAAATTAGCATCTTTATAGATTCCGCCAATCGGGGCTTGAAGAAATAAATGAGCTGCATGATGGCTTCCACGCAGAGCTGGAACCGACAGAACACGAGTACTGGTAAACCGCTTTGAGGAGGCAATGCGGTGCAAGTCCATGTTTTTGTTTGTTTGATTCGAGGTTTAACGTCCCCATCCAATGAATCCATGTTTATAAGTCCTATTGGTTTCATTTGGCGGCAGGGCTTGAGAAGTCATTTCATCTCATTGTCGGGTAAAAGTCCCACAAAATCGGAAGCAACGTCTCCAAACTGACCTTTGCAGTGTTGACGGGGACGTTAAACTTCAAACCAAACAAACAAACAAATATAGAACCAGTTGTTACGTTTAGGCAACGTAGCATCATTTTTTAATAGTAGCACCTTTGTTTTAGTTGTATTTACACATAGATCATGTTAATCGCAAATTTCAGCTAATACATGCTGCCTTTGCAATTCTAGTATTGAGTCCGATAATAATGCAACATCGCCGGCAAACATGATAAATATGAGTTCTTGTATGTCTGGAAAAAGTACAGGCCCTTAATTCCACTCTCCGACATTTAATAAATATAGAAAATAAGACTGAACTTAGCAGACAACCCTGCTTAAGGTCAATTTGGGAATCGACAAAGTTTGAATATGCTGTATACTGCTGTCAACATATTCGAGCGACTGAATATTTACTGTATGTTTACCTTTCGTTTTAGGTACAGAGAGTGATAAAACAGAAGTGGTATCGGTTTAAGATACGCCATGTTCTACATACTTCTGGCCGAAGAAGAAGCTCCAGAACTTCCTCGTTTTTCCTTTCTCAAACTGAGGTACACCCCTTAAGGGCGTTAAGGAACAAAATGTGTCCCGCACTTAATGGTCGCGCCTTTTGTGACGATTCATCTACGGACCCCGAGTTTGAATATCCTGAAATGAGCAATCAGAAAGATAATAAAGTAAAAGACGATAACAAAGAACAAGAAACCAGTCTTTGTGCATGCGCATGGACATCGGAGTCTTGTAGATGCTGTACTGACGATGAAAACGAGGATGACTCATAACACTTCCATTGTTCTAGCAATAGCAAAATACCCTCCCTGATTATTTCACATTATTCCTAAATGTTCATGGTTTTATAAGTATTCTTTCAAAACAATAAATAAATACCTCAAAGAAAAGTGGAAACGAACATGATACTGAATGTTATCGTTGAACAGATATTAACAGGCACAATTAGCAAGTTATGAGCCTGAGCACATGTGTTTGTTTCTTCTGTTATGCTAGTTGTCAGACTGTTAACGTCCTTCTGATCATATGCCACTGATTTGCAGTTGCATCTCGTTGAATCGTGCATGTTTCCTGATGCGAATGCCCCTGACATTTTAACTAAAGTTGAAAACTGTTTTATGTTCAAGTGCTACGGGTCATCTTTTGTTCTTTAACCCTTTCGTTCTATGTGATTGTGCCAAAGCATTTATTGAATTTCACTACGAAAACACGCCTATAAAAATACATTGTAACCTTTATCGCAGAAAAAATGAAAATTTTAAGATAAAAAATTGTGATAGTTTTCTTATTTCTTGCTCTAGCTGCGCAAATGTAGATCGTGGGTACTCGTTAGAACCGCCTCATCGAGGCGGTTCTAACAAGTACCCAAAATCTATATTTTAGAGCAGAAATAAGAAAAATAAGTTTTACCCATGTAAACCACAATTTTGCTATATAAACTGTTGGGTTCAAGGGGGGTCAAAATTATATAGGCGTGTTTTCGTGATGGAATATTTCGTTTTACCGCGGCATTATGATAACACACCCATGAGGCTTAAAGCATTTATTCATTACTCCAATTCTTCTGTGAAAAAAATCATTGTTTGTTATTTCTGCCTGAAACATAGGTGCCCTTGACACAATCAATTATTTGGAGCAGACATAAGGGAGATACGGAATACCTCTGCAAACCCCAGTGTCTTTCCCTTTGTTGTCTTGGATTGGAGGTGTGAGATAATTGTTTCGATTGTTGATCACTGCCTTCATTTCTATTTCTCTATATAATGTTGGGTTTATAGGTCAGCTTTTACACGGACTTGTTGGTGTGTAATAGCACAAATTTGTCTTCGGATATTTGGGTTCATATAAACATGCGAACACGTTTAGAATATACAGAAGCTCTACCTCTGCATAATGCCAACAAAGTCGTGAAATTATTACCCCCTTTTCTATATAAATTTGGGTTTACAGGGTATGCATGAAATGATTGTTTATAGTCAGCGGGCACCCGTTAAAGCCGCCTGTTTGTATGAGGCAAAAGTAAGAAGCAAATCATATTTTTGCTGATGTTTACAACGACGAAGGAAAATGCCACATGGATGTGTTATCATAGCGACAAAAACCCTTTGTGTCAACAACTCATTTTTGATTTTTATATGCATCGATATAGCGCATAGTGAGGACACTTATCAGACTGCGCGAATGCAAAATCTGATCTTGGTCTTTGTTCTGCTGATATCTAAGATTGTCGTGATCCTTATCGTATATTAAAATTGTAAATTAAGGCTACAATTTGAGAGGGATGGATACACAGATCTTTCATAACATAGCATCGTTTCCCGCAGTACTCTCGAGGAGCATATTTCCCCTTCTTGTTGAATACTTTGTCCAGTGCAAAAAAACGATAATAAAACACTTGATGGAATATATTTTAGTTTATACTAATTTATTTTAGTTCGATTGTGATGGAAGCTTCAAGCTTATTTAATCGCTCTCGAACACTCATTCTGGATGTTTTCACGCGCGCGAGAGAGAGACAGTGACTATTACACCACTGCTACCCATTTACACCTTAGTGGAGTGAGGCAGTGTCATTACATGTCTTGCCCAAGGACACGCCTCGATACCGGGTGCCGATATATTTTGGGAAAAGACATTATTCATTTTCGAAATACACGCATCTATTGCATGTGTTAGAGTGTAGTTGTAGCATAAGACAGATACGCTTTTGCTATACGTGAATGTGTTTTCATAACGTATCAGTATCTTTGGATATTTTGAGGGTAGGTTTTCAACGAATTATTTGCACATAACTGAAACTTTTTGTACCCAAGAATGACTTCGCAGTTCATTCTTATCATAGGTTTGATACATCGATTTGTGTTTAAATATTTACCGACGCTTTTCAATTGTTATGCGCCACTACAGCCACAAAACGTTGAGTCCCTGCTTAGTATGGACTGGTTAATAAGGGATACAACTTCACTCTGTATAGATATAGTTGGCTTCTGAGTGTCACATTGTTTAGTTGGTATGGCAGATCTTTTTGCTTTACGGGGTCTGTGGCTGGTAAAGAAAGTGTCGCCCTTTCTCACAATCAATAACAGGAAGATTGCTAAACGTATCTATCCCTCTTACATGTTAAGGACATTTTTGTTGCATAAATAGAGGATCTTACATGAGTGCTCATATATTTTGAATTTATTAAACGAGTTGAGATCGAAGGATAAAATGCCAGACTTTGCCGTGCATTATTCCCTTCACCTCATCGCTCAACTGTTTAATTAATTTAATAATACCTGGGCCCGAATGCAAGATTCTGTTTATCATATGACATTAAAAACGCATTTAATACGAATTTTTGTACAAAAATGTCAATTCCGCCATTAGTAAACGCGACGCCATTAAGAATACAATGCGTGTAACGTTACGGGACGTGTTTAACTAATTTGCGACAGTATGTAATGCACTAGTTGATAACCGAATTTATTGCATGGCGTTATTAAATTCTCAGACGCGGCGTCATATGATAAAAAGAAGTAATGTGTACTTCTGTAAAGCATTTGTTTACTTTGTAGTGACAATATCAGTTCTAAGATCAATTGTTTGATGCACTGTTTTGTGTCCAAACATTGACCTTGCAAAATTTACCGGCGTATTCCATTTTATTTTGTCAAGACCATTTTCTTTCTTTAGATCTACAAAAAAACATTTCAAATGCTCTATGTTTTTGCCTTTGGATATTTTCGAGACCTGTTTATTGTACGTTTGTAGACAAGAACTACTATTTGGGTGAAGCTTTCTTTTATTTTGGTAGTTACACGATTGGCATATTTTATGTTAATTATGAACCTAGCCCATCGAATAAACTCAAATTACTGTTGAACAAGTTAAGAATGCGTGTTTATAATGAAAAATGTGGACACGAAATAGCAAGCTCATGAATGACTCTTTTGTATGCAAATGATTGCAAGTGTAACGGTTGGCGTAATTTGTTAAAATAGATCTGATGTTGAGACATAGTTTGGAAACATAAAACATGCTGATCACGCAGGCAATAGCTTTGAACATTGATTGCTATGAATGCACTCTTTCACATTCCCTTCATCGCCCTAGCATAAAAAGAGTATTTGATGAGAAATGGATAAGCAAGGAAAGTAATAACCCAGTCATCTTGGTTATTTTCTACCTTAAATGTTACCATTAGCATAAAAAATGTTTTATCAATAGATGCTAGTTTCATTTGGATCAGTTTTCCACTTACATCGACATATATTCGGCCAAGTAACTGCAATGTATAATTTTATTGCGTCAGTCCTTACTGATATCCTCTCTTTTCGTCTGATTCAAGGTATCATGCGACAGAATTTATACTGTACCGGTAAACCGCTTATTTTTAGATCACCTGTCACGTAGTGACAAGGTAAGCTTTTGTGATCACTTTTTGTCCGTCGTCCGTTGTGCGTGCGTCCTTCCGTCCGTGCGTCCGTAAACAATTTCAAATAAGTATATCTCTAATACTCCATGGTCAATTTTGATCAAATTTCATGAGAAGCATCATCAGGTAGGGGGAAAGGCTGCATAAGGTTTTGGGCAGATCAGATTAGAATTCTGGTTGCCATGGCAACATATAGTTCCCATAGACGTACAATGGGGAAAAAATAAAAATATCATCTTCTCTGAAACTACTGGGCCAAGAGCTTATATATAGCTTGTGACAATGTCAAGTGGTCACCTACATAAACCCTGCCAATCATGCCCCTGGGGTCCAAATTGGCCACACCCCGGGGCCCTTTTACTCCAATAGACTCATAATGGAAAACAAATCTTCAAAAATCTTCTTCTCTGACACCACTGGGCCCAGAGCTTAGATATTTAGCATGCAGCACTGGCAAGTGGTCACCTACATAAATCCTGCCAATCATATTCCTGGGGTCCAAATGGACCTGGCCCCGGGGCCCCTTAGCCCCTATATATTCATAATGGAAAAAAAGCTTCAAAAATCTTCTTCACTGAAACCACAGGGCCCAGAGCTTAGATATTTAGCATGTAACAATGGCCAGTGGTCACCTATATCATTTCTGCCAATCTTGTCCCTGGGGTCCAAATGGGCCACGCCCCGGGGGCCCCTTAGCTCCCATAGACTCATAATGGAAACAAGCTTCAAAAATCTTCTCCTCTGAAACCACAGGGCCAAGAGCTTAGATATTTAGCGTGTAGCAAAGGCAAGTGGTCATCTACATAAGTCCTGCCAATCATGCCCCTGGGGTCCAACTGGACCACGCCCCGGGCCTCTAACCTCCATAGACTCATAATGAAAAAAAGCTTCAAAAATCTTCTTCTCCGAAACCACAGGGCACAAAGCTTAGATATTTAGCATATAGCAATGGCAAGTGGTCACCTATATAAATCCTGCCAATCATGCCCCTGGGGTCCAAATGGACCACGCCCCGGGGCCCCTTAGCTCCCATTGACTCATAATGGAAAAAAGCTTAAACAATCTTCTCCTCTGAAACCACAGGGCCCAGAGCTTAGATATTTAGCATGTAGCAACGGCAAGTGGTCACCTACATAATTCCTGTCAATCATGCCCCTGGGGTCCAAATGGGCCACGCCCCGGGGGCCCATTAGCTCCCATAGACTCATAATGGAAAAAAAGCTTAAAAAATCTTCTTCTCTGAAACCACAGGGCCCAGAGCTTAGGTACAATGTATTTAGTATGTAGCAACAGTAAGTGGTAATCTACATAAATCCTGCCAATCATGCCCCTGGGGTCCAAATGGACCACGCCCCGGGGCCCCTTAGCTCCCATAGACTCTTAATGGGAAAAAAAGTTCAAAAATCTTCTTTTCCGAAACCGCAGGGCCCAGAGCTTAGATATTTAGCATGTAGCAATGGCAAGTGGTCACCTACATAAATCCTGCCAATCAAGCCCCTGGGGTCCAAATGGACCTCGCCCCGGTGCCCTTTAGTTCCCATAGACTCATATTGGAAAAAAAGCTTCAAAAATCTTCTACTCTGAAACCACAGGGCCCAGAGCTTAGATATTTAGCATGTAGCAATGGCAAGTGGTCACCTACATAAATCCTGCCAACCATGCCCCTGGGATACAAATAGGCCACGCCCTGGGGTCCCTTAGCTCCCATAGACTCATAATGAAAAAAAGCTTAAAAATCTTCCTCTCTGAAACCACAGGGCCCAGACTTAAGATATTTAGCGTGCAGCAACGGCAAGTGGTCACCTACATAAATAATGCCAATCATGCCATTTAGCTCCCAGAGACTCATAATGGAGAAAAGCTTCTTCTCTCGGATACTGTTAAGCACAGAGCTTAGATATTTGTATCTAGCAACATTAAATTGTGACCTACCCTGGGGTCCAAATTGGCCACACCCTGGGGCCCCTTAGCTCCTGTAGACTTATACATTGTAATGGAAAAAACTAAAAAAAAATCTTCTTCTCTGAAACCATAAGGCCCAGAGCTTAGATATTTAGTATGCATCAACCTCAAGTGGTCCAAATGGACAAGGCCCCGGGGCCCCTTAGCTCCCATATACTCATAATGGAAAAAAATCATCAAAAATTTACTTCTCTGAAACCACAGGGCCCAGAGCTAAGATATTAAGCATGTAGCAACGGCAAGTGGTCACCTACATAAATCCTGCCAATCATGCCCTTGGGTTCAAATTGGCCAAATCCTTTGGCCCCTTAACGCCATTAAACTTATAATGTAATAAAAAGCTTCAAAAATCTTCTTCTCTAAAACGATGAAGTACATACCTTAGATATTTAGTATAAAGCAAAATAAAATGGTCGCCTACATAAATTCTGCCAACCATGCCCTTATGGTCAAAATTGGCCATGTCCCAGGGGTCATTAACTCCTATAGACTTATACTGGAAAAACATCACAAATCTTCCCCTCCGAAACCATAAGGCTCAGAGCTTAGATATTTAGTATGTAGCAATGTCAAGTGGTCTCCTGCACTATTGATTTTTTGGTACACAGGTGAGTGATATAGGGCCATTGGGCCCTCTTTGTTATACATTTTCGGGAAAACGTGGTTAGGTAAGCTGATCGGCTCGGCATATCAATAAATTGTAGTGATTGGGACATTAAACGTTAGACTTAACTAAACTTCTTATCAATCTACCGAATAATGGGGTAGTAAAATTATTCAGAAGCTCTTATTGTAAGCTGTAGAGAACAGATTAACTCTTGAATGGTGACATAAAAAAACCCTTAGTTTTAAATAAAGAAAGTTTTAGCCAGTGCTTCTTTCAATAGTGATTGTTAAATGCAAGCAGCTCTCTGTGGTACGTTTTTGCATAACTGTGCATTCTTTTAATTAATTTGCGACGTTATGTCACGTTTTGTCTCTAGACCCTTGCACTGGGTTAAGTATTAAAAGATAATAACAGATCTTTACAGGTATTTATTCACAAGGATAGCAAAACGTTAATAAAGTTTTTTTTCCATTCAGCGTAATTTATTTTCTGACCATTCACAATATAATTTTAGCGTTTCGCTGAAACACTTTTATTGTTGCAAAGTCATTCAAGAACGCATAACTTGTTTCCAACAATAATAATTATGTCGAACAGTTGTTAATGTGTTATACAAACTTGTTTGTTGTCAAATAAAATACAGCAATACATGTGTATTTGTGTTCTTGTATTTAATATTACTAACCTTTTCAACTAAAGCATTTAGTGCAGTGTGCATTACTAAACCTTTGGACTTGTGCCGCTTAATTTTTTTGTCTGGATATTACACATCCATGTAAGATAATTGTTTTTGTCATGTTTTCAACAGTGACAATTTGTGATATGTTTCACACTTCTGCCCTAACATAGGTTGATGTGCTCATCAAGGTGGTCCTGTTGAGTACTTTCAACCTGAGTTTTGGACCAGAACTGCAAAAATAAAGTACATGAACGCCATTGGATTTAAGACTGGATTAATATTTACAAGGGTATGCTATGTACAGACTTGTTCGATTGTGATGACTGGACGAGTGGTTGAAGGGAAAAGTAACATGTGTTAAATCAAAAACCGTGAGATTCTGCCATCACTCAAAACTGTCCTTTATAAATAGAAAAAGTTTTGTTTTAAGCACGAGATTCACTGCAACCAACGTCAATCACCCATAGATCTAAAAACAATAATATTGAACATTTTTGTTGTTAAAAAACTGTTGATTGATCATATATACAAGTCATGCACATATTAAAATAAAATCAAATATATATGCTGCATGGAAATTAAGAAGCAATTAAGCCTTAAGGGAATGTGTGGCGGACGTAACATTCTCAAAGCCCTTCGTCATAGTTTGTGTAACATATTCTAGTCCATAAATGATTCCATTGCTGGAATTTTTAAAACTCTCAGGGTCACTGATGAGGCATAATTGGACGAAATTAGCTAGCCTGTCACAGATAAACTTATCGACTTTTCGTCCTTGCTTCCAAATGAGCTTGAAATTGCCTTGAGGACTATTGAGGACGGCCATGAACATATTTCTCGGAACTAGCTGCTAGACTAATCCAGACAGTATTGATGTGCAGTATGCATAACTTAACGTCTACTTTCCTCTTCGTTGAAAACATATTTAATTGTTGTCAAATATTCACAATAAAAACACGAATGTTATGATGGGCAGAGGCGCATATTTATTGAACCCGAGCTACAACACTTGCTGGGCAGATGTATGTATGCCGTGTTTGCTTATCTTATCACACCGCGCCGAGATTAGGTAATAACCACCTGATAATAAGAATCCTTTCGGAACTACACATTACCACTTGAGTCTTAAGACACTGTACATAATTAAAAACAAAGAAACTTTCTTCTTGTTTTAACATTGATTTTTGTCTGAAGATCTTTGTAAAACTCCAAAAAATAATTATAATTGGTCTTTGAATCATCTTTCTATGTATATTCGAGGATTCTTTCATCATCGGTAAATTACAAAAACTGAAGTACCTTAAAAAGTCTGTATTCTATTATATTGTATCAGTAGCTGTGACCGGTAATTAAGTGTAGGGTGTATCCGCTGGTGGTCAGTGCTGCTGGCAGATCTTACATAACTTTCCAAATATATCATCTGGCTTATAAAGCAACTCAGAAACACTTTTAGAAATAAGTGGTTCATCACCTAAATAAGTCCGAGTGATCAATGCGTTTGCAAAGTTAACTGTTTTGAAGACTGGTATACATAATTTTCTTTATTTTCGTCCTGAATCATAGATTGACGGTGTTTTTTTTAATTGTCTCAAAAAAAGCAGAATAGAAATAAGAAAAATGTTGCAATTCTTTTTATAAAACTGTCATTTTTGAAAGAAAAAGTTAAAAGTAAAATCCAGGGAGCTACAACCACAAGACATTACGATAACACATCCGTGCCACATAGTGCATTTGTTTCACAACTCCAAAAAGGCTACTTTTCTGATGAAAATCCGCGGCTATTTTCTTATTTATACTGCAAACATAGGCGGTTCTAACAAGTACCCACAAACTATGCCTTAGAGCAGAGATAAGGAAAATAATGTTTATACCAGTAAACCCTAGTTTTCTCTATATAAATTTGGGTTAAGTGGATGTTAATTCCACGGAATCGTTCACGTGATCGCTTGGCACCAGGAGGAAGAGAAAAATCATCTTTGTGAACGACCACAACAACAGTGCTTAACAAGCGGCAAAACCAGTCATCTCTTTCTCAAACGGGGTTTTAGATCACTAGGTAGCCCGCAACAGCATATGCACAATAAAGCGTAAGTTGCAAAATACAATTCAAGAAAGAATAAAGTAACTACACCAGAACCACCGATAAGAACGGCCGGCAGCACAAGTTACCTTGGGCTTAAAAGTTATAAGATGGCACGGATGTGTTATCTCAATGTCACTTAATGCCGTTAAATTCTAATTAATACAGCCATGTTCTAGTAAGAATCACATTAAGAGCATTAGCCATTCGCAACGAGAAATAAATTGCGGAGCTATCGACTATGTAACTTTTGTGGTCAGAAACACATTGGCTGTGACACAATAGAAAATTCCATATTCAAATGCACTTCAAAATATAACGCATGCTTGGAAAACGTCAAAAGTTTCCGATGGTCTATTTTGTGATATATATTCGAAAGGATGCCCCCGTTCCGATGGGCTGGGAGCAATAGATTGGGCTGCATGGTGCCTCCACGCAGAGCTAAAACCTACCGCAAATTAGCACTGGTATGTCTATAATGAAGTGAGGGCAATGATCAGGAATCGAAACATTTAACCCGCAACTCCCATCGGAGACATTAAAGGGATAGAAACAAACAGGAAACAACTAGAACCTTATGGAAACATCAATAGCGGAAAGTCAAAAGGACAGTTACTTTCCCACAAAATGGCCAATCGGCTATCCAAAACAACAAAGTATAAGAGATACAAACACTCAAATACAAACCATAACAAAAATAAACCGCGACAGAGGAACCGCCTTGGAACGGCTAGTGAAACGAATTCCACTATGGGGCACAAAACGATTTTTCGGGGTCGCAATCCCCTCCCTTGATTCCGTCCTGATTTAGACAAATAATTTGTCCAGTCCGCATGAAGGCTTCCTAACCCACCAGTGCAACATCCCCGAGAACACAAAAATCCTGTCCACGCATATAAACCATATTGGTTTCATTGGGCGGTAAGGCTTGAGATGCCACTTCATATCAATGTTGGGCAGAAATCCCACAAAATTGGATTCATCGACTCCAAAATGACCTAAATAGTTTTAATGGGGACGTCAAACCTAAAATCAAATAAAAATAAAACATATTCGAAAGCGTGACTTCATCTTTGATTGACGGAAATTGGGTTTGCAGGCAGTGCTCGTCTGCTTCAATTTAGAAACACACACATAAAAACGATTAAGCCCATAAAAATGGAGCCCAATGCGTTGGCATTAGTCTTCGGATAGGTGTACCAATTTTTGGTCGCATGATATGTTTTACGTCTCCGTTGAAGCGCCGCCGTAAAAAAATCCGGCCGGAAAAACCGACGATTATCTCCCCAGCTGACCAGGTTAAAAACAGTTATCCCCTAAATAAAAGAGCTGGGTTTATGATGACAAAAGGATGACAAAGGACTAAAAATAAAACTGTATTATTAGAAGTAACGAACCAAGCGGAAGCAATATATACCGTAACTTAATACTGCGAGTATTGAAAATCTGAATCAAAAACAAATAACTAATCAGCTTCTGTTTAAACCAATGTTATACAATATTTGCTTTATATTGGCCATGGCGATAATTATGCTGTATTGTATACATGTAATTTTAGTTTTTTTTTTTAAATCCCGTGACAACGTCCACTGTTTACAACCATCCTCAACTGTTTGAGTCACAATATATCAACTCAATGAATCAACTTAATGGATCAACCTCCATGTTTCGACTGTCAACTAGTCACATACTGCTATTATTAATGTATCGAATTCCATCATAACAACTAAATGATTCGGTAGAGGTACACCACCAAATCATGAAATTTACAACAGACAATCAACCTGTTAAGCAGCAGTTGATTTGTTTGTATTGGAGTTTGATTACCCAGTCAACACTATTTAGGTCAGTTTTGAGGCGGACAGTTAACATATCCTCATTTCCAGGGCAGGCTTATACGTAAGCGGTTAACCGTTACAGTGCACACTCTTTCGCCAGGAACTGACAACTGCCCTTCTTGAATCAGCGGAAGGGAAATAATGATCGTAGAAAAGATTTCATGATCAATCTCCACGAAAGGTATCGTACACGCATCCTCCTGATCACCAGTCAGACGCGCATCCGACTGAGCTACCGAGGCTTACAAGCAGCAGTTGAAACGCAATGAAATAATGAAATAAACTGAATTGAATATGTCTTAGCCGATTGTCAAGGTTAGCAAACTGAGCTTTTTTCCGACTGAAGTTTCAACTTTCCTGATCATTACGTTCACTTCTATTTCGATATTGTATTCCCAGAGAGGGGTCGCCATCATCGGCATCACTGTAATTGATGCTGTCTTTTCACATGAAATTGATAACCGTCATGATATGCGAAGAATTTTATACTGAAACTGTTGGATAAAACACCTGTTATAGAAGGAAAACACACAACGGCAAACAGCTCCACACCCCACCGACGAATTTTACCTATCCGCCTAGTTGACTTAAAGTATTAAAGGGATGGCTGAGCAGGGTAGGTTTGCCTAACGAACAAACCGAGCTCTTCAAAAGATTATTACAAAACAGGCAAGAAGCGATGTGATACGCATGTGAGGTCAAAGAACACAAACATGCATTTAAAGTATAAGGGAAGCGATCCAGTTAAAATACGCTTTGTCATATTAATATAATAAGGCTGTATGATTGGCGTCCTACCCTACTCTCAAAAACAGAAATTGTATATCCCTATAATATATCAATTCTACAGGCGGAATTAAATTCTTTTATTATCGATGTAACGAACAAAGCGGAAGCAATATATACCATAACTTAAAACTGCGAGTATTGAGACTATGAATCAAAACAAATGACTAATCAGCTTCTGTTTAAACCAATTTAATTCAGTACTGGCCATGACCATAACCATGCTATTTTGTATACTATCATGTAATTGTAGTTTGTTTAATTATCCCGACAACAACAACCGTTTTCAACCGATCTCAACTGAATGTTTTAACTCAATGAAGTAACTTAATGAACCAACACCATGTTTAAGCTGTCAACTAGTCACATACTGCTGTTATTGGTGTATCATATTCCATCATGACAACTGCATGATTTCGTGAAGGTACACAACAAAATCATGAATTAGACAACAGACGATCAAACTGCTTAGCAGCAAATGACACGCAATAAAATAATGAAATGAACTGAAATGAGTCTCTCTTAACCTATTGTTAAGGTTAGCGAAGTGAGCTTTTTCCGACAGAATTTTCGACTTTCGCCACTGGTCAGGCAGGTTAATGTTTAAAAATGCCAGACTATATCCATCAAACTATTGTTAAGTACAGTGACAGGTTTAGCGAAATCTTTCCACTGACCGTTCCAAGGCGTTTCTTCTGTGGCGATTTATTTATGTTGTTGTTTGTTACTTACTGTGTGTATCACTTGTGTCTTTTAATTTTGGATGGCCATATGGCCATTTTGTGGGAAAGTAACTGTCCTTATGGCCTTCCTTTGTTTAGGTTTCCATTATGGTCTGGTCGCTTAATGTTTGTATTTCTTTCCCTTTGGTGTCTTTGATGGGTGGAGAAAGTTAATTGTATCGATTCCTGATCTTTGTTTTACTTCTACTTAGCGACAACCACATACTACTATCACAGTTTAACAAAATCCACTAGAACGACACTTTAGAAAAATAATGACAAGCACAAAAATTTAAACACCATTACTACCAAAGCATTTTGTTTCCAGGCCAAACCAGCCGGTTTCGTCTTATTCTGTAAATATTCATTTAACATATATTTATCACCTTATATATGTTTTGCTGTTTACGCTACTTTTCCCTTGAACACTGTGTTTTTGCGCTTCACATCGGCTATGCAGCACACATGCTTGCTTAAGATACCATTGCGACAATTACACAATATCTGTGTAAGTTAGACAAAATGTTACTTTCTGTGTTTATTCTGCTCACAACTTCTGAATCTTGTGTCTTACCTGTTTTGTAATGTACATGTACGTTAACTCTTATCTTGCTGTTCACGACAATCCTATCTTTGGAAACAGTGTAGATCCAGATCAGATGGCTTCTGAAGAAGCAATCTGATCAGGATCTACACTGTTTGACAGTCAATTTATGAATTTGTAGGAATAAATTACTTCAAGTAATCTGATTGGTTCAAAATCCGAAATGGGTGTGGCTAAACGGAATATTTAGCAGAGAAGGGTTAATGCGTTTTATGTGTGTTATTGTTTAAAGGTTCTGTTAATGCACTGTTGTAAATGGTGGAAACCTCAAACGTATGTTTTTGTACAGGATGCTGAATCAAATGGACTAGAACGTTCGGTATGTATTCCTTGCTCTTATAATCCATTTTAGCCTAAATTCACTGCATCTGAGACGTAGTTACTTTGTGCATCTGTTATAATGGCTTGAAACCTAATCTAGATTGTTGTAGTTTAACTGCTAATTTCAACAATATTTTTAAACATTAAATTTACTATATAACATGGAAGCTGATACCTCTGAACATCCGCAATACATTCTATACATTTGGAAAAAATTAAGTTTCTGGAAACACAAAGTGTCTTACTATTAATAGCGTATTTCTACACTTGAGAATATTCTACACCATGTTATATATATTTTCTGCATTTTTCACAAGTTACATTTTTCTAATTCCGTTTTGTATTTCTCATCTTACTTTAAACCCTGACTTTCTGTCATGCAATTTTAAGAAATGTGACATTAGCTGTAAATCCCGAAGATTTGCGTTTCTTTCATATCAGCACTTAGGCCATTTAATGGGCATGGAACAAATTAGATATTGGTATATCAAAGACTAGACACAGCTTTAGTTAATAACAATAAAAATCCCATGTTACAGCTTCAATAAATTATAAGTCTGTAACTAGGTGTGAAATAATTATGCATTCATCTAACATCATGGTCAATCATTTACCTGTCAGCAGTTGATTTATGTCGAAGAATAGACTATGCAAACTTGGAGAAATAAACGTATTTCCCCCATTTCAGACTGGAAACCCCTAAACGGGTACCGTGGCAAACAGTGCAGGCCCAGATCAGACGCCGCAGAGCGCGGCGTCTGATCAGGGCCTACACTGTTTGCAAAAAGTTCAGCCATTTTCCAAATAAAATTTTGAAGAATACAGATCCTGACACCCCTAAATTTTGAAATGAACTGCTGCTATATATATAAGGAGGAAGATTCCATTTGGTACAAAAAGTGTTAATAAATAAAAACACACCCGGAATGATACTACTGATTATTTTGGTAAACAACAATTTGTAAATCAGGCAAATAAAAATCAAAAATGAGTTCCTTTAAGAGCAATGAAAACATTCACAAGAAAGAAGATGGGTCATACTACGTAGTTTCGGCTAATAAAGCCTCATCAGTGACCCTGTTATGATCCGACAAAGAAAGCCAGAGGAAACACTGCAATTTTTGCGAATTTCGAATAGGCAGTCGATTCAAAGACTGATATAAATCAAAATTGGGTCCAAATAATTAAAAACCTGTCTAGAATATGAGTCTAAACCAATAATTTATTTCTGATTTCTCAGAATATTCACGCTGATCTCAAAGGACCAAAAGTAAAATATAAACTGCACTATGGTTGATGTACGGGGAGACGTTTTACGGCCGCCACACGGCACAACACCAGCTGCAGTGAAGGCAAATAAAAATCAAAAATGAGTTCCTTTAAGAGCAATGAAAACATTCACAAGAAGGAAGATGGGTCATACTACGTAGTTTCGGCTAATAAAGCCTCATCAGTGACCCTGTTATGATCCGGCAAAGAAATTTATCCGGTCAGTCAATCTTATTTTAAATAGTTTTAATGGACATCAAACGTTTTACAGCTGTCCTGAAAATGAACATTCTGTGACTCCTTTCAAAGTGATTCAGCTTCTTTAATTAGTGCCGTAATTACATAATGTTTGGCACAAATGCTCTTGGAAGTCACAATTTGATTAACATATTTCAGAATTTTGGTATCTTCCATTGGGGTCTAAATGAAAATTTTGCTCAGTATGACCAATTAATTTCGTTCCAGTAAATAAAAATTGCGATATCGTTCTTTTGAACATGGTTGGAAAACAAAATCTGGAGTACATTATTTGAGAGCATGTACTTAATATGCCTATCCAATGAAAAGATATATCATGGTAAAAATGAATACAAAAAGGTAAAAACTCGTATTTTTCACTGTTTCTTTAATAACATAAATACAACATTATTTTTTATTATATGACGTCGCGTCTGAGAGTGTAATAACGCCATGTATTATTTTCACTTCCTCAGCGATTAAATATGCAAATTAGCTAGGTACGTCCCGTAACGTTACATGTACGACGTCCTTAACGACGTCGCGTTTACTAATGGCGGAATATTGATATTTTTGTAAACAATCGAATATACAATGCGTTTTTAATGTCATATGATAAGTAGAATCTTGCATTCGCGCTCATGTATTATTGAATTTATTAAATGAGTTGAGGAAAAGGAATAAAATGCTCGGCACAGCCTCGCATTTTATTCCTTTTCCTCAACTCGTTTAATAAATTCAATAATTATTGAATTTATTAAACGAGTTGCGGAAATGGAATAAATTGCTCGGCAAAGCTTCGCATTTTATACCTTTTCCTCAACTCGTTTAATAATTTCAATAATACATGAACACTCATGTAAGATCCTCTATATAATATATAAAATAATTTGAATTAAAATTTATTTTCTTAGGTATAATTTGACGCATGACATAATAGGATTGCGCCTTGTAATGGTTGAGTAAGAATCATTTGTAAATAGCCATGTCCTTAAACATAGATAATAATAGAGGATCTTACATGAGTGTTCATGTATTATTGAATTTATTAAACGAGTTGAGGAAAAGGGATAAAATGCGAGGCTTTGCCGAGCTTTTTATCCCTTTACCTCAACGAGTTTAATAAATTCAGTAATACATGAGCACGAATGCAAGATTCTATTTATCATATGACAATAAAAACACATTTTATTCACGATTTTCACAAAAATATCAATATTCCGCCAATAGTAAACGCGATGTCGTTAAGGAACTCGGACATGTAACGTTACGGGACGTATCTACCTAATTTGCATATTTAATCCACTAGTTGATTATCAAAAATATTACATGGCGTTATTACACTCTCAGACGCAACGTCTTATGATAAATTCAGTCACACATCGGATTCTAGCACATCAAAAGCAAGTGAAGGGTTATAAAGTGTTTGACATCGCATATGTCACATAGCTTTGAACTACAATTTTCTTCTGTCTCCTTTATAAAGCCAAAACTGAACCAAAATGATTTCACAACTTTTTTAATGAAATAATTGATAGCCCATTATTTATTCAAAATTATTTTATTCTTAATTTTAAAACATACCTGCGTAGCCATAGTAAGGCCTGAGGATAACGCATCTGTGTAGTGAACTATTTTCTTATGGGGTTGTAAAAATGACATTTTTTTATGAAAAATATTTTACTTATTTCTGCTTCCAAAATAGAACGTCAGTGCTCGTGTTCAGCAAAAATAAAGAATATAATCATGGAAAGCTCATTTAGTCTCTATATAAAGTGCATTCATCTTATGAACTTAAAATTATCAAAAAGAAGACACATAGAAATCATGCACAGATTTTGTCATGAACTATACCCCAAACGACGGTTTAATCATTCCATTATTCGGTGTCGTTTGAACTACATTATAATGCTGCACAAGATTGTTTGGTTGCTTCATGTTTATTTCATTGTGTTCTCGTGACCTGTAAAGTGTCATTGCTTATCATTTAATCAACGCGTTTATAAACCCAAGATATAGAGAAAAGTGGCGTTTTCCAACCATGTCTCTGATTGTGTCTCTGATGGGAGCTGTGGGTTAATTGTGTCGATTCCTGATCATTGCCTCCACTTCTGCTTTTTATTATAATTTCTGCATATAAACATGAATTGTAAGTACACGTTAGGAACTACGCATTGATACATTTAATGTTACATTTTAGAACTGCCTCGTTGCTTTTTTTTAAACCAAATAAGTAAAAAACAATATACACATACAGAGTGAGGCTTGCAAGGGTGCTTAATTCGCTGCCCTGTGAATATAATGTGCTAACGTTGCATACCAGAGTGCCATATCTCTGGCCTAAAGTGGTTCATTTGGACTTTAAACACATGAAACATCCATGTTAACCCAAGTTTATGAAAGAGATTCACGGCTGTGTTATACTTACCGTATATTCCTTCGCACTGCAATACGAACTTTTGTCATCAGTTTTGCTACTTCAAATATATTTTGGTGTTTAAACAGCGAAATTCTGCTATTAAGACCAGCTAAAATTAAACATAGTTCGTCTTTCAAACACGTATACGAAATGTTTCAGTTTTTCCATCTTTGTCTCTTTTGGTTTAATCGATCTCGGGCTTCTCCAGACCTTAGGATGAGCCTTTAAACTGAGGTTCCTTCTCCGTATGACCTTAGCTGTTGGTGGAATGTAAAACTAAAACACAGTCACTCGTTCGGTGTGAGGCCACTTCCAGGGCTGTTAAAATGGTTTTAAAGACTTTTGAACAGTCCCAAAGATGGTCTTAATATAAGTATTTTACTGTATGTTCTGCTGTATTCCAATGATTAGGGATCAAATTCCGAACCACAAGCAAATCTTGTCTGAACAGTGTCGAAACCTAGGGTGAAGATGAGGCCACAGAGTCATTTAAGCCTCGACCTCACAGCTGTTCTTATTCAGTGTTTGTATATCACCGACTGCATTGTGTATAGCGTAGTGTTAATAATCACGTTTTGTACTGTTTGTACTGGTAACAGCTGTGTATACCTTCTTCTGCATACCTTCACACTATATCTGGAGTTGAAGAGGGGGCGGAAGTGTTGGTTTCTGTACATAATTTCGTTCCCCACATATAAGGATATATGTAGCTTTTCTCTCCATATCGTTGCCAGTGGTAGTCTGTGATACTTGTTTCTGACCGCTTCTGATCCTTTCCTTTCCTTACCTAAAAGGCAACTATAGAACAATCTCTTATGCTAAACAACAGAAGACCGTTGTGGCGCTAGTCAAGAAGAACTGCCATAGTATACATTTGAAATATAAATACAACATATCACAAGCCGGTAGAGTCGATATCACACTGTCGCAGGTTTTCACTTTTTACGACAAAGAAGTTGAGGTTACCCTACCTCTACGTCAAACTGGAACTATTCTTTTTCTCCCACCACAGGTCTTCTGTGTCATCATCGGACCATGGATTCCATTTGCACATTGGCACGTGCGCGACACACGGGATTACTTCCTGACAGTAAAGTAGAAGTAAAACAAAGATCAGGAATTGATACAATTAACTTACTCTATCCATAAAAGACACCAAATGGAAAGAAATACAAACAGTAAGCGACCAGACCATAATGGAAGTCTAAACAAAGGAAGGCCATAAATGAACACCCCACTAAACCCCACTTGATATAGAGAAAACTGGGTTTACGGGGATATACATTATTTTGTAGCAGGGTGCGACATAGGCGTCCGCTTTTCCGTCCGTTTGCTCGTCCGTCCGTCCATTCGTCCGCCCGTCTGTTTACATTAACATGGAAGTTCGACATTTACGTCAAAGGTTGTATTAAAATCAACTACAAAATCGATCATCTATCAAACCTTGCATGAAACATCTCCCTAACCTTCTGACCGTGACCTATATCTATATTTTGCTCTTCAGTGACGTGGACAATTATTTCGAGGTTTGACATTTACGTCAAAGTTAGTATTATATTCAACTACAAGACTAAACACGCATCATAACTTGCATGAAAGATCTTCCTGAGTGCCTGATTAGGCAGGCACCTTGACCCGGTGAAGTTGACCTATATTTTACGCTCCAGTGACTTTGACACAGATTACGTCGTTATTCCAGATCTCCTCAAATAAAAGGCCGTCAACCATCAAACCTTGCATAGTGCTTCTTCTAGATGTACTGTCTCTGCAGGTACATTGACCCGGTGACCTTGACATATATTTTACGCATCATTATTTTTGACACAATTTACGTTGTTGTTCCAGATCTCCTCAAATAAAAGGTCTACATCAAATCTTGGATAGTGCTTCTCCTACATGAACTGGCTCTGCAGGTACCTTGACCTGGTGACTTGACCAATATTTAACTCTCCAGTGACTTTGACACAATTTACGTCGAAGTTCGAGATCTCCTCAAATAAAACATCACGAAAACCAATCTATATAATGTTGACCCCCTTCGACCCCACTTTTATATAGTAAAACTGGGGTTTACAGGGGTAAACCTTATTTTTCTTATTTCTGCCTTAAAGTAAAGATTGTGGGTACACGATAGAACCGCCTCGATGCGGCGGTTCTAACGAGTGCCCACACTCTATATTTTTAGCAGAAAATATAAAAAAAATATCACATTTTTTCCTCTTAAAATTTTCATTTTTTCGGCGATAAAGGTTACAATGTATTTGTTTAGGCTTGTTTTCGTAATGAAAGGCCTACAACCATATAATCTTGCATAGTGCTTCTCCTAGATGTACTGACTCTTCAAGTACCTTGAGCTGGTGGGTTTGACATATATTATACGCCACAGAGACTTTGACACAAATTACGTAATTGTTTCGGATTCTATCAAATCGAAGGTCTGCAACCATCAAATTACGCATAGTGCTTCTCCTTGATGTACTGACTCTGCAGGTACCTTGGCCTGGTGACCTTAACCTGTATTTGATGCTCCATTGAACTTGACACAATTTACGTCGATGTTCCAGATCTTCACAAATAAAAGGTCTGCATCGGAGTTTAACTGTTGGTTTTCTTTTGCTCCAGCATTTCAGTGGTTTCTTGCTGTCGTGTCCTCATCGTTGTTTCATCTCTGTGGTTGTTTGATTTTGCGTTCACGGCGATGTTGCACTGATGAGTTAGGAGGGCTTCATGCGGATTGAACAAATTATTTGTCTTAATCGCGCGACGGAAATAAGGGCAAGGATTGTGGCCTCGTAAAATCGATTTAAGCCCCCCCCCCCACCCCGGTAGAGGCCGTTTCCGCTGACCGTTCCAAGGCGGTCCTTCTGTCCCGGTTTATTTTTGTTATGGTTTGTCTTTTGGTGTTTGTGACGCTTATATTATTTTATTTTGGATAGCCTATTGAACATTTTGTGGGCAAGTAACTGTCCTTTTGGCTTTCCGCTGTTGGTGTTTCCGTTGGGGTCTGTTGTTTCGTGTTTGTGTTTCTTTCCCTTTGGTGTCTCTGATGGGAGCTGTGGGTTTATTGTGTCGATTCCTGATCATTGCCCCCACTTATATTCTGCAGCCATCAAATCTTGCATTGTGCTTCTCCTATATGTACTAACTCTGCAGGTACCTTGACACGGTAACTTTGACCTACTTTTCGCACTGAAGTGACGTTTACACATTTTACATCAACGGCCATATCTTCTTAAAGTTTTGGCCTACAACCACCAAACCTTGCATAGCGCTTCTCCTACGTTTACTGACCTTACCATGGTGACCTTGACCTATATCATGTACTCCAGTGACTTTGACACATTTACGTCAACCTTCGATATGTCCTAAAATAACTAGCCCACAAACCCCTCCCATCGGGGTTTTAAGAAATAGATCCGGCTGCATGGTGCTTCCACGCAGAGCTGAAAACGACCGCGCTAATGAGTACTGGTAAACCGCTTAGAAGGTCTAAAATAGAAGTGACGGTAATGATCAGGAATCGACACCGTTAACCCACAGCTCCTATCAGAGACACCCAATGGCAAGAAACACAAACATGAAACAACAGACACTAACAGAAACATCAATAGTAAAAATCTAAAAGGACAGTTACTTTCCTACAAAATGGCCAATTGGCTATCCAAAAAATAATATAAGCGATACAAACACCCACAGACAAACCATAACAAGACTAAACCGCGACAGAAGAACCTCCTTTGAACGGTCAGTGAAACGAATTCCACTTGGAGGCTTAAATCGATTTTATGTGGCCACAATCCTCGCCCATACTTCCGTCGCGATTTAGACAAATAATTTGTTCAGTCCACATGGAGACCTCATAACTCATCTCCGTGAACACAAAAAAATCAAACAACCACAGAGATGAAACAACGGTGAGGACTCGACGGCAAGAATCCACTGAAATGCTGGAGCAAAAGAAAACCAACAGTGAGACTCCGATGGGCCCGACCAGAGACAGAGCATCAAGTACCAACAATTAGATTCTCTCTTATTATCAGTAAGCTAAGCCTGCCCAGGCAAAGTTTTGCGTGTCGGACCGTCATTGCATTTAAACCATTTTGGTTTCATTGGGCAACAGGGCTTGAGATGTCATTTCATCGTAATGTCGGGTAAAAGTCCCACAAAATTGGAAGCAACGTCTCCAAAATGACCTTTATAGAATTGACGGAAACATTAATCCTTATATCAAACAAACAAACAAACAAATGGCCTACAACCACCAAACCTTGCATAGTGTTTCTCGACGCACGGACGTGGCAGGTACCTTGACCTGGGGACGATGACCTACATTGTTTGGTCCAGTGACTTCGACACATTGTATGTGAATTATCCGCAGCTAAGAATGAAATTAACATATTTAATAACTACGTTATGATTGTTGCTCCTATGACTTTTGCCTCCACCAGGTGGTACGCCGCCTTCCGCGGAACTCTTGAGGCGGTTCAATGAGGCGGTTTTAACGAGCACTCACAACCTATGTTTGCAGTATAAATAAAAACGATAATGTACATCCCCGCAAACCATATTTTTCTCTATATAAAGTGGGGCTAAGTGGGGTGTTCGACTGATGCGGCTGCACATGCAAACTCAAATTTTCGCTCGCATCACCAAAACATGCCTACATAATTTTGACCCACTTGAACCCCACTTTTATATAGTAAAACTGGGGTTTACAGGGGTAAACCTTATTGTTCTTGTTTCTGCTCTAAAATAAAGATTGTGGGTACAAGTGCCCACAATCTATATTTTGAGCAGAAATAAGAAACATATCATAATTTTTCATCCAAACATTTTCGTTTTTACGGCGGTAAAATTTTCAATATGATGGCATGGCCGTGTTTTCGTAATGGACGCTGCCTATATAACCATTCTTTCTTTGCAACATAACGTTGTCCTGAAAGATAATGTACATCCCCGTAAACCATACTTTTCTCTATATAAAGTGGGGTTAAGTGGGGTGTTCGACTGATGCGGCTGCACATGCAAAATCAAATTTTCCATAACGCAAACACGCCTATACAAATACATTGCCACATTTATTACCGAAAAAATGAAAATTTTATGATGAAAAATTGTGATATTTTTTCTTATTTCTGCTCAGAATATAGATTATGGGCATTCGTTAGAAACGCCTCATCGAGGCGGTTCAAACGAGTACCAATAATCCATATTTTGGAGCAGAAATAAGAAAAATAAGGTTAACCCCCGGAAATCCCAGTTTAGTATATAAAAGTGGGGTTCAAGGGGGTCAAAATTATATAGGCGTGTTTTCGTGATGCGCTCGACGCTGCCTGTATAACCATTCTTTCTTTGCAACATAACATTGTCCTGGACGGCGTGATGACGTTTAGCTGTTCATGTTTTAGACATTTTACATTCGCAAAGCAAGAAGCGACCTTACTCCACGAAATAGCAGCGATATGCTGTGACAAATATGGTTATGCTATAAACAGAGGATCCTTAACCTGATATTATTTCATATGAAATTCGCCAAAGACTCATTACATAAATCTTATATGGAATGGCCATGACTGTGAATTGATTTTATCATATGATCATTTCTTTCCACATTTGCTCCCCCCCCCCCCCCCCACCAATGTGACTGACTGTATCTGTTTTAATAACATAACTGATACAAGAAAACGGCTTTACACCATCTAAATGTCAAGGTAACAATGAATGACGGCATGAAACGGGATAAAATGGCATTTCTTCGCGTCGCACTTTTCCGCCCGGTGATTTATCTCTAAATATATGACCAGATTGGCCTATTGGCTGTATAAGCGACCAGTGTTAGTATACATTATCATTAACGTTATTGTAATGAGTAATAACACAATTTAGTCATGGTACTAAATAGTAATACGTTAAAATCAAGGCCTTCTTCTTTTGCAGACTAATCATACAGCAGCAGAACAACTTCGTCTTCTGCAGGCTAATCTGACGTTACGGAATGAGCCATTGGAATTTAAAAGACAAAGGGACAGAGATAACAAACCCGATGGCAAAAGCAATAGTGACAGCAATGGAGTATGGACAAATAGTAACAATAATTACGCAGGAGATCTCGGAGAGGAAGACTGTGTTATCGTTAATCCTCATCATGACAGCGTAACCCGTAAAATAAGTTTTGAAGACAAAGACAGGGAAACAGAATTGTGAAAACGTATGCTTGATACAGAAGATCTTCGATGGCTCGAACACCGATGGCTCGTTTACCACGGCTGAGTCTAACCCTTTTTTGAGTCCCTTAATAAAGTGAATTCTCCTACATAAGTGGTAGTGTGAGATAATTAAAGGGTCTTGCAAATGTATGCTGTGTGTACGCATTAGAATCGCCTCGATGAGGCGATTCTTATGAGTACACACAGCATACATTTTTAATGTAGAACAACAAAAAGTTGTCTCAAAATTAACCCCGTTATGCCTCCTGGCAGTAACCCCCAGTGACCCTACCCCTGTCCCAATGATGTTCGAGACATTGAAGTTCGACTTAAAGAGGCCCGTCACGAAACCCATGTTCTCGATGTCGCAGAAACCGCCCGGCTCAACTATACAGAACAACAATTGTCTTGGAGTTTTAGATCTAGAAACTGAATACATTGTACCATCCAAGTAGCGGGTCCCCGCTCATCGGGGCTTGGAGATATAAATTGGTCGGCATGGTGCTTCCGCGCAGAGCTGAAACTGACCATATTCGTTTTCTGCTAAACCGCTTAGAAGGACTAAAAATAGAAGTGAAGGTGATGATCAGGAATCGATACAATTAACCCACACCTCCCATCAGAGACACCGAAGCAAAAGAAACATAAACATGAAATAACTAGACCCTAATGGAAACATCAATAGTGGAAAGCCAAAAGGACAGTTACTTGCCCACAAAATGGTAAATTCGATATCTAGAACAAAAGGGTATAAGCGATACCAGGCAATGTTGTGCTAGTGGGACCGTAAGATGCATATTAGCCCTATTGGTTTCATTAGGCGGCAGGGGTTGAGATGTTATTTAATCTCAATGTCTAGATAAAAGGCCCACAAAGCTGGAAGCAATGTCTCCAGAATGACGTGTTGGCGGGGACGTTAAACCTTTATTCAAACAAAACTATCAAAGCAGCGAAACCTAAATTGATGATCTGACTGCGCGGATGCACATTCTGATCTGCACATATGTTGTTCGCAAACGATGAAACAAAACAGGTTAACCGCGATGGAAGTAAAGGCGAGGAGTGCGGCCTCGTAAAATTGATTTGAGCAACACCAGTGAAATGATTTTACTGACCGCCCCAGGTGGTTCTTCTGTCGCGGGTTATTTTTGTTATAGTTCGTCTTCAAATGTGTGTATCGCTTATATATTTTTGGATAGCCAATTGGCCATTTTGTGTGAAAGTATCTGCCCTTGTGGCTTTCCCATTAGTGTCTAGTTATTTCAAGTTCGTGTGTCTTTCTCTTTTTTGGTTTTCCCATTAATGTCTAATTATTTCTTGTCGTGTTTCTTTCTCTTTGGTGGCTCTGATGGTGTTAGTGGGTCAGATTCCTGATCATTGCCTTCACTTCTGTTTTATTCATGACGATATAAAACAAGAAGCATTGCACTATACAGGCAGAGAATGCAAATGCGCTGATCCGACTGCACACTCTTACCTCGAAAACAAGTGCAGCTTAAAGCCCATTGTATAAGTAAAACTGCGGTTTACAGGGTTGTACATTGTGTTAAAAAACGTATATTATGGGTACTCGTTAGAACCACATCGCCGAGGCAGTTCTAACGAGTACCCACAAGTTATGCTTTTATCAAAAATATGAAAAGTAGAAGTAAAACAAAGATCAGGAATTGATACAATTAACTTACTCCACCCATAAAAGACACCAAAGGGAAAGAAATACAAACATTAAGCGACCAGACTATAATGGAAACCTAAACAAAGGAAGGCCATAAGGACAGTTACTTTCCCACAAAATGGCCATATGGCCATCCAAAACCAAAAGACACAAGTGATACACACAGTAAGTAACAAACAACAACATAAATAAATCGCCACAGAAGAGCCGCCTTGGAACGGTCAGTGGAAGATTTCCACTGGGGGGCTTAAATCGATTTTACGTGGCCACAATCCTCGCCCTTACTTCCGTCGCGATTTAGACAAATAATTTGTTCAGTCCGCATGAAGGCCTCCTAACTCATCCTTCAACCTTCAATGTTTCATCTGAAAATTTTCAATCTTATGGTAAAGTTTTCAATATATTTGAATAAGAGTGTTTTGGCTTGTTATCTGCTCCTGTGTTGTTCGCAGAAAAATAGGGTTTCTCATGACATGGCTTATTTAATCAACCTACAATGCAATGTGACGACGAGTTTGAATATCTTCCATACCTATACTGCATTACATGTACAGCCTGCGGATCAGATGATGCCGTCTTTCGGCAGTTATGGCAGCAAGAGGAGTCGTTCGGAAAGAAACATTTAATGATACCAGAAGAGTTCAACATTATATCTTATTGTGTTTGACAGTTGTTTTATTATAAACATCTTGCCATAATCTAAACTGCAATAATCTGATAATAATAATGCTTTAATTGTGTGTACTGTGGCATAATAGAATATTATTTGTTGACATTTTTATAAAGATAGTTATATTTCTGACTTTAGAGTACACATTGATGCGGCAAATTCGCCAAACCTTGATAACTGTACACAGTCATAATTTCATTTTCTGAAATAAATGAATAGTAAAATGCCAACGACGTTTTTTTACATTTTCTTTCACTTCGTTATATTTGTGGAGTCCGTTTCAGCGGAAATTGTCACTTGCCCTTGTGCACCAGCGAAGAATCTGATCAGCTTGTACATCCACGCATCCTGGACAGTTTTCTTCTCACACATGGGACAAGAATATCCCTTTTGCATGACAGTGTGTGATATCTTTGTCTCACACTACTGTCTCACCAAAGGGTGTATTAGCTGTCTTAATCTCTCGACCATTGCTTTATATAGGAAAGCATCACGAAAACACGTTTATATAATTCTGACTCCCTTGAACCCCACTTTTTATAGTAAACTGGGGTTAACGGGGGTAAACCTAATTTTATGCCCCCGCGATTCGAAGAATGGTGGAAGGGCATAAAGCGTTGTCCCTATCCGTCCGTTCATTCGTCCATCCGTTCGTTCGTCTGTCCGTCCGAAACTTAAACGCAGTCAATAACTTTCTTATTTTTGGATGTATTTTAAAATTACTTTGTAGAAATGTTAACCATCATGAGAGGAGGTGTCAGGTGCAAAACGCAGATCCGTACCTTCAAGGTCAAGGTCATACTTAGAGGTCAAATGTCAAACAAGAGTCCGAAACATAAACGCAGTCAGTAACTTTTTTATTTCTGGATGGATTTTGAAATTACTTTGTAGAAATGTTAACCATCATAAGACGTTGTGTCACGTGCAAAACACAAGTCCATACCTCCAATGTCAAGGTCATACTTAGAGGTCAAAGGTCAAACGTTTTTTTATTTCTGGATGGATTTTGAAATTACTTGGCAGAAATGTTGGCCATCATGAGACAATCTGCCTCACACAAAACCAAGGTCCTTACCTCCAAGGTCAAGGTCATATTTAGAGGTCAAATGTGAAAAAAGGGTCCAAAACTTAAACACCGTCAATAACTTTCTATGGATCAATACGAACATAGACATGTTTTCAGGCGGGGGCATCCGTGTACTATGGACGCATTTCTAGTCTTATTTCTGCTCTAAGAAGTAGATTGTGGGTACTCGTTAGAACCGCCTTGTCAATGCGGTTCTAACGAGTATCCACAATATATATTTCGAGCAAAAATAAGAAAATAATACATTTTTTCGGCTTAAAATTGTCCTTTTTTCGGCGGAAAAGTTTACAATGTATTAGTATAGTCGTGTTTTCGGTAATGCATGCACAATGCATTGGAACTATTGTCCCCGAAAGCTGTCTTCTGCTCTATGCAAACAGGGAGGCACCATCTCTATTTCTCCCTAGATGTACATTTTTAAAAGGTACTATGTCGTGTTCTTGATAAACTTTTAATGCAATCGAGGCATTATGTCGTGTTCTTGATAAACTTTTAATGCAATTAGGCCCTATGTCGTGTTCTTGATAAACTTTTAATGCAATGGAGGCACTATGTCGTGTTCTTTATAAACTTTTAATGCAATGGAGGCCATATGTCGTGTTCTTGATAAACTTTTAATGCAATGGAGGCACTATGCCGTTTTCTTGATAATTTTAATGCAATGGAGGCGCTATGTCGTACTCTTGATAAACTTTTAATGCAATGGAGGCACTATTTCGTGTTCTTGATAAACATTTAATGCAATGGAGGCCCTATGTCGTGTTCTTGGTGTACTTTTAATGCAATGGAGGCACTATGCCGTGTTCTTGATAAACGTTTAATGCAATGGAGGCACTATGCCGTGTTCTTGATAAACTTAATGCAATGGACATTCAGTGTGACATCAAACCGACGTCACGTGTCAGGAACAAAAACATTAAATGTACTTTCACTGCTTTAGAAATCAACAAATGCTTTTCAATTAAAATTTACATGTACCACTACATGTTTTGAAAATGAATTTAAGCAGCACATTGGAAAAACGTTTAAACAAGAAGAAGAAGGTAGAAATAACAAATGGTCTACTTTTTTGCTCTGTTATATTTTATTTTTGTGAATGGGCCATTTTGCACATTGCTTTTGTGTATTCTGGTACATGTAGCGTTACGAACATTTTATGATTAGCAGCACATTCTTTAAAGTTTATGGGTGACATTATAAGAATCTTATATGGGTGTGAGGGGTGGATGGAAAAAATCCGTCCCGAGGGACACTGTCCGGCATCACGAGGCTTGCCGAGTGATGCCGGACAGTGATCCCTCGGGACGGAATTTTCTATCCACCCCTCACACCCATATTTGATTCTTTTTCTTGCATACCTTCCATTTCTTAGCGCGGATTTTAATGCTGCAGTCACTTCGGTTACCAACGTCCGCCATATTGTGTTGACACTGCAGGAATGTTTGGTGACGTCATGTAACGTGCTGTGACGTCAACCTTAACGACGGCGTATACGAGTAAACGAGTTAATGCCATGAAAACTGCATCAGAAAACGGGGAACCAGTAAAAACTAAAACAGGGGAAGTAACATTGAAAAACTCAGGCTCGTTTTCAGTTTAAATAAGTCTCATGCTCGGCATAGCCTCACATGAGACTTAAATAAACTGAAAACTTGCCTGAGATAATATTGTCTCTGTCTCAACCCCATCATATCTTCTATCAATGTGGTATATGCATGCCCTGTAACAGATAGTTTCATGTAGACAAGCCGGCCTCGTTAGCTCAGTCCGATGCGCGTCTGACTGGTGATCAGAAGGACGCGGGTTCGATATCTGCCGTGGTCGGCAACATTCTTTCGTGGAGATCGATCATGAAATATTTTCTACGGTCATTCTCTCCCTTCCGCTGATTCAAGGAGGGAAGATGTCAGTTTCTTGCGAAGGAATGTGCACTATACTACTTAACCGCTTACGTTTAAGCCTGCCCATGAAAAGTGTGGACGGCTCAAAAATGATCTAAAATAGTGTTGACGTGGCCGTTTAACTCCAATACAAACAAAATCATGTAGACAAAGCTGGAGCTGTACTGACTGATATTTGGTTAACATCTCGCGAACAAGTCCGTGAAATGAACACCCACTAAACCCCACTTTATATAGAGAAAACTGGGATTTACGGGGTATACATTTTTCTTGTTTCTGCTCCAAGACATAGGTTATGGGTACTCGTTAGAACCGCCTCAACAACGAGGCGGTTCTAACGAGCACCCACTAGCTATGTTTTCAGTATAAATAAGAAAACTACCACTGATTTTCACCAGAAAATTATTCGTTTTGGGGATGTGAAAAAAAATGCATTGGGTATCATAATGAACAAGTCCGTGTAATAAACAGCCCTGTAAATCCCGCTTCATAAAGAGAAAAGTGGCCATGGGCTCTTAAATATTTGCCCCAAACCATAGATTATTGGTACTATTAGAACTGCCTCACTGAGCCGGCCTTGAGGCGGTTCTAACGAGCATCCACGATCTATATTTGGCCTAGAAATAAGAAAACTATCAAACGGCTAGATAAAGAGTTAACAAGGGCGTTATGTTTTTGCCATCTCGTGAACAAGTCCATGAAATGAACACTCCCTTAACCCCACTAAATACAAGACTTGTATAGAAAAAAATGGGGTTTACGAGGGAATACATTATTTTCTTATTTCTGCTCCAAGACATGAGTTGTTGGAACGCGTTAAACCGCCTCATTGAGGCGGTTCTAACGAGCACCCGAAACCTATGTTTGCAGTAAAGATAAGAAAAATATCACACATATTATCAGAAAAGTAGCCATTTTTGGAATTGTGAAAAAATACACTATGTAGCATGGATGTGTTATCTTAACCATTTTTGTACCAGATGGAATCTTCCTCCTTATATATAACAGGAGTCCATTTCGAAATTTAGGGGTGTCAGATTGTGTTTTGTTCAAAAAGAATTTGGAATATGGCTGAACATTTTGCAAACAGTGTAGGTCCTGATCAGACGCCGAGAACGCGGCGTCTGATCTGGGCCTTCACTGTTTGCAAGGGTACCCGCTTTGGGGTTTCTGGTACAAAATGGGTTAATGCACAAGGATGTGTTATCGTAACGGAGTACGCAGTCTGATTTCTGACACACTTGTGTGTAGTACAGGCGTCTTTCATATCTGTTAAACTTGCATGTTTCAGATGCCGCATTATGAAAACACGCCTATTCAAATACATTGTACATTTTATCCCCTCGAAAACAACAAATTTCAGATGAACAAGGAAAACGCCAAATGGCATTATGGACGGGTGTTTCGGGGTTTTTCATAGTGTAGATTATATTTTCTTCTCCTTTGGGATCATTGATTCCATTGTGGAATTTTGAAAATATCTGAGGGTCACTGATGAGGCCTAATTGGCCGAAACTAGCTAGTCTGGCCCAGAAAACATGTACACTCCATATTTTTCACTTCTGTGGTGTATTCCTTGCTTCCAAAGATAACCCTTTTATAGAACATATTTAACTTCACTACAGCTGGTGTGTGGGAATTTGTGGCGGCGGTAAAACGTCTCCCTGCCCTACATCATAGTGTAGATTATATTTTCTTGTCCTTTGGTATTCCTTGCTTCTAAAGGATAACCCTTTTATAGAACATATTTAACCAAAAGGTTAGCCGGGACGGGACGCGGACGCAATCCAATGGATAATAAAGGTAATGAATAGCTTTGAAAAAAAGGTTAACCAAAAGGTAAACCGGGACGCGGCCGCCTGGCCCCCCGCCCGCAAGGACATTGCTATTCTAAAGGACGGAATTTTTGCCTGAAAAACCCGTCCAAAAATTGTGATATTTTTCTTATTTCTGGTCAAAATATAGATTGTGGGTACACGTTAGAACCGCCTCGATGAGATATAGATTGTGGGTACACGTTAGAACCGCCTCTAACGAGTACCCACAATCTATAGTTTAAAGCAGAAATAAGAAAAATAAGGTTTACCCCTGTAAACCCCAAGTTTTACTATATAAAATTGAGGTTCAAGGATGTCATAATTATATAGGCGTGTTTTTCTGATGAATGTTTTAACATTTTTATAATTGCTCAAAACATGTAATGTGGGTACTCGTTAGAACAGCCTAATTAAGACAATTTAACGGGAACCAAGAATCTACATTTCAGCAAAAATAAGGTATTACTAAATAATGTACACCCTTGCAAAAGCCAATTTCCTTGTATGAAGTAGGGTTTACCGGGGTATTTATAACATGAACTTGTTAACGTGATATATAGTGAGCCATTACCCGTGTATTAAAATGGCGTCTCCACTATATCTAAAACAAGCATTTTTTATATTTTTCTTATTTTTGGTTCAAATATAGGTTGTGGATACGCATAAGAAACGCCTTGATCCACCTTATTGGGGCGGTTCTAAATCAGTCGGTTGAACGGGTACACACAAACTATGCTTTAAGCAAAAATAATGAAAATAATATACAGACCTTGTTAACCCCACTTGTCTTCATAACGATAACACGCCCATTTCTAATAGTGCATTCTTTCATTTCTCCAAAATGGCGACTTTTCTTATGAAACTCTGTGATATTTTTCTTATTTATGCTCCAAACATATGTTGTGGGTGCTCGTTAGAACCGCCTCAATGAGGCGGTTCTAACGAGATCCCGCAATCTATATTTTTGACCACAGATAAGGAAAATAATTAATATCCCCGTAAACCCCATTTTTCAATATATAAAGTTGGGTTTAGAGGGGTGTTCATTGCACGAACGTGTTTACTTGATGTCTCACCGCTGTGGGTTCGAGCCTCGGAAGGTCAGGTGGTTTTTCTCCGGGTACTTCTGTTTTCGACCACCTTTGATTAACGATTGGCTCGATATGAGTGAAATAATCTTGAAAGGGCCGTAAAACCAAAACCAAAAAAGAACAAAAAAAAAAAAAAAAAAAAAAAAAAACTTGTTTATCTGATGTTATACAAAGTGGGGTAATGACGGTGTTCCTTTAATACGAACTTCTTAGCGTGATGACCATAGGGTTTTACTTGTCATCACGAACACACGCCTATATAATTTTCAACCCCTTAAACCCCACTTTTATATAGTTAAACTGGGGTTAGCATGAGTAAACCTTGTTTCTTATTTCTGCTCTTATATATAGATTGTGGGTATTAGTTAGAACCGCCTCGCGGAGGCGGTTCTAACGTGTATACACAATCTATATTCGGAGCGGAAATAAGAAAAATATCACAAATTTTCCTCTTAAAATTTTCGATTTTCAGCAGTCAAATTTACAATGTATTTGTATAGGCGTGTTTTCGTAATGTATTGAAATGATAGACATTTCCAAACATAGCCTTGGACACAGAACATATCTGAAACAGAATTTGATGTTGTTGTACGGCAAGAGACGGATTCACTTCACGTTAAAAAGTCCATAATTATAAATATTTAATAAAGAGATGGGATGTAAGCTACTTGTATGACCCCCCACCCCCCCCCCCCCCCACCCCTCAAATTTGAAGAAGGTGGTGGATCACATTGCTTTTGGGTCGTTCTCCCCGCCCGATCGTTTTGAATGGCGGTATGGCATCGAAAAATGTTTGGATAAGGATGCGTAAGAAGCAGAACCGTATTGTTTTGCGTTAGCACAGCCCCGCCCAACGGGGCTTGAAGAAATAGATGGGCTGCATGATGCTTCCACGCAGAGTTGAAACCGACCCGCACACGAGTACTGGTAAACCGCTTAGAGTATGTAAGCCTGCCCAGGCAAAGCGGTGCGAGTGTCGGACCGTCCATGCTTATAAAACCTATTTGTTTCATTGGGCGGCAGGGCTTGAGAAGTCATTTCATCTCAATGTCGGCTAAAAGTCTCACAAAATTGGAAGCAACGTCTCCAAAATGACTTTAACAGTGTTGACGGGGACGTTAAACCTCAAATCAAACAAATTCGCGTTAGCACAGTTGATCATCGTACAGTTTCTGAAATCGGAAGCTGCTTCTACTGTACCGTCTTAAAAATCGTTAGCTGCTTTACACGACATTTATGGAAAAACACTAACAATCAATAACAGTTATTAATGACACTTTTGTTGCACTCATGTGTTGGTACGTAAGAGACTTTCTTTTTAAATTTGCTTCGATTTGCAATCATGAGTGCCCTGTTCTTCACAAGAAAACGATTCTGATGCTGCATCAGTGATTTATCTCATCCTCGCTTGCGGCGATCTTTAATATTTTACATTTTGTCCAATGACATTCATACACCAGAACCTGCGAAATGAGATGTTAAATGTAGTCCCTAGCTCTCACCAAAGAGGCAAACTTAGCTACACTATCCTCAGCACCTTGAGCCATGGAAAAGAACGAATCGGGAAGGGCATTCCAATCTCTAATGACCTGAGAGAAGAAAGAATCTTTTTGAATGTGCAGTTCTTGCAGAAGGGGGCCTGAAACGCCAATGGATGGTGATTTCTACACCTTCTAGCTAGGGGTACAAGGCCATAAGTTGGATCACGCTTTAGACCTTTGTTATATAGTATGAGCCTACTGTCTCCTCTGTTTCCGGCGAAAGAATATGCACTGTACTGGTTAACCGCCTATGTAAGCCTGTCCGGAAAAAGTGTGGATAGGTAAACTGACCGGCTCTGTATGACCTAAACAGTGTCCACTGGGCCGTTAAACTCCGACTAAAACAAACAAACAACCTGTCTGTTCTCCTTTTCTTGAGCGACTCCAAATTTAATTTTCCTCGTGTTAGAGTTATACTTCCAGTTTCAAAGTAGGAATCCTTGTCACAACTCTAGCAACTCGGTTCTGCTGAACTTTTTCAATTCCTTCATTAAGAACCACTCTATTGGGGTCCCAGATACAATTACACATTCTCGAGGACCGTTCCCTCTAAGGTGTAAGAAGCCTCAATTTTATATGTTCTTTACCTAGTTATCTGCACAATATTCCATTCAACGGGCTGAAATCTCATGCTTCATTTTCGTGCCCAAAATCCTAGTCTATCTTTATCATTCTGAAGTCTGTGTCACTAACTTCCCTGTAGCAATCAGTCGTCTGCGAACAGTCTTATTTCTTCGTCAGTGTCAGTGGAAATAACATTAATGTACAGGGAGAATAACATTGGCCCAAGAACAATCCTTTGTGGTATCCAAGACATCCGAAGATTCACCATTAACAACAACTCGCTGTTTTCTGTAGCAAAGACATGAATCTGTCCATTTGAGATGATTGCATTAAATTAAAGTTGCCATTCATAGATGCAAGTCTGTACCAAGTATCATTAATAATGTTCTTATATATAGTTCTTGGGAAATGGACTTGAACATGAGGGTGAAAGCTAGGGTGGTCGCAATAAGTGCCATAGTCAGTCAACCATCAAATGTAGGTCAAGGTGAAATATGGATGCTCGTGTTAAAGTTGCTGTCTCTAGATGCAAGTCTGTACCAAGTATGATTAATGAAGCTCTTTTTGTTCTTGAGAAATGGACTTGAATATTAGGGCGAACGGTAGGCTGGCCGCAAATGTTGACGGCTTGACGGACGAACGCACAAACGGACGAACGGACGGAATATTCGACTTCTATATCGCGCCATGCTTAAAGCTTGAGAGACAAAAACTGGGGTTTACAGGAATATACATTATTAATGTACCAAGGCATAGGCATACGGGCCTCCATGGTCTAATGGATAAGAGCCCTGACCCTTAATCATTAGGTTTCTCACCGCTGTGGGTTCGAGCCTGGCTCGGGTCACATGTTCTGCGACGGAAGGTCGGGTGTTTTTTCTTCGGATACTCCGGTTTTCGCCCACCTCTGATTAACGACCGGCTCGATATGAGTGAAATAATCTTGTAGGGACCGTAAAACAAAACGAAAAAAAAAAAAAAAAAAAAAAAAAAAAAACAAGACATGGGTCGTGGGTACTCGTTAGAATCGGCTCGATGAGGCGGTTTTAAGGAGCACACGGAATCTGTATTAGAGGCATTATACAGGCAATTCTCGCAAATTTTCATCAGAAAAATAACCGTGTAACAAGGGTCCTGTTCTCATATGCGCGTACTATTTTTTTTCCTATTCATTTCGATAACACATCCGTACGCTATAATGGCATCTGTCATGTCTCTACAATGAGCATTTAAGATGAAAACGTTCGATCTTTAACTTAATTCCAGTCCAAATATATATTGTTGGTGATTATTAGAACCGCCTCAATGAGGCGGTTCCAAAGAGTGCCAACAATCTATATTTTTGAGCAAAAATCAGGAAAATTATAACAACCCCGTAAACCCCACTTTTTTCTCATTAATGTGGGGTTTGGAGGATGTTCATTGCACAGACTTGTTAAAGTGATGTGTAAGCCTATTCATGACATGAACTTACTTTCGTCATAAGCTATACCCACACAATAATAAAAATAATAACAATAAATAAATAAATGATTTGTCAAAACAACATTCAGACCGCTATAAACACTTTTAACCTACCAGCTTGCGTTTTATAAATAAGCATTTTGGTAGGTATTTATGTATATGTAAGGGCCCATCGGACTCTAATTGTTGGTCTTCTTTTGCTCCAGCATTTCAGTCGAGTTCTCACCGTTGTTTCATCTGTGTGGTTGTTTGATTTTTGTTTTTATGGAGATGTTGCACTGATGAGCTAGAAGGCCTTTATGCGGTTTGAACCATTTATTTGTCTAAATCGCGACGGAAGTAAGGCCGAGGATTGTGGTCACGTCAAATCGATTTAAGATTTAAGTCCCCCCAAAAGTGGAATTCGCTTCGCTGACCGTTCCAAGGCGGTTCTTCTGTCGATGTTTATTTTTGTTATGGTTTGTCTTTGAGTGTGTGTATCGCTTATATTATTTTGTTTTCGATAGCCTATTGACCATTTTGTGGGAAAGTAACTGTTCTTTTGGCTTTCCGCTATTGATGTTTCCATTAGGGTCTGTTGTTTCATGTTTGTGTTTCTTTCCCTTTGGTGTCTCTGATGGGAGCTGTGGGTTAATTGTGTCGATTCCTGATCATTGTCTTCGCTACTATTGTCTTTTCTTACTATTCCTAATATACATACAACCGAACTCCAAATGCTCGCATCACGAAAACACGCCTATATACTTTTGATCCCCTTGAACCCCACTTTTATGTGGTAAAACTGGGGTTAAACGGGGTACAGATTGTTTTTCTTCTTTCTGTTTAAAAATATAGAGTATGGGGCACCCGTTGGAACCGCCTAATCGAGGTGGTTCTAACGATTACCCACAATCTATATTTTGAGCAGAAATAAGAAAAATATCACAAATTTTCATCTAAAAATTTTAGTTTTTTTCGGTGTTAAACTTTACAATGTATTTGCATAGGCATGTTTTCGTGATGAACACATTTGAGACGAAGACAATTTGTTGAAGCTACTGAGGGTTACATTAACATTTACAAAAACAGGTCAATTCAAATATATTGAACATTCTACTGCCACAAATTGAAAATTTTCTTTTACAAAAAAAAATCTACTTTTTTCATATTTCTACTCACAACATCGAATGTGAGAACCGCCTCTGCCTAAAGAGTACCTACAATACATCTTTTGAGCAGAAATGTGAAAAATAATGTATACACAAGTAAACCACAGTTATTTTATTAAAGTGGGGTTTAAGGAGAAATCGTATAGGCATGTGTTTGCGACGATCAAAGCGTCACATCACTGAACTGCACCTATATAATATTGGACCCTTGAACCTCACTTTTATGTGGTAAAACTGGGATTTTCAGGGGTCGAAATTATTTGTCTCATTTCTGCTCTAAAATATAGATTGTGGGTACTTGTAAATACCGCTTCGACGAGGCTGTTCTAGCATGTTTCCACAATCTATATTTTGAGCAGAAATAAGAAAAAAAAAATTGTTTCATCTTGAATTTTTCGTTTATTCTGTGGTAAAGTTTGCAATGAATCTGTAAAGGCGAGTTTTCGTAATGATGTCAGGATAAATAATTACGAGAACCACCCCCCCCCCATTGTGACATAGCGCATTCCTACATATCTCCAAAAAGGCTGGTTTTCTGATGAAAATCCGTGATATAGTTTTCTTACACATATTGTGGGTGCCCGTTTGTACCGCCTCATTGAGGCGGTTCTAACAAGTACCCACAACCTACATCTTGAAGCAGAAATAAGAAAATAATGTATACCAATGTAAACCCCATTTTTCTCTATATAAAGTGGGGTTATTGGTGTGCCCCCTTCACGTACGTGTTCACGTGATGATATTTGCGATGTATTACATAAGGATATATTTTCTTCTCGATAGAAATAAAGGTACATGAATTGAGTGTATTCATTAGAACCGCCTATTTGAGGCGATTTTAATGGGCGCACCCAACACACTTTCATTTCGAAAACACGCCTATTCACATATATTGAAAATTTTACCACCACAAATTGAAACAAGAGGACCAAGCTGGTCCTGTATCGCTCACCTGAGCTAACAGATTCAAAGTTTCAGGAAGTGCCAACCTTTACTGAAGGATTAATGGGAGGACATGGTGATGACAGGGTAAGCAATTTCTGCAAATCAAGTAGAATGTAACTCTATGATAAATAGGCTGACCTCACCAGTTTTCAAACTCATTCAAGCTTTTATTCCTGACTTGCTAAGAAGATCCGATATAAACGGATGTGGCTTTGGTGATGACAAGTTAAAAAAAAGCAATTAACTGCTGCAATCAAAGCGATGTTACTCTGTGACAAATAGGCAAACCTCATGAGTTTTCAAACACCTCCGAGCTTTTCTGCCTGACTTATTTGTTTGTTAGTTCATGAAGATCCGATCAAAACTGAAGGGGCAGCAGTGCTAACAAAGTCGAAAATAGGCATTTTTAAGCAATCAAAGGCACGTAACTCTATGATAAAAGTGCCAACTTGGCCAGTATTCAAACTCATCCAAGGTTTTATTCCCAGCCACCTTACATATAAGTTTCAGAAAGATCCGATCAAAACTGAAGGGGCTACGGTGATGACAAAGTCAAAATTTGGCAATTTTAGCAATCAAAGGGAGGTTACTTTAAAGTAAATGGGCTGACTTGGCCTGTTTTCGAACTCATCCGAGGTTTCATCACCAGACACCTAACATATAAGTTCAGAAAAATCCGATCAAAACTGAAGAGGCTACGGTGATGACAAGGTCAAACATTAACATTTTCAGCCATCAGATGGACATAACTCTACGATAAATGGGCTGACTTGGCCTGTTTTTGAACAGATCCGAGATTTTATCCTCAGCCACCTTACATATAAGTTTCAGAAAGATCCGATCAAAACTGAAGGGCTATGGTAATGACAACGTCAAAAATCGGCATTTTCAGCAATCAAAGGAATGTAAATCTATGATAAATGGGCCAACTTGGCCGGTATTCGAACTCATCCTAGGTTTTATCCCCAGTCACCTTACATAATTATAAGTTTCAGAAAGATCCGATCAAAACTGAAGGGGCTCTGGTGATGACTAGGTCAAAAATCGACATTTTCAGCCATCAAAGGGATATAACTATATAGTAAATGGGGCAACTTGGCCGGTTTTCGAACTCATCCGAGGTTTTATCCCCAGCCACCTTACATATAAGTTTCAGAAAGATCTGATCAAAACTTAAGGTGTTACAGTGATGACAAGGTAAAAAATTGGCATTTTCAGCAATCAAAGAGACCTTACTCTATGATAAATAGGCCACCTTGGCCGGTATTCGAACTCATCTGAGGTTTTATCCCCAGCCACCGTACTTATAAGTTTCAGAAAGATCCGATCAAACCTGAAAGGACTACGGTGATGACAAGGTTAAAAATCGGCATTTCCAGCAATCAAAGGGACGTAACTCTATGATAAATAGGCCGACTTGGCCGGTTTTCGAGCTCATCTGAGATTTTATCCCCAGTCACCTTACATATAAGTTTCAGAAAGATCCGATCAAAACTGAAGGGGCTATTGTGATGACAAGTTCAAAATTCGGCATTTTCAGCAATCAAAGGGACGTAACTCTATCATTAATGGGCCGACTTGGCCGGTTTTCGAACTCATCCGAGCTTTTATCATCAGCCAACTTACATATAAGTTTCAGAAAGATCCGATCAAAGGTGCTACGGTGATGACAAACATTTTCCATAGTAAGACTATGGGAAATTGGGATTGCCATAGCAACCAAAGTTTTCATTCAATTTTGAAAAAAAGCTAAATTCTTCGTTGTCCCACTCAAGGCATGCTACAGGTAAGAAATGATTGAGATCAGCCTGCAGAGATATAACTGGTCAAAGGTGGTGACGGACAGACGACGGTCGACGGACGGCGGATGACCAGTTATACTAAAAGCTCCCCTGGAGCCTTCGGCCCAGGTGAGCTAAAAAATCAGATAAAAAGTTCGATATTTTTTCTTATTTCTGCTAAACATTGCAGACGGTTCTAACGAGTACCAGCAATCTATGCTTTAAGCAGAAGTAAGAAAAATAATATATACCCCTGTAAACCCCACTTTCACTTTATAAAAGTGGGGTTTCTAGAGAACAAAATTGTAAAGGCGTGTTTTCGTGATGTCAAGACACAAATGTCTAGATTATTCTAAACTTATGGATTTCAGGAGTTATGGGGACGAATTTCTAGGGACACAATAGCGCGTTTGAATTATCAATGGTAAGCAAGCTTCACACGTTCGAGGCATTGAAATACAGCTCCATTTTCCACATTTTGCTTTTTTTGTATTACATGCAGCTATATGTTTGACAATCAATGATAAATTATGTTCAAGTTGGTACTAACTTGCGTTTGCTTTATTTGCTTTTATCCACGGAAGTTCAGATACCATCCCGTTACGAAAACACGCCTATACAAATACATTATAAACTTTACCGCCGAAAAAGCGAAAATTTTGAGGGGATAAATTGTGATATTTTTCTTATTTCTGCTCAAAATATAGATATTGGGTACTCGTTAGAACCGCCTCATCGAGGCGGTTCTCACGAGTACCTACAATCTATATTTTAGTGCAGAAATACGAAAAATAAGGTCTACCCCTATAAACCCCAGTTTTACCATATAAAAGTGGGGTGCCAGGGGGTCCAATTTTCGTAATGCGGTTAACAAGTGTTGGTAATTATCACTCTTTATAAACGTTTGATAAAGAAACTTGGGGTTTACAGGGTACACACTATTTTTTATATTTTTCCTCAAAAACCATAAGCTGTGGTTACTTGTTAGTAACCTTATCGATGAGGCGGTTCTAACCAGCACCCACAATCTATACTAGGAATTTGTCAGTGTGTTTTGAGTTTTACGCCCCATCAACAACTTAGGCCACACAGAGACGGGGCCTCGGTTTCAAAACTCATCCAAAACACTGGTGAAGCCCAGAATAGAACCCATGAACCCTTATAATTTATGAGGCGAGTAGCTTAGCCGCTACATCCGGAGGCTTCTAAGAAATATTTATAAATCATTTCAAAAGTTGTAAGAAACGCGTCATTTTAATGCATGGATCCTATGCGTTATCGTTATGGCTGCCAAAATCACGCGTTGCAGTCCATTGCATTTAAAGGGAACATAAACAGGTCTGAGAGTTTAACTATTTCTACAGACTGTCCATTAAAATAAAGACAGTCTTAAAATTTATGGACTCACCTGTCGATAGAAAGCAATGCAATTCGCGATAATTTTCAAAAATTCAAAAATCGCAGAAAATATATTATAAAAACTTCGTGACATGATGAATTGCATACACAGAAAGTTTTTTTTTTCTCGAATATCTTTTCTAATTTTCTAGTATTTATATAAAAGGGCCATGAAATATCCTCTTGTTTAGGTTTTCTCCCTTCATATACTTTACAACAAGTGTGCCACGCATCAGGTGACATGTTTTATTGTTTATAGTGTAAGGGAGAAAACTGCACAGAATCAATTGTTTAAGTTCTTGGATTATTAATCAACAAGATAACGGCTCATACACAGTTTTCAGCTACACGCAGATTATCATGTACATGTATCAAAGAAAGTTGCGTAACACATGTAATGCGATGTTTGAATTTTTGAAAATTCTTATGATTTGCATTGCTCTCAATGGGCACGTGAGTCCATTAATTCAAATACTTTCTTTTATTTATTGACAGTTATTTAGAAATAGCGAAACCCGTAGACCTGATAAAACATCCATCTGAGATTATGCTATTGTTTCGTCTCAAAATGCCGCTTAAGGAATGATTCGTTGCTTCTTTCTGCTCCGAACATAGATAAAACCACCAGAGCCAGTTAAAACCACCGTTTGGAAATAAACAGGAAACAGAATAAGAAGAGTACATGTATATGCAAATAATTGGGATTTACAAATGTATTCATTACATTCCATTCAAACATGGTTTTAAAGTGATTTTCAAAGCACCGAACGGGTCTCCGTTGCCTAGTGGGTAAGAGCGCTGTCTCTTACTTATTTGGGACACATGAAAATGCCCAAGTTCTGCACCGGGAGGTTAGATGGTTATTCTCCGGAATTTCGGTTTTCGCACTAAACTGGACCAGGGTTAATGATCATCTGGAAATAAGCGAAATAACATTGAAAAGGCCGAAACACCTAACCACAGAAAATGGGCTTAGTATAGATACCTGTCAAGAATGTAGTTCACAAAGTATCGCTACAGCTGGTAGTTTAAAACAGTAATAAATGAAGAACATGCATGATGACGTCTTTATTACCGCATTAATTGAACACGAAACTTAGCTATGTCCATTTAGATGAACTGTTTCTATTTTGTCGTGCCTGTCTTTGGAAATAAGAGGTTTTATCCACAATCGCTTCGTAATTCTTACCGACAAAAAAGCAGAAAAACAACCCAAAGTCATTCCTAACAATAAATACACGTACCAGATCGGATCGTTTTCCTCCATAAGGTAACCAAATAGTAACGGGGAAACCATGGACCCCGCAGAGCCCGTTACTAAATATAAACTTGATATTTTACCTGTGACTGGCAATATTTTTTCTTCTGTCCATGAAAACACTGACGGCAAAATGATAGATTTAGCGAATCCTACAAGTGGCACAAATGCCCAAATTAAGAAAGTTTGAGACATTATGCTAGCTAAAAGAAAACCTACAAATGATATTATTAATAACACAAAATGTCCCGTGAGTATGGAACTTGTTTGTACACACCTCACAAAGAAAATGCCCAGCAACCGTCCTAATGCAAAGGAAGCCCAGTCAAGAGAAGTGGCTATAGTTCCGTACGCCTTACTCCAACCTAAATAAGAAATACTGAAAGTCATCAAAAGTCCAGTAAAATTGTCTTCAACTGCGTTATAGAGGAACATTATGACAGATAAAAGGACCAGACATACAATTTTTGGTCTGAAAGGTAAAGACGAATGTCTCTTACGAATTGCAACTTCGACCTCATTCGAATTTAACCTATCGGAATTATCTCGCTTTTGCTGTTTCGTCCCTGAAGACAAATACAGAACAAGGAATGGTATGGCAGCGGAGAGGCTCAAAGTTGCCGCAATAAGAAAGGAGTACTGGATATTTGTTTTGCCGTAGTTTTCAAAGTAGTTCACAACTTCGTTGTCATTAGTCCTTCCATCTTCTGAAATATTTATGCTTTCTGCATACTGTAATAAAACGCCTGCTGCTGAACTATCATTTGATGTTCGTAGTTGTCTGAACAACTGGTGAGTCGCCGAATTAGTATTGTCATTCACAGTTCCATGCAGATCTGCAATGCGTCCGAATTCAACCGAATTGTTACCAAACGGAACTGAAGCGACAGGACTATTTGTAGCGTTCCAATAAGAATATGTTTTGTTTTGATTTGATGTTGATCTTATTAACCTTTCCGCTAAGAATGGCTGTGTTACAAATGGGGAGATTATTCCACCGGCACTATAGGCAAAGTGTATGGCAAGCATAAATGGACTGCATTCAGCTCCCCAAAGTGACACGATATCTGCATTTCCACCTGTAACATAAAATATTTATTTCAGCATTCCAGTAACTCCATCCATACAAAGAGAAAGATAGTATTTTGCATGTTTATACACTTGAGATTCTTTGTTAAAGTAATATTTTATTGTGGATAATGGACGTTAGCAAACTGTCAAGTACCATAATGGCTTATCTAAGTTATGATCGAAAAGGTTACGAAAATGTTAATTTTACACGTATGCTTGCATAAATAAAATGTTAGGTGCTCATAACTATTACTTAGTCTTTTGAAAAGAGAGTATTGCTCATGTACGCAATAGTCTATAATGAATTTATGCAAATGTCTTTGCTTCCTCTTTCCTTTCTGATGTTTCCATTGACAAAATACAATTTATTCTGTGTTATTGCATACATTGTAAGATAGTTCGATTACAAATCCACACTCTCTCATAATCCATATATATATTCATTATATCTGAATGACATCAATATCCTTCATGTACTAGGAACGTGTGTGAGTTATTTTCAATAATTCATAATGTCATCCAAACCCCATTTCCCTTGTGCCAAATGTATGAAATTCCCAGGAAGGTCCAAAATCTTTGCCGACAGCTCGACACGGGATTTCATGGAAATAAGACAATATAAAAGTAGCTTTTAAGGAATTAACACGAAACCCGAGGAGCCCTACGCTCCATCTCCAAAACGAATGAACAGTATATGAACACGATATGACACGTGCGTTTAAGAATGGTTATTGTTGCGAATCTGGATTAACCACACAGGCGACGGGCATACATGCAAATGCAAATGCGCACCACCAGAACTAAACATAATCGTTCTTTGATCCTCGTTGAGCCCAAACATTATGTCCTATTCCCCTGGAATACAATTACGGGAATGCATTACAGTCACGGTGGTTTCTGATTACTAGACGATACAGGTAAGAAAATAAAAAAGTCATTTTCTCGCATCGAAAACACTAGAAAAGGATATGAATGCATGTGTTTCAGTCGATAATTTTAGCGGGATTTCTTCTAACAATGGCGAAAAGTTGTGAGATTTTGAAGGAAACAACAGCATTATTGCCGATTTTCAGCCTATTAGAATCGAAATAGATTAGCTCTAGTTTGTGATTTGTTGAGTAATAAATTATAGTTTGTCGGTCACTTGTAAGTAGACAAGTCACGCGCGCTACGCGCTCGTGATTTGATCTACTTTACAACTGACCTCCAAACTGTGATTTATTACTCAACAAATCACAGCTAGAGCTAATCTATTTCTGAAGTATAAATAGTTATAAACCCACCTGTTTCTATACTTCCTTCGAACATGCTGCATAAGAAAGTCATCGCCAACATGAGAGGAAGAGAGGAACACCATGGTATTGCACCATTAGTTACAGACATCCCGACCACACTAATGAACAACAGCAACAGTTTGTTATATCTGAGAAATTAACAAACATATTCATAAAAAAAATTTAATATAGATATAAAAGAGTTTGTTTAAATCTTAGGGAGAAAGGCCGAATAACAATTTTTCAGATAGTCCCTATTATTTCCTCGCTAGATTCGAGTGTTTCTCAATATCATGAGCGGGCACTGATATACAAAGTAGAAGTAAAACAAAGATCAGGAATCGATACAATTAACTGACTCCACCCATCAAAGACACCAAAGGGAAAGATACATAAACATGAAACGACCAGACCATAATGGAAACCTAAACAAAGGAAGGCCATAAGGACAGTTACTTTCCCACAAAATGGCCAAATGGCCATCCAAAATAAAAAGACACAATTGATACACACGGTAAGTAACAAACAACAACATAAATAAACCGCCACACTTTGACAATATTACTTTCCATTTGGTAGCAATATTGCACTGATGTCATGTGACAGCAATGCGAAAATGATATTGCCACAGTACTATTTCTTTGGCATTGTTATAATATGGATTAGCTTATTATCGAATGGGTGCCTGTAAACCAAACTTTCGAGCAAATCCATTTAGCTATGTTATAAAATGGCTATTGCATATTGTTATTCGTTGGGATACCGAAGGATACTCTATATCGTGAGCGGGCACAGATATAAAACTTAGACAATATTACTTACCATTTTATATCAATAATACACCGATGTCATGTGACAGCAGTGCGAAAATGATATTGCCATAGTACTATTTCTTTCACAATGTTGTATTATGAGTCGGCAACAGTCTTTCGTGGATATTGATCACAACATCTTTTCTACGGGCATTCCCTCCCTTCCACTGATTCAAGAAGGGCAGCTGGCAGTTTCCGGCGAAAGAATGTGCACTGTAGTGGTTAACCGCTTACGTATAAGCCTGCACAGGAACAGTGTTGACAAGTTGACTGACCGGCTCAAAAATGACATACAACAGGTTTATTTATGCTGTTGTTTGCTACTTACTGTGTGTATCACTTGTGTCTTTTTATTTTGGATGGCCATATGGCCATTTTGGGGGAAACTAACTGTCCTTATGGCCTTTCTTTGTTTAGGTTTCCATTATGGTCTGGTCGCTTAATGTTTGTGTTTCTTTCCCTTTGGTGTCTTTGATGGGTGGAGTAAGTTAATTGTATCGATTCCTGATCTTTGTTTTACTTCTACCTTATACAACAGTGTTGACTGGGCCGTTACTCTTCGTTGGGATACCGAAGGACAGTCGCAAGTTCGTGTACTTGGACATCCCAACTCGAGAGAATATTGACCAGCACCAATCCAATAACCCTCGGGCTGATTGATATGTTATGAGCCTCGAATTGAAGGAGGTACGCAGGGATGTTCTTTTCAAGTCCTACAATTCTCTGACTATATAGGGCCGTGTACCCAAGGACTGGTGTCATTTGGTGAGTTTACATCGACGAGGTACATGCAGCACTCTAAATTAACACCTAAAGATATCCATAATGATATGGTAGCAACACTAGGGAAGTGCCTCTTCATATGCTTCTGTGAAAAGGGGGGTGGCGGAATATAAGCGCGTCAGACAGAGCCTTTAGTATGACCCCCGTCCTGGAAAGCCTGTCAATGTTGCAACCCCAGAAATGTTCAATACAGTCCATGATATCGTTATGACTGACAGGCGTGTCACAGAAAGATATATAGCCAGCAGAGTTGGCATTTCACAGGAAAGAGTACGTTCCATTCTGACAGTGGATCTTGCAATGAGAAAGGTTTCGGCCCGATGGGTACCGAGACTTCTGGCAGTGATCACAAGCACATCAGGCGCACATTATCCCGTGCTAATCTTAACCTTTTTGAGGAAGATCCTGCCATCTTTCTTCAGAGAGTTATCACTATTGATGAACCATGGGTCCATCATTTTACCCAAGAGGCCAAACATCAATCGGAACAATGGAAGCATCCTGGCCCACCCCGCCAAAGAATTCAAAGACTGTTCCATCAGCTGGGACGGTTATGACCTCGCTTTTCTGATATGCAGATGGCATTCTGCTGATATATTGTTCATAAAAAGTAGGGGCTATTTTACTTTTAGGCAGAAAAATAGGAAATAAATAAAACCTTACCTGGCTCAGACACATTTCATTCAAAGGACTATCAAATATCTTTGAATTGAACCACACATTGATTCCAATGATCGCGTCATTATGTGGCGACACGGCGACCAATCTTCTAAGCGTCAACGTCATTTTTCACAAGCCTTCAATAACATGTTGAACCGCCCCGATTGTCACAGCTGACATTGCATCGTCGTCGCATACTTCCAATTATTCTGCGAATCCTCAACTGAGGGATTCTTCGCGTCTCTTCTTGAAGTTCTGCACTAAGCTTACCCAGGGTCCTTGGAGGCGGATCACGGCTTCGGACACTATTACTGAAGATGTCCCATACGTGTTCGATGGCAGATAAGTCTCGACCCATCGCAGGCCATGGTAGTGTCCGAATATTATACCATTTACGATACTTAGTGACGACGCGTGTCCGATGAGCCCTATTGTCATCGTCCTGAAAGATGAATCCACGACCGTGGCGTCGAGCGTACGATATCACGTTAGGATCTAACACGTAAACATGATAGTACAGTCCTGTAATTCTGCCTCGGCACCCATGTAAAATAGAAATGAAGGCAATGATCAAGAATCAATACAATTATCACACTGCTTCCATCAGAGACACCAAATGGAAAGAAGCACATCCATGAAACAACTAGACCCTAATGGAAACTTAAATAACGGAAAGCCAAAAGGACAGTTACTTTCCCACAAAATGGACACTTAGCTATCCAAAAAAGAAATAATATAAGCGATACACACACTCAAACACAAACAGTAACAAAAATTAACCATGACAGAAGAACCGCATTTATTGGGCGCATTTATATATTTTTCTGAATTTATATACCAAGTCACCATAAAATTTGGGTTCCGATAGATCTTGTTGCAGAAGAGATTTAAGTTCAAGATTGAATTCTGAAATTAAATCGGAATCTATTTTTCCAGTCATGGTAATCCCACCCCAAACCATAACAGGTCCTGCTCCATATCTGTCATGAGCATCTAGGAAGTCCAAGTTAAACCGGGGTTCATCACTGAACATAACGTGAGACCACTGATATTCCAACGTCTGCGCTGTGTACCCCACGCAAAACGTGTTCTAAGGTGCATAGCTTTCAACGACTGTACAACCTGCGGACGCCATAAGATCACTCGAGTGAAGTCGACTTCATAAGTGAAGTCGATAACCCTTTCCAGAACATATTCGGATCGTCTGTCTTGAGACATTAACCCCTCTTACTCGGCGGAAGTATTGCTGAAGATCTGTTGACGATAGCCTCCGGTTGCGTAACGCTTGATTGGCGACAAGGCAGTCATCGCGTCCGTTAGTACTCTACGGGTGTGCACTTTTCTGCAAATCCGCTACTGCTCCTGTCCAACGAAAGCGTGCCAGAAGTCGACTGCCAACTGACTGTGACGTATTCACAGCATTTGCCGTCTGCAACTGCGTACTTCCGGTCAGTTGCGTGCCACCGGCTCTCCAACGTTGAGCCTCCGTTAGCCGAATCATGGTTCTTTTGTCGCGGTTTATTTTTGTTATGGTTTGTGTATCGCTTATATTATTATGCTTTGGACAGCCAATTCGCCATTTTGTCGGAAAGTAACAATCCTTTTGGCTTTCCGCTATTGATATTTCTCTTAGGGTCTAGTTGTTTCCTTTTCAATGCTTCTTTCCCTCTGGTGTCTCTTATGGGAGCTGTGGGTTAGTTGTATCGATTCCTGATCATTGCATTCACTTCTATTCTGATAACGAATTTGTGTAAGAAAAGTAGAAGTGGTGGCAATGATCAGGAATCGATACAATTAACCCACAGCTCCCATCAGAGACACCAAAGGGAAATAAACACAAAAGGACAGTTACTTTCCCACAAAATGGCCAATAGGCGATCCAAAATAAAATAATATAAGCGACACAAACACCCAAAGACAAGACATAACAAAAATAAACCGCGACAGTAGAACCGCCTTGGAACGGCCAGCGGAAACGAATTCCACTGGGGGCTCATATTGATTTTACTTGGCCACAATCCTCGCCCTTACTTCCGTCGTGACGAATACAAATAATTTGAAAACCGTTTCATACAACACCATAACAGTCGATATAGAAAGTTTTATCGAAACCTCGGTCAATAAACTGGATTGATAACTAATGTTAAAATTCACGTGCTACCCCATGTACCAATTATGCCCCGGTGCTACTCCACCCGAGCATAAATATCATGCTGCTCAATAGAATATACACACCTGATAGTCAAATGACATGGTGTACCCGGGTTTTCATTATCCTAATGTTTAGGCTGACGGGCTCGAAGCAACCCGAATATCCCTACTTGTGTAAAGTATGGATTATCTCCACAAAGGGACAGACGATCAGTGGCACATACAAGGCTTCACTTCTGACGCAGTTACGTGAAAATATTAAACGGAAAGCTCACTAAAGGTATGTTGTTCCATCAGGACTATGCTCCTGTTCACAAGTCCGTCATTGCTATGGCGTCCATTCACGACTGTGGCTTTAAACTGATTGAGCACCGTTGGCAAAATTGTATAGATATTGACGGGAATTATGTTGGGAACTAATGCAATCCGACAAAATTCAACTCCTTCAATATGAGGCTCACAACATATCAATCAGCTGTCGTACTTGCATATAGGTCATGTACATTAATGGCAATACAATCTGAAATGAACAGTCTATCTAAACGCCACATTACTGCAACACATCAATATTTGAATATAATGTCATCTGCTAGTGCCATAGTTTATTATCGAGGTATTATGTTGTTTATACTTCATTGCTTATATTGACTCACGTGACGTCACATTAAGCGACGTCACAGAATAATTTTTCCAATATTATTGGAGAACGGCAACGTCGCTGTTCTGCTGTTAATAAGAAGCTGTGTGCAATTGTTTTTCTTGTTTCATTTAGCCCTAAAACCGATTTTTTTTTAATATAATAATGATGGAAAATAATGTAAATGTCAATGATAATGGTAAATGATTTACAGTCCACTGATATAATAACATCGGGTCACGACAAACGTTACTCGTGACTCGACGTTGTTTCCGTTAAATCTACCTTCATTTCTTCAATAAAAGTCACACGGCTTTTCATATGGCCACAATGCTTTGGATGCTAATATGGCGGAATGGGTCATGGTTCATGTTTACGAAATTTAATTAAAATCAAACAGATACTCTACGACTTTGAGTTTCTAAAGCGAGACTAACAGACTGAGTCGTTTTTACACAAACTTGCATATATGTTGTTTTACTTTATTACCTGTCATACACGACCCCGCCAAGCATAGAACCCACAAGGTATCCGAAAGCTCCGATACTAAACAGCCATGACGCTGTCTCAAGGTCCTTGTTAAGAAGTAGCATTAAGTCCGGAAAACATGGCCCAAATATTCCTACTGACCATCCCTGAAATGGAAAACTTAAAACAAAGAATGCCAGTATAAATGTACCACATTGAAAAACTTAAAACAAAGAATGCCAGTATAAATGTACAACATATAATAGGCAGCTGTCTCATCATCGGTCGTGGGCGAACTATTGATGAGAGTAAACTTACAATGGCCTAGTGTTATCAAATACCTAATGGCTCCTTCTTATGTGTGCATGTAAATTATGAGTTCATGGGTCAAAATCTGGTCACGATCGCGGTCATCAGATTCAAAATAGAAGTGGAGGTAATGATCAGGAATCGATACAATTAACCCAAAGCTCCCACCAGAGACACCAAAGGGAAAGAAACACAAACATGAAACAAAAGACCATAATGGAAACATCAACAGCGGAAAGCCAAAAGGACAGTTACTTTCCAACGAAATGGCCAATTGGCTATCCAAAATAAAATAATATAAGCGACATAAACACCCAAAGACAAACAATAACAAAAATAAACCGCTACAGAAGTACCGCCTCGGAACGGTCAGCGAAACGAATTCCCGGTTGGGAATAACCCTCGCAATCTTACTTCCGTCGCGATTTAGACAAATAATTTGTTCAGTCCGCATGAAGGCCTCCCAACTCATCAGTGCAACATCTCCGTGAACACATAAATCAAACAACCACATAGATGAAACAACGGTGAGGACTCGACCACTGAAATACTGGAGCAAAAGAAAACCAAAAGTTAGACTCCGATTGGCCCAACCGGAGACAGAGCATCAGGCACCAACCAACATTACATTGAATTAGATCTCTCTCATTCTCAGTACGCTGGAACCGTCATAGAATCTGAGGCCTGGCCCATCGACGAGCAATAAAAGAGGGAAGCCCAGTTGTCAACCGTGATTGGGTTAACTACCATTCAAGCAGTCTGTCGTATAACATTTATGTTGTACCCAATCTTTTTATATCGAAGAAAGATTTTGTAAGAAATTGGGTACTGAAGTCATTGCGGTCATATATTTTTCTGAATTTATGTACTAAGTCACCAGAAAATTCGGGTTCCGATAGACCTTGTTGCAGGAGAGATTTAAGTCGAATATTGAATTTTGAAATTAAACCAGAATGACGTCTATAAAATTTTGAAAAGGCTTTGCGTAGTTTATGGTACCGATAACCCTGTTTAAGAAGTTTAGCAGTTAACAATTTATTACGAGTGTTGAAGTCAGTTACATGACTACACACTCTGGCAAATCGAATTAATTGCGAAATATAAACGCCATAGGATGGAGGAACATCACCATCAAAAAAAGGAAAATTTACAATCTCAAAATTAAAATCATACCGTTAATCATAAATTTTGCAAGACACAAACCCATCTACAATGGATAGATGTAAATCCAAAAACGGGGCCTCGGTATCAGAAGAATTTGCTTTATTTAACTGAATTTCTGGAGGAAAAATTTGACTGATCAAACCATCGGATAAGGTATTGTCAAGATTAAATAAATCATCCAAATATCTAGAAGTCGAGCTGAAAGCTTCAATGATTACAGGCTGGTTTTCAGCGGAAAGGGACATCATGAAGTCTCTCTCATAACTAAACAAAAACAGATCAGCCACAAAGGGTGCGCAATTAGTACCCATCGAAATACCCACAACTTGTCCGAATAACTTAGTACCAACTCTAAAGAAATATTGTCAAGTAGAAAGGTGAGAGCTTCACACACTTTCTGACAAGACCATAAAGTATAATTTTATGATCTTCAGAAGTGGAAAAGCATTTCTTACATTACATGCGATATAGAGGGAGGCTTCCCTATGAAATGCCCATTCAATTAAATCATTAAGTTTTTCTTTTATAAGATTATGAGGAAGTGTAGTGTAAAGGGTACAAAAATCATAAGTTGACAGAGACTTGAAGCACGAAAACGCGTGAATTTCAATTTATTTTAAACTTCATTAGATTTTTTATAGACCAAAACAGATTTCTACCTGATCTTTCGAAGACTTTGTCGCTATATATTATATCACATGATTGTTGATGGCAGTAAAACATGGGGCTACTAATTTGAAGAGTTCAGTGGTGGTACAAGAGCTTGAATTTGCAATAAACCGTATTTTGCAGGATCTTTTATGAAGTTTAGGAAATCAATATAACGTAGGAAGCTTGTCTTAACCTTCTGTAAAACAGACAGCAAACTTGGTGGCTGAATGAAAAATGTGGTCATCTTAAGCCCTCTCTTCAGCTAAAGGCTGAAGGTCATAGGCCTTAGTACCACCAAGTTCTTGCCGAAGAGTGTTAACATACAACAAACAACGACCAAATTGTTAGGGGTCTTATCAGCTGGAGCCAAAATAAACTTCCCATGCAATTCTTGAATACCTAGTTTAAGGTGACGTGAAGACATCTTAGGTTTAGGAGGTAATAAGTTCGTATTTTGCGAATAAAAAGAAATGCGTTTGTTCACTAATTTCAGAATGCTAATTTTCAATTCTTTAAGAGCTTTATGCTCCAAATACTCTCGTTTACACCATCGATTGCAAAATTCATTCAAGGCAGCAGCGATTTCATCTCTGCATTTATTGAAATCAATTCTAGAAGCAAATCAATATTTCGGTCCTTTAGAGATTATATTACGTATCCTACAATCAGGAATAACTTTTAAATTGCCAGTAATAATATGACCAGCAGCAGGATAGCAATACAGATAACTTTTACAATCACCTGTATCGAGAGTGTTAGTGTCAATACCAAGATCAGAAACAAGCTTATTGAAATTAAAAATGATAGATCTAACAGGTTTATTGTACTTATAGCAGATTTTGGTTGTTTCAGTACTTTGAAAATAAGCAGGAATGGATGAAATAACCGAATTGTCCCGGAAGATACTAGGTATATCTATAAAATCCAAACCCTTATTAATGAAGGATATATTGGTGTAATGACATCTGTGATTAATTTCAGAATCGATGAAAGGACGAGGAGCATGCAGGGTATAACCTCTAGTTAAAAGAGCAGCATCGTATAACTGATAAGAATTACCATAGAATTTACAGAAATGTGCAATGAACTTAGAAAAGCAAGCATTGAGTGGCGTCCATGATTCAATGATATTATGGACAGTCACTTTGGCCTGGTTTTGTTTCTTTTAAAAGCACGTAATTTACGTTTATAATTATCATTTTTTCTGGTGCCGTGCGATCTGGTTTTACACTTTCGACAGTCCAGAAGCGAGAAAATATCAAAATCGGGCATTTTAGATATATTACCCTCACGATAAACGTTGTCATTAAAGCCGAATGGAAAATGTTTCTTTCATAATTTAATCCATTTTAATTCAGTTTCATGCCGTTTAATAATTTTAAACCTAGCTGTAGAATTTACATCATAATAATTTTTTTCCACTGGCTGTATAGCAATATCTTTTATAGAATGACCTGTACGTTTGAAATGACGGTACAAGAAAGTGTCAGTTTTTTAGTCTTACTCATTCTACGATACAGTTCGTTAAATCGTGTTTTTACCATGCGATAAGTTTGCCCGACATACTGCGTTGTACAATTTGCAGTATGTCAGGTTAGCATATATATCAAATCCGTAGACTTACATGTCAAATCGGACATGTTAACTACCGAAAAACGTCTACCGTTTACAGACGAAGAAACGAGAGACGCAGTGCATAAATGTGAACAGCACCTTCACCTCAAGTCTAAAAGAAATAACTATGCTCAATTTTAATGGACATGGCACGGTGAGTTTGATCGCTGCAAATTGTAGAATTTACTTATTGCTAACTGTTTATATTTCATGGTCAAAGTATTGCTCCGGTTCCAACAAAAATTTGCAAGATCAAAGAAAGGAACCGCAGTTTTATGGAAAAAGAAGTGAAGGCAATGATCAGGAAACGATACAATTAACCCACAGCTCCCATCAGATACACCAAAGGAAGAGAAATAATAACATAAAATAACTTAACCCTAATGGAAAGCCAAAAGGACAGTTACTTTCCCACAAAATGGCCAATTGGCTATCCAAAACAAAATAATGTAAGCGATACACACACTCAGACAAACCATAACAAAAATAAACCACGACAGAAGAATCGCCTTGGAACGGTGAGAATACGTAATACAGAAATGGGAAATGAACTTAGAAATGTAAGCACTGAGTGGCGTCCATGGTTCAATAATAATATGGTCAGTCACTTCAGCCTGGTGTTGGTTCTTTTAAAAGCACGTAATTTACGTTTATAATTGCCATTTTTTCTGATGCCCTGCTGTCTTGTTTTACGCTTTCGACAGTCCAGAAGCGAGAAAATATCAAAATCGGGCATTTTAGACATATTACCCTCATGATAAATGTTATCATTAAAGCCCACTGGAAAAGGTGTCTGTAATAATTTAGTCCATTTTAATTCAGATTCATGTCGATCAATAGACTGTTAAAACAAGGAAATTATCGGTAAGCCGGATCGTCTGGAACGGTGACCACGAAACACCACTACTTTCCACTTCAACAGAAAAGGTTTAAGCAAGGATGTTGTACGACAGACTGCAATTACTGCTTTTAAACTGGGGGGTATGGCTAATATAATCGGAAAATTAAGGCTGGAGTCTCTCTAGAAAATGAGAAGAGAGAATATGCTCAAACTATTACACAAAGGTCTAAAAGGTGCTGCCAGCAATCCAACAGATAACCTTTTTCCACCACCTAGACTCTGTAGCAATCACCATTTATTTGCGTTTCAGACCCCTACTGCAAGAACTCGTATTGACAAAGAATCTTTCTTCCCTCCGACCATTAGAGATGGAATGCCCTTCCCGGATCGATAATTTTCACAGATGATCGCACTGAGAATAGTGTAATTAGGTTTACCTCTTTGGTGAGAGCTAGGGACTAAACTTCTCATATCACAATTCCTGGTGAATGAATGTCATTTAAAGTATCACCAGTAACAATTCTTATTCTGATACTGATTCTGTCAATATTTAAGTGTGTTTGCCCCAAATCCTCAGATTTGTTTTATCACAGTGGTTCCCTTTGATTCACTAGTTTCTGTGATGTGCAACTGACTGAGGTAGAAAACCTTTATGCTAGTCAAGAATTATTTAGGATTTGAACAATATTTGAACAGCGATGTGGACCACTAGTAGTTATCCCTGCTGACCGTTCCGAGGCATTGGTTCTTTTGATATTCATCGTACCTGGCCCATTGATACGCCTATGTTTTCATGTAGTGTCCAGTTTGATACCATATTCAGCTTGTTTGGGAAGAATATATGTATCTTACATGGGTGTGATTGTCGGATAGAAAAAACCGCCCCGATTATAAATGCCCGGCATCACGAGGCCTGCTTGATCGTGATCCCGAGGGTCGGGTTTTTCTAGTGATTCCGAGGGTCGGGATTTTCTATCTGTTCATAATACGCATGTAAGATTCTTTTTCTTGCACACCTTTCATTTCTGAGAGTGGACTGTTTTTATCATATGACGTCGCGTCTGAGAGTGTAATAACGCCATGTAATATTTTCGATAATCCACTAGTGGATTAACTATGCAAATTAGGTAGATACGTCCGGTAACGTTACACGTATGACGTCCTTAACGACGTCGCGTTTACTAACGGCGGGATATTGACATTTTTGTAAACAATCGTGAATAAAATACGTTTTAGATGTCATATGATAAATAGAATCTTGCATTCGTGCTCATGTATTATTGAATTTATTAAACTCGTTGACGAAAGGGGATAAAATTCGCGGCACAGCCTCGCATTTTATCCCTTTTCCTCAACTCGTTTAATAAATTCAATAATACATGAACACTCATGTAAGATCCTCTATATAATGCAGCCACTTCCATTGACGACGTCCACCATACTTTGATGACAATAATGCGGCGTTTTGGGCGTCACTGTTTATATAGTGATGTCGTTTTTAACGGCGTACGTGACATTTTATTCAACCAGTGCACATCATAGAGGATCTTACATGTCTTTATTGAGTGTTCATGTATTATTGAATTTATTAAACGAGTTGAGGAAAAGGGATAAAATGCGAGGCTTTGCCGAGCATTTTATCCCATTTCCTCAACGAGTTTAATAAATTCAATTATACACGAGCATGGATGCAAGATTCTATTTATCATATGACATTTAAAACGCATTTTATTCACGATTGTTTACAAACGTCAATTTTCCACCGTTAGTAAACACGACATCGTTAAGGACGCCGTACATCTAACGTTACGGGACGTATCTAGCTAATTTGCATATTTAATCCACTTGTGGATTATCAAAAATATTTCATGACGTTACTACACTCTCAGACGTGACGTCATATGATAAAAACACGCAACAATTCTTGATTTTTATCCAATCCATGTGTAGGATAATCTGGGTAGGATATTTTTTTTATTTTAGAATTAAATCCAGGATTTCCTTATGTGTTGAGCAAGAAAGGACCGGTTCATCTACTCCCAGTTCAGTGTATTCTGCATACGTAATGTTTTGTTTGCATTTGATGCAGTATTTATAAATAATGAAATATTTGGCATGAGTTCATATGCCGAAGGACGCGCGAGCTTGCGTCGAGTGCCGAATATTTCACAATATAAACTAATAACCTTTTTATAATATACTCATCTTGCCTAGCATAGAAATCTTATTATAAAAATAGAAGTGGAGGCAATGATCAGGAATCGATACAATTATCCCAGTCAGATTTTATATATTTAAGTGTTTTGCAATGGAAAATAATGCCGGTCGTTAACTGCCTTCTTACATGATGAAAACAACACACCCAATGACATCAAAGTGAAGACGTCGTTCACTTTGATGGATGTGACGTTTTTAAAACAATGACGTTTCCCAACGCAAGACGCTATTTTAGCTCACCGGGGAGCTATTGCCATACCCCGGGCGTCCGTCCTCAGCGTCGGCGTCCGCGTCCGCGTCCGCATTTGGTTAAAGTTTACCTGCAAGCTCTTATATGTGATGTTTTACAAGTTTATTTTGAACATATAATTAACGATTGGTAAAAAGCAATATTTAACATTATCACTGAACTTCATTTTATAGTTTTTTTGGCTTAAATTTTTGAGAAGTTAATATTTTTCTCTGTAATGCCTCCCTTACTTCCCTTTGTTAAAGTTTACCTGCAAGCTGCGCGAGTTCAGCAATTCGGGGTGGGGATTATGTTTTTTTGTTTTTTAAAAAAAAAAAAAAAAAAAAAAAAAAGTGGGTCTGGGGCTCAAGGTCAAGGTCACTGTGGCTATTTTTAGAAAAAAATGTCATCGCTCTAGCGCCTTCATTTATTGATGGATTTTAATATAAATTCATACAAATGTTGGGTATAATGGTATCTCGAGTGATTTTGACTTTCAGGGTCTATAGCGGGTCTGGGGCTCACGGTCAAGGTCGCTGTGTTTAAAACATTGACATCGCTCTAGCTCCTTTATTTATTGATGGATTTTAATATAACTTCACACAAATGTTGGGTATGATATCTCAAGTGACTTTGACTTTCAGGGTTCAGGGCTTAAGGTCAAGGTCACTACTTTCAGGGTCACAGGGTCAAGGTCACTGTGGCTATTTTTAGAAAAAAAACATTGTCATCGCTCTTGCACCTTAATTTATTGATGGATTTTAATATAACTTCATACAAATGTTCGGTATGATGATATTTCGAGCGGGTTTGACTTTCAAGGTCTGGGGCTGAAGGTAAAGGTCACTGAGGCTATTTTTAGAAAACATTTTCATCGCTCTTGCGCCTTTATTTATGGATGGATTTTTATATAACTTCACACAAATGTTGAGTATGATGATATCTCTAGTGACTTTGGCTTTCAGGTTCCCGGGCTGGAGGTCAAGGTCAATGTGGCTATTTTTAGAATAACTTTGTGATCGCTCTAGTGCCTACATTTGTGGATCGATTTTTATGTAACTTCACACAAATGTTGGGTATGATGATATCTCGAGCAAGTTCGACTTTCAGGGTCCAGGGCTGAAGGTGAAGGCCACTGGCCATTTTAGGAAAACTTTGTCATCGCTCTTGCGCCTTCATTTATTGATGGATTTTAATATAACTTCACACAAATGTTGGGTATCATGATATCTCGAGTGACTTAGACTTTCAGGGTCAGGCCTGAAGGTCAAGTTCACTGCGGCTATTTTTTAGAAAACATTGGTCATTGCTCTAGTGTCCACATTTATAAATGGATTTAAAGATAACTTCATACAAGTGTTGGGTATGATGATATCACAGGTGAGTTCAACTTTCAGGGTCTGGAGTCAAGGTCACTGTGGCTATTTTCAGAAAAAAAGTGATTGCTCTAGTGCCTACATTTATGGATGGATTTTAATATAACTTCATACAAATGTTGGCCATGATGATTTCTTCAGCGAGTTCGATTTTCAGGGTCTGGGACTGAAGGTCAAGGTCACTGGCTATTTTCAGAAAAACTTTGTCAGCGCTCTTGTGCCTTCATTTATTGATGGATTTTAATATAACCTGAGACAAATGTTTGGTATGATGATATCTTGAGTGACTTTGACTTTCCGGGTCAGTGGCTGAAAGTCAAGGTCACTGTGGCTAGTTTTAGAAAAACTTGATCATTGCTCTAGTGTTCACATTTATTGATGAATTTTAAGAATATCTAGAGTCAGTTTAACTCTCAAGGTCTGGGGCTCAAAGTCAATGTCACTGTGGCTATTTTAGAAAAAACTTTGTCATCACTCTTAAGTACCTACATTTATTGATGGATATAATGTAATTTTATACAAATGCTAGGCTAGGCTTTTTTTTAATTTTTCTTGCGCGAGGGGATTTGTATCGTCTGTGATGCCTTTTTATTACTTGGAAGTTGGTAGAATATTGTTTTATCAAATATAGATTTGTTTCAATTTTTTACAGTGAAAAGGCTTGAAAACAGGTTGATTAGGGGTACTTTTTGGTTCTCTTTCATTTGCTGCAGTCTGTTGGACTGTTTTACAGAAGAAAAAAAATTGATAACTTGCCCTCATCCATCTTAGGTCCCCAAAGGCGAGCTATGTTGTCTTCTGACAACTCTTGTTTCATAAGTGTCTGGAATACTCCTGATTTCCTAAAGGGAAATATTGAAAATCTAAACAGATATGTGACACCATAAATTGCGCTTCATGTATACATTGCCACAACCTGTATTGGTTTTGTTTAACTTTCTTTCAGTCGATACGCATGACAATATGGCTGCCGATTTTTAATTTTTGTAGTCTCGAAATGTACACATTTGAAAGAAGTTCAATTGTGAACGAGACCGCTTATCTGCAGGCAATATGCACATGACTACTGACAAAATGGAAAAAATATTGAATAATAATCGACCTTATTTATAGAAGGTAACACATATAGTACCAGTACTAATCTTCCATGTGGTCCTCTTTTCCAGGGTAGGAACCAGTACTAAGCAATGCGGATAAAGTCTCTTGCTCAACAAGGAAACAACACTAGGCGCTGGCGGAGATGGAACCGGCTACCGATCGATCTCAAACCCGATGCTTTACCACTGCACCACAGCGCTCCAGAATTATGTGGCCTATATTCTCTGATGGTGACCACCATTTTTATGTTTTAGGTATTCGAAATTGGGCCATGACTCGGTTATAGTGTGTCTTTACGCCAAATAGCCTCCTACATTCTTCAAAACTAATGTCTTGATGCTTACTAAAAAGAAGAAAGCCCATCCAATCATAGCCGTTTGGATTATCTTCTTTCGGTACAGCCTGCCGCATTCACATTTTTTCCAGAATCGTGTTCGTTTATTTTCTATATCGCTGTAATTGTGGATAAAATTCCTTGCATCTTTGCTCCTGTAATGGCCGTTCAAGCCTGAGTGAGGAGCGTTGCTCAAGCTTAGATTTGAATGAAAGATGGATGCCGACTGGAGGCCCGTTTTCATGTTGAATATCTGTGGAAGAAAAAACATGGAGTCAAACAGTCAAATACGTGACTGTGTATTAAAGCAATATGAAACCATTTAAGAAATGAATTTTATTTTTCTGCTATTCATGAAAGTATGAACGCAGTGGGTCGCGTGCAAAGAAACTGAACCTTTGCTAGTGACCCACTGTCGTTCATACTTTCATGAAAAGCAGAAAAAATAAGTTTATATTTTATATTTACATTCTTTGCCCCTCATCACTTGGCGAAAAATACTTATTGGGCAAAATTTTAACGCTGAAAAACATTTACATGCTGTTTTATTTTTGCGACAAAGAGCGGAGCAGCGTTGACGTCACCAACGCCCGTATAGAGAACCATGGTTTAGAATGACGTCACTTGACATCACTGAAAATCATGTGACTCGATGCGTTCATGGAAGTGTGAACTACATTGTTTTCTGTAGGTTTACATTAGACTTTACACTGGAAATGTAAATATTACCTGTTGAGGTAGGATACACATGTTCATGAAATGAATATATCAACGACATAATATGATATATCTGTTCATGGAACCAATATCTAAATGGTGCGATAGGATACATGTGTTCATAAAACCTAAACGACATAATAGGATTAGATACACGTGTTCGTGAAATTATTACCTCAACAACATAATAGGATACACGTGTTCATGAATCTATTACCTCGACAAAAAGATAGGATACAATTATTACCGCAGCGACGTGATAGGATACACATGCTCATGAAACGATAACCTCAACATGATAGGATACAGGCTTTTTTCTACAAAATCAACTTATTTTTCAACCCAAACACCAACCTATTTACCAATAAACATAGCTAACAACATATCTAACCAGCTACAAACATACATGCGCGAATGCATACCTACCTACCTGTCCATCGGGGCTTGAAGTAAATGGCTACATGATTCTTCCACGCAGAGTTGAAACCTCTTCCGCATACGAGAACTGGTATCTAATAAAAATCTAAAATGAGATCCTTTAAGAGCAATGTAAACATTCATAAGAAAGAGGATGGGTCATACTACGTAGTTTCCGCTAATAAAGCCTCATCAGTGACCCTGTAATGATCCGGCAAAGAAAGCCAGAGGAAACATACTGCAATTTTGCGAATTTCGAATAGGCAGTCGATTCAAAGACTGATATAAATCAAAATTAGGTCCAAATAATTAAAAACCTGTCTAGAATATGAGTCTAAACCAATTATTTATTTCTGACTTCTCAGAATATTCACGCTGATCTCAAAGGATCAAAAGTAAAATATAAACTGCACTATGGTTGATGTACGCGGACGTTTTACGGCCGCCACACGGCACAACACCAGCTGCAGTGAAGGCAAATAAAAATCTAAAATGAGATCCTTTAAGAGCAATGTAAACATTCATAAGAAAGAAGATGGGTCATACTACGTAGTTTCGGCTAATAAAGCCTCATCAGTGACCCTGTAATGATCCGGCAAAGAAAGCCAGAGGAAACATACTGCAATTTTGCGAATTTCGAATAGGCAGTCGATTCAAAGACTGATATAAATCAAAATTAGGTCCAAATAATTAAAAACCTGTCTAGAATATGAGTCTAAACCAATTATTTATTTCTGACTTCTAAGAATATTCACGCTGATCTCAAAGGATCAAAAGTAAAATATAAACTGCACTATGGTAGATTGCATAGGCAAAGCGGTGTGAGTCGGACAGTCCAGTAAACCCTATTGGTTTCATTGGCGACAGGGTTTGAGTCCCACAAAATTGGAAGCAACGTCTCCAAAATGACAAATACAGTGTTGACGGGGACTTTTATTCATTTCATGAAACAAATAAACAAAAACCTAACTACCTAACTACCTACCTAACTGCGCCCCCCCACCCCCGCCACACACACACACAAATTAACACACGCGCACGTGTCACAGGGGTGAAATAAAAGAACCGGGACTCGAACTCAGGGCCTTTCGCATATCGTGCGAACACTCTACGGAAGGTCAGCTTGACACTTGTTTGTTTGCTTCTTTTTCAAGTACGTCCTAGAAATGCCCATGCCAAAAATAATTGGAGTTCTGCTCTTCAAGCAAATAAAATGTTTTCAAAAAGTGCCTTAGATCAATAAATAAACAAACTGTCTTTTGTGAAATAGTCACCGCTTGTCAGTCGGTCAAAGATCACAGTCAATGTTACATCGAAGTTCAAAAACATTTGTATACCACCAGACCTGTCTTGTCACAAACAATGCGCTGGTCAGTTATGAAATCTGTACTTCAAATGATAATTACAGTATGGTCAATGTTATTTTTCTTTCAAACACAGACGTCAAAAGAGACACACAGGCTGGCCGAAAAATAGATCTACGATTCTGCGGACATAAAAGCACATTTCACGCAAGTATAGTAGTCGCAGGTAAGATTGACTAGGCGGAGCTATCGTTTGTACCTGCCTTTGGAATGTTCTATTAACAAAAAGGCAAACCAAGTCGCCAAAGTGGGTGAATTCAACTGTAACACGAACAGAGCTGTTAGCCAGGGACATATAACTCATTTTCGAAAACTTAATTAGTCGGCGGTTCGAAACGATAAACTTACCTGAAATGAATAGATCAAAGTCTAAACTTTGGCATTCTGGGTGTTGTCACATTTGTAAGTGGGGCCAAGGTCTTTAAAACGGACCCTTTTGCTAACCACCCGAATTATGTAAAAAATGTTCAAAACATAACACACTTTTTGTTTCTTCAAAACTTCAGGAAATCCTATAAAATCTGTTCGTTTCCCGTAATTTGGAATACATTGCGCCAATGTTCACTGCAGTTTATGTCATTTAATACCAAGCCATATTCTTTAAAATAATGTCTGACAATGAACCCTCAGAATGGTAAAAACATGCATTGGTTTTTCTTAAGGGACATAACCAATGGATCTAAATGATTTTATTTGCTGTCATATAAAGGGTCTGTATATCTGTAATTGACAGTAGAAAAATGGTGCGAATACGTTGAGTAGTTTTTCTAAAAAATGAAATTTAGTATGCATACCCCCATTATTTCATAATTCATTATTGCGTTTTTAAAGGTTTAATTCGTATCGAAATTAAATAAAAGCCTTGCTGGTTACAGTACCGTGGGTAGCTTGATATTTAAATTTCACAGATGTACGGAATAAACATCCCGGTAAATAAACAGAGTGCATTAGCAATGTCATAAATGCAGCGCTACAATTCGATATATAATGAAGTACCGTTACGGCCACCCCCAAAAAAAGTATCGATTAAATCGAATCTATGTCATTAATACAATGCTACAAACTGAAAAAACAAACAAACATGAAAAACAATTATAGGTGTGCACGAGGGAATCGGTGTTTGCGTATATTCCAACATTAAAGTTTGGTAATCTGCTGAAGCAAGGTAGTGTCTGCAAAATAGAAGTTGAGGCAATGATCAGGGATAGATACAATTAACCCACAGCTCCCATCAGAGACACCACCTGGAAAGAAACACAATCATGAAACAATAGACCCTAATGGAAACATCAATAGCGGAAAGCCAAAAGGACAGTTACTTTCCAACAAAATGGCCAATAGGCTATCCAAAACAAAATAATATAGGCGACACAAACACTCCAAGACAAATCATAACAAAAATAAACCGCGACAGAAGAACCGTCTTGGAACGGTCAGCGGAAACGATTTCCACGGGGGGGGGGGGGGGGGGGGCTTAAATCGATTTTACGTGGCCACAATCCTCGCCCTTACATCCGTCGCGATTAAGACCAATAATTTGTTCAGGCCGCATGAAGGCCTCCTAACTCGCCAGTGCAACATCTCCTTGAACACAAAAATCAAACAACCACAGAGATGAAACAACGGTGATGACTCGACAGCAAGAAACAACTGAAGTGCTGGAGCAAAAGAAAACCAACAGTTAGACACCGATGGTCCCGACCTGAGATAGAGCATCAGGTACCAACCAACAAAAGCCTTTACGCTGGAACCGTCATAGACGCTGAGGCCTGACCCACCGGCGTGCGATTATAGAGGAAAGCAAAGTTGTCAACCGTGATTGGGTTAACTACCATGCAAAGTAGAAGACTCCACCCATCAAAGACACCAAAGGGAAAGAAACACAAACATGAAGCGACCAGACCATAATGGAAACCTTAACAAAGGAAGGCCATAAGGACAGTTACTTTCCCATAAAATGGCCAAATGGCCATCCAAAATAAAAAGACACAAGTGATACACACAGTAAGTAACAAACAACAACATAAATAAACCGCCACATAAGAACAACCTTGGAACGGTCAGTGGAAATAATTCCACTGCGGGGGGGGGGGGGGCTTAAATCGATTTTACATGGCCATAATCCTCGCTCTTACCTCTGTCGCGGTATACACTAATTTTGCATAGTTCGCATGAAGGCCTCCTATCTCATCAGTGTAACATCTCCGAGTACATACAAATACAAAAAAAATACAGAGATGAAACAAGGTTGAGGACTCGACAGCATACACCAACAGAATTGCGGGAGCAAAAGAAAACCAAAAGTTAGACTCCGAGGGGCAAGCCAAGGAAACGCATTATATTGTAAATACCCAATGTAGTTTGTCGTCCTGTCACACTAGACGGGCCTCCGTGGCCTAGTGGATAAGGGCGCTGACTCTTAATAATTAGGTCTCTCTCCGCTGTGGGTTCGTGCCTCGCTCGTGTCACATGATAGACGCCAAGTTCTGCAACGGACGGTCAGGTGGTTTTTCTCCGGGTACTCCGGTTTTCGCCACACTCTGATTAACGATCAGCTCGATATGAGTGAAATAATCTTGAAAGGGCCGTGAAACCAAAAAAAAAAAAAAAAAAAAAAACGCTAGACTGTAATACGACATGCAAAAACTGTACTTTGTAGGCACCCCCTATGTTAGTCTTCTTGTCTAGCTGTGTACTTTAACCAAATATTTCTGGCCTATATTGTGGGCGTGGTTTTTTCTGTCTTTTGTCTCCTGTATCGGTTTCTTTCTTTTTCTTTTTTTAAGATTGTTCTTTATACAAACGGGTCAATAAATGATTGAATGTAGGATGTTCAGATCAACATTTTCTTACATTCAAATGTTTTACCGAAAAGGCAAATCAAATTTTGATAGAATGTATCTGTCTCATTGTTGATTGTTAACATAACGAGTCGTAGCCCGCCCAGAATCACTAGCCTGCCTTTAAGTGTTAGTAATTTACCGCATATGTGAAACTACAAAGAATTAAGTAATGGTATGCTCTTCCAACACCTTTGGTAGTTCGTTACGATTGTTGCCAAATAAAAAGAGGCGCAAAAGTATGGGCTGGACGAGGTGTATCAAATGTCAAACAAACAGTGATGAAAAACTTAGAGACGTTCTGGATGAAAATATAAAATTGAAATCACTTCTGCACCCGATTTCTAAAAATCATTCTTCGATATAAAAAGATAAGGTACAACATAAATGATATACGTCAGACTACATGCATGGTAGTTAATCCAAATCCGGAGTGACAGCTTAACTTCCCTCTTTTATTGCACGCCGGTGGGTCAGGCCTCAGATTCTATGACGGTTCCAGCGTAAAGGCTTACTGAGAATTAGAGAGAATCTAATTTTATGTAATGTTGGTTGGTGCCTGATGCTCACTGGTTGGATCCATCGGAGTCTGATTTACGAGGCCTTCATGCGGACTGAACAAATTATGTGTCTAAACCGCGACAAAAGTAAGGGCGAGGATTGCGGCCGCGTTAAATCGATTCATTCCACTGACCGTTCCAAGGCGGTTATTCTGACGCGGTTTATTGGTGTTATGGTTTGGCTTTGAGTGTGTGTATTGCTGATTTTCTTTGTTTTGGATAGCCAATTGGCCCTTTTATGGGAAAGTAACTGTCCGTTTGGCTTTCCGCTATTAGTGTTTCCACCAGGGTCTAGTTATTTCATGTTTGTGTTTCTTTCCTTTTGTTGTCTCTGATGGGAGCTGTGGGTTAATTGTATCGATTCCTGATCATAGCTTTCACTTCTGTTTTTACCTCCTTAAGGGCTTTTACCTTGGGGAGGTAAGGAGACGTGTGAGCCATCATTTTATGAAACAATATGGCACAAACTAAAGCAGTCCAACAATTAAACCTTTCTTCTAGACATACAATTTGCTAGGGTAAGAGCATACGCATTTACGAATTACTAGCAGTTCTCAATCTGTAGATATTAATTTCTTGTCCGACCTTATGTGTTCTGTTATACAAACTGATATGAATATATCTTTATATCAGACATTTCATTTATGTTTTATGAATTTTGTTATATGAGCTGTAATGCTTAACATAGTTTCTGTTTTCCAAATCTGTTTTATCATGATAATGGCACTTTTTTCAGGGAAATGTTTTATATAGTAAATTGTATGCATTGTCAAAAAGGTAAGTTTTTGGTATATTGTTCCCATTATTTCTTTATCAAACTAATAAAAATATTTCCACAACCTTTTTACTACATTTTATAACAACATTTATTCTTTTTCTACCCTAAATATACAATTGGTTTACTGTTGTTATGACTTTTGCGATAATTACTATTTATTGGGTACTGAGTCATCTCTCTTAATTTCAACAACTTGTCCCCACTTTAAGAAGCGACAACACCCTGAATCTAAACAGGTAAACATTATTCTTTGATATAGAGGTATTTTATCCTTTCGAATCGATGGCTAATTAAAATAGCATATAGAGGGTTTCTGAGATATATGTCCCCGGCTATGTGGCGTTAATGGCCATTTGGTCCGCTTGCAGAAAGCATGCGAAAGACACTATACCGAATCTTCTGGTGGACTCAGCGAATTTGACATATATTGACAACACCTGAATAGCTCCGCCTAGTCAATCTTATCTGCGACTACTATACTTATACATATGACCAGCATTTTAACGACAGTATTTGTTCCCCATCACATTACCGTTATAAAGAAATTGCCAATATAAAGAATCTCAATAAGTTGAGGTTTTGTTTGTTTGATTTGAAGTTTAACGTCCCCGTCAACACTGTAAAGGTCATTTTGGAGACGTTGCTTCCAATTTTGTGGGACTTTTTCCCGACACTGAGATGAAATGACGTCTCAAGCCCTGCCGCCCAATGAAACCAAAAGGGTTTATAAGCATGGACGGTCCGACTCGCACTGCTTTGCCTACGCAGGCTTAGATCCTCTAACCGGTTTTCAAGTACTCGTGTGCGGGTCGGTTTCAGCTCTGCGTGAAAGCATCATGCAGCCTATATATTTCTTCAAGCCCCGACGGGCGGGGGCCGAAATAAGGTGAGGTATAATATTAGTCCTGGAAATAAATGTTTTGAATATTTGTTACTTGGAGTAACAAATTCAGTATTCTTAAATATCTCCATTTCATCGGAGAAATGTACACCCCTCTAAACCCCACTTTATATAGAGAAAACTTTGGTTTACGTCGTGGCGGCTGGTTACAACCGCCTCATTTAGGCGTTTCTAACGAGCGTCCACAACCTATGTTTGTAGTATCAATTAGACAAATTTTGCAAAATTTCATCAGAGAAAATGTCTGTTTTGGAGATATGTTTGTTTGAATTGAGGTTTAATCACCCAACCCCCCACCCCTATTTTGGTCATTTTTGAGTCATTGCTTCTAATTTTATGGGACTTTTACCCGACATTGAGATGAAATGGCTTCTCAAGCCCTGCCGCCCAGTGAAACTAAAATGGTTTATAAGCATGGACGGGCCGACTCGCACTGCTTTGCCTGGGCGGGCTTAGATCCTCTAAGCGGTTTTCTAGTACCCGTGTGCGGGTCGGTTTCAGTTTTCTTTAATACAGTAGAACTAAAACGGCTCGAACACCGATGGCTCGTTTACTATGGATGTGTCGAACCCATTCTTGAGCCCCTTAGGAAATCCTCTACATAAGAAATAGTGGGGGGTATAATTTAGGAGATTTTAATCTTTTATCTTGGAAATGTATGCTGTGTGTAATGAGTACACACAGCATACATTTTTCATTATAGAACACAGAAAAAAGATGTCCTTAAGTATGTCGTTATGCCTGATGGCATAAGCCCTCAGTGGCTCGAACTACCCCTGTCTCGAACAGATTTTCATGGTTCCAAAAGTGTTCGAACCATTTTAGTTCGAGTGTATGTCTATTAACCACTCCAACCTTGAGCCATAATGTTGTTCCCTTGGAATTGTCATTGTAACAAGTTATGTCGTTATTTGAAGTGTCGGTATAAATAGAGAATACCAGGTTCATGTCTTTTGATACATGTATCAAGTTTATCAAGCAAGTTAACAAGCTCTTGAAAAGAACACCCCTCAAAACCCCACTTTATATTGAGAAAACTTGGTTTTACGTTGTGGGTGCTTGAGGCGGTTCTGACGAGTACCCACAACCTATGTTTGTAGTATAAATAATACAAATTTCGCAAAATTCCATCAGAGAAATGGCCGTTTTGAAGATCTGTTTGTTTGTTTGAGTTGAGGATTAACGTGCCAGTCAACACTAGTTAGGTAATTTTGGAGACACTACTTCTAAATTTGTGGGACTTTTACCCGACATTGAGATGAAATGACATCTCAAGCCCTGCCACCGAGTGAAACCGAAGGCTTATATGCTCTGGATCATTTCCCCAAACCGTCTGCGTGGCCAAGCTTAGTCCTTCTAAGTGGTTTACCATGCAGTACTCAAGTGTGGACAGTTTCAGCTCTGCGTGGAAGCAACCCGCAGCCCAATCTATTTCTCCAAGCTTCGAATGGTGGGGGCGGATTGGAGATATGAAAGAATGCACTATGTCACACGGCCGTGTTAACGTAATGGGAATAACCACCCGACTCTGGATGCTGTTTACGGAATTTAATACTCGTTTACAGTTCTACAGCTGCATAACGGCACCCGCCCATCGGGGCTTGAAGAAATAGATGGGCTGCATGATGCTTCCACGCAGAGCTGAATCTGGCCGCCCACGACAGCACTGATTGGTCGAGCTGGAAACAATAGTCCTGAACTAAAACTTAAGGGGAAAGGATACAGCTTCAGTGGAGGCAACTCATGCAAAACAAAAGAGCAAATTCTAACCTTTTGGAGTAGACCCCTTTTTCAGTGGGACAGGGCTTATAGAAATGCGAACAGGAAGTCTCGAAAGTTGTCTCCCTTTGAAAATAGAGGAAACATCTGCCAGCTGTTCCCATTCCCCTTAAAACTGTTTTGTTAACCATTGAATTCCAGTATGCTTAGCAAACAATATAGACGCGGATCTGGGTCTACACAGTTTGCCAATATCCCAGCATCGGAGCATGCCAAAGTTTTACAAATATCCATAACCTCTTTACACAACACTTTGGCGTCACAATGGAAAGAATATCGCAGCTAAAATTAACCACTAATAGTCACGTGGACATCAACTTGCAGCGTCAAGGTACTGCCCTTAGTAACATTGTGTCGATTGACAATTTGTCGACCACAACACTCGCACATAAATACAAAATCACGAATGAGGCTTAGCTTGTTTTCGCCACTTACTTGGGCGAGAGTCTCGTATCTTTTCAAGACGAAAATACGCCTATATAGTTTTTAACCCCACTTTTAGATAGTAAAACTGGTGTTTACAGAGCTAAATGTGAGTTTTCTTATTTCCTCTCAAAAGCATATACCATGGGTATTCGTTTCATGTAGACCCGCCTCTGAGAGGTACCCATTTTGTGGGAAAGTAACCGTACTTTTGGCTAACCGCTAAAGGTGTTTCCATTGGGTTCTAGTTATTTCGTGTTTCTTTCCCTTTGGTGCCTCTGATGGGAGCTGTGGGTTAATTGTATCGATTTCTGATCATTGCCTTCACTATCATTTTGAAAACAAATAGCTAGGAGATATTAAAACGATATCTTCTGGACAGCTTAAAGTCTGAGGGATTTTATTTATGTGCTCAGTGTATCACCACCGCTCCTCACTCTAGCGGCGAAACCAACGGTACTTCGGCGTGCATTGAGCGTCGGTTTTGTTTGAATGCAAAAGGACATGTACATGTACCAGCCCCTTCATATGTTCATGAATTTACTAATAGCTAAATAAGGATACTGAAATATAATAGTATACTAAACTTACTTGTTTTAATTGCTCTGTAATATTATATACGTATCTCCTTACGTCTGTGAGTTTTCAAGCATTTATCCTAATCATGACAGTTAACAATCAGCTGTTGACCTCCTTGAGCTGATAAACTGACACAAATGTTTTTGCAGCCCTATATGAGTGATCATTAAGGGTCCACCATTTTTACGTACTTCCGGAGTTTCGAACGTTCAAAGTCTTTTTTTTTTTTTTTTTTTTTTTTTCGTAGTTGTAGTAAGCATGTGTGTGTGGCTTTACACTGTGTGTACTGTATAATTTGAGCTTGATCGCGAAAATAATGTGCAACCAGCCAATTCTCTGATCAGCCTGCGCATCCGCGCAGTCTGATCAGAGTATTCGCTGTTCGCATTAGCCCTCTGTAGTCACAAAGCGATATGAAGAGGATAGCGTGAAGTTTCTGGCCTGATCGGCTTTATGCACAGACTGGCCGGTGTCTTCCCTGTAGGCTTTCGCATGACCTGGCCAATATTAAAAATATTTTAACAATTTGTAAATTCGTACATGAGATGATATGCAAAACATGCGTTATTATATGCACTGAACTTTTATTTATTCTAACAACAGTAACCCATATAGTACTGTTGATTCAAACTCGGCGAAACTCCGTGGCCGAATGTGTAAGAGCCCTGACTCTTAAGCATTAGGTCTCTCACCGCCGTGGTTCGAGCCTCGCTCGGGCCGCAGTTCTGCAAGGACAGGTGGCTTTGTGTTTCTCCAGGTATTCGACCACCTCTGATTACATGTAATCATTACAATAACACGTGTACTGGTAAACCGTATCGGCCCCCGCCCATAGGGGCTTGAAGAAATATATGGGCTGCATGATGCTTCCACGCAGAGCTTATCCGGCCCGCACACTAGTATTGGTAAACCGCTTAGAGGATCTAAGCCTGTCCAGGAACCGCGGTGCGAGGCGGACCGTCCATGCTAATAAACCCCATTGGTTTCATTTGACGACAGGGCTTGAGATGTCATTTCATCTCAATGGCGGGTTAAAGTCACTAAAAAATTGGAAGCACCGTCTCAAAAATGACCTTTACAGTGATGACTTTTCGAAATAACTGTTTTATGTCCCCGGTAACGATAGTGGGGACTTATTGTTTTTGCCCTGTCTGGTTTGTTGTTTTGTTTTTTGTTGGTTTGTTTGTTTGTACGTGGATAACTTTAACGTTGGCCATAACTTTTGAACCGTTTGAGATAGAGCATTCATATTTGGCTTGAAGATTCCTTGTGACAAGAGCTTCACATTCATGGAAAATAATTTGACCTGTGACTTGACCTTGACCTTTGACCTACTTAAAAGAAAAAAATAACATCGGCCATAACCTATGAACCGCTTGAGATACAGCCGTCATATTTGGCATGTATGTTCCTTGTGAAAAAAGCTTTACATTCATGCAAAAAATTTTGACCTGTGACCTTGACCTTTGACCTACTTAAAATAAAAAGATAACATTTCGGTCATAATTTTTGAACCGTTTGAGATAAAGCCTTCATACTTTACATGTAGGTTCCTTGTGACAAGAGCTTTACATACACACAAAAATTTTGACTTATGACCTTGATCTTGACCTTTGACCTACTTAAAAGAAAAAAAATAACATTTTGGTCATAACTTCCGAACCGTTTCGGATAGAGCCTTCATATTTGGTATATAGGTTCCTTGAGCCAAGAGCTTTACATTCATGTAAAAATGTTGAACATGACCTTGACCTTTGACCAACTTAAAAGAAAAAATAAAATTGTTCATAACTTTTTAAACGTTTAACATACAGCCTTCATATTTGGCATGTAGGTTCCTTGTGACAAGAGCTTTACTTTCCTGCAAACTTTTTGACCCGTGACCTTGACCTATGATCTACTTTGAAGCATTTTTTTATTGTTCATAACTTTTGAACCGTTTAAGATAGAGCCTTCATATTTGGCATGTAAGTTCCTTGTGTCAAGGGCTTCCCGCTCAAACAAAAAATCTTGACCTTTGACCTTGACCTTGAACTTTGACCAACTTAAAAAAAAAACATGACCATGCCCGGGGACATGTTTATGATTCACAAACACATCTTGTTTCATAGAAAATAGCCGCTGTGAGGTCAGAGTGCTGCGTAAAAGCGTTATATCGGAATCATAGATCGGGCTTGGCAAACAGAGTAGACCCAGACCAGACGCCACAGAACGCGGCGTTTGATCAAGATCTGCACTATTTGCTGAAAAAACGGAATTTTAGTGTTAAATGAAACAGTTTAAATCACAGTCCAGGACTATTTCTCCGACCTACATTCAGAGACAATCGACCGAAAAGTGCTCTCAGTGCTTTAATTTGTTTCGCGGAGACAACGGCTACGAGAAATCGGTCATTCTCAACGGAAAACAGCAAGAAAACAAAACATGAATAAGAAATTTATCGCAGAAATTTCTCCGGAAGACAACGTGAAAATCGCGGAGATTCTGACCGACTGCTCGCATTGAAAATTGATTTACCCGCGTTTGAGAAGAGGCGAGAGAGACAAAAAGATACAACTGGGCTAACGGGAAAGTTAAAGTGAATGTAAAACAGCACAGATCAGACCAGAATGATTAGCTTTCGCAGATGCGAAGGTTGGTCTAAGTCTTCGTTGGGCGAAAACATTACGAAAAACACGCCTATACAAATACACTGTAAATTCTTCCGACGTAAAAATGAAAAAAAAAAAAAAAAAAAAAACCTGTGTTTTTTTTTTTTCTTATTTCGAAATATGAAAAATAATAGAATGTTTTATATATGAATATTTTTGTTTATTGGTGATCATTACGAAAACGCGCCTATGCAAATAGATTGTTACCTTTATCGCCGAAAAAATAAAAATTTTAAGATGAAAAATTAGGGTTATTTTTCTTATTTCTGCTCAAAATATACATTGTGGGTACACGGTAGCACCGCCTCATCGAGGCGGTGCTAACGAGCAACCACAATCTATATTTTTGAGCAGAAATAAGAAATTAAGGTATACACCGTAAACCCCAGTTTACTATATAAAAGTGGGGTTCGAGAGGGGGCAAAATTTTATAGGCGTGTTTTCGTTTGTTTGTTTGTTTGATTTGAAGTTCAACGTCTCCGTCAACACTGTAAAGGTCATTTTGGAGACGTTGCTTCCAATTTTGTGGGACTTTTACCCGACAGTGAGGTGAAATGACATCTCAAGCCCTGCGCCCAATGAAACCAATAGGGTATATAAGCATGGACGGACAGACTCACACCGCTTTGCCTGGGCAGGCTTAGACTCTCTAAGCGGTTTACCAGTACTCGTGTGTGATCGGTTTCAGCTCTGCGTGGAAGCATCATGCAGCCCATCTATTTCTTCAAGCCCCGATGGGCTGAGACCGGATAGCAACATGTACAGATACTAAGTATTTAGGGAGATTTTTCTTGTTTTATTAGCTCACCTGTCACGTAGTGACAAGGTGAGCTTTTGTGATCACTTTTTGTCCGTCGTCCGTCGTGCGTGCGTGCGTCCGTGCGTCCGTCCGTAAACAATTTCAAATACGTATATCTCTAATACCCCTTGGTCAATCTTGATCAAATTTCATGAGAAGCATCATCAGGTAGGGGGAAAGGCTGCATAAGGTGTTTGGGCTGATCAGATTGGAATTCTGGTTGCCATGGCAACATATAGCTCCCATAGACTTACAATGGGAAAAAATTAAAATATCTTCTTCTCTGAAACCACAGGGCCAAGAGCTTAAATATTTAGCATGTAGCAACGGCCAGTGGTCACCTACATAATTTCTGCCAATCATGCCCCTGGGTTCCAAATGGGCGATGCCCCGGGGCCCCTTTCGCTCCCATAGACTCATAGTGGAACAAAAAGTTTCAAAAATCTTCTTCTCGGAAACCACAGGGCCAAAAGCTTAGATATTTAGCATGTAGCAATGACAAGTGGTCACCTACATAATTCCTGCCAATCATGCCCCTGGGGTCCAAACGGGCCACGCCCTGGGGCCCTTTAGCTCCTATAGACCTCATAATGGAAAAAGGCTTCAAAAATCTTCTTCTCTGAAACCACAAGGCCCAGAGCTGAGATATTTGGCATGTAGCAACTGCAAGTGGTCACCTACATAATTCCTGCCAATCATGCCCCTTGGGTCCAAAAGGGCCACGCCCCGGGCCCCTTAGCTCCTATAGACTCATAATGAAAAAAAAAAAGCTTCAAAAATCTTCTTCTCTGAAACCACAGGGCCCAGAGCTTAGATATTTAGCATGTAGCAACAACAAGTGGTCACCTACATAAATTCTGCCAATCATGCCCTTGGAGTCCAAATGGGCCACGCCCCGGGGCCCCTTAGTTCCCATAGACTCATAATGGAAAAAAGCTTCAAAAATCTTTTCTCTGAAACCCAAGGGCCCAGAGCTAAGATATTTAGCATGTAGCAACAGCCAGTGGTCACCTACATAATTCCTGCCAATCATGCCCCTGGGTTCCAAATGGGGGATGCCCCGGGGCCCCTTCGCTCCCATAGACTCATAATGGAACAAAAAGCTTCAAAAATCTTCTTCTCGGAAACCACAGGGCCAGAGCTTAGATATTTAGCATGTTGCAATGGCAAGTGGTCACCTACATAATTCCTGCCAATCATGCCCCTGGGTTCCAAATGGGCCTTGCCCCGGGGCCCCTTTGCTCCCACAGACTCATAATGGAAAAAAGCCTCAAAAATCTTCTTCTCTGAAACCACAGCGCCCAGAGCTTAGATATTTAGCACATAGCAACCGCAAGTGGTCATCTACATAATTCCTGCCAATCATGCCCCTGGGGTCCAAACGGGCCACGCCCCGGGGCCCCTTAGCTCCTTTAGACTTATAATGGAAAAAAAGCTTCAAAAATCTTCTTCTCGGATACCACAGGGCCCAGAGCTGAGATATTTAGCATGTAGCAACAGCAAGTGGTCACCTACATAAATCCTGCCAATCATGGCCCTTGGGTCCAAATGGGCTAGCTCCGGGGCCCCTTAGCTCCCATTGACTCATAATGGAAAAAAGCTTCAAAAATCTTCTTCTCTGAAACCACAGGGCCCAGAGCTTACATATTTAGCATGTAGCAACGGCAAGTGGTCACCTACACAATTCCTGCCAATCATGCCCATAGGGTCCAAATGGGCCACACCCCGGGGCCCCTTAGCTCCCATATACTCATAATGGAAAAAAAATTCAAAAATCTTCTTCTCTGAAACCACAGGGCCCAGAGCTTAGATACTTAGCATGTAGCAACAGCAAGTGGTCACCTACATAATTCCTGCCAATGATGCCCCTGGGTTTCAAATGGGCAACACCATGGGGCCCCTTTGCTCCCATAGACTCATAATGGAAAAAGCTTCAAAAATCTTCTTCTCTGAAACCACAGTGCCAAGAGCTTAGATATTTAGCATGTAGCAACGGCAAGTGGTCACCTACATAATTCCTGCCAATCATGCCCCTGGGGTCCAAACAGGTGAGCGATATAGGGCCATTGGGCCCTCTTGTATGAAACTGTACATTAAGATCACCTTTGGGACTATTCAAAAGTGGTCTTAGATGAACACTCCCAAAGTTGGTCTCTGATCAGAGACAGTGTATGCCGAAAACATAGCATCACGAAAACACGCCTATACTAATACATTATGAATTTTCATGCCGAAAAAAAACGAAAATTTCCAGATGAAAAATTGTGATATTTTTCTTATTTCTGCTCAAAATAAAGATTGTGGGTACTTGTTAGAACCGCCTCATAGAGGCGGTTCTAACGAGTACCCACAGTCTATATTTTAGTGCAGAAATAAGAAAAATAAGGTTTACCCCTATAAACCTCAGTTTTAGTATATAAAAGTGGGGTTCAAGGGGGTCAGAATTATATAGGCACGTTTTCCTGATGAAGAAAGAACAGCTGAAACCTACTATATAAGGCTTACAAAACAGAATTGGTCTTGATTCTTGGTGGTCTTGAGAGAATGAACAGTAACTGAAGGCAAAATAGCAATGTGATCAAAGATAGCAACGGCGCCCTCAATAATCCTGAAATCAAAATTTTCTATTAACATGTTAAATCACCAACCACAGCAATGGTGAGCCGATATAGAATTATATGCTAGGCAAAACCATCTATAAACAACGAGGTTTCTTATTCAGTTCTTAATCGTCATGGTGATGATTTTGTACACTATTCTGAAATGAAGTGGCAACAATACCACGAGTTCATCTACAAAATAAAATCTTTAAAAGACACAATACTCTCTAGCGCTAAAAAAAGGCCGATTTTTTATATCTTTTTGCTCCATTTTTTTGGCGATAACTTCTTTATTTTTTGATTTTTGATCAATACATCCAGCGAGAGAGTTGTTGAAGAGAAGCTCCGCCAATTTCTCGTCAAGGACTCAGCCTCCAGAATGGTACACATTTTTCTGTAATCCGATGGACGTTTTACACTTTTGAATTTTTCGATAAAAACTAAGTCCAATTCCGTCACTCACACTATCGAAATGTAAACAGATGACTAGCCTATAGTTTAGGCTGCGTATCCTAACAACCGGTTGTCAGGAGCATTTTTGCTATATAAAATGCTCCTGACAACCAGCAATATTTTTCCAATAAAAGCCTGCTATATTAGCATTATTTGGGTTACTTAACCCAGTATTTTAAGTTTCTTGATACATGTTTAATATTTTTTTTGTCTTCTTTGGCATTTTAATACTGTTTGCCAGTGCAAAAATATTTTTAAAAAGTTTGCTACAAGTTACAACAGACAATATAAACAGATGACATTTTCTGATGTAGTTTTTGTTGGCATCTTAAGGCTTAGAATACAGCTTACTTTCTTTGTCTCACACACTGATACATGTCAAACTAGTGTTTAACAGTCAAACTCAGTTTTGGCCAACATTTAGTTTTGTCACATTTCCATCCATTTCAAAACCTTTAATATCAAACTACTGTTATCATTAGCCCCTAATTCCAGTACCTTGGGGTTTGAGTTGATTATAATGATTTGATTGTTTCATTTTGAACAAAAAACAGGGTACTTTGTTTTAACCCATTGTATACTGGTGGATTCTTCCATTCTTATTTGTTGGACAGGTATTTGTTGGACAGGTCCATTTGCCATTTAAGGGTGTCAGGTCTATGTTTCATGTTCATTCTATTTTTGATGGAAAATCCTGTTTGCAAACAGTGCAGTAGACCCAAATCAGATGCCACATTCTGCAGCATCAGATCAGGGTCTGCACTATTTGCCTATGACCCTTTTATGAGTATCTCAGTAAGAATGGGTCCAACTGATATTGGCTTAGAGTTGGACAAAGCCTGTTGTCCTTGCAGCAGGTATGGGAAGAGGGGGAATATCTATTTCTTCTGTTTCTACACTTCCATTCATTTTACTCTGTCACTTTCATCGCTTCTACTGTCTCTTCTGTCTCTTTTCTCCCTTTCTCTTGGAGACAACAACAATGACCTACAAGGATTGGTATGTCATTAATCCTAACTCAATCAATCAATCAATTGGTAAGAATGGGTTGATTGACTGGAAAACAGATGCAACCAATTCTTGTAAACAAATAAAAATTCCTGCACTCAAACCCACATCTGACAACAGAATAGTCCACCTAATAGTGTGGGTTGTCTGTATATAGTATATAGCAAAAATGTTGATTTTTATGCCCCGCCATTCGAAGAATGGTGGAAAGGGCATATACCGTTGCCCCTGTCCTTCCGTCCGTGCGTCCGAAACTTAAACGCGGTCAATAACTTCCTTATTTCTCGATGGATTTTAAAATTACTCGGCAGAAATGTTAACCATCATGAGACGACATGTCACATGCAAAACCCAGGTCCGTACCTCCAAGGTCAAGGTCATACTTAGAGGTTAAAGGTCAAAAAAGGTTCGAAACTAGTCAATAACTTTCTTATTTCTGGATGGATTTTGAAATTATTTTGTAGAAATGTTAACCACCATGAGACGATGTGTCAGGTGGAAAATCCAGATCCGTACCTCAAAGGTCAAGGTCATACTTAGAGTTGAAAAGTCAAAAAAAGGTCCGAAACTTAAACGCAGTCAATAACTTACTTATTTCTGGATAGATTTTGAAATTACTTTGAAGAAATGTTAACTGTCATGAGATGATGTGTCACGTGCAAACCCAGATCCGTACCTCCAAGGTCAAGGTCATACTTAGAGGTCAAATGTGAAAAAAGGGTCCAAAACTTAAACACGGTCAATAACTTTCATTGGATGAATACGAACATAAGACATATTTTCAGGCGGGGGCATCCGTGTCCTTTGGGCGCATTTATAGTTTTTTAGATATTTTGCACACAATAACTGAGGGTTCCATATGAGAATATGGTCTAGCAGTAAAATCAACTTGTTCAATTTTTATGGTGACAGTAATGGGTTCAAGTGCTCCAGTATTTTAAGTAATCTTGTTATATGTTTTTCATGAGAATTGTACCTTATTGGTCCAACACAAAACTTCTGCAGTGAATTAAACTAGCCGAATTAAACCCTTAATTTTTTTTTATTTTTATTTTATTTTTTTTTTTTTTTGGGGGGGGGGGGGGGGGTGGGGGTTGAATTTTTCGTCCCTTTCCAGATTATTTCACTTATATATATTTGTTAGTTTGTTTGATGTGAGGTTTAACATCCCCATCAACACTGTATAGGTCATTTTGGAGACACTGCTTCCAATCGTGTGGGACTTTTACCCGACATTGAGATGAAATGACATCTCAAGCCCTGTCGCCCAATCAAACCAATATGGTTTATAAGCATGGACGGTATGACTCCTACCACTTTGCCTGGGCAGGCTTAGATCCTCTACGCGGTTTACCAGTACTCGTGTGCGGTCGGCTTCAGCTCTGCGTGGAAGCATCATAACGCCCATCTTTTTCTTCAAGCACCGATGGGCGGGGGCCATCACTTTTATACAGCCGATCTTTAATCAGGTGGGCAAAAACCAGAGTAACTGGAGAAAAACAAAATGACCTACTGTTGCAGAATTTCGCGTCTCGCATGTGACCCGAGCCAGGCTAGAACCACAGTGATGAGAGACCTAATTATTAAAAAACTACATGAAATAAGGCTCAAACCAAAGTGGTGATAGACCTACTTATTAAAATTATATGAATTAAGTTAGTTAAAAAAACTAAAAAAATGACAAAGAAGCATTAAACATGTATCAAGAACCATGAAATACTAAAAAGGCAACTAAACTAATACTAGTATCATAGGTTTTTATTGGAAAAATATTTCTGGTTGTCAGGAGCATTTTTGCTATCAAAAATGCTCCTGACAACCGGTTGTCAGGAGACACTTCCTATAGTTTATCAACGACCTTTGAGAGTTCAACGTTCAAGCGTGGAAAGACTATTCCATGTTTTTGGGAAAGCAGGTTTCGGATTTCTTTTTTCACAGGATTTTAAAATTATAAATATGTTGTTTTATAACGCCATTATGCAGAAGTCGTGGCCAAGTGGTTTGTATGATGCAGTTCGAATCTCAGCAGAACTATATCTCCCAATGTAAAATCCCAAATGAAAGCGACTTACCTAAAACACGGACTAGTCCAAAATTAAAAGTGCAGTCGCGTCTCACTGCGTTTTGAAAAGCTTCAGTTGAAACGATATCTATATATGGATAATCCCGTGCAACCAACAAAGCGTCCAACGAAGGGACGTTGTTCAAAGCATTGTAGTGTAAGCGTTAAAACATTGAACTACATGTTTTTATGTCAGCAAACCCGTTGTAAAGACAATACGGACCCTACGCAAGTGTTCTATATTGTTCAAATATTCAAAATACTATACTAGTAATTCCGACTCTGTTTCTCTCCAATGAGCACATTATACACCCGCGTGATATTTGAATGACCCTCATAATTTTCCAGCAATCAAACACTGAACAGACGACACATCGACAAACCACACAAACCTATCGACAAACCTATAAAAACTCATTTTTCCCAAGGACAGTGATAGATTGGAATAACCTGCCTGAGCAAGTTGTGCGCGCAGAGACAGTACAGAGCTTTAAGACAGCTCTAAATAAGTGCTACTAAGCATCCAACATCTCTCTCCCGCTGCGCGTATGCCTAACCAGCCCTGCAGCGTATATATCCAGATCCAGATATATCCAGATCCACTCACCATCAAGGCGGGGCTTGTGGACACAGAAAATTTAGCACAAAGTCGAAATTGCAGAAATCTCCATATGATTACAGCTTTTCTTAGATACCTTAGGGACATGAAACCTTTTTGAGAAGTTGGCGGAGCTTGTCCTCGCCGGATGTGCTGGTCCAAAATTAAAAAATAAATAAGTTATCGTCTAAAAACGCGGCAAAAAGATAAAAACAAATCGACTCTATCTTTTGTGCGGCGGCGAAACCTGCAAAATTCGTACGTGAAGCTTTCTCATGTAACACGATCACAGTGCTGCCCACAAGTTAAATACATGTAAAACTGGTAAAACATGAGTTATGTACAGAGCATTTGTAGTGACATTAATGAATGAGTTTGTATCTACAGTGATCCTTAATGATTAGTATAAAGGAGTATATGTACACACGGTCACAGGCAAACACACTCAGTAAAGTCAGCCGCAAAGGTTAGGATCAAGCAGCAGGCTTTTCACTCTGCTGAACTGGTCTGACCGACTTTCCGTCGTCACTAGAGGCACTCGAGGCTGACCCGGTTAGTGAACTGTCTCTGGTTTGAGGTAGACCTGGCTTACATCTCATTAGAATCTTTACCTCTTTACCGGACTGTCAGAGGAGTGGCTCTTGTCTGAAACACCTCCGTCACATTTAGAATTCGAACAACGTTCAGAAGGAGGATCTGATTCGCCTCTGAAATTCTGTCTATCACCCCCTTATTGGGGAATATGACACGGAAGTGCTTCATCATAAGCCTCGTCATCGTCATCTTCCAAACAGGACAGACCCATAAAGTATTATGAAAACTCACTCGGGTGACATAGTGCATTTTTCACATGTCCAAAATGGCTACTTTTCTGATGAAAATACTTGATATTTTTGTTATAAATGGTCATAACATAGGTTGTGGGTGCTTGTTAGAACCGCCTCACTGAGGTTGTGGGTGCTTGTTAGAACCGCCTCACTGAGGCGGTTCTAACAAGCACCCACAACCTATGTCTTGGAGCAGAAATAAGAAAAATAATGTATACCCCGTAAACCCCAGTTTTTATATAAAGTGGGGTTTAGGGACGGACTTGTTCACGTGATGGACAGGAGGAAATTCCGATGAAGGAGCCTGGTCTTCTTAGGCCTCGAGTTCTGACGCTGAACACTATAAACTGGGATATCCATATTTGGCTGGTCGGTGGCCACATAAAGATCCTTTTCCCACCGATCATCCAGCTTGCACTTTCCTCTTACGCCAGCGTTCCCGACAACGCGCTTAACCTGGCAAAATTCAACTTGCTCTTGAGATAGCTTCAGATATCAATACATTTGCGATTATTTAAGTTGTTTTGGATCTTCTTATTTTATTTTGATTTGTTTGATTTGAGGTTTAACGTCCCCGTCAACACTGTAAGGGTCATTTTGGAGACGTTGTTTCCAATTTTGTGGGACTTTTACCAGACATTGAGATGAAATGACATCTCAAACCCTGTCGCCCAATGAAACCAATAGGGTTATCAGTACTTGTGTGCGAGTCGGTTTCAGCTCTGCGTGGAAGCATCAAGCAGCCCATCTATTTCTTCGAGCCCCGATGGGCGGGGGCCGTGAAAGTGAATGTGTCTAGGCCTTAAGCTTAGCATTGCCTCATTATCCATTAAGAAAACACGCCCATTCAAATATTTTGTGAACTTTACCATCACAAATCAGATAAACATCCAGGGGCCTGTTATTTAAAACATCGTTACCTTAACGAGGTTGTTAGTGGTCAAATTGTTAACTGTTCTAGCAAGTATAATACCTAATGAAGTCTAATAAAGTGTTATTTTGGCTGAAAAAATAAGAGCAGCTGATTTGCTCACACTTTTTCAGCAAAACTTTTGGTATATTTGCCATATTGAACGATCAAATTTTTAATGATACGTTAACATGCAATGTCATAAGTTCTGAATAACTAGCTTTTTTTGCTCAAAACATAGATTGTGGTTACTCGTTAGAACCGCCTCGTAGGCGGTTCTAACGAGTACCTACAATCTATTTTTTACGCAGAAATGAGAAAAAAATAATGCATACCCCATGTAAACCCCAGGTTTACTATTTAAAAGTGGGGGTTTTAGTGGGTCAAAATTATATAGGCATGTTATATGTAAAGTGATGGGAGATATTTTCTTCCAGATAAGGAAATCCATAGTTTTAGCTTGGGATAGACATTCTGTTCTAACTCAGGTGTTTCTATCCCAAATCGAATATTCTCGCGTGTTTTATAAATGGACTGGTTGGATATGACCTCATATGCGCCGTCGTAACGTCACTAAACATTCATGTAGTGTCATCACAATAACTGTAATCGTCATATGGGCCCCGCCAAGCGATTTCGGTACTTATCGCCTATGCGAGCAGCGAAGGTTCAGGCGAGCCTGCGCATCCGCGCAGTCTCGCCTGAACCTTCGCTGCTCGCTCATACAAGCAGTGAATCAAGAGGAACCTTCAGACAGAAAGCCATATCCCTGGCCCCTCTGAATGGCTGGGCATGTGCAGTTAAAATTTGTCATGACGGAATGCTCGAAGACACAAATTCGCTTGGCGGGGCTCATATGGTAACCGAACTAGTTAACGGACTAGTTAATGTGATGTTTACATTTGTAGCTATTATTATTCAAGTTAAATCAAAACAAACTATAGTTTAAATTTATGTAACAGCAACCTGATTCATACAGAGCACAACAAGGTTTTATGAAACGATATAATGCGACACGTTATGATTATAATAACATGTGATAAAATGGAGTGTTACATGACCCTAGATTTGTCATCTTTCAGCCATAAAGTGACACTTATTTTCTTATTTCTAGCCCCCGCACATCGGGGCTTGAAGAAATAGATTGGCTGCATGATGCTTCCACGCAGAGCTGAAACCGATCCGCACACGAGTACTGGTAAACCGATTAGAGAATCTAACCTTGCCCAGGCAATGCGGTGCGAGTCGGTCCGTCCATGCTTATAAACCCTATTGGTTTCATTGGGCGGCAGGGCTTGTGATGTCATTTCATCCAAAAAATTGGAAGCAACGTCTCCAAAATGACCTTTACAGTGTTGATGGGGACGTTAAACTTCAAATCAAACGAACAATTTTCTTATTTCTGATCCAAACATAGATTGTCGATGTTACATGTACATACATGTACAACCGCCTCTTATATGGTTTCAGCAGAAAAAAAAACATTGCGAAAACACAACTATTCATATATATTGAATATTTTTCCATCAAAAAAGAAAATTTTCATATAAAAAAAATCTGATATTTGTCATATTTCTGCTCAAAACATAGATTTTTGGAACTACTAAGAACTGCAGTTCTAACGAATACTAACAATCTATGGTTTTGAGGAGAAATAAGAAAATTAATGTATACCCCATAAACCCAAGTTTTACTATATAAAAGTGGGGTTTGAGGGGGTCAAAATTGTATCTATTTTTCGTGATGAAAGAATATACTATATATATACCCTTTGAACACCGCACCATGTTAACAAGTTTGTGTAATGAACAAACCCTAAACCCCACCTTATATAGGGAAAACTGGGGTTTACGGGGCTGTACTTTATTTTTCTTATTTCCGCCCAAGGACAAAAGTTGAGGGTACTCGTTAAAACCGCATCGATAAGGCGGTTCTAACGAGTAGCCACAATCTATATTTTAGAAGCCTCCGTGGTGTAGTGGTTACGCTGCTCGCCTTGTAAACCAGGGGTCGCAGAATCGATCCCGGGCTTCTCCAGACTTTCGGATGAGTCTTTAAACCGAGGTCCCGTCTCCATATGACCTCAGCTGTTGTTGGGACGTAAAACTAAAACACTCACTCCCTCACCCAATCTATATTTTGAGCTGAAATAAGAAAAATATCACAATTTTTCATCTTAAAAGTTTTTTTTTCGGCGGTAAAGTTTGGAACTTTAGGTTATGGTCTTCTATTTACATTTCCATAAGCTTACATATTAATATTTGACCCTGTACCTGATAAATCTGCATTTCAAATGGATTTTCTTACCCCAAAACATGGTAAACAAACTGCCAACTACAAAATTATACCAAAAAACAAGGGTGTCATGTGGCAATTTCAAGCATTCTAACTGTCTAAGGGAGGTAACCCTGCCTCAAAGTGAAAATTCAGTCTTGGAAATTCAGAGATACCACATGTACAATTATTATCACAACAGAAAATTCAGGAGACAGTTCACTTTGTTTCCTTTATGTGTTTAATGCACATATAATACCCTGCAAGAAAAAAAATAACAGCTAAGTATTTCTCATCAGTTTCATAATTATATCCAATCAAATGTAACTATTGTCTCATACATGGCTAAAAGCTGTGACCACAACCTCCTTTTCCAGGATCATAACCTTAAACCAAACCTTATTTTCTTCATAATCCATCAAAAGAATTGCCAAATAGAAATTTAGATCATATCTAATAATGTAGTCATGCATACTAAATGTTCAGTGACAAATAATCTTTCAAGTTTGCAAAAAAGTTATCGCCTTCAGATTCTATGATGAAAGCCGAACAAACCATATTTTGTGAAAAAGTGCAAAGTTTACCTCTTTCTGGACTGGAACCCAGAAACCGGCTTGCATCAGTGGTTCTTCTCATGTGTCTTTGGAGTACTTCAGTCCTAAAATGCACTAAATTATGCCTAAATAGCTTTCCTAAGTAGAAGTTATGGCTGTTCCTATACCTATACCCCCTATTTTAAGTAAAAAAAGGCATTTTTGAGGATATTTTGAAGACAAAACATTGATGAAAATGATCATTAATGCCTTCATGCCATGAGAAACAGCTGAAAATATCTGTTCAGATCCAGTAACATGAGTCTAACCAATTAGAACTTATAACGGATGAGAAAACTTGTTGCGATATTGCAGCGGGCTGTTCGGAGAGATAATTTTGAAATTTTGCTTTGGACCAAGCCTGATGCCATATATTCCAGATGGAGTAGATTCTTTTTCTTATGTTTATGTTCATACACCTACTGCAAGACTCTTGTTCAAACAGATCAATGACAACACTGATTTACATGGCTTAAGAGCAAAGCATCCCCAACCCCTAACACCCCCCCCCCAACCCACCCCCACATTTACATGGATCAGAATCACAAAATAGATCGAGTTAGACCTTAATTAGCACTAAAGTTACAAATTTAACAGTTTTTAAAGCAAAATACATGTCAGGAAGATCCAATTTATGACACAGAATTAGATAGAACCTACACATTTGTGAAAATATTATTTAATGACCAAAAAAACAGGATAGAGGTGATGATTTTTTCTACTTTCGGTTTAGGTTATGGTCAACTATTTACATTTCCATAAGCTTACATATTAATATTTGACCCTGTACCTGATAAATCTGCATTTCAAATGGATTTTCTTACCCTAAAACATGGTAAACAAACTGCCAACTACAAAATTATACCAAAAAACAAGGGTGTCATGTGGCAATTTCAAGCATTCTAACTGTCTAAGGGAGGTAACCCTGCCTCAAAGTGAAAATTCAGTCTTGGAAATTCAGAGATACCACATGTACAATTATTATCACAACAGAAAATTCAGGAGACAGTTCACTTTGTTTCCTTTATGTGTTTAATGCACATATAATACCCTGCAAGAAAAAAAATAACAGCAAAGTATTTCTCATCAGTTTCATAATTATATCCAATCAAATGTGACTATTGTCTCATACATGGCTAAAAGCTGGGTCCACAACCTCCTTTTCCAGGATCATAACCTTAACCGCCGAAAAAGAAAAAACTTTTAAGATGAAAATTTGAGGCAATGTTTTGTTTTGGCGTGTTTTCGTAATGTTAGAAGAATGTAAGAATTCAACATGTCATACGGATATGTTATCGTGATGATATATAGAGAATAACAGGTGAGTGTCTTTTGATATCAAGTTTATCAGGCAAGGCTTCGAGAACGCTTGTAGAATCGCGAGGCTTGCCGAGCGATTCTACATGCGTTCTCGAGGCCGAGCCTGATAAACTTGATATCAAATGACACGAATCTGGTATTCTGATTATCAGTTTATCACCTTGTACATTCTTACATTAGCAAGTTTCGATTATTTATTGATGGTCCTCAGTGCATATTAGGCATCGTCTGACTATTTGTTTTCCTATAATATTTTTTTTTTCAAATAGAGTTTTCCATTTTTTTTTTCAAGTAATAATAACATTTTTGCCAATTTTTCTAGTTGTCCGGTTCATTCATAAAAGTGCAATGTCACGTTGACCTGATAAAGCTAATTGTCCTGAGATAGCAAATCTTTATCAGGTCAGTATCTTACAATGCAATTAATACAGGGGATAACTGAAAAATATTTCCTATGTATAAAGTACAGTACGCTGACTTCCTAATGTAATGATATTAAGAGACATCGTCCATCTTATAACGATAACACGCCCGTGCGACATAGTGCATTTTTTCACATCCTCAAAATGGCCACGTTTCTGATGATTTGTTGTTTGAGTTGCGGTTTAACGCCCCCGTCAGCACTATTTAGGTCATTTTTGAGACGTTGCTTCCATTTCTGTGGTACTTTTCCCCTACACTGGGGTGAAATGACATCTCAAGTCCTGTCACCCACTGAAACCAAAGGCTTATATGCAGTGGACGTTCTGACTCACACTACTTTGCCTGGGCAAGCTTAGTCCTTCTAAGCGGTTTTCCAGTACTCATGAGTGGACAGTTTTAGCTCTGCGTGGAAGCAACGTGCAGCCATTCGATTTCTCCAAGCCCAGATTGGCCGGGGCGAAACGTTTCTGATGAAAATCCGCGACATTCATACTGCAAACACAGGTTATGGGTACTCGTTAGGACCGCCTCATCGCCTTGCTCACGTGATGTAAAGAAAAGTACACTGTTTCATGTGAGAAAAAAACATTTATTACATATAACACATTCACCCGTAAGTTTCTAAACTGGACTCTGCTATTGCCGGATAGTGCATTTCTTCACATCTCCAAAATGGCTACGTTTCTGATAAAAATCCGTATTATGCTCCTTATTTATAAAGCAAACATAAATTGTGACAGCTCGTTAGAACCGCCTCATTGAGACGGTTCTAACGATTACCCGCAACCTGTGTCTGAGATCAGAAATAAAGAAAATAACGTATACCCCCGAAAACCCCACTTTTCTTTACATAAACTGTATATAAAGTGGGGTTTAGAGGGTACATGTATTCATTACACAGACTTGTTATCCTGATAAATATTCAAATTTAAACACGCCCTTTGTTGTAATTAATCTTCATTTAAAGATGGTTACATGTAACTGTATAGATTCAGATAAGACGGCCCATCCCGAATAGTCTCATCTGGATCTACAGTGTTATCCATCACGAAAACACGCCTCTGACCCCTTTAACCCCACTTTTAGTTTATACTGATTTATTCTAGTTCGATTGCGATGGAAGCTTCAAGCTTATTTAATCGCTCTCGAACACTCATTCCGAATGTTTTCACGCGCGCGCGAGAGAGGCAGAGACTATTACACCACTGTTACCCATTTACGCCTGGGTGGAGTGAGGCAGTGTCATTACGTGTCTTGCCCAAGGACACACAGCGATACCGGGTGCCGGATTCGAACGCACATCCTCTCGATCATGAGTCGAACGCGCTTTATGAAACCCCACATTTTTCTTATTTCTGCTCTAAAATATAGATTGTGGGTACACGTAAGATCCGCCTCCTTTTTTATTTCTGCTCTAAAATATAGACTAAATTGTAGGTCCTCGTAAGTACCGCCACGTGTACCCACAATCTATATTTTGAGCTTGAGGCGGTTCTAACGAGTACCTACAATCTATATTTTAGAGCAGAAATAAGAAAAATATTACATTTGATTTTAGGCGGAAAAATTTACCATGTATTTGTAACGGCGTGTTTTCGTAATGATAGAATTTTGAACCAGTTTACAGAGAAGAAAGGGTATGCAGCAATGCTTGTGATTCTTCAGACACAGACCTTGGCATAAAGATTTATAAACACATTGGTTATAAAACTGGTAACACCACGCGGATGTTTGTGCAGACACAAGCCTTGGAATAAGATTTATAAACATCATGATTACATAACTAACATTATGCTATTGATGAAAAGGAACGTTTCTTTCCGTCACATGTATATATTATACCTAAGTCGTTTCGTTTGGAAAGGGAAAGAAAATGTTTACATGCCAGTGTGTTTTCGACACTCTGCAATGAATTTCATACTTTGAATAAATTCATATACAATATAATGAATTATTGGCTTCAGCTTTGTAACGTAATGGAAATGTCATTGTTTTATTAAGAGCCAGATGAAAGCATTCTTAACATAAGGTTAACAATTCTGTGTAATGATCGGTAGCTCAGTTGGATGCATGTCTGACTGGTGATCAGGAGGACGCGGGTTCGATACCTGCTGGGGTCGGCAACATTCTGTCGTGGAGATTGATCATGAAATCTTTTCTACGGTCATTCTCTCTCTTCCGCTGATTCAAGAAGTGTGGATGGGTAAACTGACTGGCTCAAACTGACCTAAATAGTGTTGACTGGGCCATTAAACCCCAATACAAACAACAATCCCGCCTCTTACGAGTGCCCACAACCTATGCTTTTGAGCAGACAGGCATGTTTTCGTGATGCTATGTTTTTAGGAACAGTAAGGTAATGTACAGTAAAATTCCACTATTAGGACCACCCAAAACTAAGGCAAAATCTGCTTTTTAGAAGCTAATTGAGAAGGTTTCAGTCATTCGTTCTTTGTAGTTTCTGCACCCAGTGTGTCTTAATAAGAGACCAACTTTTGAACAGTCCAAAAGATGGTCTTAATATTTAGGTATTTTACTGTATACCCTTGAAAACATAACATTTCTTTACATAAAGTAGGGTGTATAAAAGGGTATAAGCTAACAGCTGCTGCAAATACAGACTTTTGTATTTGTAAGAACCGACAAAATCTATGTGTTTGAGCAAACATAAGGACACCGAAATGTATACCCTTGCTATTAAACTATAAAGTTGCATTGCCTATCAAAGAACACAAACATGGCCTTTTTGGGCAATCCAAGCCAGTTGCGGCCAACTAATCCCCATAAGTAACCCTTGTATTAGCTGTATTATCTGACAGAGATATACACATTGACCAACCTTTATTTATACTATAAAACGGCGGATAACATGTTGTATAAGGACGGCCTGTGTACAGGCGGGTTAACTGATCAGAGAAGACGTGCAATGTTCAAGTAATGGGACAGCGTTTTCAACTGTATGCATATTTCTAGGGAGGTGCGCTATACTTTTACAGAAATAGCATTTTTTTCTGCACAATTCTCATGAAAAAAATATTTTTATACTTTCGCTGATTCAAAAGGTTCGTAAAGTTCATTTTCAGTAATGCATAAGTCATCATCCGAATCAGACTCTGCGCTCGTAACTGAGTCTTTCTTCCAACTCGGTGTTACTTTGCGAGGATTCCTTTTGATGTCTGTAGTTTCAGCATTCGTAGCAGCTGTTCCACCCTGAGACTTCTTGGACAGATTGAACTTGTCTTTAATGCCTTTATTACTGATGTGTTTATATCTATCACTATCAGTGGTTGGTTTATGTGACATATCTACATAGGCTTTGTTTACATCTTTCTTTTCACCTGAATCTACTACGTCAGGCAACTCTGCGTATATATTACTTGCATTGGATAACTTCTTTCCTCCTTTGTATTCAAAGTCTTTATTATCTTTTTCATACTTTGCTTTTAACTCTTCAAATTTCGATGGAGAAGCCCTGATATCCTTATAGGATTTATTAGTAATCTTTGCTATGTATGGGACTTCCGTATCTTCGATCTCAGAATAAGTTGATTTGTACGGCTCTTCGTCAGGTGTTGCTGGTAGCTTCCTCTCAGAACTGCCGATTGAACGTCTATTTATAACTTTAGGCTGCGGTTTTAACCCACCCTCGTTACACTCTTCAATTTCAGAATATGCAGAATAAGTCCGGTTGTACGGTTTCTCGTCCGGAGATAATTCGTCGGCAACACTGCTGTATCTGCAAACAATAATAACAATAATAAACAGAGAATCTTACATGAGTGTTCATGTATTATTGAATTTATTAAACTCGTTGAGGAAAATGGATAAAATGCTCGGCAGCCTCGTATTTTATCCCTTTTCCTCAACGAGTTTAATAATTCGGCCTTAATAAATTCAATAATACATGAGCACGAATGCAATAATCTTTTTATCATATGACATTTAAAACGCAATTTGTTCACGTTTGTTTGACAAAAATGTCAAAATCCGCCATTAGTAAACGCTAGGTCGTCAAAGACGACGTACATGTAACGTAATGGGGCGTATCTAACTAATTTGCATATTTAATCCACTAGTGGATTATCGAAAATATTACATGGCGTCATTATACTCTCAGACGCGAAGTCATAACATAAAGCCAGTTTAACCAAGTTTCAAAATTAACGCACACAGGAAATTCGGTTAAGATTTTCATCGAGTTGAATAAAGATCACTCCCCGACGCGACGTCATATGATAAAGCCATTTTAACCAAGTTTCAAAATTAATGCACGCAGGAAATTCGGTTAAGATTTTCATTGAGTTGAATAAAGATCTGCTTTTCGTTGTACACAGATGATTCTTTCCCGATTGTTCACATTTTCCAAGCCAGAATAATATGATTATGTATTACAATACGAGGTACTGATAATGAAAATGAAAACACAAACATGTCTGATATGTGAAAAAGCACGCGGCACTTAACAACCGCAATATCATTACACAATGAAATAAAAATATAAAGTGTTGCATTTAGAAACGAAAAACATAGAAAAATATCGGTTTTGTCAAACCGTTCAAAAGCATTACTGTATAATACAAGGCCATTACGTTGACACGTCTATGTGTGGAAAGGTTTTTCCGTAGATATAAAAAGTGACAGTTTTCTTATGAAAAACGGTAGTGTTTTTATTTCAGTTTCAAACATAGATTATGAGTACCCCTTAGAACCGCCTCATACATGTACCCACAGTCTAAGTATAAGAAACACTTTTCTCTATATAAAGCTCTCTATAGGAATCTCTCGCGTGGGTAAGCCTAGTCTGCACATGAGTAGTTTTACATTTTTGTAGATACCGAACATGACTCATTGACATCTCAAGAAAACACATTTAATCCTTCAAGCGGTAATCAGGACTAACATTTGACATTTTCAGATTTGCCATGGAAAATAAGGCTTGGGTGCAATATAAATTTTATACGACTGACTGCATGTACGTTAGTTTAACCAACCACGGTTGACATAACTTTGCTTCCCTTTTAATAACACGCCGGCAGGCCGGGTTTTAGACGCTATGACTTCTCCAGCATAAAAACTCAATTTAACATTTAAAGTGAGCCCCGCCAAGCGAAGTTGTGTCTTCGAGCATTCCGTCATGACAAATTTTAACTGCGCATGCCCAGCCAATCAGAGGGGCCAGGGATATGGCTTTCTGTCTGAAGGTTCCTCTTGATTCACTGTTTGTATGAGCGAGCAGCGAAGGTTCTGGCGAGACTGCGCGGATGTGCAGGCTCGCCTGAACCTTCGCTGCACGCATAGGTGATAAGTACAAAAATCGCCGGACGGGGCCCACGTAATTTCAGTCGGTGCCAGATGCTCTATATCTGGTCGGGCCAACCGGAGTCTAACTGTTGGTTTCCTGTCGTTCCAGCATTACAGTTATTTCATGCTGTCGAGTTCGCATCGTTGTTTCATCTATGTATTCGTTTGATTTTTATGTTCTCGGAGACGTTGCACTGATGAGTTAGATACCCTCCAAGCCGACTGAACAAAGTATTTGTCTAAACCACGACAAAACTAAGGGCGACGGTTGTGATCACGCAAAATCGATTTCAGCCCCACACCCCTAACCCAATAAAAAACTGTTTTCTGTCCGTTCTGTTGTTGTTCATTATTGTTATGGTTCGTCGTTTCGTCTTTTCAGGTATGTATTGCTAGTTTATTTTTATTTTTGGATAGCCGTTTGGCCATCATCATGAAAACACACCTATTATTTTGACCCCCCTTGAACCCCACTTTATATAGAAAAAAACTGGGATTTACAGGGGTACATGTAAACCTTATTTTTCTTATTTCTGCTCTTAAATGTAGATTGTTGGTACCCGTTAGAACCGCCTCATATTATTTCTGCTCTAAAATATAGATTGTGGGTATCCGTTAGAACCGCCTCGATGAGGCGTTTCTAACGAGTACCAACAATCTATACATGTATTTTAAGCAGAAATAAGAAAAATATCACAATTTTAATATTAATATGTTTCGTGTTTTTTTTCGGCGATAAAGTGAACATCGTATTTGTATAAGCGGGTTTTCGTAATGATTTTGTGGGAAAGTAAATGTCCGTTTGGCTTTCCGCTTTTGTCGTTTTCACTGAGGCGAACTTGTTTTATGTTTGTGCTTCTTTCCCTTTGGTGTCTTGGGGTCGAAGTTGTGAGGAAATTGTATCGATTCCTGTGCCTTGCTTCACTTCTATATTGTTTTTAGATGTGAATCGTCTACTGAGCAGACAATTCACATGTAATATCAAGTGAACCGGCGCATGACAAAACCTACAATTTACATGTGCGCCAAGCGAAGAATAAGATCAGCCTGCGCATCGATATAGTCTAACCAGAGTCTTCTCTTACTGCATGAAGGAGCATTTGGCCCGTAGCTATCCTTATAGCGCACAAGGAAGACTCTGATCAGACTGCGCGGACGCGCAGGCTGATCTGAGTCTTCGTTTGGCGCACATGTCTTATTGTAAGTTTTGTCGTGCGCTGGCTCAAGTCTTGTTTTCTCTTAACAGCAGGCGATGCGCATGTAATATCAAACCGTTTTTTTTTTTAAATAAAAAAAAAGAAAAGTCAAAAATATTGCAAGGTTACAAAAATTACCCTTGTTGAAGTACTGCATCTGCTAATGGATCTTCGACTGTCGTCTGGAATTCTGGAAGAGGACGCTTTTGTATGTCTTGTGAGTTTGAAGCGGAAGGCGACACCATTGCTTTTGGCTCGCTGCTTTTTCTCTTGTACCTGAGAATAGTATTAATGAAATGACAATACAACAGTGTAGGGAAGAATGACAACCAATACGCACTTTCGTTGTTGGAAAGCATTGAGTTGTCTAAAGGTCTAAGCCTTAAGGCTTCGATTAAACTGCATTTTCCAATATGTATCTCCAAAACTGACAATTTTTTCTTTCCGGTGTTTTTTGTTTCCTTTTTTGATTTGCCCTAAACATAGAAAGAAGACGCTCGATAGAACCGCCTTCGCATACAGTGCAGATCCCGATCAGATGGCTCAAATCTGATCAGGATCTATACTGTCATGCAAATTGTGAATTCATTGAAAACATATATAAATTGTATCACGTAGTTTAATTGGCTGAGAGTCAGAAATTGCTGTGGTTAAATAAATACATTCAACAGGATAATGGTTAACACCTTAATAATCATCATCTGAGAAAAAAGGTATGAGCAAAAGCGCACTCTCATCAGAGTCTTTGCTGCTTGAACATCACATGTACAAATTTGTAAAATAAACATCCCCTAAACTCCATTTTTATATAGAGAAAACTGGGGTTTACGGGGGTAAACATTATCTTTTTTATTTCTACTACAGGACATCAGTTGTGGGTACTCGTTAGAACCGCCTAAATGAGGCGGTTCTAATTTCTAATGAGAACCCGCAACCTATGTTTGCAGTAAAAATAAGAAAAATAATATGGTATCATCAGAAAAGTAGTCATTTTTGGAGATGGCAAAAACAAGCTATGTCACTGGGTGTGATATCGTAATAACACATGTAGATGAGGTTTTTAGATAGTTTCGTGCCAAAAGTCAAGCATCTAGCCATATTAGTTAGCGCCTTAGCGGCATAATCGCAACTGAAGGAGAAATTGGCCTCCGAGACCTAGTGGAAAAGAGCGTCGATTCTTAAACCATTAGGTCTCTCACCGCTATGGGTTCAAGCCTGACTCGGGCCACATGTGAGACGCCAACTTCTGCAACGGAAGGTCAGCTGAATTTTCTCCGGGTACACTGGTTTTCGTCCACCTCTGATTAACGATCGATTAGAAATAAGTGTTATAATCTTGAAAGGGTCGTAAAACTAGACACAAAATAAGAACAAAGTCTGATGATGCTATGTGCTCTTTTCTGATCTGTAGGCTCAAATAAACATTATGAAAAAAACGCCTATGCAAATACATTGTAAATTTCACCGTAGAACAAGAGGATCGCTCACCTGAGCTAACAGGTTCAAAGTTTAAGGAAGTGCCAACCTTTACTGAAGGCTTTATGGGAGGACATGGTGATGACAGGGTAAGCATTTTCTGCAAATCAAGTAGAATGTAACTCTATGATAAACAGGCTGACCTCACCGGTTTTCAAACTCATTCAAGCTTTTATTCCTGACATGCTAAGAAGATCCGATCTAAACTGAAGTGGCTATGGTGATGACAAGTTAAAAAAAAAAGCAATTAGCTGCTGATATCAAAGGGATGTTACTCTGTGATAAATTGGCAAACCTCACGAGTTTTCAAACTCCTCCAAGCTTTTTCTGCCTTACTTACTTGTTTGTAAGCTTCATTAAGATCCGATCAAAACTGAAGGGGCAACAGTGATGACAAGGTCGAAAATAGGCATTTTCAGCAATCAAAGGCACGTCGCTCTATGATAAATGTGCCGACTTGGCCGGTATTCCACCTCATCCGAGGTTTTATTCCCAGCCACCTTACATATAAGTTTCAGAAAGATCTAATCAAATCTGAAGGGGCTACGGTGATGACAAGGTCAAAATTTGGCATTTTCAGCAATCAAAGGGATGTTTCTCTAAGATAAATGGGCCCACTAGGCCGGTTTTCGAACTCATCGAAGGTTTTATCCCCAGCCACCTTACATATAAGTTTCAGAAAAATCTGATCAAAACTGAAAGGGCTACGGTGATGACAAGGTCAAAAACCGGCATTTTCAGCCATCAAAGGGGTGTTACTCTATGATAAATGGACTGACATGGCCGGTTTTGGAACTCATCCGAGATTTTATCCCCAGCCACCTTACATATAAGTTTCAGAAAGATCCAATCAAAACTGAAGGGGCTATGGTGATGACTAAGTCAAAAATCGACTTTTTTTAGCAATCAAAGGGACCTAAATCTATGATAAATGGGCCAACTTGGTCGGTATTCGAACTCATCTGAGGTTTTATCCCCAGCCACCTTACATATAAGTTTCAGAAAGATCCCATCAAAACTGAAGGGGCTACGGTGATGACAATGTCAAAAATCGGCATTTTCAGCCATCAAAGGGACATAACTCTATGATAAATGGGGCAACTTGGCCGATTTTCAAACTTATTTGAGGTTTTATCCCCAGCCACCTTACGTATAAGTTTCAGAAAGATCCGATCAAAACTAAAGGGGCTACGGTGATGACAAGGTCAAAAATTGACATTATCAGCAATCAAAGGGATTTTACATTAAGATAATTGGGCTGAATTGGCCGGTATTCGAACTCATCCGAGGTTTTATCCCCAGCCACCTTACATATAAGTTTCAGAAAGATCCAATCAAAACTAAAAGGGCTAGGGTGATGACAAGGTAAAAAAATTGGCATTTTTAGCAAGCAAAGGGACGTTACTCTATGATAAATGGGCCGACTTGGCTGGTTTTCCAACTCATCCGAGATTTTACCCCCAGCCACCTTACGCATAAGTTTCAGTAAGATCCGATTAAAACTGAAAGGGCTAGGCTGATGACAAGGTCAAAAATGGGCATTTTCAGCAATCAAATGGGACGTTACTGTACGATAAATAAGCAGACTTGACTGGTTTTCGAAATCATCCGAGGTTTTATCCCCAGCCAACTTACATATAAGTTTCAGAAAGATCCGATCAAAACTGAAGGGGCTACGATGATGACAAGGTCAAAATCAATATTTTCAGCCATCAAAGGGACATAACTTTATGATGAATGGGCTGACTTGGCAGGTTTTCGAACTAATATGAGATGTTATCCTCAGCCACCTTACATATAAGTTTCAGACAGATCCAATCAAAACTGAAGGGGTTATGGTGATGACAAGGTCAAAAATGGGCATTTTCAGCAATCAAATGGGACGTTACTGTACGATAAATAAGCAGACTTGACTGGTTTTCGAAATCATCCGAGGTTTTATCCCCAGCCAACTTACATATAAGTTTCAGAAAGATCCGATCAAAACTGAAGGGGCTACGATGATGACAAGGTCAAAATCAATATTTTCAGCCATCAAAGGGACATAACTTTATGATGAATGGGCTGACTTGGCAGGTTTTCGAACTAATCTGGGCCCAGGATTACAATGCGTACTTAAATTTTAAGTACCTACTTAAACTAAGTATTTACTTAACTGTCGTATAAAGTGAACTACAAAGAATTTCTTTCGTTTAAGTCAATACTTAACCAGAGAATATCCTTAAATATTTAAGGTAACCCAGGTAGGTATCTTAACTTTTAAGATTTGACCTTGACACATGAATGTATATATCAACAACGGCAAACACGAGAGCTTTTATTTGTCCAAAATTACCAGTCATGCTCGGCAGCTCAGACGGTAAAGTGTTTGCATCATATTCAAGAGGCCCTGGGTTCGGGTCCCGGTCGAGCCACTTATTTTTTCCTCCTTGGAGCGCAAGTCGACTTGGCGATGAGGTATAAAACAACTGGGATTTCACAGTTTTCGACCAATAGAGCTGTATAAAAACTTCCCTTTACATAATACTGTATAATACTGGTAACAGAGTAACAATTTATTGTTTGGTGTAGGAAGGTTCTTACAAGCGAAAGGGGGTCTTAAACGACTTGGTTGTTTTTGTCAGGGTAGGTGTGTGTATGTTTGATTGATTGAATGGATGTTGAACGTCCCTTTCAACTATATACAGGCCATTTTGGAGACGTTGCTCCTATTTTGAGGGACTTTTACCCGTTATTGAGATGAAATGACTTCTCAAGCCTGTCGCCCAATGAAACCAATAGGGTTTATAAGCATGGACGGTCCGACTCGCGCCGCTTTTCCTGGGCATGCCATAGGGGCTTGAATCATGAAAAAAAAAAAAAAGATTCAAGCCCCTATGGGCAGGCTTAGATCCTCTAAGTGGGTAACCAGTACTCGTGTGCGGTCGGATTCAGCTCTGCCTGGAAGCGTCATGCAGCCAATTTATTTCTTCATGCCCCGATGGGTGGGTGGGGTCGACAGGTTTGTGTGTCGGGGGATGGGGGGTGTTTGGGGAGGGAGGCTGGCGCATATCACTTTTGTCTGTTATTTAAAAACTGATCCTGTGGCACAGCGGATCCATGTTCCTACGCTTATGCATGTCCTGCTACTTTTACGCATACAATGTTCACAACCATCATATGCCGTCTTTATATTCAGTGTCATGAAATAGTATGACGCCACGTGCATTTAAGAAATGACTTTTATTTTTCTGCTGTTCATGAAAGTATGAACGAACAGGGTCGCCTGCAAAGTAAATGAACTCCGAAGGGGTTCATATAAACTTTGCTAGCGACCCGTTGTCGTTCATACCTTCATGAACATCGAAAAATATTTCTTATATTTACATTCTTTTTTCCTCACTTATAAGGCAAACTGTTAAAGCTGAAAAACATTTACACGCAGTTTTCTATAAAGAGCGGAACGCCCAATGAGATCATAGAGAACCATGGTTTAGACTGGCGTCACTTGAAGTCAAGAAAATCATATGACTTGATGCGTTCATGGAAGTATGAACTGCATTGTTTTCTATAGGTTTACATTAGTATTTTCACTTGAAATGTAAATAATTTCTATTTTGGCGGGAACAACTGTAACGTATGTCAGCGATGTACATTTGCAGGGCAAATGGTCATAGTAAAGGCAATAAAATCCAATTTAAAATCCAATTCGAAGGCCCGTTTCGTAACTTTCATACGAAAGGACCATTTGTGTAAGATTCGCGATATCAAAATTTATTAAATACAAAGAAGTTTTTTTGGGTTGATTTGAGATTCGTCCTCGCAACACTATTTAGGTTTGATTTCGGAAGTGTTGCTTTCAATTTTGTCGGACTTTTACCCAACATTGAGATGAAATTACATCTCAAGCCCTGTCGCCCAATCAAACTCGTATATGCATGGACGGCCCGACTTGCACCACTTTGCCGTGGTAGGCTTAAGCCTTCTAAGTGGTTTACTGGAGGTCGCGTGTGGTCGGCTTGTGCTGGTTGGGTGAGGCAAGGTGACGTGTATCTTGCGTCACTGGGGTGTCCAACTGATATTGGCCGCAACCAATCATAAGCTTCTACTCCTTGCCTTGAAATGCTAAATAAAAATAAGTTTGAGGCGTACCACCTCCCTTGTTTGTTTTGTATGATTTGAGGTTTAACGTCCCCGTCAACACTGTAAAGGTCATTTTGGAGACGTTGCTTCCAATTTTGTGGGACTTTTACCCGACATCGAGATGAAATGACATCTCAAGCCCTGCCGCCCAATGAAACCAATAGGGTTTATATTCTCGCACCGCTTTGCCTGGGCAGTCTTAGATCCTCTAAACGGATTACCAGTACTCGTGTGCGGGTCGATTTCAGCTCTGCGTGGAAGCATCAAGCAGCCCCTCTATTTCTTCAAGCCTCGAAGGGCGGGGGCCGTCCACCCCCTTGTAAGCTTGTGCATGTGAGTGATTGAGTGTGTTTGTGAGGTGAGTGAGTGAGCGCTTTATGCCTCATCAACTGTAAGGTAATACGCAGATAAGGACCACATTCATAAAAAGACGGGGCAATCCGAGATGGAATGTACAGAGATTTTATATCACATTTTTTTCCTTTGTTTTACTCCGACTGGAGCTACGGTTTTTCTCCGTGTTTGTCTGCACGACGTTTGATCTAGTCGTTAATGACTATATCAACTACATACATGTATAATAATGAAATCCGAAACAATATTGTAGCCGGGGTTAAGTTTGGGGTGGTTTCTGCGGGAGTCTTCCCTATTCTTCACCATAGTGCAGAATATATTTATTACTGTACCAGATTGTATTGAATATTATGCAATACGCCTAACGGCATGAGAAGGGTTGAATCATGGACAGACTCTATAAAACCGATTCCGCCCCCACCCATCGGGGCTTCAGATTTGGCTGCATGATGCTTCCATGTAGAGCTGAAACTGACCACACTGGCACGAGCACTGGTAAACAGCTTAAAAGGACTAAGCCTACCCAGGCAAAGTGATGTGAGTCAGACCGTCCACTGTATATAAGCCTTTTTGGTTTGTATATTTAAATATTGTATGATTTCTTGTTTCTAAAGGGACCCCATAGAAACAGCGTTTTGCATATGGCGTGGTGCTACATTGTGACCAATGTTTGTTCGCACAAATCGTGATCGAGTGTGATCCTTCAATGAAACACGTTTTATAGTGTATAAAACATTTTTCATGGTTTATGTGGTGAAATGGAAACTAAACCATCATATTTTCTATTGTCTCCATTCAATGAAACAGAAGAAGTGATTTTTGACAGATCGCGGGAAACTTGTGGGCCGCCTACATCAATGTGTAATTGAAACTTACGTGCTGATCGTCGTGAAAATTTCCGTCAAAACTACGACTTTATCCGAAGTTAAATACTTAGCTAAGTAAATGAAATAGGTGGCTTTCGAATGCACTTTTTAAGGAAATACTTTACTAAGATTTTAATTCCTCCTTAAATCGTTAAGTCGACCTTAACTTAAGTATCGATTGTAATCCTGGGCCCTGAGATGTTATCTTCAGCCACCTTACATATAAGTTTCAGACAGATCCAATCAAAACTGAAGGGGCTACGGTGATGACAATGTCAAAAATCGGCATTTTCAGCATTCAAAGTGACATAACTCTATGCGAAATGGGGCAACTTGGCCAGTTTTCAAACTCATCTGAGGTTTTATCCCCAGCCACCTTAAATATTAGTTTCAGAAAGATCTGATTAAAACTGAAGGTGCTACGGTGATGACAAAGTCAAAAACGAAATTTTCAGCAATCAAAGGGAAGTTACTCTACGATTAAAGGGTCGACTTGGCCCGTATTTGAACTCATCCCAGGTTTTATCCCAAGCCACCTTACATATAAGTTTCAGAAAGATCCGATCAAAACAGAATGGGCTACGGTGATGACAAAGTCAAAAATCGGCTTTTTCAGCAATCAAAGGGACATTACTCTATGATAAATGGGCCGACTTGGCCGGTTTTCGAACTCATCTTAGGTTTTATTCCCAGCCATCTAATATATATGTTTCAGAAAGATCCGATCAAAACTGAAGGTGCTACGGGGATGACAAGGTCAAAAATCGCCATTTTCAGCAATCAAAGGGACGTAACCCTATGATGAATGGGCCACCTTGGCCGGTATTCGAACTCATCCGAGATTTTATCCCCAGCCACATTACCTATAAGTTTCAGAAAGATCTGATCAAAACTGAAAGGGCTATGGTGATGACAAGGTAAAAAATCGGCATTTTCAGCAATCAAAGGGACATTACTCTACGATAAATAGGCCGACTTGGCTGGTTTTCGAACTCGTCCGAGATTTTATCCAAAGCCACCTTACATATAAGTTTCAGAAAGATCCGATCAAAACTGAATGGGCTACGTTGATGACAAGGTCAAAAATCGGCATTTTTAGCGATCAAAGGGACGTTACTCTATGATAAATCGGCCGACTTGGCCGGTTTTCGAACTCATCTGAGATTTTATCCCCAGCAACCTTACATATAAGTTTCAAGAAGATCCGATAAAAACTGAAGGGCTACGGTGATGACAAGCTAAAAAATCGTCATTTTCAGCAATCAAAGGGACGTAACTCTATGATAAATGGGCCAACTTGGCCGGTTTTCGAATGCATCCGAGATTATATCCCCAGCAACCTTACATATAAGTTTCAGAAAGATCCGATCAAAATGAAGGGGCTACAGTGATGACAAGCATTTTCCCATTGTAAGTCTATGGGACATTGTGATTGACATAGCAACCAAAGTTTTCGTGCGATTATGAAAAAAAGCTTATGTCAGCAATGCCCCACCAGAGGCATGCTACAGATGAGAAATGATTGAGATCACCCTGCAGGCTGCAGAGATATAGCTACTCAAAAGTGTGGACGGACGGACGACGGACGACATACAACGGAGGACTCACTATACTATAAGCTCCCCTGGAGCCTTCGGCCCAGGTGAGCTAAAATCGGCATTTTCAGCAATCAAAGGGACGTAAATCTATGATAAATGGGCCTACTTGGCCGGTATTCGAACTCATCCTAGGTTTTATCTCAAGTCACATTACATATAAGTTTCAGAAAGATTCGATCAAAACTGAAGGGGCTACGGTGATGACAAGGTAAAAAATCGACATTTTCAGCCATCAAAGGGACATAACTATATAGTAAATGGGGCAACTTGGCCGGTTTTCGAACTCATCAGAGGTTAAATCCACAGCCATCTTACATATAAGTTTCAGAAAGATCCGATCAAAACTGAAGGGGCTACAGTGATGACAAGGTCAAAAATCAACATTTTCAGCAATCAAAGGGACCTAACTCTATGATAAATACGCCACCTTTGCCGGTATGCGAACTCATCTGAGGTTTTATCCCCAGCCACCTTGCATATAAGTTTCAGAAAGATCCGATCAAAACTGAAAGGGCTACGTTGATGACCAGGTCAAAAATGGGCATTTTCAGCAATCAGAGGGACGTTACTCTGTGATAAATGGACCAACTTGGCTGGTTTTCGAACTCATCAGAGATTTTATCCCCAGCCATTTTACATATAATTTTCAGAAAGTTTCTATTAAAACTGAAAGGGCTACAGTGATGACAAGGTCAAAAATCAGCATTTTCAGCAATCAAAGGGACGTTACTCTACGATAAATGGGCCGGCTTGGTCGGTTTTCGAACTCATCCGAGATTTTATCCCCAGCCACCTTACATATAAGTTTCAGAAAGATCCGATCAAAACTGAAGAGTCTACGGTGATGACAAGGTCAAAAATCGGCATTTTCAGCAACCAAAGGGACGTAACTCTATGATAAATCGGCGGACTTGGCCATTTTTCGAACTCATCCGAGGTGTTATCCCCAGCCACATTACATAGAAGTTTCAGAAAGATCCGATCAAAACTGAAGGGACTACGGTGATGACAAGGTCGAAAATAGGCATTTTCAGCAATCAAGGGGATGTAATTCTATGATAAATGGGCCGACTTGGCCGGTTTTCGAACTCATCCGAGTTTAAATCCCCAGTCACCTTACATATAAGTTTCAGAAAGATCCGATGAAAACTGAAGGCGCTACGGTGATGACAAACATTTTCCAATAGTTAGTCTATTGGACCTTGTGGTTGCCATAGGAACCAAAGATTAAGAGCGATTTCAAAAACAAAGTTTATGTCATCAATGCCCCACCAGAGGTATGCTACAGATGAGAAATGATTGAGATCAGCCTGCGGGATACAGAGATATAGCTGCCCAAAAGTGTGGACGGACGGACGACGGACGGACGGACGGACGTACGCATGAGGGATAAGTTGTGGGTTGCACAGCACAAATTCGGACAAATCTGCAACCCAGAATGTTGTCCATCATGGACACATTGGTACAGACCCTACTACCGGGGTTTGTGCAACTCAGAACTCGATTCCGTACGTTCAGCCCCACAAGTGATGGTCAACCATGGACATTGTGTCCGAACTTGTGCGTATATGATGTTTGGGGATAACACCTATACCCCCCCTCTACCCCCTGGAGGTAATTAGAAAATATCGACTTATGTGGTGCAACTCATAAGTAGATTTTTCCCCACAAGTCCGGCCAGTACATATGAATCAACTCACAACTACCCTCTCATGGGAGCGGACGGACGGACGACGGACGACCCACTATACTATAAGCTCCCCTGGGGCCTTCGGCCCAGGTGAGCTATAATGCAAATTTTTGGACGAAAAATTGTTATTTCTTTTTCTTTTTTCTGCTCAAAATATACATTGTGGGTACACGTTAGAACCGCCTCGTTGAGGCGGTTCTAACGAGTACCCACAATCTACATGTATATTTTAGAGCAGAATACATTGTGGGTACACGTTAGACCCGCCACGTTGAGGCGGTTCTAACGAGTACCCACAATCTATATTTTAGAGCAGAAATAAGAAAAATAATGTTTACTCCTGTAAACCCATTTTTACTATATAAAAGTGGGGTTAAAGGGGGTCAGAATTATATAGGAGTATTTTCGTGATGCAAATGCGATTTACCTGATATAAATGATAGCGACAATTATAATTATGATGACAACCACTATCACTGCAACCGCAACTCCAACATAAACAGCTGAAAAATTAAATAAAAACATCCGATTTCATCCATGTGAGATAAAGCTATCTGACCTGCCTATGAATATGACACTTTTTGTCATAGTTTTTCTTCTAAAATTAAGCTTAACCGTTATCCTACTGAATCAATTAATTTAGCCACACCCAGATATGACTATCAACCAATCAAATCACTTTATATAATGTAGTAGTCATTCAATGCACAAAAACTGATAGTGTGGATTCTGATCAGATGGCTTCTTAAGAAATTATCTTATCTTGATCCACACTGTTTGAAAAGGTAGAGGGTTTTCGTTTTCAGCGGGATAATGGTTAAACCTTATTCTGGTGAACATGAAAACCGCTATCTTTCGGATGGCTTCTGATGTTTGCCATGCAGTTTGTAATTTGAACGAATACGTTATATCAAGTATAATTTGATTGGTGGATAGTCAGAAATGTGTGTAGCTTATTTTTTCAGGAGGATAAGTATTCAATTACCGAATGTGGGTGCTGGTGAGCCCCTACATGTAACAAGTAGTCTCTGTTCTGAGCAGGACTAAGGAGTATAAGGTAATCCACGGTAAACCGTAAAGCAGGGTGTATGCCATGTGTAAGAATGAATTTGAAACGGAAGTGGTGTAATTCGCGATTCTTCGTTGAGAGGGACAGAATTTTCTATCTACCACTCACACCCATTTAATTTACTTTTTCTTGCATATCTCTCATGTCTGAGAATGGATTTTTATAATGCAGCATCACGAAAACACGCCTATATATTTTTGACCGCCTTGAACCCCACTTTTATATAGAAAAACTGGGGTTTACAGGGGTAAACCTTATTTTTCTTATTTCTGCATTAAAAAATAAGAAAATTATCATAATTTTTTATCTTCAGTTTTTCATTTTTTTTTTCGGCGATAAAGGTTACAATGTATTTGTATAGGCGTGTTTTCGTAATGGTCTCGTCGATTGCCGACGTCCGCCATATTTTGTTGTCAACAATGCGGCGTTCTTGATGTCACCGAATGTGCAGTGAAACTTAACGACGGCCTATTCAAACAGTGCACATCAAACACGTGAAAATTCTCAATTTTAATTTTATCCCTGGGTAGGCTATCCGGGATAATATAAGAATTTCTATCCCAGGGTAACATGTAAGTCCAGTATTTACCTATCTGGTGTGCAAGAAATTATTATCCTTGTTTCGGCACCAAGACATGAATGCACATTGTTAATACAGTCTTGAAATCACTTTGGACCATGCATTCATATAGTGATATACTTACGCAAAAATTAGCCTACATGGCCATTTAGAAATAAAAAAGTTTTCACATAGTACGAACATCAAAGGCTCTTATTAAGTCCCATTAATATTCATGAGCTATTCAAAAATTCTCGGGAGCATGCTATGCAAAAGCGACAAAACATCACCACCCCTCCCTCCACACACAAATCCTGTTATATTCCTCTCTGACGTCATTGTTCAAAAGAACAAGTGCACTGGCAGACGCGTGCTACAAGAAGTTAGAAACTTGTGTTGCCCTTGTGTGAGGGGAATATTACGATTTGTTAACCCGAGCAGGTCATATTACCCTCGGCCTTTGCCCTCGGGCAATATTACCTGCTCCAGTCGCCCTCAGGTAACAGTACTTGCTCGGGTGAACAAATCACACAAGGGCATTAAATGAATAATAATAACCCTAGCACAATGCAGTCTTCTCAGTGTGCAAAATGGTTGCCTGTCAACCAAAGTTTGGTCTTAAGCTTAGAGACAAGGGTGTATTCCGACTTCTTTTCGCGTTTTATTCATGTTTGGTTGATTTGAGGTTTACCCGGAATTGAAAAGAAAAGACATCTCAAACCTTGTCGCCCAATGAAACCAATAGGGTTTATAAGCATGGACGGTCCGACTCGCACCGCTTTGACTGGACAGGCTTAGACACTCTATGCGGTCTACCAGTACTCGTGTGCGGTCGGTTTCAGCTCTGTGTTGAAGCATCATGCAGCCCATCTATTTCTTCAAGCCCCGATGGGCGGGGCCGCTTTTGCGTTTTGCCGGAGCTTGCATTTCCAAAGACATATTTTCGCTTTTAGCGGCTCATATATGAGCTGGTGGACGACATGATCAACAAATCAGTGCGACCAGCGAAGAACCTGATTAGTCTGCTAACACGCGCAGAAAGATCAGAGTTTTCGCTACGTGTGCCAGCCTTCTTGATCCTCTGAACCATCCAAAGATCTATATATTAAGACAACGGCTATAGTTTGGTTCGATGCAGCGTCATTAGACACACAGGACGTTTTGTAAGTTTTAAAATGCTCGGGTTTATATTGTATAGGTATGCAAGACTTGTTGTTACGTTACCCGTATTGTCTTCTTCTGTACCGGAACTCGCCACAACCTCCCGTGTTAAATTAGATGCAGTCGTGGATTCAGGTAATAATGGGACTGAAATACGTGAGTACAAAATATATCGTTTAAAAAGAATATTTGGTATACGGAACCCGGGAAGGGACATGATTTTTTTATTTTTATTATGTTGTGCGAACAAGATAATATCTTAAGTGGATAAGATATAATCTTGTTCGGACAACATATTATCTTGTGCGGACAAGATATTATCTTGTGCGGACAAGATATGATCTTGTTCGCACAACATAATATCTTGTGCGCACAAGATATTATCTTGTTCGCACAACATATTATCTTGTTTGCACAACATAGATCTTGAGAAGTTGTGCGGACAAGATATTATCTTGTGTGCACAACTTATAAAATAAAAAAATCATGTCCCTTCCGGGTTCCATATTGGTAGAACTAAAACTTTTTTTATTTAAAACACAGTACGGCTCATCAGCAGCCGACTCATCAGGATCTTTACTGTTTATGATTTTGGCTAAACGCATTCAAAAACACGCCTACTTAAATATACTGAAGATTTTACCGCCAAAAATGAAGATTTTCAGTTGAAAAATTCTGACATTTTTCAAATCTAGGTTTCAAACATACATTTTTGAAACTCGCAAGAACCGCATCAGAGAGGCAGTTCTTACGAATACCCACTATCTATGTTTTAGCAGAAATACGAAAAATGTCCCAAGTTTTACAATATAAAGTGGGATTTAAAGAGGTCAACATTTTTAAGGCGTGTTTTCGTGATGACATAAAATTTACCAGAATGGCAGATATGGAAAATCCACTTAAAATTCGGGGTTGAAAAAGTAAAAGTGTCTGCTCTGGTCAATACAACTTCGACATCCGCACCTTTCACATATTTTTGAGACATAAATAAAAAAGCTATTAATGTTTAGACGAATCCTTTCTAATGTCTTGAAATATATTATGATATCACTGGTTTATATTTGTAACCGCTTCGTTATTTTGTGCTTACAAGTACATTTATTAGGCCATCGCGAATCGTTACATGTATGATACAGCCATGCTAAGGTAAATGTATTTTTTCTGCAGAAACTAAAAAGGTAACCACGTTTGTGTACAGACAACTTATGAACGCAAAATTGTTGTCATTCCTACAAGTTTAGAATTTATGAAACTAACCAAATTCCATATGACACTTGTTTTTGTTTGGTTTAAGGTTTAACGTCCCCGTCAACACTGTATATGTCATTTTGGAGACGTTGCTTCCAACTTTGTGGGACTTTTACCCGACATTGAGATGAAATGACATCTCAAGCCCTGTCGCTCAATGAAACCAATAGGGTTTATAAGCATAGACGGTCCGACTCGCACCGGATTGCCTGGACAGGCTTTGATCCTCTAAGCGGTTTACCAGTACTCGTGTGCGGTCGGTTTCAGCTCTGCGTGGAAGCATCGTGCAGCCTATCTATTTCTTCAAGCTCCGATGACACTTGTAATATCCTCTACACATTGTTGTGATATGTTAAGAAAAAGACATCAGCAACATACCCGGGCTATTTGTCGTTTGTGGTATGGGTCTGTACAAAATGCGATCTTTCTTGTATGTATTGCACGTGATGTCTGTGTCATAAACAATGACTCGACGCAGATCAGACACAGGAACAACTGAAAATGAAAATAATAATATATATAAATAAAATTTGTAAATAAATGCCTAAAAAAAATCCTCATACTTCTACTCCTACTATCACACGTTCTTATAACTTTATCCACCAAAGCTGATTTTTTACTTTACGCAAACACGCCTATACAAATACATTGCCACCTTTATCGCCGAAAAAAAATGAAATTTTAAAATGAAAAGTTGTGATATTTTTCTTATTTCTGCTCAAAATATAGATTGTGGGCACTTGTTAGAACCGCCTCGATGAGTCAGTTCTAACGAGTACCCACAACCTATATTTTAGAACAGAAATAAGGTATACCCCCGGACACCCAGTTTTATTAAAAGTGGGGTTCAAGGGGGTCAAAATTATATAGGCTTGTTTTCGTGATGTGCAGATGATATTATTTTGGATACGTATAGGATGGCAATAATCTGAAAAAATGGTCAGAAAAGAAATCAGAATTTTTATCAAATACCTCCATATAAAAGGAACAAACGCCAAGGAAATTCATAATGATAAGGACAAAAGACACTGATAATTTTCTTTCCTAATCTATCGTTAAGAAGTTTGGATCGCCCAACTTCTGGGACGATCGCGTGGCGATGAATGATAGACATATAATAGTCGATCCTTGATGCCGCTAAGTATTCCGTGTTATGATCACCCCTCTAAATAGAAGTGGAGGCAATGATCAGGAATCGATACAATCAACACACAGCTCCAATCGGAAACACTAAAGGGAAAGAAACACAAACACGAAACAACAGACCACAATGGAAACTTCAATAGCGCAAAGCCCAAAGAAAAGTTTCTTTTCCACAAAATGGCCAATAGGCTATCCAAAATAAAATAATATAAGCGACAAAAACACACAAAGACAAACCATAAAAAAAAATAACCGCGACAGAAGAACAGCCTTGGAACGGTCAGCGGCAACGACTTGTTTGGGGGGGGGGGGGGAGGGGGATGGGGAGTGGGGGGATCTTAAATCGATTTTACGTGGCCACAATTCTCGCCGTTACTTCCGTTGCGATTTGGACAAATAATTTGTTCAGTCCGCATGAAGGCCCCCTTACTCATCAGTGCAACAACTCCGTGAACACAAATAATCAAACAACCACAGAGATGAAACAACGGTGAGGACTCGACAGCAAGAAACCACTGAAATGCTTGAGCAAAAGAAAACCAACAGTTAGACTCCGATGGGCCCGACCAGAGAAAGAGCATCAGGAACCAACCAACATTACCTTGAATTAGATCTCTCTAATTCTCAATAAGCCTTTACGCTGGAACCGTCATAGAATCTGAGGCCTGACCCACATTATATAGAGAAAACGCTTGTTTGTTTGTTTGTATTGGAGTTTAACGACCCAATCAACACTATTTTAGGTCATTTTTAAGCCCGCCACTTTACCTATCAACACTTTTCCTGGGCATGCTTATACGCAAGCGGTTATCCAGTACAGTGCACATTCTTTCGCCAGAAACTGACAACTGCCCAGAGAAAACGTACGATTACAGTGGTATACCATTTTGTTTTTATTTCTGGTCCAAGGTATAGGTTGTGAGTGCTCGTTAGATTCACATCAATGAGGCGGTTCTAACGAGCACTCACAAACTATGTTCCGAGTAAAAATAACGGCCCCCGCCCATAGGGGCTTGAAGAAATATATTGGCTGCAGGATGCTTCCACGCAGAGCTGAATCAGGCCCGCACACTAGTACTGGTAAACCGCTTAGAGGATCTAAGCCTGTCCAGGAACCGCAGTGCGAGGCGGGCCGTCCATTCTAATAAACCCAATCGGTTTCATTGGGCGACAGGGCTTGAGATGTCATTTTATCTCAATGTCGGGTAAAAGTCCCACAAAATTGGAAGCAACGTCTCCAAAATGACCTTTACAGTGTTGACGGGGACGTTAAACCTCAAATCAAACAAATCAAAATCGAGTATAAATAAGAAAATATCGCAAAATTTCATCAGAAAAAAAAAATGCCGTTTTGGATTTACGAAAGACGGGTGGGTGTAACCGTTATGGCAGACATCAGTTTCAACCGTGCTTTGACCGACAATCTGCGGATGCGCAAACTGTCTGAAAGCTTAAGATTGGTTTCCGAATCTTGACCCCGGACCAAAGGCTAAAACGACTGTACCCTTCGAGAACTCGTTTATATCCTTTTCAGACTGACCATTTTTTTTTTTTTTTTTTTTTTTATTATTATTATTTTATTTGAGGTTTAACGTCCCCGTCAACACTGTATCGGTTTTTTTGAGACGCTGCTTCCAATTGTGTGGAACTTTTACCCGAAATTGAGATGAATTGACATATCAAGCCGTGTCGCCCAATGAAACCAAATTCGGTTTATAAGCATGGACAGACCCACTCGCACCGCTTTGTCTTGGCAGGCTTAGATTCGCTTAGTGCGCGGTCGGTCTCAGCTCTGCGTGAAAGCATCATGCAGCCCATCTATTTCTTCAAGCCCCGATTGGCGGGGGCCAGATTCAGACTGACCAAGCCAAGTTCTTCAAGTGATTTGTGACCATTTTTGAGACATGATTCACCAATTAGATCCAAAGCAGCGAAATGCTTCTTATGGAAAGGTGATAGCTTCATTTTCTTTTGACCGTGAGGGAGTGCTTGTGAATGAATTTCTTCAAAGGGACCAGACCATTAACGGATTGCGATAGCCGGAAAAAAGCAGTCCACGCTGAAAGAAGAAAGCTTCGATCAGACATTCTGTTGCTCCAGTCGAAACAGCATATATCACCCTAACAAATTCCGTGAAATGAACACCCACTTACAACCCACTTTATAGAGAAAACTGGGGTTTAGGGGGTATACATTATTTTCCTTATTTCTGCTCATAGACATAGGTTCAAATGAGAACACACAATCTATGTTTTGAGTATACATAAGAATAATATCACACATTTTCATCAGAAATTTGACCGTTTTGGAGATGTAAAAATGCATTATGACGCGGGTGTGTTCGTAATGACTGCCAATGACAGACGCTGATAGATGTGGCTTTGATCGTTGCCAATAACCCCTCCGGCCCTAACCCCTAACTTCCCATTAGACCGCCCACCGTCTGACTTTTATCATTTCCCTTAAATGAAATCCCACATGATGACGTCCTTGATGCTGTTTCAGAGAGTTTTGAATCTCAAGATACAGCCTTCTTCCCAGAAGGAGTTGAACATTAATGGGCTTAGTTTATTTAAGTTCATGGAAAGCATGCTGACAAATAAGGGATGAGTGATGACCTCTCCTTGCTGCATACCAAGCGAGGCCGGACAGTTTGTGAAGTGCCCTCGAATTCATAGCCCTTGGAAAGCAATTAGCCAATGCAAAATAAAACTCATACCTTTACCAATACTACTAGTACATAAACATAAATATACATAAATTAGAAACTTATCGTACAATTTAGAAACGAAATTCGCAAAGGTAACCATTGTTAAGCCACTAGCCAATATACAAAAAAAAACGTACCATTTACCAACTACTACCACTACTACTGCATTGACACAAATATACATAAATTAGAAACATGTTGAAACGATATTCGCAAAGTTAACCATTGTTTTAACGTGTATTTTGCAAAAACTATTCTGCTAAGCTATATGTAAGGCACCCTCATCAGTCAGTTTAAAACATTTAGACAGGCATACATCACCAAAGCACGCCTTTATAATAATGACCCCCTTGAACCCCACTTCCATACAGTAAAACTGGGGTTTGCATGGGTTAACCTTATTTGTTTCAAATTTCTGCTCTAAAATAGACTGTGGGTACTCATTAGAAACGCAACGATGAGGCGGTTGTAACGAGTAACCACAATCTATATTTTGAGCAGAAATGAGAAAAATATCACAATTTTTCATCTTAAAATTTTCATTTTTTTTCGGCGATAAAGGTTACAAAGTATTTGTATAGGCGTGTGTTCGTAATAATATGTGACTTACTGTTTCGAAAACATGCAGAGAAATAAATTATTTATTACAAAAATTATATGAGTTGCTCCCTTACGATGCACAAACATGTAAATGCAAAGAAACTGAACAAATATCATATACTGTAATATATTACTATACTGCACAATATATAGTAATTACAATTAAGGTCTATAGCATTATATTGTAAATTACTAGTTGGCAACCCTGTACTGATCGGAGCTCATCCGTATTTCCACCAGGTCAAACAATATTGACCTGAGGTCAAGTAATATAATGTATTTTGCTGAGTTCAAAAATCAATAACATAATGTTATTAATCAAGTGGGCCAATACAGCAGTCCTCGGACATGTAACTGGGCCAATACGAAATTACTGGATTAATGACAATTTTATTAATTGACACCATGTAAAACATTGTAAAACATACTTATTGATTTTGACCTCAGTGTTACCGAGCAATACAGGAAAGTCAATTGCACGACCCGCAGAAAAAGCGACCGACTGAAGTCGGTTGATTTTCTAAGAGTACCCTAAAATCACCGTGTCATTCTGTCATTCGGTCATTCTGTCAGTCTGTCTGTCCGTCCGTAACCCGTTTGTGAAAATTGGTGATAGTGACTTAACCGCTTGGAATATTTAAACAATTTTTGGCATACTGATAAATATAAATGAGATCTAACCAATGACCTTGCGAAATATTACATTCCATTTAGTATAGCCTCGCCGAGGCGAAAAATGTGAAAATTTTCGAACTGCTACTCCTCGGAAACCGTTGGGCCCATTGAAGTCAAATTTCATATGGAGCCTCTATGGGATGGGGGAAACCAAAATTGGCTCATTGGGTCCAGGTCACATGACCAAAATGGCCGCCAAGCCATGTATGGTCTGTCTGTCTGTCCGTCCGTAACCCGTTTGTGAAAATTGATGATAGTGACTTAACCGCTTGGAATATTTAAACAATTTTTGGCATACTGATAGATATCAATGAGATCTAACCAATGAACCTGCGAAATTTTACATTCCATTTAGTATAGCCTCGCCGAGGCGAAAAATGTGAAAATTTTCGAACTGCTTCTCCTCGGAAACCGTTGGGCCGATTGAAGTCAAATTTCATATGGAGCCTCTATGGGATGGGGCTAACCAAAATGTGCTCATGGGGTCCAGCTCACATGACCAAAATGGCCGCCAAGCCATATATGGTCTGTCTGTCTGTTCGCCCGTAACCCGTTTGTGAAAACTGGTGATAGTGACTTAACCGCTTGGAATTTTTGAACAATTTTTGGAATACTGATAGATATCAATGAGATCTAACCAATGGACTTGCGAAATATTACATTCAATTTAGAATAGCCTCGCAGAGGCGAAAATGTGAAAATTTTCGAACTGCTTCTCTTCGGAAACCGTTGGACCGATTGAAGTCAAATTTCATATGGAGCTTCTATTGGATGGGGGAAACCAAAATTTGCTCATGGGGTCCAGGTCACATGACCAAAATGGCCGCCAAGCCATATATGGTAAAAACCCTTCAAAAATAGTCTTCTCCAGAACCACTGGACAGATTTCCACGAAACTTGATAAATGGCATCTGGGACGTAGACCCATCATAAATTGCTAAAATGGTGACCCTGGGTTGACCTTGACCTTCTTTGTGCCTATGTCAAACTTTGACACATATGCTTTTGTATTGGAAAATGAGAGAATGCATTTTATCCTGCAAACGATTCAGAATACAGTATAAGATATATTTTTGTTCCTTACGATAAGGCGCATTTATTGGGGGAACCGTTTTAGGTCCAGGTCACATGACCAAAATGGCCGCCATACCCATATACGGTAACACTCATAAAGCTAAAAGCATCCAGCGGGTCGTGCACTTCAGCTGAAGCACTGGTTAATAATCATGTTAACTAATTGAGTCAATTAATAAAATTGTCATTACTCAAGCAATCTCGCACTGACCAAGTTACAGGTCCTCGGGCAGCTGTATTGGCGCTCGGCCTTCGGCCTCGTGCCAAAAAGCAGATCTCGTACATCCAACTGGGCCAAAACGAAATTACTTGATTATTAACATCATAATATAATTGCGCACGTTGTATTTACAGTGTAGTTATTATCTTATGTTGGAGTCTTCAGCATAATTCGGTCACAGCATACAAGTATATATGCATGTATGTAAGCATTATTATAATTATACATACAGAAAACAGCATAAGTATTAGTATATACTGTCATTTTTATCATTGAAGTCTACCTCATATACTGTAATATATTATTACACATATATACATGTCACCAGGTTAGCAAGGCCGTTTACTGAACACCACTCTAAAACCCATGTAATAATGAACAATGGGATAAACAGAGATAGTCATTATTTTTCTTATTTCTGCCTTGGAACGACCACAATGTGACGGTTCCAGCGAGCACCAACAATCTATATTTGGACCAGAAATAAGCATTTTCATAGGAAAATTGTTATTTTTAGTGATTTAGCACGGATGTTTAATCATAATTTCTTTACTTAACCCTGGGATAGAAATTGTAATCCTACCATAGTTATACTACCTAGGGACAGGATAAAAACGAGCATTTTCACCTGTATCATGTGCACAGGTTGAATAGCACGTCACATTTGCCGTCGTTAACGTCACTGCATGTACAGCAACGTAAAAACGACGCATTATTGTCATCAAATATTGCGTACGTTCACAATAGAAGTGACTGTATTGTAGAAGCCAAAAACACTCAGAAATGAAAGGTGTGCAAGAAAAAAGAATCTCACATTGGTGAGAGGGCTAGACAGAAAATCTGTCACGAAGGATCACTGGCCGGCATCACGAGGCTTGCCAAGCAAGCCTCGTGATGCCGGACAGTGACCCTCGTGACGGACTTTTCTATCCACCTTTCACGCACATGTGAGATTTTGTATATGACACACCACGAGATTCTGAAAAATATGTTGCCTACCCCCCCCCCCCCCCCCCCCACCACTCCCATCGGGCTTGAAGAAATAGATGGGCTGTATGATGCTTCCACGCAGAGCTGACGCCGACCCGCACTCGAATACTGGTAAACCGCCTAGAGGATCTAAGCCTGCCCAGGCAAAGCGGTGCGAGTCGGACCGTCCACGCGTATAAACCCTATTGGTTTCATTGAGCGACAGGGCTTGAGATGTCATTTCATCTCATTGTCGGGTAAAAGTCCCACAAAATTGGAAGCAACGTCTCCAAAATGGCATATAGGGTATTGACGGGGACGTTAAACATCAAATCAAACAAACTATCCATCTTTCACGCCCAAATAAGACTTTTTATTATATGAGACACCACGAGATACTGAAAAATATGTTAAGTGCTAGTGTTAACAACATTCGCGTTAAGAAGTTAAGAACCAAACTGCACCCAGTGGCGTTTGGCAAGCAAATCCTAACATTATGTGAAAAACAGGCATGTTGTAAGCCTAATTTATTTGTCCTTGCCGGTGCAAGAACAATTAACGAATCAATTATCAGAGATTGTAATCGTCTTTGTGGATATCTGCCAAATCCCTTCTTCACGCTAATCGGAGACTGCTGAAATTTTGAACGATTCATTTATTTGTGCAGGGGAAAGGTAAATCGTACAAGTGAGAAATATTCAATCTTTCTTTGAATACCAAAGAGGATACGGAAGGCTCATGCAAATAGCGAAGATCCTGGTCAAGCTACGTGAATGCACAGACTTCATGAGTCCTCGCTGAACGTACATGTGTTAACATGTACATGTGAGGTGGGTTTTGTCGAACACCGGCTCATTTGCAGAAGCCCACACGCGTTGAAGGTCTGATCTGTTTAGTACAGAAAGCTAGGAAAACAAATGACGGCATCGCATCTGACTGGCTTAGTTTTCAGAATCGGGTTATGTAAAACATATTGAACACCTCCGTGGCTTAATGGGTAAGAGCGCTCACTTTTTATCATTAGGTCTCTCACTGCTGTGGTTTGCACCTGGCTCGGGTCACATGTGAGACGCCAAGTTCTGCAACGGAAGGTCATGTGTTTTTCTCCGGATACTCCGGTTTTTTGCCCACCTCTGATTAACGATCGGCTCAGTATAAGTGAAATAAGCTTGAAAGGGCCGTTAACCCCACCCCCCACCCCACCCCTAAAAAAAAAATAAATAATAAATTTAATCAGTATTTATGCTGATATTTGTAACCATGTACATGCACCTGTTGCAGCGATCCGATAACACACCCGTCCGACATTCTGCATTTTCCATACCTCCAAAATGTCTACTTTTCTGATGAAAATCCGTCATATTTTTCTGATTTATATTGCTAACATGGGTTGTGGGTGCTCGTTAGAACCGCTTCATTGAGGCGGTTCTAACGATTACCCACAATCTGAGTACCCAAAACCCATGTGTTGGAGCAGAAATAAAAGAAAAATATGGCATACCCCCTTTAACCCCAGTTTTCTCTATATAAAGTGGGGTTTAGGGGAGTTCATTTCACGGATTTGTTCACGTGATGAATAGCACGTAAAGGCGGTTCAAATGAATACCCAGAACAAATGTTCTAAATGTTGACACAAAATACCCTTTAACTTTTACCATATACCCACCTTACATGTATCTGTTTCTATGAATTTATATGCATTGTATGTTTGTTTGAAATTATGTTAAACGTCCCCCTAACACTATTTATGTCATTTTGGAGACGCTGCTTCCACTTTTGTGGGACTTTTACCGTACTTGGAGATGAAATGACATCGCACGACCTGCAGCCCAATGAAACCAAAATGCTTATATGCACTGGACGATCTAACTCACTCCACTCCTTCGAACCGGTTTACCAGTACTCATGTGTGGTCAGTTTCAGCTCTGCGTTGAAGCAACATGCAGCCCAATCTATTTCTCCAAGCCCCGACGGACAGAGGCGAGAATTTTTATGCATTACGCCTGATTGCATACTAAACAAAACGTTTTTTGAGAATAAATGCCATAGAATTGAGGCTAATACACTAAAACTGGAATGGCTCAAACACAGAGGAATCGCTTAACATAGCTGATTCCAAATATAATTTTTGAGTTCTCATTACGATAACACAGCGTGCGATATAGTGCTTTTTAATGGCTACTTTTCTGGTGAAAATCCGTGATGTTTTTCTTATTTATACTGCAAACATTGGTTGTGGGTACCGCCTCAATTCAAACGAGCACACATTACCTATATCCACCCATTAGTTCATGAGATACATGTATACTGCGTGCAACGTAAGTTTGGCTTAATTTGGACCTATATAGGATGGATGTGACCTTGAAAATAAGGTCAAGGTCATCAAAACATATTCAGTCCTTCATCCTGTCCCAAAGCTATACATGTACTCATGCATTTGATTCAACTCCACCCAGTAGTTCATGAGCTATACTGCACAAAGCCTATACTTGGTCTAAATTTGACCTTTTTAGCACGGCTGTGACATTGAAAATAAGGTCAAGGTCACCACTTCCTAATCAGTTCTTCATCCTGTCCTAATGATATATCAATGCAAATTTGATTAAAATCCACCCAGTAGTTCATGAAATAAAAGAAAATGTCATGCTGTCGCATTCGCATACGCCGACCGGATCCGTACCAAAACAATAAGCCCCTCCCCTTGAGTGGGGGGCATAATAATGTATACACTCTCTATATAAAGTGGAGTTTAGGGGGTGTTCATTTCACGGGGATGTTCACGTGATGTTCCGATAACTCCACCTAAAAATATTTCGGAATTCTTCTATGTTTGTCATGAGAATGTATGTTGTATGTAGTAACCTAAGCCGATGTAATGGGAATACATCATTGTTTCATACAAGAGCAAAACAATTAACCACGTTTCTTTATCCTGTTGTACGACCGGCACGGTGCTATGATACACCCTGAGTGACTCGAATTACCCCCATCTACTAAGATATATACAGTAAAATTTCTATATTAAGAACACCTTTGGGTGTTCGTTAGAACTGCCTCATTACAACCTATGTCTTGGAGCAGAAATAAGAGAAAAAATGTTTACCCTTGTAAACACCAATGTGTTGATATAAAATGGGGTTTATATGTGTGTTCATTACCTACCGTAATAAGACAACCAGAACCTCATGGAATGAGTACTATTTGCACTCATAATGATGTCCATATCACTACACGCTGATATCAGTGTATTAACTCTTGATTCGTCGCAGATGGGGAATGTAGGGAAAAACTTTCCGCATGTTGATTCCGCCATGAAAAGTAGTCCGTGGCAAAATTCGGCCGTTGAAGAAATTGGAAGTACCTGTGATGAAACAAAAACATGTGTCTGAAACAGGCGTAACGACAACCATCCCATGTTCATTCGCATTAAATTGTTACATGTACAGTTCAGCTGTACATTGATCGTGAAATTTGTACTACTCGACCTCAGTTCATGCCGGCCCCCGCCCATCGGGCCTTGAAGAATTAGATGGGCTTCATGATGCTTCGCCGAAGAGCTGAAATCCGAGCGTACACGAGTACGGGTAAACCGCTTAGAGGATCTAAGCCTTCTCTGGCAAAGCGGTTAGAGTAGGACCGTCAATGCTTATAAACCCTATTGGTTTCATTGGGCGACAGGGCTTGAGATGTCATTTCATCTCAATGTCGGGTAAAAGTCCCACAAAATTGGAAGCAACGTCTCCAAATTGGCCTATACAGTGTTGACGGGGACGTTAAACCTCAATTCAAACAAACAAAAGCTCATTTTATGCATAAGTCTCTCCAGACAGAATCATTAAGTCTTGTACATGTTTTCTAAACTGGGTTAAGATGAAATGCGTAACTGAGGCAAAAGCTCATTTTATATTTATTTTAAAGTAGCAAATCTTGTAAATTTACTTGAATTACAGTTGTTGCATTACGAAAACACGCCTTAATAAATACAGTGTAAAATTTACCGCCGAAAAAAAAAATAAGATGAAAAAAATGCGATATTTTTCTTATTTCTGCTCGAGGCGGTTCTAACGAGTACCCACAATCTATATTTTAGAGCAGAAATGAGAAAAATAAGGTATACCCCTGCAAACCCCAGTTTTTCTATATAAAAGTGGGGTTTAAGGGGGTCAAAATTATATAAGCATGTTTTCGTGATGATAACTGAGGCAAAAGCTCATTTTATATATTTATTTTAAAGTACCAAACCGTGTGAATTTAATTGTATTACTTTTGTTGTCGTTTTCTCTCTCATGTTGATTAAGTTCCGAATTAACCCATGGGGGCCTGAAGACATAGATGGGCTGCAGGATGCATCCACGCAGAGCAGAAACCGACCCGGACATGAGTACTGGTAAAACGCTTAGAGGATCTAAGCCTGCCCAGGCAAAGCGGTGCGAGTTGGACCGTCCATGCTTATATATCCTATTGATTTCATTGGGCGGCTGGGCTTGAGATATCATTTTATCTCATAACGGCTAAAAGTCCCACAAAATTAGAAGCAACGTCTCCAAAATGACCTTTACACTGTTGACGGGGACGTATAACCTCAAATCAAACAAAAAAACAAAACATTCTACTCGTCAATGATCGTGATTAAGCTCAGTTCATGCATAAATATCTCCAGACAGAATCATAACGTTCTTGTACATGAATTTCTAAGCTGGGTTAAGATGAAATGCGTAATTGAGGCAAATTATTTTAAATTCTAACATGACGTTAACGTTTTTCCCATTGAACCCAGTGGAAACGTCAGCGTTTGCAAATATGCGATAATTCACGTCGTCAACGTGGTGCGTGCAATTTGGCGTCATCGTGACGTTGCATGTAAACATTTCCTTCTGTCGACATCCGCTGCAAAATAGTCCCCAAGATAACGCTTTGTTACTACTGTATTTCAGTTTAGCATCATGTTAGAATCGAAATAATTTCCACGCATCCGGTGTGTTATCGTGATTAACACACGGTGTTGTCGGGCAGATGCGAATATTAATTCACTCCGGCTTCGCCGTCGTGAATTAATATTTCGCAATCTGCCCTCCAACACCGTGTGTTAATCACGATAACACACGGTACGTGGAGATTATTTCTTAAGTAGCAAATCGTGTAAATTTACTTGTATTACAGTTGTTGCATTACGAAAACACGCTTTAACAAATACAATGTAAATTTTACCGCCGAAAAAATAAAAATAAAAAAAATTAAGATGAAAAAATTGGGATATTTTTCTTACTTCTGCTCATCAGATAGATTGTGGGAATTCGTTAGAACCGCCTCATCGAGGCGGTTCTACTGAGTACCCACACTATAGTTTAAAGCAGAAGTAAGAAAAATAAGGTATACCCCTGTAAACCCCAGTTTTCCTACTTAAAAGAGGGATTCAAGAGGGTCAAACTTATATAGGCGTGTTTTCGTGATGTCATGTTCTCTCTCATTTAGATTTTTTTGTTTGATTTTAACGTCCCCGTCAACACTGAATAGGTCATTTTGGAGACGTTGCTTTTAATTTTGTGTGACTTTTACCCGACATTGAGATGAAATGACATCTCAAACCCTGTCGGCCAATGAAACCAATAGGGTTTATAAGCATGGACTGTCCAACTCGCATCCCTTACCTGGGCATGCTTAGATCCTCTAAGCGGTTTGCCAATACTCGTGTGCGGGCCGATTCCAGCTCTGCGTGGAAGCATCATGCAGCCCATCTTTTTCTTCAACCCCGCTGGGCGGGGGCCGTATAACGTCTTGTACATGTTTACTAAGCCGGGTTAAGATGAAATGCGTAACTGAGGCAAAAGTTCATTTTATATTTATTTTAAAATAGCAAATCGTGTATTTACTTGTACATGTGTATTACAGTTGTTGCATTACGAAATCACGCCAGTGTAAATTTTACCGCCGATTTTTTTTTTTAAGATGAAAAATTGCGATATTTTTTTTTATTTTTGCTCAAAACATAGATTTTGGGAATGTTCTAATGAGTACACACAATCTATATTTTAGAGCAGATATAAGAAAATAAGGTATGCCCCTGTAAACCCCAGTTTTCCTACATAAAAGTGTGGTTCAAGAGGGTCAAAATTATACAGGCGTGTTTTCGTGATGTCATGTTCTCTCTCATTTAGATTAAGTTTTGAATTTACAACTGACAACATTGGTCAGTGTTATTATATCATGGAAGTTCTGACATCATGCATCTTTAAAATAATCGAAAATTGGGGAAGAAATGAAATGAATTAACATTCAAACCTCATGCAAGAAAATGTGGGCATAATGTCCTGTGGAACATTGATTTTCCATGCGAGACTCAGCTGGATAGTTTGGACTTGTGATAAATCCGATAGTTCATGCATAAATACATTGTACTCTAAGCTGGATTAAGATGAAATGCGTAACTGGATTTTGGGTAGCCAATTGGCCATTTTGTGGAAAAATGAGGCAAAAGTTTTATTTTAATGTAGCAAATCGTGTAAATCAATATTTAATACAGTTGTTGTCATTTTCTCTCTCAATTAGATTAAGTTTTGAATTTACAACTGTCAACATTGAGAATTGTTATTATACATGTACCATGGTACATGTAGTTACGCTAGCATGCATCTTTAAAATAATCGAGAATTGGGGAAGAAAAGAAATAAGTTTTATCATATGACGTCGCGTCTGAGGGTGTAATAACGCCATGTAATATTTTCGATAATCCACTAGTGGATTAAATATGCAAATTAGCCAGATACGTCCCGTAACGTTACATGTACGACGTGTTTAACGACGTCGCGATTACTAACGGCGGAATATTGGCATTTTTGTAAACAGTCGTTAATAAAATGCGCTTTAAATGTCATATGATAAATCGAATCTTGCATTCGTCCTCGTGTATTATTGAATTTATTAAACTCGTTGAGGAAAAATGATAAAATGCTCGACAAAGCCTCGCATTTTATCACTTTTCCTTAACTCGTTTAATAAATTCAGTCCTCGTGTACGACTGAATTTAGTAAACTCGTTGAGGAAAATTGATAAAAATGCTCGGCACAGCCTCGCATTTTATCTCTTTTCCTTAACTCGTTTAATAAAGTCAATATTACATGAACACTCGTGTAAGATCCTCTATAACATACAAACCTCGTGCAAGAAAATGTGAGCATAATGTCCTTCTGGAACATTGATTCGCCATTTACACGTTTTGAAGCGAGACTCAGCTGGATAGTTTGGACTTGTGATAAATCCGATGTTACTGGACACAGGTTTGCCAAGTGGAGTACACTCCTTTTCCACGTCTTGTTCTGGAATGGAAAAAAAAAACTTTTCATTACGAAAACATGCCTATTCAAATACATTGAAAATTTTACCACCGAAAAACGAAAATTTTCAGATGTAAAATTGTGATATTTTTCTATATTTTTCTATCCACAATCTATGTTTTAGAGCAGATATATAAAGAACAATATATACCCCGTAAACCCATGACTATATAAAAGTGGGGTTTAAGGGGATCAAAATTATATAGGCGTCTTTTCGTAATGTAGCATTACATCACGAAAATACGCCTATTCAAATACATTAAATTTACAAGCCCCCCCCCCCCCCCCCCGACAAAAATTAAATAAATAAATAAATAGATAATAAAATAAAAAAAATGATAAAAAAATCATAAACCTGCTCAAATCATAGAGATTATCCACAATCTATGTTTTTGAGCAGAAATAATAAAAATAATTTAAACCCCCGTAAACCCTAGTTTTACTATAAATGTGGGGTTTCAGGGCTCGTAGCATTAAGATTACACATGGGAAGTAGTTGTGGTCATAGTGCCCATTACGAAAACACACCTATACAAATACATTGTAAGTTTCACCACCAAAAAATGAAAATTTTCAGATGAAAAATTGTGTTATTTTTCTTATTTCTGCTCAAAAACATAGATTGTGGGTACTCGTTAGAACCGCCTCGACGAGGCGGTTCTAACGAGTATCCACAATCTATGTTTGAGCAGAAATAAGAAAAAATAATGTATACCCCTGCAACCCCCAGTTTTACTATATCAAAGTAGGGTTTAAGGGGGTCAAAATTAGATAGGCGTGTTTTCGTGATGCCAAGCCATTATCCAAACTTATAAGTCCGTAAACGAATGACGAATCAGAATGTTCAGACCAACAGACGGAAACCTCTGTGGTGTACTGGTTACGCTACTCGCCTTGTAAACCAGGGATTGCAGGATCGATCCCGGGCTTATCCAGACTTTCGGATGAGTCTTTAAATCTAGGTCCCGTCTCCGTATGACCTTAGCTGTTGGTCGGACGTAAAACTCAAACACTCACTCACTCAGACAGGTAATCAGGAGTCCGCGGATAGTAAGCATTTCTTGGTAAGCAAGTTTCGCCCACCATGCCTATCGGCCTGAACCGGGTGGAAGTTTCAGGAGGAGCGTATGCCCGGGATTTTGGAAGTCAACGTATGACTTGTCATTGTCATTACGAAAACACACCTATATAAATACATTGTAAATTTTACCACCGAAAATTGAAAACTTTAAAATGAAAAATTTCGATATTGTTCTTATTTCTGCTTAAAAGATACATTGTGGATACTCGTTTAGACCGCCTCGACCAGATGGTTCTAACGAGTGCCCACAATCTATGATTTTGAGCAGAAATAAGAAAAAATAATGTATACCCCTGCAAACCCCAGTTTTACAATATAAAAGTGGTGTTTAAGGGGGTCACATTTTTATAGGCGTGTTTTCGTGATGGAAAACAATTACAGAAATAATTCTGGAAACTGCCACTTTGTAGGGATTGGCCAGATAAAAATGTCCCCCATAGAACTTTTCTGCTACTAGTTTGAATTTTGATACTCCTGGGTCACAATCTTGTAGTGAGCACTTTGCCGTGCTCCATGCAGTCCTGATCAATTGAGCAGGATCTGGCATAACGAATTAACTGCTCTTTCCATTACGTAAATCCGTGAAATGAACACCCCCTAAACCCAAATATATAAAAAGAAACTGGGGTTTACCGGGGTATACATTATATTTGTTACTTCTGGCCCATTACATAGTTTGTTGGTACTCCTTAGAATCGCCTAAATAAGGCGGTTGTTAACGAGCACGTTACATAGGTTGTTGGTACCCGTTAGAACCGCCTCAATGAGGCGGTTCTAACGAGCACCAATAACTTAAGTTTGCAGTATAAATAAGAGACATATCAAGGAATTTCATCAGAAATTATGCCTTTTTGAGATGTGAAAAACTGCACTTTATCATATGACGTCGCGTCTAAGAGTGTTATAACGCCATTTATCATATGACGTCGTTGATAAGCAGTGGATAACGCCGTGTAATAAATATAGTATAACCACACGTGTAATAACACTTTGGCGGGATTAAGTAACGTCATGACGACGTCCATGTCAACAATGCATTTTTCGTAGAAAACTTGTCAAATTAAAAGGCGCTAAAATCCAATTTAAAGTAGCCATATGATAAAGAGAATCTTACACTCTTGGTTATTTCATATGAAATTTATGAAACTCGCCGAAGGCTCGTTTCATAAATTTCATATGAAATGACCACTCGTGTAAGATCCTCTATGTTATAAATTCGATAATTCACTGGTGGATTAAATATGCAATATAGTTAGATACGTCCCGTAACGTTACATGTACGACGTCCTTAACGACGTCGCGTTTACTAATGGCGGAATATTGATATTTTTTGTAAACAATCGTGAATAAAATGCATTTTGATTATCATATGATAAATAGAATCTTCTATTCTTGCTCATGTATTATTGAAAATATTTAACTCGTTGAAGAAAAGGGATAAAATTCTCGGCAAAGCCTCGCATTTTATCCATTTTCTTCAACTCGTTTAATAAATGCAATAATACATGAACACTCATGTAAGATCCTCTATATGTCGCATGGGTGTGTTATCGTAATGCATGGCTATACTAATCTCATTTTACTGATGAAAAATTGTGATATATATATTTTTTTTATTTCTGTTATAAACAAAGATTGCGGGGATCGAACGATGTTTCGCAGCGAAATTAGGAAGATATTGTTTGCAAACGCCAGTTCTCGCAACAAAGTAATGTTCACAAGGTGTTCATTACACTGACTTCATTGATTCCATTGTTGAATTCTGAAAATATTCGAGGGTCACTGATGAGGCCTAATTGGCCGATACTAGCTAGTCCGGCCCAGAAAACATGTACACCCCATAGTTTCTATTTCTGTGGTGTATGCCTTGCTTCCAAAGGATAACCCTTTCTAGAACACATTCTTAATAGTTGGCCATCCAATCCCCCCAAAAAGATTGATATTTTTACTTTTGACGGCAAAATTGAGTAGAGTATGGCACCCATGCTAAATGTAATCCTTGATGTGTGTCAACAATCATAGGGGTGGATGCCACGTCTGGAAATGCGTCTGAGGCTCAGAAGTAGGTCAAAGGTCAAATGAGTGCAAAATAAGCATGAAACTACTAATAACTCTCTTTTAACACATATTTGGGGAAATTGCGTGCTTAAAATCACCATAAAACTACTCGGGTGCAGGGAACAATGGAAATTATTTTAAATCTACCCTCAAAGTATGTCAGTCTCAGTGGTCAGGGGTCATTTAAGTACAAAACTCGTGAAAAATGGATGTTAACTAATCAAATGTTGTCATATGTATCACAAGGATGTGTTGATGACCAGTATTTATTATCAAAATATTAAAAATACATTTGCTACGTGTATTTGATTGTCAAAGACAGATTTATATTCCTTAAGTTGGTATCCGGGATGGCTGTCAGACAGTTATTGACTTCTATTTATAGCCCCGCTTTGAAAAAAGTGGGGCTATAAATGTCCTTCTGTGGTTCTGTAATTCCGTAATTCCGTTATTTATGATAACTCAAAAACCGTTTGAGGTATATTCATGAAACTTCACACAAATGTAAAGTATTATGCGACGGTGTGCAGAGTGCATGAACCATAACTCTGGATTGTCTACTTTTGGAGTTATTGCCCTTTGAACATTGAAAAATGGCAACCATAATTCCGTTATTAACGATGACTCAAAAACCGTTTGAGGCATTTCCATGAACCTTCACACAAATGTAAAGCACTATGAGACGATCTGCAGAGCATGTGAACATTAACTCTGGATTGCCCACTTTTGGAGTTATTGCCCTTTGAACATTGAAAAATGGCACTTTTAACCTTGTCCGCTCCATAACTAAAATAACGTTTGAGGTATTTTCATGAAACTTCACACAAATGTAAAGCACTATAAGAGGATGTGCAGAGCGCATTAACTATAACTCTGGATTGCTAACTTTTGGAGTTATTGCCCTTTGAACATTGAAAAATGGCACTTGGAATAAACTAAGTACAGTAATAATTCGTGTCCCTTCCATAACTTTGAATCTTGCAAATATTTTCATGCAACTGTAAAGCAATTTTCTTTTCTTTTCTGATAGCGCTATATAGCGGGGTTATAGTCAAATCCTTTGACAGTTCTAGTTTAGAAAAGAAGTGAAGGCAACGATCACAAATCGATTCAATTAACCCTCAGCTCCCATCAGTGACACCAAAGGAAAGAAACACAAACATGAAATAACTAAACCCTAATGGAAACATCAATTCCGGAAAGCCAAAATGACAGTTACTTTCCCACAAAATGGCCAATTGGATATCCAAATAAAATATTATAAGTGATACACACACCCAAAGACAAACCAAAACAAAAATAAACCGCGACAGAATAACCGCCTTGGAATGGTCAGTGGAATAAATACCACTGGGGCGGCTTAAATCGATTTTACTAAGATGCAATTCTTGCCTTTACTTCCATCGCAATTTAGACAAATAATTTGTTCAGTCAGCATGAAGGCCTCGCAACTCATCAGTGCAAATCTCCGAGAAAACAAAAATCAAACAACCACAGTGATGAAACAACGGTGAGGACTCGACAGCAAGAAACCCCTGAAATGCTGGAGCAAAAGAAAACCAACAGTTAGACTCCGATGGACCCGACCAGAGACAGACCATCAGGAACCAGCCAACTTTACATAAAACAAGTTCTCTCTAACTCTCATTCAGCCTTTGCGCTGGAACCATCATAGAATCTGAAGCCTGACCCATAGGCATGCATTTAAAGATGAAAGCAAAGTTGTCAACCATGATTTGGTTAACTACCATGCATGCAGTCTGTCGTATAACATTTATGATTTACCCAATCTTTTTATATCGAAGATGGATTTTATGAAATTGGGTGCTGAAGTCATTGCAATAATATATTTTTCTGAATTTATATAACTAAGTCACCATAAAATTCGGGTTCCGATAGACCCTGTGGCAGAAGAGATTTAAGTCCAACATTGAATTTTGAAATTAAATCGGAATGACGTCTATAAAAGGGGGAGTTCCAGCCTATAGTAAATGTCCATAGGGTTCTGCCCACGCACAGATTTCCATGATATTGTGCATAATTAATACCTGGTAAATGACTGTTCATTATTTAGCTATTTCGCTCTCATATCTGTGTTCATTATAAATTTACAATGTTTTGTTTATTTCTGCACCTGAAAATAGGGGTGCCCCCAAACAAGTATACATATACACAACAGCTTCATATGTTTTGGAGTTATTTTTTCTCAGGCATCACTGTAGTCATTTGAGATTATTTTTGTATCACATTTACTATTGTTCAGGTAAGGTTCTATAGACCATGTTCAATTTCATATGCAGGAGACCCTAGACTTCACAACCATAAAATCTTTTGGAGTATGTTTGACTTTTGATTTCATACTGTTGCAGTTCTTGTCACCTCATAATTTTAAATTGAAAATTGCCTGTATATGTGTAGAACAGTTTATCAAATTTTCTTGAAAATCTGAGACCGGTAACATACTGCATTTGAACATTGAATAGTAATGGTCAGATTTTTATTTTTTTCAAACCATTTGTAGATATGATATAACACTTTCAATCGAGAAATTGCTCGCAAATAATATATATAAACATGAATATATGTTTGTTAACACCATGATGTGTATAGTAAGAGCTCATATAATCAGCAGCTGTATTAGTTATGGTACCCTGGGGGACACCAATAACACAATTTATTTTGAGTGTTCATTAACAGTTCAATAATATATATTTCATTATATAACAAGAGTCTTTGTATTCAATGTAAACTTAAAGCTTGCTAAAGCTTATTATGACAAAAACTGTTGAATTGGCAAGTAAAATGGATGGTTCTGTAAACCAGACAATTTTCTTGATTCTGTAATAGTATGTATTATGCAGTATTATAAGTATGATGCAGTCAACTTAAAATGTTTGAAAAGTCTGTCATACCAGAATGGCACAGCTTGTTTGAATAGCCAAGATTTATGATGTTTTTATTATGGTACCAAAGACTTTTGGCCCACTGTATACACAGATTACCGTAGACAAAATGGAAACACTGTTGTTTTGGCTCTTTTGCCACTCTGACAATGTCCCCTCAAAATCTGAACTAAGCTACAGTCTACTTAAAACGTAACAACTGTTGCCTGCTGTGAAAATCCGTGTAAGAAAGTAAAATTCTTAAATATGATCTGGAAAACAACCAGTTAATTTTGAGTAACATGATTTAATATAATAGAGAAGACTATTCATATTCTCAAACTATTTCAGAGGAAGAAAAGCGACAACAGTATATTTGCTATCAGTGCTATAGAAAAACATAAAGCCTACTGCAGATTTTGACTCAGCAAATATGCTAGTAGTACAGCTAACAGCTGATTCACGCCATTTGTAAAACTGGCTAGAAAGCTTAACATTGATGGCAGGTACTGCATACATATGACTAAAAATGCGAATGGTATAGCTGCATCTAAATATAATATCAGCTATAAAATAAATTTGTTACAACAACTTGCCTTCCACCTATTTCATTTAGGGAAGTGTATGCCATAATGACAATTCTACAACTAGTTCCAGTGTGACTAGCTCTGCATTTATTTTGAAGACTAAAACATTGTACCTTACACTTTTGCAGATGTTATAATGAACCTAGAAAAAAATGCAGAAAATTCTTTCCATAATCTCACAAAACATTTGGTGGGGGGGGGGGGGGGGGCGGAGTGTGAGTCTCTTTTTGACCAAGTGATGTAAGAAAACAACAACAATACAAGGACCAATCAATCATAAGAACAAATCAGAAAATCAGTCTGTCCCTTCAAGTTTGCAAATTATTGACTGCTGTTTTATTTTAAAGCAGAAAATGACAACAACAAAAATAATTAAGGAAAAAATAGGATTATGAAAGTTATTAATTAAGCAAATCCATAACGTCATTGAGTATTACTGACATCAATTGTCTTTGTATTGCAGGGTTTAAAATGTACAAGAAGGCCAAATAGAATAGGGTAAAAAGATCCACCATGTCTTATTCCTATTGTGTCATAATGAAATTTTTCATCAGCAATATTGTCAATACTAACATTCATCATGGACAGTGCATGAATGCATTTTATTTTTCTCTTTAAACTTTTTGGATAAAACTTGACTTGTATATGTTGATAATGTATGTTCTCATTTACTTTTTACTTTTTTATTTATTTTTTTTATTTTTTATTATTTTTTTTTTTTTCCTTTCTTTTTTTTTTTTTGGGGGGGGGGGAGTTTTTATTATATAAATGCCTATGCTAAGCTTTGTATGATAAGGTGGCCCTAAATTGACATAAAACACAATAAAAATACACTTTCAGGAAATCTTGTCCCCTGGTATTGAAACTGATTTTGGCACAAAAATTGACCTGAACCCATATCTAGCTTTCAAAAACATTGTTACCGATTTCTGATTTTATTGAAATTTGTTTGCTATATAGAGCACATATGTGGCCTATTTTATATGCAATATCTTGGGTCGACAAGATCAGTAACACATCTAATACTTATGACGAACATCTTAACCTTTGCAAATTTTCATGAAAAATAGAAGAAATGTTGTAAATAAATTATCAGGAAGATTAAAAGACATAGACAAATTTACATTTTTTTGTATTAGATTAATCCTTATGGAGTTCTGCTGCCAATCAAAGCAACACAATTTGAAAATAATCATACCTATTGATTTAAGACTGAAAAGTTCACAGGTGTGTATGACCTCTACAAGGGATTACCTCAGGGACCTCTCCTGAGACCTATAGTAATTTATCAAATGAAACAAAGTTATATATATAGTTGTTTGACCTCAAGTAAACAACAACTGAAGTTTCAAGAAAATCTGTGCGTGGGCAGATTTGGAACTCCCCCTTTTGAAAAAGCTTTGTGTAGTTTATGGTACCGATAACCCTGATTAAGAAGTTTAGCAGTTAACAATTTATTACGAGTGTTGAATTCAGTCAGATTACAAGACACTCTGACAAAAATTAATTGCGAAATAGAAACGCCATAGTATTTCGCACAAGGAACATCACCATCCACGATAGGAAAAGTTCAAAATCAAAATCATCGACTTGATCATAAATTTTGCAGGAAACAGACCTAAGGTACAATAGACAGATGTAAATAAAAAGTCCTCGATATCAGAAGAATTTGCTTTATTTACCTGAAGTTCTTGGGGGAGGGGGGGGGGGGGGGGGGTAAATTTGATTGATCAAAGCATCGAAACAGGTATTTTCAATATTTAATAAGTCCAAACATCTAGAAGTCGAGCTAAAGACTTCAATGATTTCAGATTGGTTTTCAACGGAAAGGGACAATTTGAAGTCTGAAGTCTCTTTCATAACAAAACAAGATATAACGTGATATATCAATACATGTAACCGATTAGTGATTTAGCACACAAACTGCAATTTCAGATGCCGCAACTTTGAACCACTGTCAATATCTACGGTCAAACTCTTCCGCGGCTTCAAAAAATACGGTACATGCGTCAGGTCATGAAAACAGTAAGTACAAAATTACTAAAACCACGTTATACAAGTCCTCATTCCACGGCTGTCATATATATAATGGCATTTTCCGTACGAAAATACGTAATCTGCTTCAGATGCTCGTTAGAAGGGGGCGGTTCTGACGATTAGCCACCAGCCATCTTATTCAGCGAAACATAAGGAAAAAGTATACAATGGTTACCATGGTTACAGAAGAAATATTAATGTTTTCAGAACAAGGTGCCGTTACCTGCCGCATGATACGCGTACAATAATAACTTATGGAATCGGGTACAAATGTCTGAAAAAAAAAGAATTCGACAAAACTTAGTGTTGAATAGCCTGTCAACACGAATAAACTTATCAAAGCTGAATTCGAAGTTTATTTAATTAATTCCGCTGCACCCTCATTCGAGTATTATAAGCAGGTCCCAGTAATAAGCAACGTGAGTAAAGTGTCTTGCTCAGATACACAACACATGGTACCAATGGGGATAGGACCCATAACCTCTCGATACGACAGACTGCATGCATGGTAGTTAACCCAATGACGTTTGACATCTTTGCTTCCCCCGGTGGGTCGGACCTCAGATTCTTTGACGGTTCCAGCGTAAAGGTTTACTAGGAATTAGAATTTATGTAATTTTGGTTGGTGCCTGATGCTCTTTCTCTGCTCAGGCCCATCGTAGTCTAACCGTTTTTTTTTTTTTTTTGTTTTTTTTTTTTTTTTTTTTTGCTCCAGCATTTCAGTGGTTTCTTGCTGTCGAGTCCTTACGGTTGTTCCATCTCCGGGATTGTTTTGGAGGTGTTGCACTGATGAGTCAGAAGGCCTTCATGCAGACTGAATACATTATTTGTCTAAATCGCGACGGAAGTAAGGGTGAGGATTGCGCCCGCGTAAAATCGATTTAAGACCCACAGTGAGATTCTGACCGTTCCAAGGCGGTTCTCGTGTCGCGGTTAATTTTTGTTATGGTTTGTCTTTTGTGCATCGCTTATATCTTTTTGTATTGGATCCCAAATTGGCCATTTTGTGGGAAAGTAAGTGTCCTTTTGGCCTTCCGCTATTGATGTTTCCATTTGGGCCTTGTTATTCCATGTGCTTCTTTCCCTTTGGTGTCTCTGATGGGAGCTGTGGATTCCTGATCATTTCTTTCACTTCTATCTTACATGTAAAGTTTTATCACTATAAGTGTAACGCATGGACACGGCCAAAGCCACACTTACCTCTAACTAGGGCTGGCTAATCGGAGCTGAAAAGATAACCGATTATCAGTCCTGTCATTGCGATCGATAATCGATTAGTAATCGCTAATGTTTTTGTCATTTTTTTACCTGTCTGGCTTTCTGTCTGAGCATGACTCTTACCATATGTTGCACTTTACCATATGTATATTTGAACAAATAGGCCTGAGCAAACAGTGTAGACCCAGATGAGACGCCGCATAATGCGGCGTCTCATCAGGGTCTGCACTGTTTGCCACTCATTCAGCTATTTTAGGCATAACTTTGGGTAGTAAATTGTACCTATCAAGTAATCGATTAAAAGCAAATCAGAAATGATAATCATTTTTGTGGAATTTATCGATCAATTAATCGATTATAAGATTAATCGTGTCAGCCTTACCTCTAACGCATACATAGCTGACGTTGAACTCCGTGTAAGAGTGAGTATGGCAAAACCCTGACCTACTCGGCTCACACATGGACAACCCAAGACACATGCGGCGTAAATTGAGGTAGCTTCGCTGGTCAAACTCCCGGCCCTTTCCTGAGTAAACGTCGTTTATGAGGATAGAGGAAGATCGGTCACACTGGATGTTCAAATGACGGCTTCCACAAATGATCGTGGTACAACTCTGCCACAACACTGGAATATAACGAAGACAAAAACATGAACTACAAAACGAGCCGCTCCGCGGAAATCGAAACAATTTTCGGGATCATCCGGTTCGCGCCTGTTCGCCTGTAGGGACAGATCCAGGAACTATGTCTGTTTGCCAACATCAAACTAATAAGTCCATGCAATTTGTACCTTTGAAAAACCACTCATTGCAGCACATAGCTGTGTTGTCGTAATGAAAATATAGACACCACGAAAACATGCCCATATAATTTTGAAACCTTGAACCCAATTTTTATATAGTAAAACTGGGGTTTCCATGGGTAAACCTTATTTTCTTATTTCTGCTCTAAAATATAGATTGTGGGTACTCGTTAGAACCGCCTCATTCTAACGACTGCCAACAATATATATTTTAAGCAGAAATAAGAAAAATATCACAATTTTTCATCTAAAAATTGTTGTTTTAAGGCGATAAACTTACAATGTATTTGAATATGCGTGTTTTCGTAATGCAAGGGTATTTTGAATCTTTATGCGGACAGCACATGCTCACATCAGCCTGATCGGAGCCTGTGATAACCCCAGATGCTCTAAATCACAATGTCCCATTGCACCGCCAATTTTTATTTTTTTTTAAACTTTAAAAACGTTTTTTTTTTTTTTTTTTTATCAAAAAATCTGAAAATCTTCTCACTGCTAAGACCTTCAGTACAGTTGTCATTGTGATCATCACTGCCAATAAAGCAAAACCATGCGCACATTACAGGTTTACTGTACTGTTTATTAAACAGGGCGCAATTATACTAAAGGAGTAGCAAGTCCCAAAAGTTGTCTAAAGGCCACATTAAGTGCAGTATGACTCCTATATTAAGACCACCTTTTGGACTGTTCAAAAGTGGTCTTTAAGACCACTTTTGAACAGTCCCAAAGGTTGTCCCCCTCACTAGAGCACACTGGATGTAGACAACACAAAAATTGAACTAAAAACCTTATTTTTTCTTAATTTTAGGTGGTCTTAATTGCGGAATTTCACTATATATCCGACTAAAATAATTGCTATTGCACATACCACCTTTAGCGTTGCATTTAGTAAGTGCACAACATAGTATTGACCTGTTTCTTATATCCGATGACACATCTGTGTGTCATACTACGCTTTTTGTGCCCCTGCCCATTTGGGCTTGGAGAAATAGACTGGATTGCATGGTGCTTCCGCACACAGCTGAAACCGACCGAACTTGAGTACTGGTAAACCGCTTAGAATGTACATGTATAAGCCTGCCCAGGAAAAGTAGTGCGAGTCGGACCTCTCCTTAAACCTTTACGTTTTCGTTTGGTAGTAGGGCTTGAGATCTTATTTCATCTCACTGTCGAGTAAAAGTCCCACAAAATCGGGAGCACAACCTCCAAAATGACGTAAGCAATGCTGACAATATCTATATCTTGAAAACTGCCAATTATAATGGGCGGCTAGCAAAGGCCCACCAGATCAGCCCATTACAATTACAGACCCGTGTGACATAGTGCATTATTTCATATCTCCAAAAACGATTACTTTCCTGATGAAAATCTGTTACACGTTTCTTATTTTCACTTCAAACGTAGGTTGAGGGTGCTCGTTAGTACCACCTCATCGATGCGGTTCTAACGAGTACTCACAACCTATTTCTTGGAGCAGAAATAAAAAAAAAAACAATTATATACCCCCGTTAACCCCTCATTTGTATACATATAGTGGGGTTTAGAGGGGGTTTCATATCACGGACTTGTTAACGTAACGCTGGGTATCCGTACAATCTGATATCTGAAGGAATGTTTTCTCGTGGCGTGGCGCGTGTGGTTTAAAAATTAAATAAAAAACAAGAAGAAAACCATGCTTTTCTGTTCTCTGATTTATCTGATTCCAGACATGATATAGCAGATATATGTTGATATGTCTGTAGCTGTCGATAAGCGATATCGCTTCCTAACATTGAGTAAAACTGACATATACACGCATAGAGAACTTCTGTTCACAGAAACTCTAAATCTTTTAGTGCTAAAAAAGATAAAAACTCGCTTCATTGTTAAAATCGTCATTGACAAACGCATCACGAAAACACGCATGTGTAAGTCTGGCCCCCCTTGAACCCCACTTTTATATGGTAAAACTTGGGGTATACTTTATTATTCTTTTTTTCTGCTCTAAAATATAGATTGTGGATACTCGTTAGAACCGCCTCAAAGAGGCGGTTCTAACGTGTATCCACAATCTATATTTTGAGCAGAAATAAGAAACAATAACACAACTTGTCATCTTAAAAGTTTCGTTTTTTCTGATGTAAATTTGCAATGTATTTGTATAGGCATGTTTTCGTAATGTCTGCAAAAATACCATTACATGTACATGATATTACCCTTGTATACCCAACTTCACATGTGAAAAGCTCGTTTTCAAAGGTTCACATAACTTACCCTGTCCTTGCTCAAAACATAGAATAGAGTGAGTATTCGAGTTTTACGTCTCACCAACAGCTAAGGTCATACGGAGACGGGACCTCGGTTTAAAGACTCATCCGAAAGTCTGGGGAAGCCCGGGATCGATCCTGCGACCCCTGGTTTACAAGGCGAGTAGCATAACCACTACACCAAGGAGGCTTCTAACATAGAATAGACTGACCGTATTACATGTACATGTACGTGCATCTATGTTAAGATTGACGGTACTCGTCATCACGGAAACATGCTTATATAATTCTGACCCCCTTGAACCCCAATTTTATGCAGTTAAGCTAGGGTTGACAGGGGTAAACCTTATTTTTGCTTATTTCTGCTACAAAATACAGATTGTGGGTACTAGTTAGAACCACCTCGATGAGTCGGTTCTCACGAGTACCAACAATGTACATTTAGAGCAGAAATAAGAAACATATCGCAAGTTTTGGTCTTTAAACTTTCGTTTTCCGGTGGTAAAAGTTACAATGTATTTGTATAGGCGTGTTTTCGTAATGTGGAACTTTCTCAACGTGGCGCTTCTCACCTACCATCTATGTTTTGGGCGAAAGTAAGAAAAATGTCATATTTTTATCTGAAAATGTTAGTTCTAGAGAAAGGCATTTTCATCTCTGAAAATGTTTGTTCGAGAGCAAGGATACTGATTGATCATTTATCATATATTTGGGCATGGGGCCTCGGACGGCTCCATGCACATTTGTCTTCAGCCTACGGCCTCCGGCAATAGTGCACGGGATGGTCCTTGGCGCCTCGGAATAATAGTTTTGACCATCCCACAAACAGTTAAGAAATAAGAGTATTATATCACACGGATGTGTTGTCGACGTTGCTTCCGATTTTGTGGGACTCTTACCCGACAGTAAGATGTAATGGCATCTAAAACCCACCCACCCAGAAAAACTGCTAGGTTTATACACATTTATGAGCAGGGACGATCCTACTCGCACAACTTTGCCTGGGCAGGCTTGAACTTCTAAGCAGTATACCAGTACTCAAACGTTCGGTCGGTTTCAGCTATGCGCGGACGTACCATGTCCAATCAATTTCACCAAGCCCGAGTATGATGGCGTTCGTATGGGTGTATGTCATCAGATTAGCAAGTTCGGGTTATAAACATCCCTAAGCCCCCACTTTATACTGAGAAAAGTTGAATTCGCGGAGGTGTTCATTATTTTCCTTCATTCCTCTCAAATCTATTGTTGTTACCCGATAGAATCGCTCCACTGAGACGGTTCTAAGGACTAAACATGTATCGACAGTCTATCATCACGTGGACCAGTGCGTAAAATTTACACTCCCCCTAAACCCCACTTTATATAGAGAAAACTAACTTGGATATACTGGGGTGTACATTACTTTTCTTATTTCTGCTCCAAGACATAGGTTTTGGGTACTCGTTAGAACCGCCTCAATGAGGCGGTTCTAACGAGCACCCACAACCTATGTTTGCAGGATAAATGAGAAAAATATCACGGATTTTCGTGAGAAAAGAAGCAATTTTGGAGATGAGATAAAAATGCATGTCACACGTAATGATTTGGCTAGTTCTATAGATAAGACGCCGTTGTAGCTTGTATTGCCACACTGAGGTGGCCCCCGCCCATCGGGGTAGAAGAAATTGATGGGCTGCATGATGCGTCCACGGAGAGCTGAAACCGACCCGCACACGAGTACTGGTAAACCGCTTAGACGATCTAAACCTGCCCAGGCAAAGCGGCTCGAGTAAACCCTATTGGTTTCATTGGGCGGCAGGGGCTTGAGAAGTCATTTCATCTCAATGTCGGGTAAAAGTCCCACAAAATTGGAAGCAACGTCTCCAAAATGACTTTACAGTGTTGACGGGGACATTAAACCTCAAATTAAACAAAAGCGTGAACAAGTCTGTGAAATTAACACTCCCACTAAACCCCACTTTATATATAGAAAACTGGGATATTGGGGGGTGTACATTAATTTTCTTATTTCTGCTCCGAGACATAGGTTGTGGGTACTCGTTAGAACCGCCCCAATGAGGCGGTTCTAATGAGCACCCACAACCTATGTTTGCAGGATAAATGAGAAATATATCACGGATTGTCATGAGAAAAGTAGCAATTTTGGAGATGTGATAAAAATGCACTATGTCCATGATGTCACAGGTAATGATTTGGACTAGAAGTTTTGTTTGTTTGATTTGAGGTTTGACGTCCCGGTCAACACTGTAAAGGTCATTTTGGAGACGTTGCTTCAAACTTTGTGGGACTTTTACCCGACATGGAGATGAAATGACATCTCAAGCCCGGTCGCCCAGTGAAACCGGTAGGGTTTATAAGCATGGACGGGTCGACTCGCACCGCTTTGCCTGGGCAGGCTTAGGTCCTCCAAGCGGTTTACCAGTACTCGTATGCGGGTCGGCTTCAGCTCTGTGTGGAAGCAGCCCATCTATTTCTTCAAGCCCCGATGGGCGTAGAAGTAATAAATATATAACATGTGGATGCTATTTCAATAGATAAGACGCCGTTTTAGATTGCATTACCATAACACATCCGTGTGATATAGTGCATTTTTCATAACTCAAAAAAGGTCATTTGTCTGATGTAAATTTGTGATATTTTTCTTATTTATACTCCAAACATAGGTTTGGGTGCTCGTTAGGACCGCCTCATTGAGGCGGTTCTAACGAGTACCCACAACCTATGTCTTGGAGCAGAAATAAGGAAAATGATGTTTACCCCCGTAAACCCCAGTTTTCTCTATATAAATGGGGGTCTAGGGGGGGGGTCTTTATTTCACGGACTTGCTCACGTCATGTAATGTCACACTGAGGTCTGTTTTCCTGTGCCCCGGCCCAGTTAATGACTTCAGCGCTCTCCTACCTGGAGACACCTGTTCGTGTTTATTTCCTATTGGCACACACATTATCAAGCTCCGAAGGTGGTATAATTCATTCCCTCAGAACATTTAGCGTGCGATAGATGAAAGTACATGTACATGCAAGTTCCATGTACGAACACGCGTAATAATATCAAAGTGCCAAAGACACTCAAATGATAGATTCTGTGAGAAAAGCATGACATTCTTTAATTCACAAAGTTTTATATTTAGAAAAGCATTTCTGCAAATGTTGCTTATTTAAAATGTACATGTATCCGGCTGTGTATACACCGGTGGTACATGTATTATGAAGTGCCAGTCGATGTTTCGAATTTTTGAAATAAATATTTAATCTCAAAATGTGTACGTTTTCAAAATGAAACGTTAGTAAACTGACCAAAATCAGAAGTGTCCAAAATAAACATGTAATACAAGAAATATGTCAAAATGTGCAATTTTGCAGTATTATAAATTTCATATATATATTCTGGATGGAAAGCATAAATGCAGTTTCCGTAATTTTCAGTTTTAGTGCATCTAAAGTTTTGTTTTCCTTTGTTTGATTTGACGTTTAACGGCCACGTCAACGCTATTTAGGTCATTTTGGAGACGTTGCTTCCAATTTTGTGAGACTTTTACCCAATACTGAGATGAAATGACATCTCAGTCCCTGCTTACCAATGAAACCAATAGAGTTTATACGCATGGACGATCCGACTCGCACGATTTTGCCTGGGCATGCTAGGACAGGACATTCTAACATGCTACAAGTTCTCATGTGCGGTCGGTTTCAGCTCTGCGTGGAAGCATCATACAGCCAAATCTATTTCGTCAAGCCCCGACGGGCGGGGACCTTAAAGTTTTCGCAACGCAAATACGTTCAATGGTTTTCCGTTGCGTCTCAATTGATTCGTTCATGAAACATGCTGTATCCTGGCATTTCCATTTACAGAACCTGTTCAATTCAGCCTAATCTACAACCTATCATACGTATGTCATGTGCCAATATCAAGGAAAACTGCTTTTTACGACGTGTAACACATATACAGTTGTTATTTTTATCTATTTTAAACACGTTTAGCGTAATTAAAAACTTTTTCAACACGACTGTTTCGGTCTTTCCAGCTTTTAACTTTATAGAACAAGCTACACTGACCAGCAGAATGAGTCACCACAGGTAGCTCTCTCACACTGCCATTGAGCTATTTTTAGTAACCTTGACTCAAGGCTTGTCCTATATATATATATATACTTATATGTTACATTTTTTTTTTCAGAATCTACATAAAACGTGGACAGTGATAATTTGTTAGATGGTATTATCGCTTTGCATTTCGATATTTGTCTTATTTCTGCTCAAAACATAGATTGTGGGTACTCGTTAGAACCGCCTCATCGAGGCGGTTCTTACGAGCACCCACAATCTATGTTTTGAGCAGATATAAGAAAAATAATGTATACCCCTGCAAACCCCAGTTTTACTATATAAAACTGGGGTTTAAGAGTGTCATACTTATATAGGCAAGTTTTCGTGATGTGTAGCCCGGTAAAAACACCTATGCAAACAGTGTAGATCCTGGTGAGTTTGCTCATACTGAGTTATCTCATCTGTGTCTACATGACTTGCCATCCTGTTGTCGATTATAGATTATCCACCCTATTTACATGTAGTAGAATGGACATGTCCTTATTCAGCGACGAAGAGTGTACGTCACATCACGTGCGCAAGTACGTGAAATGAGTACTCAACTAAACCCCACATTATACAGAGAAAACTGACGTTTACGGGGGTAAACATGACTTTCCTTAATACTGCTTCAAGACATAGGTTGTGGGTACTCGTTAGAACCGCCTCAATGAGACGGTCTTAGCGAGCACCCACATCCTATGTTTGCAGAATAAATAAGAAAAATAGTACGGAGTTTCATCAGAAAGGTAGCCGTTTTGGAGTGTGAAAAAATGCACTATGTCGCTTGTGTGTGTTATCGTTAAGAGAAACTCTTAAGATTAAGCTGCATATTATAAGAATCTTATATGGGTGTGAGGGGTGGATGGAAAAATCCGTCCCAAGGGTCAATCTCCGGCATCACGAGGCTTGCCTCGTGATACCGGACAGTGATCCCGAGGGGCGGCATCACTAGGCTGCCGGACATTGATCCCGAGGGACGGATTTTTCTATCCGCTCCTCACACCCATATAGGATTCTTTTTCTTGCATACCTTCCATTTCTTTGCGCGGATTTTTAATGCTGCAGTCACTACGAGTACCGAAGTCCGCCATATTGTGAAGACAGTACAGCCATGTTTCGTTACGTCACATAACGTGCTGTGACGGCGCATATGAGGTCGTATTCAACCAGTGTATTTATCAAACACGCGATTATATTCAATTTTGGGTCGGAACACCAGGGTCAGAAAATAAATTCCTATCCCAGGGTAAAGTCACGGATTTGCTTTTCTGGTGTGCAAGAATTTCGTTTCCTGAAGCATTTTTTTTTCCTTATATTTCGTCACAGAAAACGTGATTTCACATTTAATGCGATTCATCTTCTCGAAATGCTGAGTCTGATCTTCTCTGAGAAAAAAAAAAAAAAAAAAAAAACAAGGAAAAAAAATCTGAAAGTTGTCTGTTTTAAAATTTTGTTTGACTCTTTTAGGATATCTAACACGCTTGTTCAGCTTATACTAAGTGTTTTTTTTTTTCCAAAAGCAAGTGTCAACTGATCATTCATTGAATGTTTTCAACTTAAACCAATCCAAGTATCCAAACTTGCGCAATGACATGTTCAAAAGTACCATTTGAACTAAAACTGAATGTAAGCCGGACTACATTTTGTGCGGGCGCACATTTCTGTAGCGGTGAAGCCGGAAACATCTTGAAAACTCGTGTGCTAGCACAGAAAGACAGACAGAATGTTCATTAGAAATGAGCTGTCACAATTATCCACACCCCATATTTGTGGAGTTATAATTGTTTGTTTGTTTGTTATTACTGACTTTCTTCACATACATGTTTATTGTGGGTGGTTTGAGAAGGAACATGATAGATATATGTACATGTAATAAAACAAACTGAAATAAAATGAACAATGACAATTCCATATGGGATGCGCATTAAGCAATCACATGACGCAGCAGCATTTCATTGGTTTAAACTGTATTTTGATTGAAATGAAGACCCCCTAAACCCCACTTTATGTAGAGAATACTCGCATTTACCATCAAGAAAGCATGCCTATACGATTTTGACCTCCATGAACCCCACATTTACAATGTAAAACCGGGGTTTGCAGGGGTAAACCTTATCTTTCTTATTTCTGCTCTAAAATATAAATTGTGGGTACTCGTTAGAACCGCCTCAATGAGGCGGTTCTAACGAGTACCCACAATCTATATTTTGAGAAGAAATAAGAAAAAAATCACAATTTTACGTCTTAAAATTTTCCTTTTTCCGGCGACAAAATTACAATGTATTTGGATAGGCGTGTTTTCGTAATGCGAGGGTAATCATTATTTTTCTTACTTCTGTTCCAAGACATAAGTTGTAGGTACTCATTAGAACCGCCTCAATGAGGCGGTTCTAACGAGCACCCCAACTTATGTTTTGAGCATTTAAACCAATAATCACAGATTTTCATCAGATTAGTAGCAATTTTGGAGCTGTGTAAAGCACGGGTGAAATAACAACATAATGTACAACAGTGCAATATTTTCCAGGATCTAACAGAAAGCCCTAGCTTCTCTGAAAGTCATCTCCTGGAAATAAAGGCATATGATCTTCAGTGAAGTTACATATATATGAGTGACGATGTCGATTATTGCACGACCCGCAGAAAAAGCGACCGACTGAAGTCGGTTGATTTTCTAAGAGTGCCCTAAATTCACCGTGTCATTCTGTCATTCTGTCAGTCTGTCTGTCCGTCCGTAACCCGTTTGTGAAAATTGGTGATAGTGACTTAACCGCTTGGAATATTTAAACATTTTTTGGCATACTGATAGTTATCAATGAGATCTAACCAATGAACTTGCGAAATATTACATTCCATTTAGTATAGCCTCGCCGAGGTGAAAAATGTGAAAATTTTCTACCTGCTTCTCCTCGGAAACCGTTGGGCCGATTGAAGTCAAATTTCAAATGGAGCCTCTATGGGATGGGGGAAACAAAAATTTGCTCATGGGGTCCAGGTCACATGACCAAAATGGCCGCCAAGCCATATATGGTCTGTCTGTCCGTCCGTCCGTAACCCGTTTGTGAAAATTGGTGATAGTGACTTAACCGCTTGGAATATTTAAACATTTTTGGCATACTGATAGATATCAATGAGATCTAACCAATGAACTTGCGAAATATTACATTCCATTTAGTATAGCCTCGCTGAGGCGAAAATGTGAAAATTTTCGAACTGCTTCTCCTCGGAAACCGTTGGGCCGATTGAAGTCAAATTTCATATGGAGCCTCTATGGGATGGGGGAAACCAAAATTTGCTCATGGAGTCCAGGTCACATGACCAAAATTGCCGCCAAGCCATATATGGTAAAAACCCTTCAAAAATAGTCTTCTCCAGAACCACTGGGCAGATTTCCACGAAACTTGATAAATAGCATCTGGGACGTAGGCCCATGATAAATTGCTAAAATGGTGACCCTGGGTTGACCTTGACCTTCTTTGTGCCTAGGTCAAACTTTGACACATATGCTTTTGTATTGGAAAAGTGAGAATGCATTTTATCCTGCAAACGATTCAGAATACAGTACTAAAATATAAGATATATTTTTGCTCCTTACGATAAGGCGCTTTTATTTGGGGAACCGTTTTAGGTCCAGGTCACATGACCAAAATGGCCGTCATACCCATATATGGTAACACTCATAAAGCTAAAAGTATCCGGCGGGTCGTGCACTTCAGCTGAAGCACTGGTTTATACATAGTTACCACCAAGGTTGCGTTAGTACCTTTATATCACAAGAAATCTTTCGACTAACCATGAAATCTTGAACTTGGCAAAACATGGTTTCGTTTTAAGTGTATGAAGTTGGCTTGGAGTCTGGAGTATGGAGTTTGGAATTCGATTTATTCCGTAGTAGTAAATAATAGTAAAATATTAGTGAATGTTAGGCGAAATCGATATTCCAAGCCGCGAATCCCAAGGCAAGTTCACACACTCTTTCGTTTTCTTCATCGTTACTAAACGGTAGCTTAGCAATAAGTTAATGAAATTAATATCCTTCAAAGCTACAGTTGTAGACAGAAAGGTTGTGTTTATAAGAGTATACATTATTTTCATTATTCTTGCTAAACAACATGGGTTTTGTCGCAATGAGGCTCTTCTAATGAGTACCAACAATCTTTCTTTGAACAAGAAATACGATCCTATATTAAGACTACCTTGGGACTATTCAAAAGTGGTATTTAAGACCATTTTTGAACAGTCGTAATAGAGGACAGTGGGTAGGGAAAACAAAGATTGAGAGACTATGTACTCAAAGAAGAATATGTCTGTACGTGTGCATATTAGTTGGTCTTAATGTGTGTATACCTGAGCGTACGTTCTTGGTCCGTAGCACACTAGTTGCGTTGAAATTAGAGATTGTAGAACTTGCAATAAATACATAGGACGCCCCTTAACAATTGTTTACTTGAAAATGGACCATTCCAAAGCTGCAGTTTGAAGTGGAAGAATCCATTTACCATAATGCTAAAACAGACATCACTTGTTTCGTGTTGGCGGGTTTTACAGTCTGAACCGCAAGTTTCGTAAACAAATCGCAATAAGCAGCGGTGAGAATTTAGTAAACAATCTGTCAAACACGGCAATTTACAAATGAGTGACGTCAGTTGAATCTCATACGTAGGTACCTGTACAATACAAGATATATGTCATGGCTTTTTAATGCTTGCCATAGCATTCGAAACTGTGCATTCGAACATGTGCGTTCAGCAGAGTCACACATTAGTCTGTAAATAGGGCTTGCTAATCGGAGCTGAAAAGATAATCGATTATCAGTCCTGTCATTGCGATCGATAATCGATTAGTAATCGCTAAGGTTTTTCTCATAATTTTACCTGTCTGGCTTTCTTCTGAGCATGACTCTTACCGTATGTTGCATTTTAACATATGTGTATTTGAACAGACATGCCTGAGCAAACAGTGTAGACCCAGATGAGACGCCGCAGAATGCGGCGTCTCATCAGGTTCTGCACTGTTTGCCCCTCATCCAGCTATTTTAGGCATAACTTTGGGTAGTAAATTGTACCTATCAAGTAATCGATTAAAAGCAAATCAGAAATGATAATCTTTTCGTTGAATTTATCGATCGATTAATCGATTATACGATTCATCGTGTCAGCCTTATCTGTAAACCAATACAATAACACCCCCGTGCGACATAGTGCATTATTCACATCTCCAAAATGGCTAACCGCCTCGGCCTTTGGTATTTTTTTTTTGGGGGGGGGGGATGTTGTTAGTCTTCTGTTTGAATAAGGTGTTTTTCTTGCTTTTATGAACCTTAATTTGTGTTTCCAATACAATCGAATAAGTAACACCCTTTTTAAACAGAAACAAGCCAGCATAATTTTGGAGTATTTTGGGGTATATTTGAATTTGCAAATATTTTTGAGGTATTGACGATATACTGGATATTTTTTGGGGGTACATGGCTAGCACCCACAACCTATGTTGTCTAAAACTAATTGATGGGTCCCAGCCTATGTAGCAAGTAAAATTCAGAGTACCCATCCTGGGTCATGATTACAGCGCAGAGCGAAGATTTTGATCAGACTGCGCTGATGCGCAGACAGACTCTATTCTGATTACACGGCTGCGCAAGATGATCTAAGTCTTCACTGGGCGTATATGCTTGGAGAATCCTTTTCGCTTGACACGGGCCAACTAAAACTCATTCAGTTTCCAAGCCTCCTTTTGAGCCTGCCTCTATGCTTAGCTGGATCCGCGTAGTGATCAGGCGGCGAGGGTTAGACAACTACAGATAGGCAATACTTTTATTTCAAGACCCCGGTCATTCGGAAATACTGTAATTCAGAATAAGGAAACTTTATACAAATTTTCGAATAAGTGCCCACAGGCTTGAAATAGAGCATTGTCGTAGTTAATTCAAGACTTTGGAGCTCTTGTAATTTAGAACAGATTGAAGATGAGATACATTTTCTCTTTCATTGCACGGCTAACACTAATTTACGCAAACCATTTACTGATACCATGACTATAATAGTTGATTGCTGTAAATGTATATCTTCACGTGCATTACGATAACACACCCGTGCGACATAGTGCATTTTCACATCTCCAAAAATGGCTACTTTTCTGATGAAAATCCGTGATATTATTTTTATAAATGTTCAAAACATAGGCTGTGGGTGCTCGTTAGAACCGCCTCATTGAGGCGCTTCTTACGAGTACCCACAACCTATGTCTTGGAACAGAAGTAAGAAAAATAATGTCTTACCCCGTAAACCCCAGTTTTCTCTATATCAAGTGGGGTTTAGGGGGGGGGGGATCTTCATTTCACGGACTTGTTCACGTGATGTTTGGTCATATTTAATATGTATATATTAGAAGATATTCCGCCTGTTGCAGCTGATAAATAATTTATAAACATATTTAAGGACATTGCCGATGGGCCTACCTAGGAGGACCTTATGCCTGCTCTCCATGCTGGGTCGATCAGTAATTGTTTACAGAATACAAGTATTTGACACAGACTTACGAATCCATATTATGTTCATATGTTGTTTAATAGTGTTTGTTGTTTTTACCTGCTGTTGTTTTACCCTCTTTCTAATCAGGTCAGTTTTTAACATTAATTGTAAGCCAGGAATGGCCAAAATTGGAAATAAATTATACAGTGGCGATAACGTTCGACCTACCCGTTTTTGCGTTTAGGGTCCGTTTTGAAACCGTTGCAAAACGTTTGCGTTTCGACAACGGTTCGAGCGTTTCATATCGTTTTGACCAATCAAAAGTCAAGGCGAATCGTTTCAGACAAACGATAAATTTGCGCATGCGCTCTGAAAAGATCAAAACGCTATTGAAAACGCTTTCCCGTTTTGGCCAATAGTATGACCGTTTGAAACCGTTTTATGACTGAGCCAATCGAATTTATGCATTTAGCGCGCATGCGCAATCGCTTTAGTTGACCTAAATACATGTGCATGTTTATTTACGATTATCTTCAACAGCTTAACATATATATTCACTACAATCGCGTCATTTAAAATTAAAGTTATATTTGAGAAAAAAATGGATATTCTGTAAGTACATGTATGCCATTGCTTAAGAAATGACATGATCATTGACCTTAAATACAGAGTACAAAGAACAATCTTAACTAAACTATACATATATAAAGAACAATCGAGAACGGCATGGATAAAACCTCAGTTTAATGCATGATAAATTTTCAAACAATACGTTCATCCTAAAAATCTTTATGGATTGTTTTTTCTAAAAACAAAATAACCAAAAAAAATCAGAAAGAAAGAAAAACAAACAAATAAGTGTATCGAAGATTTAACAAATTTATGCCTAGCGGCCCTTTTGTGGGACATTTGGCAAATAGTGCAGACCCAGATCAGACGCCACAAAACGCGACGTCTGACCTGGTTCTACACTGTTTGCTGAAAGTACAAACATTGTTGCAAAATGTGTCGCTAATTAAAGAAACCTGGCAGCCCAATAATTGTAAATGGACCAATCCAAACTTTCTAGGTGGGAGATTCCATCTTTGTCAAATACGGGTTAAGAAAATGCATTAGCTGAGAAATGTTCTTTGTTTGTTTAAATGTTAAGGAAATATTTGTGCCACACTGAGGCCAAAATTATTAGAATCCTTGTATATTCTGGCAATTACAGATGACCGTATTTCCAGAGACATTAGGGTCATATGAATAGTATTGGCGAGATTTTTCACTAACCACACTTCACTTACGTTGCCAATCAACGCCAGGTAATGTGTTTACACGCGTGTGTAATATTTGCTTTCCGGAAAGTGTTATACATTAGTCGATATTTGTAACATGTTAATTTAGAATTTCTAAATTATTCATCATCACCTCAACAAAAAGTCCGTTAAATAAACACTCCAACATGTCCAACTAGATCCCACATTATCTCAAGAGCATTGAATGTGGGTTTTTGTTTGAACCGATTTGTTGAAGCGGTTTTAACAAGCACCCAACAGCTCATGCATCAAGATAACAAGTCCGTGAATAGAAGGCCACTCTAATCCCCACAGTATATAGAGCACATTGGGTTTACGAGGTATTCCTTTTTACCTTATGTTTGCTCCAAAACATAGATTACGGGTACTTCTTCAAACTGTCTGGACAGGGCGGTTCTAATGAGCATTTTTTTTAGAAAATGGGATTTACGGGGAATTCATTATTTTTTATTATTATTATTGTTCTAAAACATAGATTGCGGATACTCGTTAAAACCGTATTACCAAGGTGGTTCTAATGAGCAGTCATAAATCTATAAATATGGCAGAATTAAAAAAAAACAACATTTTCATCTGAGAAACGTTAGTTTTAGAGACATTTAGCGCACGGGAGCGTAATCATAATGGTTTGATGCAGATATAGGCGCGAATGATAATTATTTTTTTATTATATTTATTTTTCGTCTGAATATTATGGAAGTATGCAGCTTGTCTCGTGCCTCGATTTTCCTAAAGCGAATTATGAAATAGAACGCGTTAATCAGTATTTGTTAATTAATACCCCTGCAACCCAACTTTTTTGAAAAACAAAGTACACGGCGATTATAACGAGCTTTGTTGAATCTATATTTGCATAAAAATGATAAGTTTTAACTGAAAACTAAGAATAACTATTTTGGAGATTTCATCTTCAACGGTACTTCACGAAAACACGCCTATTCAAATATATTGAAAGTTTTGTCACCAAAAATTGAAAATTTTCTGACAAAATATCCGATATTTCGCATTTTTCTGCTCTAAACATGGATTGCTGATCTTCACCGAACGTGAACCTTCACATAGATTGCTGGTCCTCGTTAGAACCGCTTCGAGCAGAAATAGGAAACCGTTAACCCCAGTTGTACTTTATGAAAATGGGGTTCAAGGGGGTCAACATTATATATGCACTTATCATGATGATCTTAAAGGTGCATTATTGAGCTATCCGGAAAAAATGCTTCCAAAAATAAAATACGTATAGCCGGTATTTTTCTTTAAAACAATACAAATGAATACATTTTATGCAAAAATGCGAACAATTATGATGACAGGTAAACAAATTTGAGAGGGATTCCCTAACTAGATTTCGAATACTAGTTAGATCTATTTTTGGTTCGTGACAAAAATAGAATCCCCATATATGACGTTATACGACGTTCATTTTTTGGCCTTGTTTGCTTAGGCCATGCCTTAATCAGAAAAAAATATGACGCTGAATACCATGCCATAAGTATTGACACTCAGAGACGATACTGTCGCCCTGTATGTGTAAAGTGACAGATTTATTTTTAGAACAGAAATTCCGAACACATGTTCAGAGCGAAGGGTAAACACGAATGAAAACGACCATTTTCACAAAGTTCTGAAGCTGTATTTGGCTCCAAAAGTGTACACATGACAAAGGAGTATGCATTGAAGATAAAAACCAGAAAAAAAGTTGAGACCCGGTAGCTCAATAATGCACCTTTAAGAAAATAAACTGACATTGGCGATTTATCCAAATCGCGGCTGTTAACCTGTGTGCGTTTGTGTGTTCGCGCGCGCGCGCGCGCGCGTGCGTGTGTGTGTGTGTGTGTTTAAAAAACGGTTGTGGAAGGTTTACGTGAGTGTTTGTTGCATGAAGTAATATAACAGACTAAAATATCCCTTATGGCCATGCTCATGACATACATGAGAAGATAAAAAGGAATTAACATAACCATCAGGTTAACAAGTCCGTGAAATGAAGATCCCCACTAGACCCCATTTTATCAAGAAAAAACTGGGGTTGACGGGGGAAATCATTATTATTATAATTATTATTGTCTGCTGATATGCCGGCAGACGTTTTCCAAAATCTTAGCAACCACAGAAGTCACAAACCTGTATCGTAGGTGACCTAGCGTCCATACGACGTCTAGTCCAGCCCCGCACATTGGGGCTTGAAGAAATAGATGGCTGCATGATGCTTCCACGCAGAGCTGAAACCAACCGCACGTGAGTACTAAGCGTGCCCAGGAAAAGTGGTGCAAGTTGGACCGTCCATGCATATAAACCATATTGGATTTATTAGGCGGCAGGGCTTGAAATGTCATGTCTCAATGTCGGGTATAAGTCCCACAATATCGGAACAACGTCTCCAAAATGACCTACACAGTGTTGACGGGGACATAAAACCCCAAATCAAACAAACAAATAAACGACGTCTAGTCGGCGTCGCATGGGCGTCGATGCAACATCTTGTTTTGACGCTCGTGGGACGTTTACTTGCTGGGATTTGGTAGCTTCTAACAGGTATGTCGCCTACATGTAGCCTGAGAACTTGTATTGTGTAAGACAATGCCCCATCCAGTAATTCACTGTTATGTTATTCTTCATGGTTGGTTGGTTGATTTGAGGTTTAACGTCCCCGTCAACACTGTAAAGGTCATTTTGGAGACGTTGCTTCCAATTTTGAGGGACTTTTACCCGACACTGAGATGAAATGACATCTCAAGACCTGTCGCCCAATGAAACCAATAGGGTTTATTAGCATGGACGGTCCGCCTCGCACCGCGGTTCCTGGACAGGCTTAGATCCTCTAAGCGGTTTACTGCTATTCTTCACTTATTTGTCTGTCTATATATGTTTTATCATGATGAGCTGCATAAGCTTAAGCGAATAAAATTTGATTGATTGATTGATTGATTGATTGATTGATTATCTTTCTTATTTCTGTTCAAAGACGACGGTACGGCCCCGCCCATCGGGGCTTGAAGAAATATATGGGCAGCATGATGCTTCCACGAGGAGCTGAATCCGACCCACACACGAGTACTGGTAAACTGCTTAGAGGATCTAAGCCTGCCCAGGCAAGCGGTGTGAGTGTCGGACCGTCCATGCTTATAAACCCTATTGGTTTCATTGAGCGGCAGGGCTTGAGATGTCATTTCATCTCAATGTCGGGTAAAAGTCCCACAAAATTGGAGCAACGTCTTCAAAATGACCTTTACAGTGTTGCTGGGGACGTTAAACCTCAAATCAAACAAACAAATCAAAGACGTCGGTCGTGAGTGCACATTGGCACCGCCTCACTGAATCAGTTCGGACGAGCACCATCAGCATATCGTTTGAATCTTGATCGATTGATTGTTTTTCTTATTTCTGTTCAAAGACATCGGTCGTGGGTACTCATTAGCACCGCCTCAATGAAACGGTTCGAACGAGCACCATCAGCCTATCTTTTAAGTATGCATAAGAATAGTATCACATATGTTCATCAGTAAACATGCTAAAAATGCCCTATGTCACACAGATGTTTGATCGTAATGAAAGATGAAGACAAATGATTTTATTTGCTTCTGATGCAACTGCCGGGTGATAAAGTAACAAGTACGTTTTATGGAAATAACAAAACTCTTTATAGGTACAATTTTCTGGGTTAGCAGTTATACACATTGCTATAATATTTCTCCTCAAAAGCGTGGATTGTGGGTACTCGTTAGATCCGCCTCAATTGAATGGTTGTATCGAGCACAGACATTATATGTTTGGTCCCATTACTGTAATATTTGCGAGTATTATCGATTTCATGCTCAGCATAGTTGAGCATGAAACATTTTTATTACTTAGGGGCAAGATTATATGAAAGAAGCAATTTCATCCCACGAGTGTGTTTGATAAGTGTATCCAAATAAGCAATAAATAAATTAATACAACAGAAAAAGTAAACGCTCAGTTTTTCGAAATAGAAGAAAGAATCAAAGTAACGACGTTGATTCGTTATACTGTGACGCGGCAAAGTACGTAGTTCGACTCTTCATTCTGTGTACATGTCAATTCGCTCTATGCTTGAAGGAAATAGATGGGCTGCATGATGCTTCCACGCAGAGCTGAATCCAGCCCGCATACTAGTACTGGTAAACCGCTTAGAGGACCTAAGCCTGTCAGGAACCGCAGTGCGAGGCGGACCGTACATGCTAATAAACCCTATTGGTTTCATTGGGCGACAGGGCTTGAGATGTCATTTCATCTTAATGTCGGGTAAAAGTCCCACAAAATTGGAAGCAACGTCTCCAAAATGACCTTTACAGTGTTGACGGGGACGTTAAACCTCAAATCAAACAAACAAACAATGCACATCTTACGTAATCCGGTTTCAAAGACTATCCTAATCCAAGCTGTTAAGCTATTTTCGATTTTTGCCCTCAATCAACTTTTTGGGAAATATAATGTATGGCATTCCCGATTTTGTTTTCTGTCGGATTCAGTAATAATAATAATAATAATAATAATAATAATAATAATAATAATAATAATAATAACAACAATAATAATTCATCCAACGCTGGTGTGGATGTACCTGTATATGGAAATAGTGTAGACCCTAATTGGGTGAAATAGTGACAAGTGAAGATAATAAAAAAACATGTAAGGAAATAATACACACACACGGTCGCGCACTTTATATTGTAAATTGGAATTTACAAAAATATACATTATTTTTTCATTTTTCTGCCCATAAACGTAGTTTGTGGCCACTCGTTAGATCTGTCTCACTGGGGCGGCTGTAACGAACACCTACAATCTAAATTTGGATTGAGATGAAAACATTACTTTTCATCTGAAAACTACGTTCTAATGATGTGACAGATGAAATTTCAGCACTCGGGTGACAATAAAATTTTCCGCGACAAATAAATAAATAAATAAATAAAACATTTAGTACAACGGAAAAACCACTTTATCCAAATCGGACAACACAAATACCGACATTTTCCTATAGGTTTCTTTTGCCGTGACGCGTCTCAGTATGTACCTGTCATTCCGCTACCTAATGCCCTGCAGGTAACCGCACATCTTCTGAATACCGCCCCGTGTAATCCGATATCAAAGAGCTGCCTTGTTCAATATACAAGTTCTCCATCAACACGTTTGTGGGAAAAATAAGCAGGAAATAACCAGCATAGTAACGTTGTTGAGTTGAATAATAATGTATTAAAAAATCAAAATACACCATGTTTTAATAATATTTTTAAACTACACAACACCCCACGTGTGTGTGTGTGGGGGGGGGGGGGGTGGGGGGGTGGCGGGGGGGGGGATGGGTGTTAAATCATTCGCATATGCAACTCGCAGTGGTGAACATATATGACGTACGTATCATCGTCATCACCATCATCATCATCATCATCGTCATCATCATCATCATCATCATCATGTGTGACCACCGTCATAATCATCATCATCATCATCATCATCATCATCATCATCATCATCATCATCATCATCATCATCATGTGTGACCAGCGAGGATAAAGCCTAAACTACGCACATATAAACACATTCTACTAGGGAACCATTGGTTACACATGTGGTCGGTCTCGGTGACCCGGTCTGATGATCACAGAGCAGTGGGTTCTATCCCCGACGGGCCCTGTAAAATTCTTTCGTGGTGATTGATCCTGAAATATCCCTCGCTTCCACCGATTCTAAAGGGCAAGATGCAACTTTCTGGTGATATAATGTGTAATGTGCTGATCAAATGGTGTTGGTCCAGGAAACAATAAGTGGCTTAGAAACTGACTGGCCGGCTCGATATGACCTTAATATAGCTAACTGGAGGGTAACAGCGAAGCATGCGAAAGCCTAGGAATACGCAATCTGATATTAGTTTTCCCTAAAACAAACTGGAACACTTGCTTTATGCAGACCTCGGAAGCATAGTCTAATGCGCGTCTGACTGGTGATCAGGGTTTGCGAGTTCGGTACCTGCCGGCCGGGCAACATTAATTCGTGGGTCTGTAGCAGTCTGACGCGCGTCTGACTGGTGATCAGGGGTTGCGAGTTCGGTACCTGCCGGTCGGGCAACATTAATTCGTGGGTCTGTAGCAGTCTGATGCGCGTCTGACTGGTGATCACAAGTTGCGAGTTCGGTACCTGCCGACCGGGCAACATTAATTCGTGGGTCTGTAGCACAGTCTGGTGCCCATCTGACTGGTGATCAGATGTCGCGGGTTCGGTACCCGCTGGTCGGGCAACATTAACTCGTGGATCTGTCGCACAGTCTGGTGTGCGTCTTGTTGGTGATCAGGAGTCGCGGGTTGGTACCTGCCGGTCGGACAACGTTAATTCGGGGACCTGTAGTACAGTCTGATGTACGTCTGACTTTTGATCAGGTGTCGTGGGTTCGGTAGCTGCCGGTCGGGCGACATTAATTCGAGGATCTGTAGCTCAGTCTGATGCGCGTCTAGCTGGTGATCAGGGGTCGCAGGTTCTGCAAGCCGGGCAACATTCTTACTCCTTTTCCAAAAACATAGATTGTGGGCACTCGTTAGAACCGTCTGACTGATGCAGTGTTACCAGACTGTTGGTCAGGTGTCGCGGGTTCGGTAGCTGCCGGTCGGGCGACATTAATTCGAGGATCTGTAGCTCAGTCTGATGCGCGTCTAGCTGGTGATCAGGGGTCGCAGGTTCTGCAAGCCGGGCAACATTCTTACTCCTTTTCCAAAAACATAGATTGTGGGCACTCGTTAGAACCGTCTGACTGATGCAGTGTTACCAGACTGTTGGTCAGGTGTCGCGGGTTCGGTAGCTGCCGGTCGGGCGACATTAATTCGAGGATCTGTAGCTCAGTCTGATGCGCGTCTAGCTGGTGATCAGGGGTCGCAAGTTCTGCCAGCCGGGCAACATTCTTACTCCTTTTCCAAAAACATAGATTGTGGGCACTCGTTAGGACCGTCTGACTGATGCAGTTTTACCAGAACCTGCAATCTATGGAAAATGTGACAATTTTGCACTCTAAAAAAATGTTAGTGGATATAATGGTATCAGACCGGTTGACATAGTGAATGAAACAAAAACCAAAAAAAAAAAAAAAAAAAAAAAAACCGGACAGTTTTCCGACGTTAAAAAACATTGATATTTGTTTGATATTTTATCAAACATAGTGTTTGGTGTTCGGTAAAAAGTACCCACAATCTATGTTTTAATTTCTAAATTAGCAAAAACGAAGAAAATATTGTAGATCCCTGTAACCCCCAACCTTTATCTCAACGATGTAGCATGCTAAGGAGCACTCATAATCTGTGTTTCGAGCAAAAAAGATGGTTATTAAGGCGATGCTATCGACTTTACACAATTCATGATTTCCACAAAACCAACGCACAAACCGTATTGAGGCTTCACGTTAGATCCGCCTCTATGAACAGCACGAGAATTATCTTATGTCATACACGGTGAAGAGTGTGTGTGTGTGTGTGGGGGGGGGGGGGGGTTAGAGAGTAGTTGATAACAATTTAGGATAAACGTCTCCATTTCTCCGAAAAAAAATGTTGTGGATATAAATAGGTTTTGCCTCACCGAGGCAATTCAAATCACTACCCCTTAATCTCACATTTAACTAGAGTTCTGCATGTCAGAATGCTCGTACTCGAAATAAACGAAAATAGCAGACTCGGTTTTACTGAGTCTGTTCATGACCAGTACTGATCTGTTTGTTTGATTTGAGGTTTAACGTCCCCGTCAACACTGTAAATGTCAATTTGGAGACGTTGCTTCCAATTTTGTGGGACTTTTACCCGACATTGAGATGAAATGACTTCTCAAGCCCTGTCGCCCAATGAAACCAATAGGGTTTATTAGCATGGGCGGTCCTCCTCGCACCGTGGTTCCTGGACAGGCTTAGATCCTCTAAGTGGTTTACCGGCACTAGTGTGCGGGCCGGATTCAGCTCTGCGTGGAAGCATCATGCAGCCCATATATTTCTTCAATGACCAGTACTGAAATGTGAAAAACCGCTTACAGGATCTATGCCTGACCAGCCAAAGTGGTTCGAGGCTGGCCGTCCCTACATATAAACCATTTTTGTTTCTTTGGGCGACAGGGCTTGAGATGTCATTTCATCTCAATGTATGGTCAAAAAAAAAAAAAAAAAAAACACACACACACACTCATAATTGGAATCCATGCCTCAAAAATAAAATAGTGTTTAAGGTGGCGTAAATTCAAAATATCAGAATTTTCACGAGTGCGAAGCGTGAGTGAAAATTCTGATGTTTTAGACAAAATTTGTTTGGCATTTATGAAAAAAGAATATTGAAAAAGTAGTCCGGGCTGCCACTGTGAAGATATCGCGATCATATTAATTGTTCACATTATGAACATACCGTGTTTTCACGACATCATGAAAACAAGCCTATATTATTTTGAGCCCTTAAACCAAACCTTTATATAATATAACTGGAATTTACAGGGGTGTACATCATCGCGTGAAAAGGCCTTGAAATGAACACCCCCTTAAACCTCAATTTATATCGAGAAAATGGGGGTGAACGGGGGTATACATTATTGTTTCTTATTTCTGCTCAAGACATAGGTTGTGGGTGCTCGTTAGAACGTTCGCATTGAGGCGGTTCTAACGCGCACCCACAACCTATATTTGCAGCATAAATGAAAAATATCACGGATTTTCATTAGAAATGTAGCCAGTTTGGAGATCTGAAAAAAAAATCCACTATGTCGTACGGGTGTGTTATTGTGATATTTCTTCTTAATTCTGCTTATAACATAGATGGTGATTACTCGTTAGAACCGCCTCACCGAGGCGACTCTAACGAGTTCTCACAATCTATGCTTTGAGCAGAAATAAAAAATTTAATACTTTTCTTAGATTTTTGGTAAAATTTTCAAAAAACGAAAGTGCGTGTTTTTGTAATGAGGTGAAGCAATGATATTTATTTGTTTCAGATATAAATTGATTTCGCGGCTTAGTATATTATAAAAATATAAATGAAATATTTTCACCGCTGAAATATAAAAAAGAAAAAATATTAACGTGTGTCTGATTCTGACAGTTCAAATACAATTTATTTTTGTTCCATTACGAAAACAAGCCTAATCAAATAAATTGAAAACTTCTACTCTACAACAAAATTGTAAATTTTGGGATACAAGTTCTGATATTTTTGTCAAAATTTCTACTCAAAACAGTGATTGTGGGTACTCGTTAGAACCGCCTTGGCGATGCGGGTTTAACGTTTACCCACAGTCTATATTTGAGTAGAAATAATGTAAAATAATTAACCCTGTCAAGCCAAGTTTTTCAATACAAAAGTGGTTTTAAGAGAGTCAAATTTATAAAGGCGTGTTTTCGTGATGATTGAAGAAGACATCTGTCATCGAATGTTAATTTGATGACGGATAATTATTGAGATCACATTTACTGAAAAATCATGTTAAATGTCAAATTCATTGCATATTTTTTTTGTTGTTGTTGTTTCCTAAAATATAGCGGCCGTACGTAATGGGTGAGAACAATAAATTCCCTCACAAAAAGCAGTCGAAAACTAAAGAAAACAGAGCATTCTCGGTTAATGTTTTGTCCATGTATGAAAGGTTTTTATGTAGTTTGTTTTTCACCGGCAAGCATTGAACCCGCGAATCTGGATCAACAGTTAAACGCGCATCCGACTGAGCTACAGAATCCGGAAACACATTTTCTTTCTGTCAAACACAATTTCCTGTTTATTGCAGGAGATCCTCTTCACCTTAAAATCATTTCGCTATTATTTTTTATCTATTTTCTGTTTCATAATAAAAATAATCAAAATAATAACAATAAATAATAATTGTTATTATTATTTATTTTTATTAATTATTATTAATTATCATTATTATTATTATCATTAAAGTGAGTCTGCGGGATTTTTATTGGTTAACGAAAAAAAAAAAAAAAAGCATATTAAACCAGAAACGGTTTCCATGACAGCGTTTTCCGAACGCTAATGTGATTGGTTGATATACGAAACGCTTGAAACGTTTCAGAAACGATGATCTGATTGGCTGAAAATGTAAACGATCGTTTAAGCGTGGTCTCAACGCTGCGTTTTCAAATCGTTGAAAAGAGTTTTGCATCCGTTTCCGTGGACAACAAAAACTAAATCGTCACTGTAATCTATGCTACTCAGTCATTCCAGAAATCCCCCAACCCCCAAACCACACACACACTTCCGCTGTTTCAATTTGGAATTTCTTATTTCGAAAACACGCCTATTCAAATATACTGATTTTTTTTCACCTTATAAATGAAAATTTTCAGATAAAACTTTCTGTTATTTTTTATATTTCTGCTCAAAACATAGATGATGGGAACTCGTTTGAACCGCCTCTAAAATATGGATTGAGGGTTCACGGTAGAACCGCCTCATAACGAGTACCCAAAATCTATATTATTGGAGCAGAAATAAGAAAAAAGTTAACCCCTGTAATCCCAAGATGTGCTACAAAATGTGAGGCAAGAATTATTTTGGCGTGTTTTCGTCATTGCGATAACATACCCGTTTCGTATGGTACATTTTTTTAATACCTCAAAAAAGGTAATTTTATGATGAAAATTTGTTATTGTTTTCTTATTAATACGCCAAACATAGGTTTTGGGTGCTCGATAGAACCACCTCAATGAGCCGGTTCTAACGAGTACCCACAACCTATGTCTTGGAGCAAAGAAAAATAATGTATACCCCCGTAAACCCCAGTTTTCTCTATACAAAGTGGGGTTTTGGGGGGTGTTCCTTTCACGGACTTGTTCACGTGATGAAATCTATATTTTTGGAGCAGAAATAAGAAAAAAAGTTAACCCCTGTAAACCCCAGATGTACTATAAAAAGTGGGGTAAGAATTATTTTGGCGTGTTTTCGTGATGTGTAAACTAGTGGTATTCTTCTACATGTATCAAAACTCGCCCCCGCCCATCGGGGCTTGAAGAAATAGATGGGCTGCATGATGCTTCCACGCAGTGCAAAACCGATCCTCACACGAGAACTGGTAAACCGCTTAGGGGATCTAAGCCTGCCCAGGCAAAGCGGTGCGAGTCGGACCGTCCATGCTTATAAACCCTTTTGGTTCTTTTGGGCAACAGGGCTTGAGATGTCATTTCATCTCAATGTCGGGTAAAAGTCCCACAAAATTGGAAACAACGTCTCCAAAATGACATGTACAGTGTTGACGGGGACGTTAAACTTCAAATCAAACAAAACGTGTATCAAATCAGTGAACGCAAAGGTGTTGATACAGGTTTTCTCAAACTATTGCTTACGATTATATTGACTGGAAAAAGTTCAACAGTATGTTAATGATTCTGGGCAAAGTACCAATTGTAATTTTGAATAAGAAATAGTGTAAACACGAGCAAACATCACGTGAACAAGTCCGTGAAATGAAGACCCCCCCCCCTTTACCCCACATTATGTATAGAAAACTGGGGTTTACGGGGGTACACATTATTTTTCTTATTTTTGCTCTAAGACACAACCTATGTTGCAGTATTTATGAGTAAAATATCACGGATTATCATCTGAAAAGTAGCCATTTTGGAGATGTGAAAAAATGCACTATGTCGCACGGGTGTGTTATCGCGATTAAGATCAATTTTTTTTGTTTTGGTTTTGCCGTCCTTTGAAGATACTTTTACTTATTCAGAGCCGATCGCTAATCAGAAGCGCGATAAAAAAAAACACCATACCTTCCTTTGCAGAACTTAGCGTCTCACATATGGTTCGAGACAGGCGCGAATCACAGCAGTGAGAAACCTAATGATTAAGAATCAGCTCTCGTACATGTACCCTTTCGGCTACGGAGGCCCGTTTAAAATCAGATTAAATGGGTACAGGTAATACGACAGGTAATGAATATATGCTATTCCTTACTATGCAAAGTATGGCTTTTTTCAGTATTTCTACATGTATTTTACCGGCCCCCGCCCATCGGGGCTTGAAGAAATAGATGGGCTGCATGATGCTTCCACACAGAGCTGAGCGTTTAGAGCAAAAATAATGAAAATAGTGGAAACGAATACCCCGTATCTACTTTATTCCTTTTATCAGGTGGTGGCCTGTTTTTGAGTAGAATTTGCTTCGGAATCACGAGGTAATTAGATATTCATTTCTGTATAAAAGTAATATTCTGTAGGTGCTCTATCAAATTATCAACTGTTCCTGGGCAGGAAATTCCTATGGCTCTTGAAAACTACCCTTTTTGGATAACATTGGTCGCAGTCGGAGGCGGGTGGGGTATTATATATGTTAGGCCAAAAAAAAAAAAAAAATAGCTGCTGTGATTCTGCTAACGTGCTGAAAAATATTTGGTCGGCCGGTAGAAGAAACTTTTTTTTATTATTCTTTTTTTCTCCCGAAAAAAAAAAAAGAAAAAAAAGCAGGGTCGGGCCTGTATTTTGTATGTGTTTTAGTTTTTTGTACATGTATATTGTTAATAAAATTGTCATGTTGAATAAAATTGTCTTGTTGAGACGTGCACTATATGTATTATAATTCATTTAAGATGCTCAAAAAAGTCAGCTCTGTATTTTGGAAGGTACCAAATACCAAAAAACGACAAAAATGTACTTAAAACGCGAAATTACCTACGAAAAATGCAAAGACAACACTGGGTGGGGTCGGAAATTGAAAATGGTAGGGTCGGTGTTTTAATCTTTATTTTGTTCTTTTTTTTTTTTTTTTTTTGGATAAAAAATAGTAGAGTCGGGGTGGGGGTGGTCTGGAGCAGGGTCGGTCGGGTTACATGTAGCGGATTGTTTACAATCGACCCAAATTTACTAAATGGCAAAATCAAAATTCATGCTATTGTCCACGTGGCCATCACTGATTTGGGAAAACCAATATTATGGTTATAAAAACTCGCGCTATTTCTATCGATGTTAAATGTAAGTCAGAGCTATTTAAAGAGTCTGGACAGGAATCGTGTGCTGGGTTTGGCAAACACCGGAATGAGAAGTCTGCTCAGCCGGTTGCACAGGGACTAAACTGTTTGCTTAAATAGTGGTATTTAAGGGATAAATGAAATAGTATAAGAATGCCAGGTTGTTCGCGTAATGAAAAGATAACAATAACAATATCTTAATCTAGGCCACGCTATCATGGACGACATTCGGAACATTCCATTCATAATACTGTTAGAGTCGAGTGTACGAAAAGTAAACACAACCTTTTCGAACTTCTGCTAAGAACTTAAATTTGTTTAAGAACAAAAATGAGCAGCCCAGACTTTCAAAGGTGGTACCGTTATTAGACATACGGCGTAGACACAAATCGGATAGACAGTACATTCCTTCTAATCAGGGTCGGCAATGTTCGCCATATATATACAGCAACAGTTTTGAACATGATTCAGGCCGCACGCGGACTCTGAAAAAGGGAGATGGTTGAGAATATTTTGCAGAGAGTGATAAACTGCATGAGTTTGAGAATTTTCCAAAAAAAGGGGGGGGGGGGGTGCATCTGCACCCCTCCCCACCCTGTGTGCGAGCCTGCATCAACAGATTGTGTGAACTTTTTGTTGAAACATATCGCTGAAGGGGCTCTGTTTCTGGTCGCTGTTATTCAGGAGCTGGGATGCAGTGGTGGAACCGAGCGAGGAGAAGAGAGAGAAAGGGAGAAGAAACTATCACAAACATTGCAGGTACTGATCAGAAGCCATCGATGGATCTACACTGTTTGCAGCTTGATAAAATGTTAAACATGTAATAACTTTTCCAGCACAGATTGTGTTGCATATAAGGTTAAGAGTTATCAATGAAATATTGTTAATTCAGGAAGATGGATTGAAGATACGTGTATACAGAAGGGAAATAATTACATTAACACATGACAAGTTCAGGAAACTGCTGCCATATTCTTTTTACAGACAAAAATTGCGCTGAATACTTTTCTAATAATGAAGCTTTTTAACGAGTACCCACAGTCTACGTTATAAAGCTTGCTATTGCCCGTGCGACTATCGCTAACCATCTGACTGCCGCCGACCCTGAACAAAATCCAGTTTATAGCGTCGATAGTCGCCTCCTTAAGACGTCGGAGCGCTGCGTAAAAAGTAAATTCTAGACTGTGCCCATGCACTTGCCAAACAGTGTATATCTAATCAGACGTCACATAACTGTCTGATCAGGCAACTGTGCTTGTTTAGAACACTGGAATTTAAGGGTTAAATGAACCACGAACCCACAGTTCGATTCTCAGTTCAGGACTATTTTCCCAACCTACACTCAGAGACAATCGACCCAACAGTACTCTCGGTGCTTTAATTTTTAGGCCGTGCAAAAGCATATTTTCATAGATTGTTGTGAGTTTTAAGATGATTAATTTTTTTTATTGTTTCATTTTAGTATGCTTGCAATTTGTTGATATGGTACCAAATTGACATGTACAAACAAAACTGTTGTATGTAATTTGCTTGCATTTCATTTGTGCAATGTCCATGCAGACGTCGAAACGGACAAACAAAAATGTGGAATGCACCCTTAGGATTAGACTGGCTCCAGACGTTTTTGTTTTATATCCATCTCTCTCATTCTTTACATTATTTTATCCTGTTCCTCTTTAATCCAATTTCAAGTTACCTTTCCCTGAACAAAAACCTTTCTTTCTAGCCAAGGGACTGAAGTAAAACAAAATTCTATAAGCTATGCAAGCTTTATGTCCCTTCCAGAAAAAAAGAAAAAGAACGAGAGAGGAGTAAAGAAAGGGTCTGGAGCCAGACTACCTTAGGATGGTCAGACTCTGGTTGATTGGTTCCCATTTATTATAGTCAGGCTGGTTAACAGTCGAACTAAGTCTTAGTTGTGCGCTATTGGTGTGCAAAACATCTTGTTCTTAAACGTTTTCGTGCATACAAGGGCTTTTTGCTGCGTCTGTGCACAGTCTGATGTGTGTCTTTATTTGGCGTGCATGTCCAAAGTCACGTTTGTGCCTGCCGTAGCCCAGTGGATAGATAAGGCTTGGATCATGTCCAAATCTGTTGAATTTTCTTATCAATGAAAACAGGCAGATATAATTTACGATCATCCCAATGTATACCTTGCGTCCTCCAAAAAGGGACATCACGCTGTAGGAAACGGTGCAGGGTCGGTTCGGCGGAGTCTTTATCATGGGCTACACTGCTTGAAATAAACTTATGTTTGTAAATATGTTCTAGAAATGGTTATCCTTTGGAAGCAAGGAATGCACCACAGAACTGGAAAATATGGAGTGTACATGTTTTCTGGGCCAAACTAGCTAGCTTTGGCCAAATAGAAGTGGAGGCAATGATCCGGAATCGATACAATCAACCCAAAGCTCCCATCAGAGACACCGAAGGGAAAGAAACACAAACATTAAACAACAGACCTAATGGAAACATCAATAGCGGAAAGCCAAAAGTACAGTTATTTCCCACAAAATGGCCAATAGACTATCCAAAATAAAATAATATAAGCGACACAAACACCCAAAGACAAACCATAACAAAAAATAAACCGCGACAGAAGAACCGCCTTGGAACGGTCAGCGGAATTGTTTTAAAAGGAACCTACCCTAAATTATTAGTTGAGGAGATTCTATGATTCATATATTGGTAATACTGTATGTACATGTTGTATAATATAACTTATGAGCAATGTAACAGTTTATACAAATAAATAAATGTTTTCGATTAGCATAATGCATGAATTTATCATATGGCGTCGCGTCTGAGAATGGAATACATGTAACGCCATGTTATATATTCGATAATTCACTAGTGGATTAAATATGCAAATTAGTTAAATACGCCCCGTAACGTAACATGTACGACGTCATTAACAACGCCGAGTTTACTAATGACGGAATAGTGTCATTTCTATAAAACAATCGTAAATAAAATGCGTTTTAAATGTCATATGATTAATTGAATCTTTCATTCGTGCTCATTTATTATTGAATTTATTAAACTCGTTGAGGGATAAAATGCTCGGCTTTCATGTATTATTAAATGTATTAAACTCGTTGAGGAAAAGGGATAAAATGCTCGTCAAAGCCTCGCATTTTATCCCTTTTCTTCAACGAGTTTAATAAATTCAATGATACATGAATTCTCATGTAAGATCCTCTATATCCTACGTCAATATTCAGCAATTAACAAATAATCAAAGCAAAAACAACCGGGTCCAGTTGTTCAAAGCATCGTTAGCTTAACGAGCTCGTCAGTGGTCAAATTGTTAACTGTTCATGCAATATCTAATCATGCTAATATAGTGTTCTTTTTTTGCCGAAAAAATGAGAGCAGCTTTTGTATTTGCAAAAGCTGCTCAGTTTTTTTCCGCAAAAATATTAGCATATTTGTTATATTAAATTATCAAAATGTTAACGATATGTTAACTAACGACGTCGTTAGTTTTGAACAACTGGCCCCTAGCCTTCATATACTATGCAAATTGATAAAATCTTTTTCATTACGAAAAAATTACGACAACACAACTATAAGAAATTTAGAGGATCTTACATGAGTGTTCATGTAAACTTCAATTTATTAAACGAGTTGAGGAAGAGGGATAAAATGCGAGACCTCGGCGAGAATTGTATGCATTTTCCTCGACGAGTTTAACAAATTCAATACTACATGAGCAGGAATGCAAGATTCTATCTATCACATGCCATTTTAAACGCATTTAATTCACGATCTATGTACATTGTGTACTTATACATGTAAAAAAACAAATGATGACAACTATGGGCGGATAACATTAACTAGCGACATTCAATGCTGTTTCCACTTTATGTTGGTGCGGCGTCTGTCATGATCTACTTTGTTTGCTTAAAAAAGTACACGTACAAGACCAGGCTCTGTGGCATTTTTTCCAGACAATCGACCCATTAATGTTGTCAGTGCTTTGATTAAGACCGCGCAACTAGCAGTTTAGCAATACGACATCCGCCGTCGGTTCAAGTGCAAATACATCAAAAACACAATGACACGCTGAACAAGAGTTATGTCACAAGTGACATGTTTGCCAAAGTTCAAAGAAACCGTAATCCATATTTAGTAAATTAAATTCTGCTTCACACAAGGCGGTGCTAAGCGAATGTCAAAATAAGTCTATTCCACTGAAATCCCGCATTCTTCAGATTTGCGATTCATATTCAAAAATGTTATTAACTCTGCGCTAGTTGTCTGAAAGTTTCGGCCAATCAACTGAGAAGGAATAGCCACGCAATCATACCGCCGAAAGAGAGTTCACCACTTTGCGACAGAATTTCGGCGCGTCTTTGATTTTTGTTGCAAACATCACCACATGTGCGACGGGGAGAAGTCTAATTGCTATACTTCTGGATGCGTGGTTGTACATGAGGATTACACCTCTATGTGAGATTATTCTTGTTTCTTTTAGTCTGAAATTAGCGTTGTTTTTATGAAATACCTTCAGTCTTATTTATGCCTCAAACAAAGATTGTACGCCCTTCATTTAGGCGGTTCTTTGAGGTGGTTCTAATGAGCACCAGCAAACTACGTTATCCACAACCTACGCTTTGAGCGCAGTGAATCCTACTTTTCTCTATAAAAAGTGTTGCGTCAAAGGTTACTTATTTATTCCATGGTTGTTTGCATCACGAAAACACGACTATATAATTTTGACCCCTCTAGAACACAGTATCCAGACTCGCTGTACCATCCATCGGATGTAGATGGTGTATAAACAATGATTTCTAACACTCGTGTTTGACCAGAAGTCGGAATTCGCCACGATTTAATTCGTTTTCTGACATATATTGCGTCATTTATGATGATTTACCTTCGTTAGCCTCTATGAGCTAACATAAATGCTTATTCCTTTGTTTTTGTGATTGTTCTGTCTGGTACAACGATAAACTCATTGTCGTGACGTGAGTTTTTGTGATACACAGAACTTTTGACATCCAGATTTTTGTTGTTCAAAACACAAGTGTCGTTTTGTTATTTAAATCAGCAGTCTGTAGATTAATAACACTGCCCGCTAGTCCTAGTATTTTTATCAAATTTCTAACAAATAAGCCGAAAATGGCTTTAAAACAATGTCACTGGACAATCTATACACTGTACTCCTAACTCCGTTTTTAGTGTACCCCTAACTAAGCGACTGTGATGAATTACTGTATCCCTAACTGCAGCCCCTGCATTGTTATGGTAATACTTTCACAAGAACACGATACCCTTGTAAGACACCTTGTTACTCCATAGTTTTAGTTTTTATGATAAACCGGAATGTCTTGAAGAACATAATGACTACTTTATAGGGTGCCAAGACTATTAAAGTGCTTTTGCGAAGTGTGTTTTATGAGAAAAAATGTGTTACCGTTCTTTGAGAAGGACTCAACAACCACACATCGGTGTGACAGTACATTGTCATATTTCCAAACTTGTTTTTTTTCTGATGAAAATGAGCAGGCCACTTTTGATTTTCTTTAAACTTTGCAGACTCAACATAGGATGTATTTGCTGTAATATGGTGAAATGTCAGATCCGCAGTTGTAATGCCATTGGCTCTATGAGCTACCAAAGTGGGTGGGGTTAATTCTACCCCATTAAGAGACCTGTGGTTCTTACGCTATTATCTCTAGCACAAAGCATCCTGGCGAGTGGATCTTTTAGTATTGTTTAGACCTTTATAGATGCTAAACATAATGTATGTGTTTTTGTGGAAAAACTCTTCACTTTACCATTATACGCACTTATAAGTCGTACCTAAATATCAGCTAAATTTACTGACGGTCTTTTCGCAAAACCACAACGTAAGTTTATTTCCATAGCTATTGCAAAAGTACTTGACAGGGATAATTGAGATATAATAGGCATTGCCATATTATGAGCATTTCTTTCTTCTGTAATTACTTATAGAGTTATCTGCTCCTGAATCCATTTTTGTCATATTTTCTGTCATATTTAAAATCAATAAATATATGCCAAAATGATTCTTCAAAACAGTCAAAAACTCAGCAAACAATGGTTTTCTGTCAATCTAATGAAGCTATAAGGTCATTTGTAAATATCTTTTTTAATAATGACTAAAACAATATTGGTGGGTTAAATACACCCCTTTGCTATTTCTACTGCAAAAATTCCTTGGCTGTTTGTGAACTCATCTTCACAAATCATACTAGTAAAGAGTAAGCACTAGCGCACACTATACTTTATGGTAGAAACAATAACTGTTCACATTCGTTACACCAGAAATGTCTAGCAATAAAGAAATTGATATTTTATTGGATGACAACACTTATTATGCCCCCGGAATCGAGATTCTGGGACCAAATAATTTTTTGTTCTGTTTGTCTGTCTACAAAAAGCTTAACATTGGGCATAACTTTTGAATGGTAATAGATAGAGCTTTCACATTTCACTTATGTATACCTTATAACGAGACCTTTCCAGTGGTACCATATTTTTGATCTCGTGACCTTGACCTTGATCTCTGACCTAACAGCTTTAACATTGGCCATAACTTTCGATTGGTAAGCTTTCATATTTCACGTGTGCATTCCTTGTCACAAGACCTTTCTAGTGGTACCATAATTTTGACCTCGTGACCTTGACATGTGACCGACTGGTAAGTGATAGGGCTTTCATATTTCAAATGTGCATTCCTTGTCACAAGACTTTTCTAGTGGTACCATAATTTTTGACCTCGTGACCTTGACCTTGATGTTTGACCTACTTTTTAAAAACTTTATCATAGTCCATAACTTTCGACTGGTAAGTGATAGGGCTTTCATATTTCACATGTGCATTCTTTTTCACAAGACCTTGCCAGTGGTACCATATTGTTTGACCTTGTGATTTTTACCTTGACGTTTGACCTACTTTTTAAAACTTTTAACATTGGCCATAAGTTTCGATTGGTGAGTGATAGGGCTTTCATTTTTCACATGTGCATTTTACGTCACAAGACCTTTCCAATGATGTCTTAATTTTTGACCTTGTGACCTTGACCTGAACATTGGTCATACCTTTCGATTGCTTAGTGGTATTGCTTTCATATTTAATATGCTCTGTCCTGGGGCATCAGTGTTTCACAAACACATATTGTTTTTACATGAGTTTTTATATTTATTCTTTTTCTCTACATCACATTCTATTAAAAGTAAATAGCCTCGATAGCTCAGTGGCTAGTGCGTTCGACTTAAAATCGAAAGGCTGTTGGTTCAAATCCGGCCACCAAAACAATGATGGCATTGGCGAAAAGTCCTCACAAGCTGCAGGGCAAAGTACTAAAATATGGTTGGGATAAAAGACGTGTTGTATGGGAAAGGGTATATATCAGCTAAAAGAAGCTCAGTCTTACACAGATGAGCATTTAGATGAGAATGGGCAGCATGAAATATTGATGCATAAAGAAAAGTAAGGTATATTTAAAGCCCAGATTCTTTCCCGGCATACTTCCAGCAAACCTTAATAGTTTATGGATGTAGTACAGTCAAGGATTAAATCCCATTAGTGGAAGGTACTGTCGGTGCCGAAGTGGGGCACGCATAGTTGGTTGCTATGCACATATAGCATCTGCACTCTAGTACTTAAGTTTCTTTAGACACAATACAGAAAATAATGGCGCTAAACTTAACAGAGCTCACATAGACCACGTCGCAGATGCAGTCATAGACACTTGGAGTGCATCAAGTGTGTCTGATGAAGATGAATAGAAAGGATAAATGGTTACCGGGTATATACATAGCACTAAATTCATTTGTAACAGTAACATCCTTCTCGAGAACATGATAGAAGAAAAAAGCACAAAGGGGTGATTAAAACGTGAAATAAAAGACACACAACAAATGTAACACACAAAGGGGACATCAACAGGCAAAGTATTACATAAACCATATCAGAACCACTGCCTTAGAATGGTCGGTTGCACAGACTACCAGTGGAATGGAGGACCCCCCTACGTCCAGCCAACATTCAGCATGGGTTCAGATATAAAATATTGAATGCTTGTTTCGTTGACTGGATTTCTACTATAACTGTCGCTGTCTGAATCAGGATCTGTGTAGTGACTCTGCTTCCTGTCAGATTCCCTAAGCAATTGTTGGTCAGCCAAAACTGATAATCTATTAATCTACTGTCAAAATCACTTGATAGGTATATTCATAAACAAGAGGCCCATGGGCCACTATGCTCACCAGAGCTCAGGTGGGCACTGCCCAATTGCAGCCATGTATTTTAACATGATATCATTTTAATCTGCCAAATGAACCCCCATATCCAAATGAGCACCCATGTGGACTCAGTATATGAAACATTAGGCCTTTTATGAAGTAGAGGGGGTGGGGCATGGACCCAATGGAGCCCTGGTTGGTGTCACTAAATGTGTCTTATCACAAAGAACAAGAATATATATGGTTTAGCAGTGGGGATCTGCATGGCTGGAGATATAAGCGGAGGGGTTGGAGCATGCCCTGTCGTTCCCAGGAAAGCCCAAGATTGTTGTCCCTAAATGTGTCTTATCATAAGGACCAAGTATATATATGGTTTAGGGGTGGGAATCTGAACGGTATCCAAGATATCCTTTCATGAAGTGGAAAGGAGAGGACTGGCCCCTGCGGACACCCCTACAGTAGGTGTGCTAATAATAAGGAACAAGAACATATATGAATATGGGGTGGGGATTTGAATGGTTTCTGAAATATATGGCCTTTTATGAAGTGGAAGGGTGGGGCACATTCCCTCAGCACAAAGAGACCCCCAAGTTGGTGTGACTGAATGAGTCTTATCATAAGGAACAAGAATATATATGGTTTAGGGGTGGGGATCTGAACTATTTCTGAGATATGTGGCTTTTAATGAAGTCAAGAGGTGGAGCAAGGCCCGGGCATGCCCCGGGGACTCACAAGCTGGTGTTATTGAATGTGCCTTATCATAAGGAAGATGAATATATATGGTTTAGGGGTGGGGCTCTGAACAGTTTCTGAGATAAAAGGCATTTTGTGAAGTGCAGGGGTGGGGCAAGGCCCAGGGATCTGAACAGTTTCTGAGATATATGGCCTTTTGTGAAGTGAATAGGTGGGGCATGGCTCCGGCGCACCCCGGAAGACCCCCAATTTGGGGTCAATGAATGCGTCTTATCAGAAGGAGCAAGAATATATATGGTTTAGGGGTGGGGACATGGCCGGGGGACCCCCAGTTTGATGTCACTGAATGGGTCTTATCATAAGGAACAAGAGTATATAGGGTTCAGGGGTGGGGATCTGTATGGTTTCCGAGATATTGGGCCTTTTATGAAGTGGAGGGGGTGGGACATGGCCTCGGCGCATCCCGGAGGACCTCCAGGTTGGTGTCAATGAATGCGTCTTATCAATAGAAACAAGAATATATATGGTTTAGGGGTGGGGATCTGAATGGCTTGCAAGATATATGGCCTTTTCTGAAATGAACGGGGTGGGGCAATGGCCCCGGCATAACCTGGAGGGCCCACAGGTGGGTGTCACGGAATGCGTCTTATCACAAGGAACAAGAATATATATGGTTTGGGGGTGGGGATCTGAATGGTTTGCAAGATATATGACCTTTTCTGAAAAGAAGGTGGTGGGGCATGGCCCCGGCACAACCTGGGGGACCCACAGGTTGGTGTCACTAAATGCGTCTTATCACAGGGAACAAGAATATATATGGTTTGAAGTTGGGGATCTGAACGGTTTGCCAGATATATGGCCTTTTCTGAAAAGAAGTGGGTGGGGCATGGCCCCAGCACAACCTGGGGCACCCTCAGGTTGGCATAAAAGCATATGGCTGAAAGAAGTTTACTCAAGGAACATTTCTATAAAAAATTGTCAAAATATCTGCAACGGCTTGGCAGTAAAAGTCATTTTTCAATATTCCCCATTAAAAGTTAATGGAAACTCTTAAGTTGCCATAGCAACCAATCTAAAAAGCCGAATTCCATAAAAAACACAAAACCCGTTGAGGCTAATATGGAGAATTTTTTTCAGTAAGTCTCAGCCTCATAGAGCATATGGTTCGTGAGGAGATGATTTTTAAGTATTTTTTTTTTCTATTTTTTTGCATTTTGGTTTCCATGGCAACCATTAAAATTGAGCAGTAGGCCTAAAATCATATGGTAGATACTAGATTGCTTAAGGAACATTTCTATGAAAGTTTTGTTCCAATATCTGCAAAGGCTTGGCAGTTAATGCCATTTTTCAATTTTCCCCATTATAAGTCTATGGGAGCTCTAAGTTGCCATAGCAACCAAATTAAAAAGCTGATTTTCATAAAAAACACAAACTTTCAATCCCCCAGCCCAAGGATGCTACAGATAAAATTTGGGCTGAATCGGTCCAGTGGCTTCAGAGAAGAAGATGTTTGAAAGTGTTGACGTCAGACGACGACAGACGACAGACGACGACGACAACGACGACGACGCCGGACAACTGCCTATCCTATAAGCTCCCCCGGCGCCTTCGGCTCTGGTGAGCTAAAAAGCACCTAACAGTTGGTCGACCATGTATGTGGTGTCAAGAGTTAAATGAAAGGCTCAAAGAGTACCAGAGGCTATCGAAGGCTCCAAAATGACAGAGGGACAGAGTAAGGAAGTGCTTGAAGGGCTCTGCAAGCAATCATTTCTTGGTTTACCTGAAAGCATATATGAAGCCTAAACTGTGACGGCTGGGGAATCTGGACAAGATGAACCACAATTTTCTACTAACCACTTTGGCTGAAGTTCCAAATACATGTAAAAGGAACTGAAAAGCTTCAAAATAAATGCTGTGATATAATGCAAGATTTATTAAGTCTAGCAATATTTCGATGTTATAGGTAGGTATGACCTAAAAGGAGACTTATTCTAAAGATTATGAGAAAGTTTTGGTTTTTCTAACTTCATCTAAATTGTCAGTAAGATAGATTTATGAAGAAGAGTTGACATAAAGCCAAGGAATTTTTGCAGCAGAAATAGCAAAGGGGTGTATTTAACCCACCCGTATTGTTTAAGTCATTATCAAAGAATATATTTACAAATCGCCTTATAGCTTCATTAGATCGACAGAAAATCATTGTGTGCTGAGTTTTTGACTGTTTTGAAGAATCCTTTTGCCATATGTAAATAGATTTTAAATACGACAGAAAATATGACAAAAATGGATTCAGTGGCAGATAACTCTATAAGTGATTATAGAAGAAAGAAATGCTCATAATTTGGCAATGCCTATTATATCTTAATTATCCCTGTCAAGTACTTTTGCAATAGCTTTGGAAATAAACTTATGCTGTGGTTTTGGGTAAAGACGGTTAGTAAATTTAGCTGAAATTTAGGCTGATTATAAGTGAGTATAATGGTATAGTGAAGAATTTTTCCACAAAAACACATACATTATGTTCAACATCTATAAAGGTCTATCCAATACTAAAAAAGACCCACTTGCAAGATGCTTTGTGCTAGAGATAATAGCGTAAGAACTAAAGGTCTCTCAATGGGGTAGAATTACCCCACCCACTTTGGTTGCTCAAAGAGTCAATAACATTACATCTGCGGATCTGAAATTTCACCACATTACAGCAAATAGGCCTGGTTCCTACGGTATTTGGTGTTGTTTACTTTTGATGCCCTTATTTGAGCTGAAACTGTCGCAGGGGTAAAGAATTTATCTTTATTATGAGACACTATACCGGAGTGTATTTATAGAAAAAGTGTTAATGAGCAATACTCACGACGGTCCTCACAAGACGGCCATTTTTATTTCGCCATCGCCGATAGGTCCATCAAACTGCTGACCTCTGAATCTGAGTTTTAACATGGGAATGCCAAATGGGTTATGTTTACACAAGTTGAGGGCGAACTAGTTGCCTTAATCTGCCTTAGTGCAAAAGCCAAATGACGTCTAAGAAAACCTAAGTCCTAGTTGCTTTTGTGGTTACCTCTGAATATGCTGCCCGAATCAAGTTCGTCTCTGACGGTGATACCGAGATATTGGCTGGATTGAAATGCCTCAAAGTGTGCTGATGTAGTTAATAATTGAACTTAATCTGCTTGTCAGGAACATGTCCACAATGAACTTCATCTGCCCACCGTGCTAGTCGGTCCAGATGATCTTGTAAAACATGACTGTCAGGAGTATATATTCCTATACCACTGACACTTGAGCCTCAACCCTTGAATAACTTGCTCAAATACAACACCTGTGTATCAATAAACCTCACAGTGTATGAAAACATCGAAAAACACCAATTTTCTACTCGTAACACCTTTCCCTATCAATTCCTCTTTCCTCCACTATTCTAACCCCCCCCCCCCCCCCTTCCCCTCTTCCTTATTGCAGAAACTATTTCTGCTTTGTTTTCACTTGAAGCATCATCACATTTTGTTTTGGAAATTTACGGTCCAGACAATAGCATTTAGGTCATATCGACCAGGTCAGTTTATCTAATCACACCTTATGGACAGACCAATGATGGTGATGATTAACATTTATCTTCTATTTTAAGAAACACTAAATTTGTATAGATGAAATAAAATTGTAATCCTCTATAATTAGATGATATATTTTAAAAACTAATGAACGTCCGTATTTTTACCATATTGCTTTTCATACTGTCCGTATTCCGTACTTTCCCTACCTCGTCTGTATTTACCCGGACCTACACTGGTAGCATTTCATCGTAGTTACAAGGCTAATAGATGCCTTAAAGATTGAATTCAGACACCAAGGTCCAGCGAAGATGATGAATAAGTATAAAAGCCAGTACCCGGTTTCTATCTCACTAAAAGCGACGGCAATGACATACGCAAACTTGACATGTAAATTTCGTTCGTATTTACCAAAATTGTCCCTATGTCTTGGAGCAGAAATAAGAAAATAATGTATACCCCTGCAAACCCCGTTTTTCTCTATATAAAGTGGGGTTTACAGGAATATTCGTTACACGGACTAAAATGTCGTTTTACTTTTCTCTAAAACTAGCATTTTCAAATGAAATGTCTTATTTCTATTCCAAGTTTATATCGTGGGTGTTCGTTAGAACCAGTGCGCCCCCGCCCATCGGGGCTTGGAGAAACAGATTGGGCTGCATGGTGCTTCCATGCAGAGCTGAAACTTACCACACATAAATACTGGTAAACCGCCCCAGGTAAAGTGATGTGAGTCAGACCGTCCAATGCAAATAAGGTTTTTGGTTTCATGGGGCGGCAGGGCCTGAGATGTCATTTCATCTCATTATCGGGTAAAAGTCACACAAAATTGGAAGCACCGTCTCCAAAATGACCTAAATAGTGTTTACTGGTACGTCAAACCACAATTCAACCAAACAAACCATCGTTAGAACCGGTGCAAACGAGTACCAACAATATATGCTTATCATAAAAAATAAGGAAAACAATGTATACCCCTGTAAACCCCACCTTTCTCCTTATAATGTGGGGTGTACATGGTTGTTAAGCTGATCGAAACTAAACTAATCGAAATGATTAAATTTTCACATAAAACCTTAGACAGGACCTCCACTTGAATCTTTTATTGCATTTGGTGGAAGTGTAAAATTGCTCTCCGATGGTCCCCGGTGGCGCTTGCTGAGGCGAATACGGCTCCACAACCGTCCCTTTCGTACCTGAACTCCATTCCATGATTATACTTACGAGCCTTACTGTGTTGTAGCAAATACGACTGATAGCGGAATGTTGCTGGACACATTTGGCATTTCAATTCAAGAACTTTGTGATGCGATGCCAAGTGTCCCCTATAATTCTATTAAGACGTGAATCCTTTTGAATGGGCCTCCATGGCCTAGTGGACAAGAGCGCTGACTCTTATTCGTAAGGTCTCTCACTGCTGTGGGTCGAGTCACATGTGAAAAGCCAAGTTCTGCAACGGAAGGTCAGGTAGTTTTTCTCCGTGTATTCCGGTTTTCACCCACCTCTCATTAACGATCGGCTCGATATGAGTGAAATAATTTTGAAAAGGCCGTGAAACTAAACCAAACAAAATCTTTTGAGCATATGCCACACTTCAACCGAAACTGGAATGTGTGTTTGTTTTTAATATGGAGGCTGCATCCACATCGCGATCGATATGTTTTACCATTGGTCTGACAAACATATGTGGGCTTGTCTTCTCTAGGGCCTTCTAATTCCACCACATTCGTAATTTGGTAGTGTCCATTAATGTGTCGTTTAAGGTTCCATGTATAGTTTGTTTTGTAATTGCAGACATCACATTCAAATCTTCTTTCTTCGTGGAAGCTTTCGTCCGCCTCAGAGGCTAGAGATACGGGCCTGTATCTTCAGCCTGCCCGTGTCGAGAGATATGGGCACGCATCTCTATCCATTCCCACTGGAACTGACTGGTATGAAAGCCATGGAGGGACTTCTAACTTCTTTCTAACTTCCTACTTCTAACTTCCGACTTCTTACTGCCAACTTACTACTTCTCACTTCTAACTTAGACTTCTTACTTCAGATTTCAACTTCTAACTTCCGACTTTTACTTCTAACTTATTGCTTATTGCATGACATAGCTATAGTAGTTGTTTATGATGCAGTAGGACTTACTCACTTCGTCGCTTCTTAGCTCTTACTTCTGACTTCCTACTTAGGACTTCTAACTTCCTGCTTCTGACTGCTAACTTCCAACGTCCGACTTCATACTTCAGACCTCTTACCTCCAACTTCTTACGTCTACGTTCCGACTTCTTACTTCGGACGTCTACCTTACGAATTATAACTTCTTACTTCCCACCTCTTATTTCCACCGTCTTACTTCCATAAGAAGTCTGAAGTTAGAAGTAAGAAGTTGTAAATTGGAAGTCGGAAGTTATAAGTAAAAATGGAAGTGGGAAGTAGGAAGTCGGGAGTTAGAAGTAAGAGCTACATGTAAGAAGGGATGAAATTGGAAGTCCCGTCTCTCACAATCACAACGGATGTAAATTGCTAGAAGTATTAAGTTAGAAGTCGGAAGCTAGAAGTAAATGATTGTTTGGGTTTAACGACACGTCAAGTTGGACGTAAGAAAATAAATGTAGGAAGCAGAAAGTAGGAAGTCAGAAGTAAGAACTAAGAAGTGGTGAAATTAGAAGTCCCGTTTCTTACAATCACAATAGATGTATAGTTCTAGAAGTAATAAGTTGGAAGGCGGAAGCTAGAGTAAATGATTGTTTGGGTTTAACGACACGTCAACACTGGTGGGTCATTGTAGAAACAGTAGACATTACAACACTGCCTCCTACCGTTACCTGCTGCAAGGGCAGCAGATCTTGCCCAACTGTAAGCCAGTATCAACTGGATGCCCCAGTGACCTTTGCCTCTCCCGACCACCCAGCTACAAGTGAAAGGTCGGAAGTTGGAAGTAAGAAGTCGGAAGATGGTTGGAAGAAAGAAGTTCGAAGAGAGGAGTCTAATGTAAGAAGCCAGAAGTCAGGAGTCGGAAGTAAGAATTGACTAAGAAGTCTGAGGATAGAAGTTGAAAGATCGATGTCCCTCCAGGGCTTCAATATGATGCAGATAGGGCTGCGGATTATATTGATACTATTTCCAATACCAGGGGGGGGGGGGGGGCTAACCTTCGATATATGAAACGACTGTAGAATGATGCAAAATCGGCAAGTTGCTGGCATTATAAACAGGATAGGTTCTGTGTGTGTTCCGCGCTGTTATTGTTGTGAACACTTGCGTCATTCCTTATACAGTTATCAAAATAGTGCATGTTGCCTCTACGCAGAGCTGGAAACCGCTTAGAGGATTTAAGCCTGCCCAGGAAAAGTGGGGTGAGCCGGCCCGTCATTGGATTTAAACCCTTTTGGTTTTGTTGGGCGGCAGGGCTTGATATGTCATTTCGTCTCAGCGTCGGATGAAAGTCCCACAAAAGTGGAAGCAACGTCTTTAAAATTACCTATATAGTGTTCCCTCAAATCAAATAAGTTAACGACACGTCAACCTGGTGGGTAATTTTTGATGTCTCCCAGAGAAAGTGAGAAGAGAGAGAGGAGATAAAATTGAGGGACGTAGGAAAAAATGAAAATGAATGTAAGGGTAGAAGCAGAAGAAATGACAACACAACATTTGCCTCACCCAACCACCCAACATAAAGAAATAAAAGGGAGATTAATATCTGAACTAATCTGATTATTATTAAGATCTGAACTAATCTGCCATCACAGTTAGGCGTACAGTTACACGGCGGTTAATCGTAGACTAGTCTGCTCAAAGATGGTAGTTAGGGGTACAGCTGCACCTACAGCTGGTCATTTTTTCAACTGCAAATTTTTCACAGGTCTTCCATACCACAGCAATACCAACCATATATTCATGTAAAGATGTGCCTCCTAATTACATTCATACCTCACAACTTGACAATATACGCACGTCCTCGAAGCATAGCGACTCTGTCTTTGCGCAAGTTGTAGTTTACACAACATGTTGGCAACGAGTTTATCAATAAAATCATGCAATTTAAGGTAAGACTTTCGTCAGATTTAATTTCTTGTCTCGCCATAGTTTGCCGAAGCTATATTACTTTGAATTACAATTGCCCCCTGAATAAATCTAAAACATCTTCTAATTTCCGACCTCTGGTGACACACGAATGTTTACATTCGTTATTTACGTACCAGATGCATCCGATGGAGGGTACAGCGAGTCTGGATACTGTGTAGAACCCAACTTCTATAAAGTAAAACTGGTGGTTACAGGGCGTATATCTTATTTTTCTTATTTCTGCTCTAAAATATAGATTGTGGGTACTTGTTAGAACCGCTTCGATGAGGCGGTTCTAATGAGTACCCACAATCTATATTTTGAGTAGAAATAAGAAAAATATCACAATTTTTCTGATTAAAAGTTTCGTTTTTTTTCGGAGGTTAAGTTAACAATGAATTTTTAGAGGCGTGTTTTTGTAATAGTGTGTTTGATGTGCTGATCTTGGGGGAAAAAAAACATTCAGTAGCCGTTATCGTATTTTAAATCCACAAACATCGCTCAACATAAGAGTCAATTTCCTGAATAATTAAGAATAGTTAAGAGGTCACTTGTATGCTAGGGAACTCTTATGCACATCACATGCAAGTACAAACGCGAGTTCGCATATTTCAGAATGCGCGTTTTAATCATGAGTATTCTACAACGAGTTAGAAGCCTCCGTGGTGCAGTGGTTACGCTACTCGCCTTGTAAACCAGGGATCGCAGGATCGATCCCGGGCTTCTCCAGACTTTCGGATGAGTCTTTAAACCGAGGTCCCGTCTCCGTATGACCATAGCTGTTGGTGGGACGTAAAACTAAAACTCACTCACTCACTCTACAACGAGTTTATTAAAGGCCTGTTTACACATGCACGATTCTGACCATGATTCGCTACGGTTTGATTAATCGTGATGGACCGTAGTGAATCGTAGCAGCACCGTCGTAGCACCGTAGAAGGATTCGTCGTGATTCTTGGTGGTGATCCATGATGAACCGTACTGATTCGGGAACGTCCTCGAATGTTTTAAACTGTTTAAAATATTCGGGAAGCCTCCGGGATTTATGTGGGCGTGATTTAGATCGTAGCGCAACCATGACGCCACCGTAGACATCCGTAGTAGCACTGTGAGTATATTTGTGGGCATCCGAGGGGTTCCGTAGGGAACCGTAGACTCCTTGTCACCATGATCAAGTACGGACCCTCACGGTGGGCTACTGTGGCTGTACGGTTATGCGGTTCATCACGGTATGCCATGGTCCTTCTACGGGCGAGTACGGAAGCAGTATGGTCCGTCATGGAATGCCACGGTCCTTCTACGATGTCACGGTGCATCACAAATAAACAAGAATGTCTACGGTATGACTATGATTGGCCACGACTCATGCCGATCTAGCAAGAATGCGTCGAAGAATGACAACGGTCAAGCTACGGTATACCACGATCTGTCAATGAATGTGTCGGTATTTGAGCCTTCCATTCCCACTCCTACACTTTCAGAGGACAACATTGGAGCCTTAACTAGACCAGCCAATTCGGAAATCATATATTAATTGTACCTCATTTGTCTTCTTCTGAATGTGTCGAATGCTAACCTTATGTAACAGGAATGAGCCGTTTTACAAAAGACACGAGCTACACTGTGTTCTAATTTATCGGTTGCAGGTTCGCATTCCCGGGTCATGATGCCATACCAAACTCTGCACAGATTTCGCCTAGCTGAAGCAATACTGATAATTTGATAATGATGTTGGCAATTTATTCATACCGTCACGCGATCGTCGTATTTCGTAGAAGATCGTAGTAAACCGTGGCGCTTTCGCCAATAACCGTACATGGTAGCGGCACCGTCATCAACCGTAGGACCACCGGGAAGAACCGTGCAAGAATGGTACCGAACCGTTGCGGCACCGTCATCAACCGCAGGACTACCGGGAAGAACCGTTACAAACCGTGGTCATAACCGACACAGTTCGGCATGAACTCGTCGAAACACCGTACTGGGGTCGTAGGAAACCAGAGCAGCACCGTGATCATTCGTAGGCATCCGTAGATAGCATGATTTTCACCACGGTTCATCACAGTTCTCCACGATTTTTGAAACCGGGGTGAATCGGCGTTAGAACCGTGAATGTGTAAACTAGGCTTGAAGAAGTACATCTGTCAGTTTCTGGCCAATCGCTTATATATGCGCCTGCCCTGGAAAAGCGTGGTTACATCAATTAAACCTCTAAAGGGGTACCTTGGAAAACAGTGCAAGCCCAGATCAGGGCCTGCACTGTTTGCTGACAGACTTTTCCATCAAACATAGAATAAAAATGGAAAAAGGGCTTGCCACCCATTATATGACAAAAGGACTTGTCCAACATATAGCGATGGAAAGGTTCACTAGTATACAATGGGTTTACTGACCGGCTAAATATAACCTTTACAGTGTTAAGTATGCCATGAAGTCTGAATACAATTTACTGACCATCTATGAATATGACTGTCCTCATATCACACAGTGAAGACAGTCTGTCTGCGCGGTTGTGCAGTCTGTTCTTCGTCTGCGCTGGACCCACGAAGCCACCCACAGACACACGATTTCTTCTTCGCGCGGCTCGCATATCGCATTCGCATTGACACATACAGAGATATACGCTTCAATGAAACGTACATGTATGAGTGTCTAGCGAGGACTGGGACCATTCTGCGGATCCGCGCTGTCTTATCAATGTGTTCGCTGTGCGGTGTATGGATGTCATTTCACAAAGTTCATACAGACAAGAGGAAAGTCTGGATGTGCAGTGTGTTTTTTTGTTTGTGTGTGTGTGTGTGTGTGTGTGTGTGTGTGTGTGTGTGTGTGTGTGTGTGTGTGTGTGTGTGTGTGTGTGTGTGTGTGTGTGTTTTGTTTTTGTTTTTGTTTTTACACAAAATAGTTTACGCATATTTCCAAAAGCCACAACCTGTGTTTGGATGGAAAAGTATCACAACTTTTTCATCAGATAAAAAAAAACAGTTATTAAAAATGCTTTTCCAGCAGGCACACGTCGCTAGGGCAACGTTGCGACGTTGTTGATGATGATGATGATTTCGTGTTTAACGACGCGTCAACCCTCTTGTGGGTCATAAGCGTCAAGCGGTTAATGGTTAACGGCATTGAGAATTGTATCGACGTAGATGTAACGTTGCATAAACGGCATGACGTTGCACCGACGTTGATGTGATGTCACAATTGCGTCATGTGCATGCTGGGTTTACATTTATATCACGCACATTGTATTGTTTTAGAAATAATGGACATGATATTAGGAAAACTGATATTCAGTTTCACTGTTTGACTCCTCTTTAATGGCAACTTATGTAGAAAGATGCCTAGCAGGCACACGTCGCTATGGCAACGTCAAATCAACGTCAGTGCGTCATCATGACGATTCACTGACGTAAATTTGACGTTGCATAAACGTCATGACGTTGTAACGACGTCGATGTGACGTCACAATTACGTCATGTACCTGCTGAGAAGGAAAATGAAAGATATATAGATTATTCATTCTCCTAGTTGAAATATGGGATTTATAAACCGAGGGAGGTAAAACAATCCGATAAAGAAACGAGTGCGAAGCACGAGTTTCTTTAACGGATTGTTTTACCTCCCGAGGTTTATAAATCCCATATTTCAAATAGGAGAACTGTATAATCTGTATATTACATGCACTTCCATAGACTTTTAGGAGAGTTTTGATCTTGAATTTCGGATCTGAATGCCCGTTCAGTTGACTGTTTACAGCTCATGTAAACGGTTCAATCAGCGAAGTGTTACAGAATCTGGGTGGAAGAACAACTGGATGGGCGCCATTTTGAAAGCGCTTTCTACAGTTTTGAACAAAAATAGAAGAAACAAAGTGTTTCAGTGATAAAACAAGTAAAACGTTAGATTAAATAAAGCAAAACTTACATCCTAATCAATGGTCATATCCATGTTTTCTTTTGTTCCAGCGTTGCATCCGACTCAAACGTCACGCATTCTGAACGTCTGTTGATATTTCTTAGACGCCATTACAATGACGTCATGAATAACGTCGCCGTGATTGAAACTTTCCCGCGTTTGAATAGAACAATTTCACTGCAAAGCGGTATCTCGTATCTTGTACATAAAGTAGTTCCAGCTGAAGGGATTTATTTCCCCGGCTAAGAGGAAATATTTCTTCTTAGCAAAAAGGAAAATACCAAGTTTATGTCTGGTAGAAATCATGGTATTTCTCTGTAATGCATGTAATATAGCGTGATAATGCATTTTGGTGAGAAAGTCAAAGCGTTAAACTTGATAGTAACAAAACACAAACACTCAAAAAGAAGCAAGAAAGGATTTCTTTTCCAGTAATACCACAAATATTTTGAATGGAATGTGATGTACAAAAGCACCATTATGTCATCATCTGCGTGGTGCGCCTAATTCTTTCATTATTATATTATTCAAGTTGGGTCGAGCAAAAAGGGTGTCTGCGAGCACGCGCGCTCAGAGAAGACACATGTTAATTTGCGCATTACTATTTTGTTTGATTTGAGGTTTAACATCCCCGTCAACACTGTATAGGTCATTTTGGAGACGTTGCTTCCAATTTTGTGGGACTTTTACCCGACATTGAGATGAAATGACATCTCGTCCAATGAAATCAATAGGGTTTATAAGCATGAACGGTCCTACTTGCACCGATTTGCCTGTGCAGGCTTAGATCCTCTAAGCCGTTTACCACTACTCGTGTGCGGTCGGTTTCAGCTCTGGGTGGGAGCATCATGCAGCCCATCTGTTTTTTCAAGCCCCGATGGGTGGGGGCCGTAGCGCATAACGAAAACACAGTGCATTTTTTCACATCTCTATAAAGGTTACTTTTCTGATGAAAATCCGTGATGTTTTTTCATATTTATACTGCAGACATAGGCGGTTGGTTGTACCCACGACCTATGTCTAGGAGAAGAATTAAGAACAAATATGTATTCCCTCGTAAACCCCAGATTCTCAATATAAAGTGGAGTTTAGGGGCTTGGGTTGGGTTGGGAGCCTGTCATTGCTTTGGGACAAGAGACTAATTAGAATGTACGGATACCGCGCGTCTTCGCTTGGCGTCATGCTCGCAATCACACTTTCGCTCTGCGCGGTCTACTTACACGCGGAAAAAAGTAAAAAAAAAAAACAAACAAACAAGTCCCTGACCACTGGAACACGGGGTATACAGTGGTATGCAATATTTATCTTATGTCTGCTTCAAAAGAAGGTTGTGGGAACTCGTATTCGTTGGAGGCGAGTGATTTGGCTGCTATTACTTGCCAACAAATTGTGATTTATTACTCAAAAATCACACAATATAACTGATCTAATTCGATTCTAACACACTAAATATCGACAAGACTTTTATTGTGCCCTAATTCTTCCAACTTTTCGCCATTATTACAAGAAATTTCGCCAACATTATTGACTGTATCACACACATGTATGTCCTTTTGTAATGTTATTGATGCGAGAAACTACGTTTCACCGTCTAACGTCATAGAATGCCATCCAACGGAGGCTTTTCGTGCAAAGCCCTCTGCCAATTAATCGATTTTTGGCAAAATAAAAATAACAGTTCCTTTCCATTGCTTATCATCACGAAAACCCGCCTATATAATCCCCTTAAACCCCACTTTTATATAGTAAAACTTGGGTTTTACAGGGATATACATTATGTTTCTTTTTTCTGTTCAAACATATAGATTGTCGGTACTCGTTAGAACCGCCTCGTCGAGGCGGTTCTATCGAGTTCCCACAATCTATGTTTTGAGCAGAAGTATGAAAAATATCAGACTTTTAAATCTGAAAATTTTCAATTTTTGTTGGTATAATTTTCCATTTATTTGAATAGGCGTTTGTTCGCAATGTATAGGCGCGCTGTGCCTTAATTAAGGATAATATAGCAGTTACGACGCGAATGTTGCATTCCATGCAGTGCATTTGCAGTATGCAGCCTAAGAATTACATTCCGAGTTGTACCAGGTAAACAAGTGCATCTATGAAATACCCTGGGAATATAATACCCCGGGAAACCCCATATTGGTCTTGCTTGGATATGTCATGACGGTAACACGTCAAAGAAAATCCTTGTAAACTCTACTTTATATGGTGAAACAGCAATTGGATGAAACAGTGAAACAGCAACCAAGCTATAGATCCCTTGTATCCATGTAAACAGTGAAACAGCAACCAGGCTATCCATGTTTTTTTTTTGTTGTTGTTGTTTTTATCTCTGTCTGAACTCACGAGCTCCTACAAACTATGTTTACAGAGGCAAAACTATTAGAAACTAAACATATATAGCCTAGTGAGTCTTTGGAGAGGAACTCTACAAGCTCTAAGAGAGAAGGAACTCTATAAGCTCTAAGCTTCCCTTCCAATCCTGTAAAGTGTTATTGTTTGTATGTTTAGATGTATATGTTTAAACCAAAGTCTGATGAGATGTGATGGTATCTTTAATAAGTATATCGAGTGAATAAGTGTACCCCAACCTTTCCTCTAAAAACCTATATACATGTATAGAGAATACCACATTCCGAAAACGCGCCTATACAAATACATTGCAAATTTTACCACCTAAAAACGAAACTTTTAGATGAAAAATTGTGATGGTTTTCTTATTTCTACTCAAAATATATATTGTGGGTACTCGTTAGAACCGCCTCATCGAGGCGGTACTCGTTAGAACCACCTCATCGTGGCGGTTCTAACGACTACCCACCATCTATATTTTAGGGTAGAAATAAGGAAAATAAGGTTTGCCCCTTTAAAGCCCAGTTTTGCTATATAAAAGTGGGGTTTAAGGGGGTCAAAATTATACAGGCGTGTTTTCTTGATGATGTTCGTGTCTTTTGATATCAAGTTTATCAGGCAAGGCCTCGAGAACGTTTGTAGAATCGCAAGGTTTGTCGAGCGATTCAACATGCGTTTTCGAAGCCGAGCCTGATAAACTTGATATCAAATGACAGGAATCTGGTATTCTACTTAAGAAATAGATCAGATCTATCTGTGATTTGTTGAGTAATAAATCACAGTTTGGAGGTCAGTTGTAAAGTAGACAAATCACAAGCGCGTAGCGCGCGTGATTTGTCTACTTACAACTGACCGACAAACTGTGATTTATTACTCAACAAATCACAGACAAGAGCTGATCTATTTCGATTCTAACACGCTGAAAATCGGCAATAATGTTGTTGTTTCCCTTCAAAATCTCACAACCTTTCGCCATTGTAAGAAGAAATCCCGCTAAAATTATCGACTGAAACACATGTATTTATATCCTTTTCTTACGTTTTCGATGCGAGAAAATGACGTTACACCGTCTAACGTCAAGGAAATCGACTAGTGACGTCATAAATTGGGAATTTTAATGACGTCACTCGTCACGCTCTTCCGAGCTGAGATTTGTTGCAGAATAAAACACAGTTATTTTCCATTGCCTATATAGGCGCGCTGTGTTAGAATTATCAGTTAATCCCACTGTACACTCTTACATTTTTAACCATTTCCAGCAGTCCAGTTCATAGAAGTTCAATGTCACGTTGACCTGATAAGGCTCGCTTGTCCCGAGATAGCGTATCTTTATCAGGTCATGATGTTACAATGCAATTAATATAGGGGGTAACTGATAAATATTTCTCTCAGCAATCTCATCTATCACTGTTAGAAACTGATTGAACTGCCCGCCAGAACAGGCGGAAAGAATGAAAATGACGTGTACCTTTGGAAAACCTACTTTTTGCAATACATCAAACGGGGGTTTACCAGGTTTTCATTGTCAACGGGACTCATTCCGAAAACACGCCTATACAAATACTGTACACTGTAAATTAACGAAAATCTGAAGATGAAAATTTGTGATAAGTTTCCTATTTCTGTTCAAAATACAGATTGTGGGTACTCGTCAGACCCGCCTCATCGATGCGGTTCTAACGAGTACCCACAATCTATATTGTAGAGCAGAAATAAAAAAAATAAGGTACCCCTGTAAACCCCAGTTTTACTATATAAAAGTTGGGTCAAAGGGGTCAAAATATTATACAGGCATGCCTTGGTGATAGTAATTGCGATGGTCACTTACCGTCCGTATTTAAGGCAAATGTCCAGGCAATCGTGAATAAAGCATAAATCCAAATTGAATTAATAAACTTTCTAAACCGCATGTGTTGCATTTTTAAGCAATGCTAGAAAGTTGGCATCAATAATTAGCGTTCTAGACTACACTTCACGAGTTAAACAGGTAAATCTCGATTCGGATTTCATATAAAACAAAATCTACGTAGAGTAAACGGTTTTCACATTATAACCACATGTTTTGGCCGTCACACAACAGAGCTACTGTCTGAAATATTCAAGAAACGAGCACTCTGATCAATACGCGTAGCAAAATTGTCTCTCTTTATTTGTATATACAAAACAAACTATATATTTAATCTAAACCACAGGCCCTCGCGTGAGCATGCGACCAAACACGCGTGCAATTGAGCTTGTGTTTTCCTGTTACACGACTCATTGAAAGCAACAGGCGTTTGTTAGCAGCCTCAGCAACTTTCAAGGTAGCGCATCGGTTCTCTGTGATCATAATAAAAGCACTGACAGTACTGGTTGGTCGATTGTCTCTGAGTGGAGGCTGGCATTACGCAGACACTCAGCGCAGACACGTCTATACAAATACATTGCCACCTTTATCGCCGAAAAAAATGAAAATTTTATGATGAAAAATTGTGATATTTTTCTTATTTCTGCCCAAAATATAGACTGTGGGCACTCGTTAGAACCGCCTCATCTATATTTTAGAGCAGAAATAAGAAAAAATAAGGTATACCCCCGGAAACCCCAGTTTTAGTATATAACAGTGGGGTTCAAGGGGGTTAAAATTATATAGGCGTGTTTGCGTTATTGAAAGTTACCTTCATCGGGACTTACACTGTTTAGTTTAAGCCTGAAATCCATACACTTTTGACAAACGCTTGTCAAGGTCTTTGGAAATTGGCGTCTGACCAGTGGATGAACAGTGCTTGCCCATTACGATAATACGAGTACACCCGTGCGATATAGTGCAATTTTTTACATATCCAATATGACCACTTTTCTGACGAAAATCTGTGATGTTTTTCTTATTTATACTGCAAACATAGGTTGTGGGTACTCGTTAGAACCGCCTCATTGAGGCGGTTTTAACGAGTACCCACAACCTATGTCTTGGAGCAGAAATAAGAAAAATATTGTTTACCCCCGTAAACCCCAGTTTTCTCTATAAAAAGTGGGGTTTAGGGGGTGGGGGGGGCGATTATTTCATGGACATGTTAATGTGATGCAATATCACTTTTATCAATATCACCTTAGGCATATATGAATTTACGAATTCTCTATCAAAACGCACATTAGATAAACCCTTTTGAGCTAAACAAAACGATAACACACCCGAGTTCTCAAATGACCCTTTTTCATATCATTAGAGCTAGCATTTTTCAGACGAAAACGTTTTTTTTTTTTTTCCAATTTCTAGCCAAACATAGATTGTGGGCACTCGTTAGAACCGCCTCAACGAGGCGATTCTAACGAGTACCGACAACATATGTCTTAGAGAGAAAAATAATGTGTATCTCATGAAACCCCAACTTGCTTCATATAAACCTCGGCTTAGATGGATGGGTGTTCATTTCACGGACTTTTTAACCTGGTAACTCAGTTCATGGGACCAGTCCAGGTTTTACAGATAATCTTATTTACACAGCACCCATACGTCATAACGACAAGAATAGTGAGACTATAAATAACCGTGACTTGGAGTACATGTATGTGCAAGCACTTCTTGCGAAGTTTATCTTTTTATCATATGAGGTCGCGTCTTAGAGTGAAATAACGCCATGTGATAAATTCCGTAATCCACTAGTGGATTAAATATGCAGATTAGTCAAATATGACCCGTAACGTTACATATACGACTTCCTTAAACCACGTCGCGTTTACTAATGGCGCAGTATTGACATTTTTGTTAAAACATCGTGAATAAAATGCGTTTTTCATGTCATATGATAAATAAAACTTGTATTCGTGTGCATGTTTTATTGAATTTATTAAACTCGTTGAGAAAAGGGATAAAATGCTCGGCACAGCCTCGCATTTCATCCCTTATCCTCAACTCGTTCAATAACACATGGATACTCATATAAGGATCCTCTATATTCGTATCAGCAAAATAATCATAAGTAACTTTGGACCGATGTCGATTGGATAATCAAAAAGACGAACATTCAAAGGGAAAGGATTAGGAACTTGTAAATCAGATCCCAACCCCCACCCCCTCCCCACCCACACATATTACCACAAGGACTTTGGGTCACCGAGCCAGAGGCTCTTTCCCAAACAGGTGGTGACTGGGATAATCCGGCAAACATAACTAAAAATGAACAACAGACATAAGGGGGGGGGGGATAATCAAAACCACCGACATAAAAGACATTAAACAGGCAGGAACCACAGCATACTTTACGGGATACCAATCCTCCCCTCACTTTCACTGTGGTTGAAACATGTTAGATAATCCAAACGTAACTACAAAAGAACAACACATATAATGTGGGGACAGATTTAGAATCTCCAACATAAAAAAAGAAAAAAGAAAAAAGAAAAGAAACATTTAATAGGAAGGAACCACAGCAAAAGGGCCGACTTTGAACGGTCAATAAAACTTACTAGTGGGTTTAAGTTGACTTTACCGTGTCCAAACCCTCACCCTCACTTCCACTGTGGTTCAAACATGTATTTGTTCGGTCCGCGCGAAAGTTCTCTTATTCACCAATGAATCAACTTTTGTAACCTACATCATTGAATGAATCTCCAACCAAACCCATTCCTACATGTGAGCGATCCGCGTAAGGCAATGCTGTAGATACCCCTCTGCATATTTCTGCTGTATTATAGGTTGTGGGTACTCGTTAGAACCGCCTCGGCGAAGCAATTCTAACGAGTACCCACAACCTACGTTTTTGAGTAGAAATAAGAACAAGAGGGCCATGATGGCCCTGGATCGTTCATAATATAGAAAGGTGCCTTGTGAGAAGGAACATACACGCCAAATATGAAGGCTGTATCCAAAATTGTTCAAAACCTATGATAAAGTAGGTCATAGGTCAAGGTCGTGGGTCCAACTTTTAAGCTCACCTGAGCACGATATGCTCTTGGTAAGTATTGTGATCGGTCAATGTCCGTCGTGCGTCGTCCGTCGTCAAAAATTGCTTTAAAAGACTACTCATCCTAAACCCTTTGGGCCAATATCATTTAAACTTCACAGAAATGTTGCCTACGTGTCTCTCTACCAAAATAGCTAAAACGGTTCCGCTCTGATGAACAAAAAGGCCACCAAAGCTAAAAATAGAAAAATCTTTAAGTGACTACTCCTCCCATACCCTTGGCCAATTTCACTAAACTTCATAGAACAGTTGCCTAGATAACCCCTACCAAAATAGCTAAAATCGTTCTGCTCCGATGAACAAGATGGCCGCCAGAGCTAAAAAAAAGAATTTTTTTTTTTAAGGACAACTCCTCCCAAATCCCTGGGTCAATTTCATTCAAACTTCATAAGAATGATGCTTTGTTGACCCTCTACCAAAATAGCTAAACTCATTCTGCTCCGATGAACATAGCAAAACATCGTAAATTTGCTTCAAACGTGAACTGCTCCTTAACCCTTGTGCCAATTTGATTCAAACTTCACAGGAATGTTGCCCAGATAATTGCCTACCAAAATAATTAAAATCGTTTCACTCTGACAAACAAGATGGCCACCAGAGCTACAAATAGAAAAAAAAAAAAACATATTTAAACGACAACTCCTCCTGTACTTTTGCGCCAATTTAATTTAAACTTCATAGGAATGTTGCTTAGATGACCCTCTACTAAAATAGCTAAAACAGTTTCGCTCTGATGAGCACAATGGCTGCCATAGCTAAAAATAGAAAAAAAAAAACATCGTGAATTTGCTTCAAACGCGAACTTCTCCTACACCCTTGTGCCAATTTGATTCAAACTTCACAGGAATGTTGCCCAGGTGACTTCCTACCAAAAAAACTAAACTCATTCCGCTCTGATGATCAAGATGACCTCTAGAGCTAAAAAAAGAAAAAAATCTTCAAACGACAACTCCTCCTGTACTCTTGGACCGATTTCATTCAAACTTCAAAGGAATGTTGCATAGATGACCCTCTACAAAAATAGCTAAAATGACCCCCCACCATAGTTAAAAATAGAAAAAAAAAAACATTGTAAATTTTCTTCCTAAATCCTTGGATCAATTTGATTCAAACTTCACAGGAATGTTGCCTAGATGACACCCTACTAAAATAGATAAGATCGTTCCGCTCTGACGAATAAGATGGCCACCAGGTCTAAAAAACAGAATGTACTAGAGACAGTGACATTTAGGTGAGCAAATCAGGGCCCTCTTGTTGTATGGATGGGAAGCCCTTGTCACAAAGAACATACATGCAAAATATGTAGGCTCTATCTCAAATGTTTCAAAAGTTATGATTAAGTAGGTCACAGGTCAAGGTCACAGGTCCAAATTCTTTGCATGAGTGGGAAGACATTGTCACAAGGAACCTACATGCCAAATATGTAAGATCTATCTTAAATTGTTTAAAACTTATGACAAAAAAGGCCATTGGTTAAAGTCAAATTTCAGAATTTTTGTATGGGTAGGAAGTCCTTGTCACAAGGAACCGTCATGCCAAATATGAAGGCTCTATCTAAAAAAAAAAAAGTATTGGAAAAGTAGGTGAAAGGTCAAGGTCACAGGTCAAAGTTTTTGAATGGGTGGGAGGCCCTTGTCAGAAGGAACGTACATGCCAAATATGACAGCTCTATCTAAAATGGTTCAAAAGTTATGATAAAGTAGGTCACAGGTCAAAGTCACAGGTCAAAATGTGTGTATGGGTGGGAAGCCCTTGACACAAGGAACGTACATGCACAATATGAAGGCTTTATCTCAAATGGTTAAAAAAATAAGATTAAGTAGGTTACAGGTCAAGGTCAAAATGTTTTTGTGTCAATTGGTAGCCCTTGTCATAAGGGACTTACATCCCAAATATAAAGGTGCTATCTAAAATGGTTCAAAAGTTAGGAAAAAGTAGACCAAAGCTCAAAGACACAGGTCAATTTTTTTTTGTTTGAGTTTGAAGCCCTTGTCACATGGAACTTACATGCCAAATATGAAGACAGACTTTATGTCAAATGGTTCAAAAGTTATCACCAAGTGGGTCAAAGGTAAAGGTCATAGATCACAATTTTTGTATGGGTGGAGGCCTTGTCACAAGGGACATACACGCCAAATATGAAGGATCTATCTCAAACCGTTCAAAAGTTAGTATTACGTAGGTCACAGGTCAATTTTTTTTTTGCATGAGTGGGAAGCCCTTGTCACAAGAAAACAACATGCCAAATATGAAGGCTCTATCTTAAATGGTTCGAAATAAATGACGAAGTAGGTCAAAAGTCAAAGTCACAGGTCAAAATTTGTGTATGGGTGGGAAGTCCTTGTCACAAGAAACATACATGCCAAATATGACGGCTCTATCTCAAATAATTAAAAGTTATGATAAAGTAGGTCATATGTCAAGGTCACAGGTCATTTTTTGTATCAGTAGGAAGTCGTTGTCACAAGGAACTTCATACCAAATATGAACTCTCTATCTCAGATGGTTCAAAAGTTATGATAAAGTAGGTCATATGTCAATGTTAAGGCCATAGATCATTTTGTATGAATAAGAATCCCTTGTCACAAGGAACCTAAATGTCAAATATGAAGGCATTATCTCAAATGCTTCAAAAATTATGACAAAGAAGGTCAACGGTCAAGGTCAAAGGTAAAAAGTAATGATGGGTGGGAAGACCTTGTCAAAAGGACAATACATGCCAAATATGAAGGCCCTATCTCAAATGGTTCAAAAGTTATGATAAAGTAGGCCACAGGTCAAGGTCACAGGTCAAACTTTTTTGTATAAGTGGGAAGCTCTTGTCACAAGGAACTTACATGCCAGATTTGACGGCTCTATCTCGAACGGTTCAAAAGTATTGACAAAATGACCTACTGATCTACATTTTGATCCGACATGATCCATATTCGAACTTGACCCAGATATTGTCATGATGATCATTCTGAGTAAGATTTAACAATAATTGGTCCAAAACTGTGGCATCTGGGGTGTTCACAAGGCGTAAGAATGATTTGACCTAATGACCTACTTTCTGACCCGACATGACCCATATTCGGATTTGACCGAGATATTGTCAAGATGATCATTCTGAGCAAGATTTATTATAATTGGTCCAAAACTGTGGCACCTAGAGTGTTCACAAGGTTTTACAATTATTTGACCTACTGACCTACATTCTGACCCGACATGACCCATATTCGAACTTGACCGAAATATTGTCAAGATGATCATTCTGAGCAAGATTGATTATGATCAAACCGAAATTGTAGCCTATAGTATGTTCACAAGGGTTTTCTATGATTTGACCTACTGACCTATTGACCTACTTTTTGTCCCAACAAGACCCATATTCAAACTTCACCTATTGTTGTCAAGATGATCATTCTGAGCAAGTTTGATGATGATCGGACCAATTCTCTGTCTCTAGTGTGTTCACAAGGTTTTACAATGAGTTGACCTACGTTTTGACCCAACATAACCCATATTTGAACTTGAACGAGATATTGTCAAGATGATCATTCTGAGCAAGTTTGATGATGATCAAACCAAAACTGTGGCCTCATAAGGTTTTTCTATGATTTGACCTACTGACCTACTTTTTGACCCGACATGGCCCATATTTGAACTTGACCGAGATATTGTCAACATGATTAGTCGGAGCAAGGTTGAAGAAAATCGGACCAAAACGGTGGCCACTAGGGTGTTCATAAGGTTTTCTATGATTTTACCTACTGACCTACTTTTTGATCCGACATGCCCATATTCAAACTTGACTGATAAATTGTCAAGATGATCATTCCGAGCAAGTTTGATGATGATCGGACCAGAGCTGTGGCCTCTTGTGCGTTCACAAGGTTTTTCTATGATTTGACCTAGTGACCTACATTTTGACCCGACATGACCCGTATTTTAATTTGACCGAGATATTGTCAAGATGATCATTCTGAGCAAGGTTTTTGATAATTGGTCTAGAACTGGTCTCTAAGGTGTTCACAAGGTTTTTCTATGATTTGACCAACTGACCTAATTTTTGACTGGACATCAGCCATATTCAAAGCTGACTGAGATATTGTTTAGATGATCATTCTGAGCAAGTTTGATGATGATCGGAACAAAACTGTGGCCTCTAGTGTGTTCACAAGGTTGTCCTATGATTTGACCTAGTGACCTACTTTTTGACCCGACATGACCCATATTTAGCCTTTACCGAGATATTGTCAAGATGCTCATTCTGAGCATTCTGATGATCGGACCAAATACTTGGCCTCTAGTGTGTTCACAAGGTTTTTCAAACATTTAACCTACTGACCTACTTTTTGACCCGACATGACCCATATTCGAACTTGACCGAGTTATTGTCAAGATGGTTTTTCTGTGCCAGTTTGTTGATAATCGCACTAAAACATTTCGCAAGGTTTTTGTATGATTTGATCTACTGATCTACTTTTTGACCCGACATGACCCATATTCAAACTTGAGCGAGATATCGTCATGATGAGCATTTTGACCAAGACTGATGATGATTGGCTCAAACCTGTGGCCACTTTAATGACAGAAGAAAAGTTTACGCACGGACGACGAACGACGCATGACGAACGACGACGCCGGACACAAAAGGAGGTCTGTAAAATGAATAGAGCTCTAAAAATAATGTGTACCCCTGCTAACCACAGTTTCACTAAATAAATGTGGACTTTAAGGGGGTCAAAACTATAAAGGCGTGTTTGTTTGCGATGCGGTCCGTAGGCACGAGTGTCAATGGTATTTTCCTACGGCAGATTTGCAGATGAAACCGCCAGAATAACAATTGCGAAGGAGTGCCTCACAAAACTGCAATACCGTGTAAAATTGAAACTGAATGGACAAGACAAAAGTGTTGCTACATGTACATGCAAATGATAAATTCGAATCTGAGGATGATGTCCTGTACCAGGAAACTGCCTCATTGGGGCGGTTCTGTGGAATAACAACAATCTATGTTTTCGAGCGCAAATACAGAAAATAGCAACTGCCCCTGTAAACACCTATTTTCCTTATATAATCAATAGTTTATAGGGGTGTTCATTTAATAGATTTTTTACGTGATGGAAACACTGGCATGGCAAAGATGCTTTTGCAAGTAACATGAAGGCACAATAAGAGACAAACAAATAATGAGAAGCTGTTTCACAATCACGCAGTTAATGCAATTTTTTCATCACGTGACCAAGTCCGTGAAATGAACACCCCTAAACCCCCACTTTATATAGGGTTTCCCATGGCCAACTTTATCTGACATTTAATCTATTCACCTGTTCCCTGATAGTCACACTACAAGTCAATATTGGATTGTCTCCCTTTGACTGAGGCCTATAATAGGTACCTGTTGTGTAATCTCAACTGTGTTATAAGCCGGCTGTGTGTGAAATCAGTTTCGCTTTTATGACCCCGGGGGATACTGAACGAGAATCGCTCATGTCAATTGATGTCTAGTTAATTTCGGACTGGCTGTTTTGGTGTGGCCTGAGTTTATCTCCAAATAAAGTTCTGTTCTGTCGTTACTAAAAAATTACTCTTTTAAAAGTGATCCTTTTTGTGCTTAACACAAAATATTATTGGTTCTCAAAAATCCTATTTTTGTGTGTGCTGGAATGAAATATACTTCTTTATATATTAGAAAAAAAAAAGAAGAAGGAAAAAAAACCTTAATAGTTTATGGTGGGTGTCAGTTGAATTATTTTAATTGACATTGTTTAGAAATGCCACATATTCACAAGTCCATGTAATGAAAACCCCTTTAAACCCTACTTTACATAGAGAAAACCTATATTACAATTTCTAATATCTGCACCAAGACATAGTAGATAACCGTTTGTGAGATATGAATTGCCATTTTGGAGATACGAAAAAAAAAAAAAAAAAAAAAAGAAAGAAAGAAAAGAAAAAACACTATGTCACGCGGATATGCTATCTAAATGGGGCCTGTCTAATACGCTGAAAAACCTGCTGAATTAAACAGGCTGCGGATCAGCAGAAAGTGACTAAAACGCTGATCTGCTGAAATGTAAATGCAAATGTTACTTTATTTTGTTGTTTTGGGCCACAATACTGGCCGTGCATATTGATAATATATTTATTTATAACATTTAATATTTTTTTTTTTTTACGCCACAGACATTAATATTGTTGTAATATCGAGTATCGGGTTGTATGCCAAAAATACAGACAGTGCTTTGCTGAAGATTTCGAATTAAAAGTTTTCCAGACATATTACTGGTCGCATATTCTAAAGCAGTTATATAGAAGTATATATTTTTTATTGTTGTCTGCAAGGTTTACGTACCGGTCAGTGAAATAACTGTTATATCGAGCTATATCACGAAAGCATGGCGATATAAATTTGACCCCTTAAACCCCACTTTCGTATAGTAAAACTTGGGTTTGGAGGGGTATAAATTATTTTTCTTATTTCTGCTAAAAAACATAGATTTTGGGCACGAGACAGAACCGCCTCGCCGATGCGGTTCTAACGAGCACCCGCAATCTATGTTTTGAGCACAAATATGAAAAATAACACAATTTTTCATCCGAAAATTTTCATTGTTTGGTGGTTAAATTTACAATGTATTTGTATAGGCGTGTTTTCGTAATGTATCCGTTAAGACGAGAACCTTGAGTCTGAGTTGTAAGCATAGAAATACAAAGGAGATACTCTTACTGATTTTAATGCGGATAGATCTGTCTTGACACAATAATGGCCGATTATCTATCTGTCTATTTAATGACTCAGTAAGCCATATCATGCCATCATTGATAAACAATTTCGCATAATACAATTCTAGTTTTTAGTTGTTCACAAATAATATTCATCTTTCTTTATTTATTTATTTATTTATTTATTTATTTATCATTTTTTCAGAGTTTGAGCACACGTAAGAACGCCTCGTCGAGGCGATTCTAATGAGGTCCAACAGTCTATATTTTAAACAAGCAATAAGAATACTTTATTATTCTCTTTCCCGCGAAGAGGTAATTGTGGCGGCCTGAGCTGCAAATGTCTGTTAGCTAGTTTATATGTTTCTCTTCCTTATTTTTTTTTTTCGTGCAAAACGAGTAAATCTTTTTTTCTTTTTTTTTAACTGACGATACATCTTTGACGATAACTTCATCATATGCGCTCTTTCTTTCTTTCTGCTCAGGTAGATGACGCTCGTCAATATAATCGTTCATGATGGATTGTTAATCGATCAATACATTGAGTAAGCACACTTTCGACTACCTGTTGATAATCGAATTATCACCAAGTATCGTGACGCGCGCTGTTAAACACAGTAATTACTAGACCAGTAAATGGCAACTTGACCTGTAGTTGTATTTAAAAAGTAATATCATATACCTAGAATAATTCAGCTAAAATGAACAATTAAGACTCCGGGTCTCATCCGAGATTACACTTCTTGCTAAAAAGAAACCCCGATTTATCATCACGATAACAAGTCCGTCTAACGAAAACCCTCTAACCCCCACTTATATAGAGAAAAGTGGGGCTTCGGCGGTATACATTATTTTCTTTATTTCTGCACCAAGACATAGGTTGTGGGTACTAGTTAGAACCAACCGCCTCAGTGAGGCTGCTGAAATGCTGAATATTACTTTTTGTTGTTGTTGTTGTTGTTGTTGTTGTTTTGGGTCACAATGCTGGCCGTGCATTTAGATAATATAATTATTTACAACGTTTTTCTATTTAATTTGTTTTACACCGCAGACATAGAATGATATTGTTGTCATATCGAGTTGTACGCAAAAATTACTGAATAAAGACCATGCGTTTCTGAAGATTTAGAAAGTAAAAGGTTTTCCTAGACATATTACTGGTCGCACATTTTAAAGCAATTACTGAGTTTCATGCGGGCAGATCTTCATTGACACAATAATCTATCTATCTATCTATCTATCTATCTATCTATCTATCTATCTATCTATCTATCTATCTATCTATCTATCTATCTATCTATCTATCTATCTATCTATCTATCTATCTATCTATCTATCTATCTATCTATCTATCTATCTATCTATCTATCTATCTATCTATCTATCTATCTATCTATCTATCTATCTATCTATCTATCTATCTATCTATCTATCTATCTATCTATCTATCTATCTATCTATCTATCTATCTATCTATCTATCTATCTATCTATCTATCTATCTATCTATCTATCTATCTATCTATCTATCTATCTATCTATCTATCTATCTATCTATCTATCTATCTATCTATCTATCTATCTATCTATCTATCTATCTATCTATCTATCTATCTATCTATCTATCTATCTATCTATGTCACAAGGATATGTTTTCTTAATTGGTTGACAGTTTTGTTTGATTGGAGGCTTAACGTCCCCGTCAACACTGTATATGTCATTTTGCGGACGTTGCTTCCAATTTTGAGGGACTTTTACCCGACATTGAGATGACATCTCAAGCCCTGCCACCCAATGAAACCAGTAGGGTTTATCTGCATGGACGGTCCAACTCGCACCTCTTTTAATGGGCAGCCTTAGAGCCCCCATGCAGTTTACTAGTACTCATGTGCTGTGCAGTCAGTTTCAGCTCTGCGTGGAAGCATCATGCAGCCCAATCTATTTCTTCACGTCACGATAACACACCCGTGTGATTTAGTGCATTTTTTTCATACCTCAAAAAAGGTCATCTTTTTTATGACAATTTGTGATATTTTTCTTAATTATACTCAAAACATAGGTCGTTGGTGCTAGTTAGAACCGCGCAATGATGCGGTTCTAACGAGTACCCACAACTTATGTCTAGGAGCAGAAATAAGAGACATAATGTATACCCCCGTAAACCCCAGTTTTCTCTATATAAATTGGGGTTTAATGGGGCGTTCATTTCACGGACTCGTTCACGTGATGAAGCCCCGTTGGGCGGAGGTCGTAATGGGTTGACAGCAAAGGCCCTGATCTAAGCTCGACGTCTGATCTGAGCATGCACTGTTTCCAGCATAAGTGTCCATGTTTGGGCTTTCCCGTCCAAAATGCACTTAAATCTGCTTGACTATCATCATAATGTTAACAAGTCCATGTCACTGATGAACACCTTTCTAAATCCAACTTTATATAGAGAAAACTGTGGTTTGCTGGAACATACATATATATTTTTCTATTACTTTTGTCCCAAACATATGTTGTGGGTACCGCGGTCAGAAGCGAGGCGGTTCTAACAAGATCCACAACCTATATTTAAAGTAGTAATAAACTATGACACAATTTTTTAATAACCGTTTTCTGCAACCTAAAGAATGTATTATTTCACACGGGTGTGTTATCATAATGGTCACAATGATCATCCAAAATTGCAACATATCCATGTAAGGTAATGCTTACTTACACTGTTTGAAATTAACTGTGACTAATCAATATAAGTTAAACAAAATTGTGGGTGCTTGTTAGACTCGCCTCCATGAGGCGATTCTAGCGATTGCCAACTACCGCTCAGAGACATAAATTGTCAACGCAGCGTTTCCAGCAATCACCTTAACCTTTTTTTTTTCTCTACAAGACATAGGTTGTGGGTACTCTTTAGAACCGCCTCAATGGGGCGGTTCTAGCAATAACCCACAACCTATACATGGAAATATGAAAGACGTCAAACGAATGTATCATCGTAACTCGGACCCAGTATACAGCCGGCCTCGGTGGCTCAGTCGGATGCGGGTAAGACTGGTGATCAGGAGGACGCGGGTTCGATATCTGCCGGGGTCGGCAACTTTTTTTGCGTGGATATTGATCATGAAATCGTTTACGGTCAATCTCTCTCTCACGCTGATTCAAGAATGGCAGTTGTCAGACGCGCACTGTACTAAATAACAGATTACGTATAAGCCTGCCCTAGAATAGTGTGGATAGGTAAACTGACCGGCTCATAAATGATCTAAAATAGTGTTGACTGGGCCGTTAAACTCCAACACAAACAAACAAAAACCCAGTTTACAAGTAAATTCGATTCTAGATATAATAATTAGCCCCCGCCCATCGGGGCTTGAAGAAATAGATGGGCTGCATGATGCTTCCACGCAGAGCTGAAACCGACCCGCACACGAGTACTGGTAAACCGCTGAGAGGATCTAAGCCTGCTCAGACAATGCAGTGCGAGTTGGCCCGTCTATGCTTATAAACCCTATTGGTTTCATTGGATGGCGGGGTTGAGATGTCATTTCATCTCTGTGTCGGGTAAAAGTCCCATAAAATTGGAAGCAACGTCTCCAAAATGACCTTTACAGTGTTGACGGGGACGTTAAACCTCAAATCAACAAACAAACAAAGATATAATTATAATAATAATAACAATAACAACAATTGGTACTCATTATCTAAATAGCACCGATACTTCATATCAATAAAGAATGCACAGTAGTACCCATGACACAATCTTTCCGGAAATAAGGTAATCCATTATACGTGCACGCGTGTCCATTAATCTTCGGGCTTCCTGACGGTCGGTAGCCGGAACGCAATACACAATCCACGTGTCATAAAGCGATAATTGTCTTCTGCTTAAATACCCGTGATATTTTCCCCTGAGTGTAATAAAACGTTGATTATGGGCACAGAAGCGCCAAATTGAAATATTTCTACCTATGTTTTTGTGCTTATTAAGTCAAAATCATGCTCAAAACATAGGTTGTGTGTGCTCGTTAGAACCGCCTCATTGAGGCGGTCGTAACGAGTACCCACAACCTATGTCTTGAAGCAGAAACAAGAAAAATAATGAATACCCCCTAAATCCTTTTTTTCTCTATATAAACTGGGGTTTAAAGGGGTCTTCATTTCACGGACATGTTCACGTGATGCATAAATAAATTTAAAAAAAAATCAGAATGAGCTGGTTCTAAATAGTACCATCAATCAACGTATTGAGCAATAATTAAATTTTAAATCAATAAATCGTAAATAAATAAATAACGATAACACATCCGTGCGGCATAGTAGGGTATTCTGGATATCTCAAAAACAGTTAATTTTTTAATGAAAACTTATCGATACCCAAAACCGGTTTTGTATTCTCGTTAGAACAGCCTCATTGAGGTGGCTCTAACGAGTACCCACAACCTATGTCTTGGAGAAGAAATAGAAAAATGAATACCACAGTAAACCCCATTTTTCTCTATATAAAGCATCGTTTAAGGGGGTGTTCATTACACGGCTTGTTGCCGTGATGAAAAAACAACAGTGACTAAAATAATATAGAAGAATAAGAAGCAAGTACTTTCGAACTATGTTTTTGTGTTATGTTAAAATCATGCTGATCCCTGATTATCCGACTGTTCAATCTATAAAGTTGGGTTTACATGCAAATTCTTTTCCCCGGTATGATGGAAGGAACACCAGAAAAGGTGTACACCCTGATCTTAATAAATCATTTAACAGTGGAAATAAGTACATAAATATAAAAATAAATAAATCGGAATGAGCTGGTCCTAAATATAACCAACAATCAACGCATTAAGCAAAAATATAAACAAATAAATAAATAAATTACGATAACACATTCGTGCGGCTCAGTCAATTATTGATAATTTGTTAATCATCATGTGAACAAGTCCGTGAAATGAAGACCCCCTATACCCCACTTCATATAGAGAAAACTGGGGTTTACGGGGTATACATTACTTTTCTTATTTTTGTTCCAAAACATAGGTTGTGGGTACTCGTTAGAACCGCCTAGATGAGGAGGTTCTAACGATCGAGGCGGTTCTAACGAGCACACACAACTAATCGGGTCATGAAAAATAAATAAATGAATAAATAAATAAATAAATAAATAAATAAGACGCAGATCAGACACCGCATTTTAGATTGATTTACATTCCAAGGAGATGCCCAGGGCGAAGATGTGTTCAATTCACGGTCGACGGAGAATGACACGCTTTGGGATTACACGCGTGTGTAGACGATAAAGCTTTTCCTGAATAAGCTCCAAATTTAATCGCAAAATGCCGCTTTTAAATATAATTTTGAAATATTAAAATTGCTATCAAAATGCACAATATTGTAAATACATTGCGTCTGATGCGGGCGTTTTTGTGCAATATTAACAGAAAGTGAAGATTTTAGCCGTTAAAATAAGGTACTGTCTTTGTTTTTCCACAGTTTTGTATGCTTCATATAAGGATTAAGGGTTGTTAATTTGAAAATAAAAATGCCGCCAGCTAATTAAATAAAAGTTCCACTTATTTGATATCTTTTTGAAGGTATTTAAACGGACAATTAGATTAAATCGGAACTTGTTTGTCAAATTGAAAAATAAAAAAGTTATATTTGTTTAAAAAATAGTTTCCATTAAAGCGCCTGCTATTTCGAACAAGACATTCTGTACAGGTAAGCCGAGAAGGTCGTCGCACAGTAAAAGGCTTAATCCTTTGCGCCAACGGCATAAATGTCAATAATAGTTGCGGATGATTATTTTATTTTATTTCTGCTCCAAGACATAGGATGTGTGTACTCGTTAGAACCGCCTCAATGAGGCGGTTCTAACGAGCACCCACAACCTGTGTTTGCAGAATAAATAGGAAAAATATCACGAATTTTCACCAGAAAAATAGTCCGACATTTAGGAGATGTGAAAAATGCACTATGTCGCACGGGTGAGTTGTCATAATGGGTTGAGGAAATACGTCTGATGCTTCTGTTTTGTTGTTGCTGCTGCTGATGATGATGGTGACGATAGTAAAGATAACCGGAAAGCTTCAATTACTCAATCCGGTACGTGGTTTCAAAATGTTACCGAAAAAATTAGGTCTGCCTCGGTGGCCCAGTCGGATGATGATACGTCTTGGTTCGGTCCCTGCAATGTCGTACAACATTATTTCGTAGGATAGAATATGAATATTTTCTGCTGTCATGCACTCCTTTGAGCCTCAAACCTTGAATAAATTGATTCAATTCACCACCTGTATATCAAGTATAGCTGTTACAAAAAGCTAGGCATATTAACTGGGAATATAAAGAATGCTGTCTTTGGCAATATTCTTATTGCCAGTCTGTCGCTTATTTATTGATACTACTAAACCGTGTGCATTTTCATCCTTTTCTGGTACTTGTGGACCTTATCAATCCAGTGCGACATGTTACATGTAAATTTGCGATCAGTTGATTGAAACCGTCCTCTCTAAACGCTTATGCATGTACAATCCAAACGTCATGACGATATAGAAAATAATTTACATACTTAACATATTGATATGGTTTTCAATAAAAAGTTTCCCAATCACGGTAAGGCAAGTTTTTTACCTCACCAGAAACGAAGGTTCCTGGGGAGCTTATAGGAGATGCAGTGACCCATCGTGGTTGTGAGTTTGTAGATGTATATTTTGTATTAGCCTGCACAAATATGACAGCAAATATGGGCTTGTACAAATGTAATAGCAAAACTGTATCCGAGCTCTGTCCGTGTGCCTCTTTTTGTGTGTAAGCTTATACTCGTTAAAGGCCTTTTTGGCTTGCACAAATGTGATAGCAGTTCTGTGCCAGAGCTCTGTCTGTGTTCTTTTGTGAAAGCTTATTCTTGTTGTTGCATTAGAAATGGGCGTAGACAATAAACCTCAAAATGTATGAAAACACCGAAAAATATCAATTTTATACTGATCGATCCCGTTTAACTGTGTTTAAATATGGACATGGTCTTGAACTCTAAATTGGGTCATCTCGCTCCGACGAATTTTCCAAACTCAAAATAGTTTCCTTCAAACCGACTACCGTTCAATAGTGGAAGGCTTACTCAATCTAAGGAAGGAAAAAAAACTCACCTTATTCAGAAATTTACTTTTCGCACAAACACACATTCCTCGATTCGATTGCCTCTTCCGCTTTCTGGTACTTTCGTTTTTCACGAGCGGTCTGATTGGTCTGGTGTTTTCTTGCGTCATTTACCAGTTCTTGAGGCGGATTTGAACTTTAGTTTACTGGTAAAATCACCGTGCAATCAGATTTTGCGGTTTACCGATATACAACTGGTGTATGTAATCATTTTTTTTAAGGTTTGAGGCCGAAGTGTCAGTGTCCTTCATTTTTAACGAAAGAAGGTGCACTGTTGTATCCTCCGAGTAGGACGATTCATATGAGCGCACAAATCTATTATATAAGGGCATGTTATTACAAAAAAGGTCCTTTCGCTTTACACTTAAGTCGTTTCGAAAAGGTATATATATTAATTGGATTATAAACAATTTGTTTTCGAAAGGTTATAAATGTATGTGTAGTTTCGCACAATTTGACATGAGACTGACCTTTATGCAAAGAATAATTAGTCAGTGTTATCGCATAATACGTCGGCTTTCGCAAACTTCTCGTGAATAGCGACACATTTACCGGCCTCATTGTATTGTATAACAATATCGCCATTTTCGTCTCGGGTCAATTTGTTCGAACTATACCCTCCATTAGCTTTTAATTTCAGGGAACATAATTCTTTGAGATGATATAGATAGATAGATAGATAGATAGATAGATAGATAGATAGATAGATAGATAGATAGATAGGGCGGATGACTTATCAAGTACCCCTAATCTATGTTTTGCTTATCATGTACCCACAATCTCTGTTTTGGAGCAACATAATTGAAAAAGGAAAATCCTTATCAACTCCACTTTGTAACATCATGAAAACACGCCTATATAATTTTGACCCCCTTGAATCCCATTTTTATACAGTAAAACTGGGGTTTACAGGGGTAAACCTTATTTTTCTTATTTCTGCTCTAAAATATAAATTGTAGTACTCGTAAAAACAGCCTCGATGAGGCGGTTCTAACAAGTACCCGCAATCTATATTTCGAGCAGAAATAAGGAAAATATCACAATTTTTCATCCAAAAATTTAAGTGGGTTTTTTTTTGTTGTTTTTTTTTTCGGCGAAAGAATTACTCTGTATTAGTATATGTATAGGCGTGTTTTCGTAATTACTTAATGCACTTTCAGTACATGGCGCCCCCGCCCATCGGGACCTGGAGAAATAGTTTGGCTGCACGGTGCTTCTGCGCATAGCTGAAACCGACCGAACTCGAGTACTGGTAAACAGCTTAGGTCTACACCTGCCCAGCAAAAGTGATGCGAGTCGAACCGCTCCATAAATTCTAGCGGTGTCTATGGGGGTAGGGCTTGAGATGTCATTTCATCTCAATGTCGGGTAAAAGTCCCATAAATCGGAAGCAACGTCTAATGACCTTAATAGTGTTAATGGGGCCGTAAAGCATCAACTCAAACAAACAAACGGGCCCCCGCCCATAGGGGCTTGAAGAAATATATGGGCTGCATGATGCTTCCACGCAGAGCTGAATCCGGCCAACACACTAGTACTGGTAAACCGCTTAGAGGATCTAAGCCTGTCCAGGAACCGCGGTGCGAGGCGGACCGTCCATGCTAATAAACCCTATTGGTTTCATTGGGCGACAGGGCTTGAGATGTCATTTCATCTCAATGTCGGGTAAAAGTCCGACAGAATTGGAAGCAACGTCTCCAAAATGACCTTTACAGTGTTGACGGGGACGTTAAACCTCAAATCAAACAAACAAAAACAAACAAACAAACAAGTGCACGGGCATGTTCACTTGAAGATTGGTTTCGGTGCGCAGCCAGTACTTAAAACATCAAGTACAAGTTAATCGTATATATTTGGCAATTGATCAAATTCTTTGAGATTTTCATTTCATGTTAAAACGTTAAAGGTTATCACGTTAGCAGGTCTGTGAATTGAATAGAGCTCTAAACCCCACTTGACATAGAGTAACGGCATTTGCAGGGATACACAGTGACATGGCGCAATTAAGATCAGTTAAAGTTAACCCTTGTCCTGCTGAATATTCATATATGCCACACCCACTACCGATTATCAACCAATCGGATTACTTGATGCAAATTATTACAACAAATTCACAACTTGAATGACAAACAATGTAGATCCTGATCAGATGGCTTCTTCAGAAGCCATCTGATCCGGATCTACATTGTTTCAAAGAAAAGGCATATCCGGGTTCAGCAGGACAAGGGTTAAGACAAACTCTTCTAAATCAAATTTAAAGGGACTGGTATTCTTTCATTGCGAAAATACATTGTAAATTTTACCGCCGAAAAAAAAAAAAAAAAAAACACTAAAATTTTAAGATGACAAATTGTGGTATTTTTCTTATTTCTGTTCAAAATATAGATTGTTGGTACACTTTAGAACCGCCTCGATGAGGCGGTTCTAACGAGTACCCACATTCTATATTTTAGAGCAGAAATAAAATCTTATTAAGGTTTACCCCTGTATATCACATATTTACAATATAAAATTAGGGTTCAAAGGGGGTCAAAATTATATAGGCGTGTTTTCGTGATGTTAAAACGTTAAAGGTTATCACATTAGCAGGTCTGTAAAATGAATAGAGCTCTAAACCCCACTTGACATAGAGTAACGGGATTTGCAGGGATATACAGTGACATGGCGCAATTAAGATCAGTTAAAATTATGACAAACTCTTCTAAATCAAATTTAAAGGGACTGGTTTTCTTTCTTTCATTGCGAAAATACATTGTAAATTTTACCGCCGGAAAAAAAAAAAAAAAAAAAAAAAAAAAAAAATAATAAAACACTAAAATTTTAAGATGACACATTGTGGTATTTTTCTTATTTCTGTTCAAAATATAGATTGTTGGTACACGTTAGAACCGCCTCGATGAGGCGGTTGTAACTTTATTTTAGAGCACAAATAAAAAATTAAGGTTTACCCCCGTAAATCCCGGTTGTACTATATAAAAGTAGGGTCCGAGGGGGTAAAAATTATATACGCATGTTGCAATTTACAGCCAGCATCCACTGGTATCAGACCACTCTTTTGAACAGTTCCAAAGGTGGTTTAAATATAGGAACTTTACTGTACACAGTAGAATAACATTTATATATCCAAAACTACCTGTACTGTACAGAAGACAAACAAGGCCAATACGGAATAAGAGGGCCAATATGGGAAAAATAGGGCCAATACGAGAAAATTAGAGCCAATACCACTCTTTATAGAAGTTAATTAATAAGATTGTCATTATCCAAGTATTTTCGTATTGGCCCTGTTACAGGTCCTTGGTCTGCTGTATTGGACCTCCGCCAACGGCCTCGTGCCAATACAGCAGACTTCTGACCTGTAACAGGGCCGGTATAAATTTACTTGGTTAATAACATTATATTATCATTTCCGCCGGGGAAATTTCGTTTGAACCGCCTCACTGAGACGGCAGAAAGGGAAACTTATGTTCGTAGCTTTAAATTCTTACATACGATGAACGTCGTTCATGTGAGCAGTTTCAAAACATAATAACATATATTTTGTGTAAACTATGTAGCGCTTTTGAATGGGGATTAGGAGGACGCGGGTTCGATACCAAACTGGATCGGCACTATCCTTTCTTGGGGATTGATCATGAAATCTTTTCTACGGTTATTCTCTCCGTCCCGCTGAATCTAGAACAGAGAAGGGAAGTTGTCAGTTTCTGTCGAAAGAGTGTTCACTGTACTGGTTAACCGCTTACGTATAAGCATGCCCAGGAAAAGTGTGGACAGGTAAACTGACCTACTGACCGGCACGATATGACCTAATTAGTGTTGACTGGTCCATTTAACTCCATGACAAACAAACAAAACTATGTAACATGTGTTAAATCACACACATGTGGTTAACCAACTGTCTCTGGCAGCGTAATGTTAATGTAGGAATTTGTAACGTTTTTCCACGGCGATTAAATAATAGTAATAATAATAAAGATAATAACCACGTTAACAAGTCTATGAGATGAAAGGCCATTAAACACCACTGAATATAGATAATCAGGGGTGTACATTATTTTTGTCCTTATTCCTGTTCAAAAACAGACTGTAGAGGCTCTTCACCAGTACCCATAATCTATGTTTGAAGCTAAGAAAAACAAATGCTAGTATTTCAGAAGTTATTGTAACTATTATAACTATGAAAGAAAGCACTACACCACATGGGTATGCAATTATAATAATGATGATGATGATAAAAATAATAGCAGTAATAATAAATTACGATAACATATCCGTGAGGCATAGTGTATGTTTGTAAAACTCAAAAACGACCTTTTTCTGATGAAAATTTGTGATTTGTTACTCATTTTTACTCCAAATATAGGTTGAGTGTCCTCGTTAGGACCGCCTCATTGAGGCGGTTCTAATGAGTCTGTTTGTTTGATTTGAGGTTTAACGTCCTCGTCAACACTGTAACGGTCATTTTGGAGACGTTGCTTCCAATTTTGTGGGACTTTTACCCGACATTGAGATGAAAAGACATCTCTATCCCCGCTGCCCAATGAAACCAATAGGGTTTATGAGCATGGACGGTCCGACACTCGCACCGCTTTGCCTGGGCAGGCTTAGATCCTCCATGCGGTTTACCAGTACTCGCGGTTTCAGCTCTGCGTGAAAGCATCATGCACCCCATCTATTTCTTCAAGCCCCGATTGGCTCTAACGAGTACCCACATCCTATGTCTTGGAGCAGAAATAAGGAACATAATGTACACTCAAGGAACCCCATTTTTCTCTACATGATTAATTTGGGTTTAGAGTGGTATTCATTTCATCACGTGAACAAGTCTGTGAAATGTAGAACCCGCTAAACCCCACTTTATACAGAGAAAACTGGGGTTTAAGGGGGGTATTCAATATTTTTCTTATTTCTGCTGCACGGCATAGGTTGTGGGTACTCGTTAGAACCGCCTCACTGAGGCGGTTCTAACGAGCACCCACAACCTATGTTTTGAGCATTTATAAGAAAAATATCAAGGAAATTCTTCAGGAAAGTAGCCATTTTGGAGATATGAAAAATGCACTATGTTGCACGGGTGTGTTATCGTAATGTTCACGAACTTGTGATAATAATAATAATAATAATAATAATAATAATATTATTAATAATAATAATAATAATATTAATAATAATAATAAGTGGTAACCACATTCTTGGTATGTTTTTGGCGTAACTAAGATTATGATTTTAAACTATAGCTTGGAAAAAAACTCTAGCTTTAATCATCACGAAAACACACCTATTCAAATATATTGAAAGTTTTACCACCAAAATAATGAAGATTTTTGGATAAAATTTTCTGATATTTTTCATATTTCTACTCAAAACAAAGATTGTAGGAACTCGTTAGAACCACTCCGGCGAGGCGGTTCTAACGAGTGCCAACAATCTATGTTTTTGAGCAGAAATAACAAAAATAATGTATACCCCTCTAAACCACAGTTTTACTATAAAGAAGTTGGGTTTAAGGGGGTAAAACGTATATAGATATGTTTTGGTGATGTATCTGATGCAAGATTTACAAGGAAGCACATTTCATAAATCTGCTTACGTGATACGTTCACTGTATTATTTGGCTCAACTTAAGAAACATCAAGAAAAAGGATGCGTATAAATGCTATAAAAGACACCACATATAGTATACAAATGATGTCAAGGATTGTAACTGCTAACAAACTATCCTGGACTTGCTACTTGTATAGCATCCCTTGCCTCATCAAACTGCTATACAATACCAATCATATATACTTGGGTGTGAATCAATTTCAATCCAAACGGAGATGATTGCATTCCCAGAAAAATAGAAACATTTATTTTTGTCTTGAAGGTTGCATAAGTGTTTCCAACTTCAGTACAAATATTTACATAACGAATCCACGCCTATATAATTCTGACCCCCTTGGACACCACTTTCATGTAGTAAAACTTGCGTTTACAGGGATAAACCTATTTGCGTTGATTATAGCCTATAGTGGGTTCGTGCGAACAGCGAGGACTCTGATCGGACTGCGCGAATGCGCAGGCTGATCCGAGTCCTTGCTGGTCGCCCAGGCATTCTTGTAGGTTTTGTCATGCGCAGCCTCGTTTAATACATAGAGGACTGCAGGTGGATCGCGATTCACGAACTGCCGAAGAGTCACGGGAAGTTTTCGCGGCCCGACGTGTTGGGCCGTGGCATTGGGTGATTTACTCTTTGCGTCGAGGTCAGCCTCAGGTCGGTTTGTTCGCGTTGTACATGTATCCTACACATCCCCCTGCCCGAGGCCCTTGCCTAGTGTAATGTAAGAGCGTCATGGGGCGGGGAAGGTTGTGTATCTCAGCGTGTCCTCAAATCACCACAAGGGCTCTCGTTTCATTTTATTTTCGTTTCGGAAATGAGACGGGGGTCCGTGGATGATGCTCTCAAACTATCAACATTATAGAAACTAATAATGGCCCATACATGTAACTAATGTCGGAGTTGTACTGCACGAGGCATGTCTGCTTTTAGATCATCCGCAAACAAGAGTGTGCACTGGTCCACGCACCTGAGCAGTCTGATGGGTACTCCTTATCGTCATGTCCAGGCCCAGCGGTAGTGCGGGTCTTTTTCAGTGCTCGACTCGGCCTGTTATGATATTGGTGATGCGTATAACTTTCATAATACCCACATGCCTTTTTTAACAAATCAGCGTGTTATATGTCCTGCTTATGAATTTAAAAAGCCAAATTGTTGATATGTTTGAATTTGCCGGAGTGAATTGGGCGAGGTGGCGGTCTTGGGGCCAGTGAGCCTGGACTATAGTGTCTTCAATGGAACTGCTTTTCTTTTTCTTTCCCTTATTTGCGAATGGTCGAAACTGCTACCGACGCTTCGACTCATTAAATGCATGTAATTCTGATCTGACATATCCCAGCAGGCCGATGACGCAATTGTGACATCGGATGTAACAGGATGTAACGTCATGTTATGGTTGCAACGTCACATCAACGTCGGTGCATCGTCAGGACGTTACAACGACGTTTGTTTGACGTTGCCCCTTCGATATCGCAAGACCGGGTCACTTTATTGTTGTGCCTGTTGGCACGAACTTCTGTACCATATGTATAGCTCTCGGAAGATGGGTTGACAGTGACGTAAAAGAGTAAACCACCACAGGTAGGTTTGGCAGGTTGTGCCGTTGTTGCTGAAGTAACCATCATTGGCTAGCAAGACAGATTTTACCGTTATAATTATCATTATTGAAGCGTCGTCGCCTTTTCGCAAGGGTGGACAGTCCTCAACAACAACAAAAAAAAAAAAAAAAAACTCGCTGACGTCACGCTCAACTTATCGTTCGAGGACTGTAGTATTCTTGATTTACGATATCTTTTTTTCCCCTAATTCAAGGGAAGTAAATCGTATATGCTTGTTCCTGCAGCATGGAAACTCGCCTATATACATTTGACACCAAAACTCTAAATTTATGTAGCAAAACTGGGGTTTGCAGGATTAACCCCTCCCCTGTTACTGCCGACAAGTATGGATTGTGGGTGCCCGTTGAGACGGTTGAAGCGTGTACCCGCGATCTGTATTGTTCTTTTTATACATATAATACATTGGGCTATGTTTTTTTTTTTTTTTTTTTTTTTTTCTTTCTTTAGCCCGAATTATTGATTTGTTCAGTGGTGGAGTTTGAAACAATTTGAGTAGGCATGTTCTCGTGATGTTTTTACCCGCCTACTGTTACTGTTAGTTTTATGCATGCTGCTGATACCTTGTCCATTGATGATGCTGTTCGGCATGCGGCGGTACATTGGAAAGTACAGTGGACTCTCGTTATCTCAAACTTTGATATCTCAAGCTACTGCTGAGGTCGAAATGAATTTTTGGCACTATTATTCTAATTTAAACTTAAGCTTTTTTGCTTCTAAACCATTGCTACCTTAAGCCAAAAATTTCCAGTCCCTTTGTGTTTGAGATGACGAGGGTCGACTTAAGTATCTAGCCTTCTACAAGAGTGTCATTTTTGGACTTGTGTATTGGCACTTTGGTCAACTATAATGCGAATCAGAAACTTTAAAGCTGTCTCCTATTCATAACATATGTATCCCATTTCCCTTATGGAAACCTGTTTGTTACAAATGCTTTATTTATATGTACATTTACTATTGTATCTCCTTAATGCTTGTATTCTCCTCCACGGGGATTCCATTCCTAAATATCGAACCTTCTGCCTCTGTAATGTGACAGTCATGCCCGGTCCTATACGTGTGTCCTTAAAGCAATTCAGATTTCTTGTCGATTGTATAACATAATGAACATAGATATTACTGAATATAGGATGCATATAGGTCTGCATTATTGTCATCACATGAAAATCAAAGGTCTATCTCGGTTCACAGACTTTGAATTTATAACATTCCTATCGCTATTGCTAATTAGTTGTGGGGATGTTGAAACTAACCCGGGCCCGAACTCAGATGAGTCAATAACATCTGATAACTCATCGACATCTCTAAACGACACTGTTCTAAGCGAAAAATTCTCTATTGTGCACTATAATGTTCAAAGTCTAACAAACAAAAATGATATTATATTCTCTGAACTTTGCAATTTTAGTATCATTGGTATCACTGAGACTTGGCTTGATCCTCGAACTTCAGATGAAGACATTGCCCTTGACGGCTACGTCACGTATCGACGTGACCGTATTGGTGACAACCATGGGGGTGTATGCGTCTATGTACGCGATAATTTATTTTCCAAACGCAGACAAGATCTTGAATTCCTTGACTTAGAATGTGTCTGGGTAGAAATTTGTATTAATAATAGAAAATTATTAATTGGAACTTTCTATAGACCACCAAACTCATCACATGCAACATTTCAGGCAATCGAAGATTCTATAGGGCTAGCCACAGACACAAACCCCCATGAATTACTGGTTATGGGAGATTTTAATATAGACATGGCTGACAACAGAAGTAGTAGGAAAATTTCTGATCTCTGTCAAGAAAACGGTCTGAACCAACTAATCACTGGCTACACTCATTTTACGGAAACTTCACAATCCACTATTGACCTCATTTTGTCTAACAACAGCAAAGACATCTTAATCTGTGGGGTGGGAGAACCTTTCCTTAACCAAAACATTCGCTATCACTGTCCTGTATTCTGTGTCCTCAACTTTGATAAACAAAAAACTCATGTATTCAAAAGACATATTTGGCTATTTGATCAAGGTGACTATCAGTCGCTCTCTGACGTCATGCGAAATACAAATTGGGATAATTTTAAAGACCCAAACATCAACAAATATGTTAAAAATTTAACTGATCACCTAACCCAATGTTCGTCTAAGTATATTCCTAATAAAATAGTAAGTGTAAGACCATCCGATCCAAATTGGTTGACAACTAATATAAAAAGACTCATTCGGAAAAGGAAACGTTACTACAGCAGATACAAGAAAACACAATCCATCACTAATTTTGAAGCCTATAAACAAATTCGCAATCACGTTAATAACGAAATAAGAAATTCAAAACAAAAAATGAATGAAAAACTGGCTGATAAACTAAACAATGGTTCACTAGGTCCAAAAGACTGGTGGAAAACACTTAAACATGTAATAAAACCAACACGAACAAGCAATATCCCTCCCTTAAACACACAAGGAAATATATATTCTGACGAAATGGACAAAGCGGAAGTGTTAAATACTTTCTTCTCCTCACAAACTATTATAGACGAAACTAATGCACACTTGCCTGAAAGCAATCCAAATAACATTCAAAATGAAACCCTCCATTCTGTTCACCTGTCACCGTCGGAAGTTGAAACCTGTCTGAAGTCCCTTCAGACTGGCAAAGCTGTAGGACCCGATGCGATTAACAACAGACTCCTGAAAGAACTATCTAATTCAATTTCTATCCCTCTTTGTGATCTCTTCAACTTTTCGCTATCATCAGGCCAATTTCCTGAGTCATGGAAACTAGCGAACATCACTCCAATTCACAAGAAAAACGAACCTTCTGACCCAGCTAACTACCGCCCTATATCTCTCTTAAGTGCAGTGGGAAAAGTTCTTGAGAAACTTGTTCATAAATATATTTTCAACTTTTTTCGGGACAACGGAGTTATCACATCACTTCAATCTGGTTTTGTACCAGGCGATTCTACTGTTAACCAACTTATTGATATATACAACTCTTTCTGCAAAGCTCTTGACGTAGGCAAAGAAGTAAGAGCCGTCTTTTGTGATGTAAGCAAAGCCTTCGATCGTGTATGGCATAAAGGACTTCTTCACAAGTTGAATAGCGTTGGCATAACTGGTTCTCTTCTCTCATGGTTTAACAGTTACTTAAGCGATAGATTACAAAGAGTCGTTCTTCCTGGGACCACGTCCAGTTGGCAACCAATTAAAGCTGGTGTCCCACAAGGCTCTATCCTTGGTCCTCTCTTGTTTTTAGTATACATTAATGATATTGTTGAAGATATCCATTGCACGATACGTCTGTTTGCAGACGACTCGAGTCTTTACATAATTGTTGAAAACCCGGTTGAAGCTGCTCACCTCTTAAATGATGATCTAGAAAGGATACAGCAATGGGCAAAAAAGTGGCTAGTCAGCTTCAACCCTACAAAGTCTGAATCTCTCTTGCTCTCTCGTAAAATCAATAAACCTTACCACCCACCAATTTTCATGGACACTCAAGAAATATCTGAGGTCAGTACTCATAAACACCTAGGCCTTATATTTTCTAGTGATTGCACGTGGCATGAACACCTAGCCGAAATCAAATCAAAAGCATGGAATCGGATTAATATCATGCGTAAACTAAAATTTCTACTTGATAGAAAATCACTTCAGACTATTTATTGTTCGTTCATTAGACCACTTCTAGAATATGCCGACGTGGTATGGGACAATTGCACCCAGTATGAAGCATATGAACTTGAAAAAATACAGATTGAGGCAGCACGTATAGTTACTGGGGCAACCAGACTGGTTTCTCTAAATCTTCTTTACTCTGAAACTGGATGGGATACGTTGGCCTCACGAAGAAATAAACATAAAATTGCTATGCTTTACAAAATGTATCATGGCATTTCTCCAGCATATCTATCTTCACTCTTACCAGCTACAGTGGGAGAAAATGTTTCGTATAGCCTTCGTAATTCTACCAACATTCAAACTATTCACAGTCACTCACAGCTCTACTTTAATTCTTTTCTTCCAAGTGCGATAAGAACTTGGAACTCTCTGTCTGAGGAGATCAGAAACAGCTCCAGTTTAGCATCACTTAAACGTCAACTCAATACTAACTTAATCCCTACGCCTCGTCATTTCAACGCAGGGAAACGTCTCGGACAAATTTATCACAGCCGGCTTAGAACCAAATGCAGCTCCTTAAACGAACACCTCTTCTCAAGAAACATTGTCCCAAGTGCTTTATGTGTATGTGGTCTCGTCGAAGACACCGAACATTTTCTTCTTCACTGTCCACGATATGCGAACTTTAGAGAAGAAATGTTAAGATCAGTTTATCAGTTTTGTCAACTAACTCTCGATACTCTACTTTATGGTGACCAAACACTAAATTACAACGAGAACAAACAAATCGTCCTCCTTGTCCATAACTTTATTTTAAAAACTAAAAGATTCCAAACCAACCATAATTAGGCGATGAATGCACGTATCATTTCCTACCGTATTAGACACACTTTCACTTCTTTTTTTTTTCCTTTTTTGATGTTAGTCCGAGAACAGAGTGTGGGGCTAGAATATGTCTTTTTTAAATCTACGGCAAGTTTACTTGTCTAACCAGGCTCTTTTCTGTGATAATCTCCCGAACCGGTAATTCTCCAACAAATACACCTAAATATTTTGGTTTGTTACTCTTATTTTGTTTTTAGAGAACTACCTCGCAAAGTTAACCATACGACCTTAACCTAAGTTATATCCAACCTTCAGAACGACAAACCTATACGTTCCGCCTTTGAAGAAATAGTTTTATTGGTACTTGATAAAACACCTTTGATTTGAATGTCTCAGACCTTTTACATGAGAGCGGCAGAAGCTGTATTGTTTTTTCTTTGTTATTTTTTACCCTGATGGATTCCCCGTGGAGCCCCCCCCCCCCTCCCTCCAACGCTACCTTCACCTTAACCATTTTTAGTATGTAAAAATGCTACAAAATAGCTTTGAACATAGTCGCTAATTCTGTACTTACAATAGTTACTGTTTTGCAGCGACAATTATATAGATTTAATTCAATGGTATTATCGCAAATGTTTAGGGAAACAGATTCAAATAAGTCTCTGACTTTCTTCTGAATCCCTTTTTGTATGATTTCAGTCATATTTGCTTTGTATTGTACTTGTAGAATACGAATAAAATATGTTTAAACCAAACCTATTTGTCTTATTACTGCTCTTTAATATAGATTGTGGGTTTTCGTTAGAACCGCCTCATCTAGGCGGTTCTAACGAGTACCCATAATCTCAATTTTGAATAGAATTAAGAAAAAAATCACAATTTTTTCAGCTTAAAATTTTCGATTTTCTGCGGTAAAATTTACAATGTATTTGTATAGGCGTGTTTTCGTAATAAGAAAGGTCAAAATACTAGGTAAACATGTCCGTGTAATGAACATCCCTCTTATATAGAGGAACTGGGGTTTACAGGGGTATTCATCATTTCGCTTATTTCTGTTCCAAGACAAAGGTTGTGGGTACTCTTTAGAACTGCCTTAATGAGGCTGTTCTAACGAGCACCCACAACCTACATGTATGTTTGGGGTATAAATAAGAAAATCATCACAATTTTCATCGGAAAAGTAGCCTTTTTTGAGAAATGAAACAACGCTCTATGTCATACTGACGTGTTCCGAGCTTTTTATATCAGTGGACAAATAGTATTATTTCACATTAGATTAAGAAGTCCCTGAACAGAACATACCCGTCAACCCCACTTTATAAGAGAGAAAAGTAGGGATGTACGAGTGTATTTATTATTTTCATTATCTTTACAGAAGACATAGATTGGGGGTACTCGTTAGAACCGCCTCACTGAGGCGCCTATATACATAAAAGCAAGCAGATCAGGCGCAGTGGAACACGGGTTTACATGATTTGCTTAAATTACGATAACACACCCGTGCAGCATAGTGTTTTTTATATATCTCCAAAATGGCTACTTTGCTGGTGAAAATCCATGATCCTTTTTCTTATTTATACTGTAAACATAGGTTGTGGGTGCTCGTTAGAACCGCCTCATTGAAACGGCTCTAACTAGTACCCACAGCCTATGTCTTGGAGCAGAAATAAGAAAAATAATGTATACCACAAAGAACCCAAGTTTTCTCTATATAAAGTGGGGTTAGGTGGTGGGTCATTTGCTAAATTCACGACCACACACCCGCAGATGAGTACTGGTAAACCGCTTAGAGGATCTAAGGCAAAGCGGTGCGAGTCGGCCCGTCCATGCTTATGAACCATATTGGTTTCTTCGGCGGCAGGGCTGAGATGTCATTTCATCTCAATGTCGGGTAAAAGTCCCACAAAATTGAAAGCAATGTCTCCAAAATGACCTTTACAGTGTTGACGGGGACGTTAAATCTCAAATCAAACAAACAAACAAACAAACTTTCGTGAATCAGCGAAAGAGAGCTCGAGAGAATCGCCGTAGTCCAAACCTTTACAGAGGACATTACGCAAACACGCCTAGACAAATCCATTGCCACCTTTGTCGCCGAAAAAATGAACATTTTATGCTGAAAAATTGTGATATTTTTCTTATTTCTGCTCCATATATAGATTGTGGGTACTCGTTAGAACCGCCCCATCGAGGCGGTTCTAACCAGTACCAACAATCTATATTTAGAGCAGAAATAAGAAAAATAAGGTATACCCCCGGAATCCCCAAGTTTACTATATGAAAGTGGGGTTCAAGGGGGTCAAAATTATATTAGGCGTGTTTTCGTGATATTTACAGAGGGATATTGTGTTTGTCATATATACATGTAGTGGGTATCTTTGGGTGTACTTTGAATCGTCCATTTACTTTCATCGCTACAACCTGGGTAACAGATATTGACATTGAAAGATGCGCACTACAGAGGTAAAATGTTGCGATGAGACAAAAATATGTAGACTTTATCATGCATATTGGTTTGGAATGTGTCGGCAGTTCAAATTCATAAACAAGATGCAATTAGTTTCCTAATATTTGAAATGCTTTTGTAATAGCATAAACGAACCAGAGCCGATTTCGGGAAAACAAATGAGGCAATTGGCAAGAAAAGGCAAATTCAAACCTTAATTTCTTTGAAACTAATTAAGATTTTGATGATCTCATTTCTTTGGCTTACTCAGTGGTGATGTCACTCATCCGAATAAAGTAATGAAGTAGATAATCTTCACCAACAAATATCTGCTTAGACATGATAATGGCAGATGCCTTAGAAGACCATGACGGGGAAGTCAGCATTTGAAAGAGAGTAATTTTGAATATTCGATTGCAGATTGCTGGAGAGAAGCCTAGTATATATTCCAATATACAGTAAAATTCCGCTATTAAGACCACCTAAAATTAAGACTAATTCTGCTTTAAAAAGCTTATTCAGAAGGGTGCAGTTACTATGTCTTCTTGTTTTCTGCACACAATGTCCTCTGATCAGTGTGCGCGCGCGCACGCGCGCGCGTGCGTGTGTGTGTGTGTGTGTGAATTTGGGTTTAACGTCGCATTCAATAAAAAATTTCAGACGGTGTCTGGTTGCCACAGGGAGCTCAATGCTCACTTTTATAGTGCTGCCTCACTGAAGTATCATGTCCCAGACACATTTCATGATACCACACCCAGTCACATTATCCTGACACTGGGTCGACCAGTCCTAGCTCTACCCCGTAAATCTGAGTGCCAAGCGAGGAGCAGCTAGTACCATTTAAACGACTTTGATATGTCGCGGCCCGGGATCGAACCCGTAACTTCCCGTTCCCCGGAGCAGACCCTCTACCAATTAAGCTATCGGGGCCGGTCCCTCTGGTCAGCGACCAAGTTTGAGGATGTTCAAAAGTGGTCTTACAGACCACTTTTGAACAGTCCCAAAAGTGGTCTTAATATAGGAATTATACTGTATATAGTCTAGTGAAGTTTAATTTTTTACAGTTTAAATTTGAAATGAATCAATAAAACAGTGTAACATTTGCTGAAGGATCATAAGTTAAGTAAAATGAAGTGTTGTGTCAGTTAGTTTGTTTGATTTGAGGTTTAACGTAGCCGTGAAAACTGTAAAGGTCATTTTGGAGACGTTGTTTCCAATTTTGTGGGACTTTTAACCGACAATGAGATGAAAAGAGATTACAATTCCTGCCGCCCAATGAAACCAATATGTTTTATAAGCATGGACGGTCCGACACTCGCACCGCTTTGCCTGGGCAGGCTGAGACCCTCTAAGCGGTTTACCAGTACTCGTGTGCGGGTCGGTTTCAGCTCTGCGTGGAAGCATCATGCAGCCCATGTATTTCTTCAAGCCCCGATGGGCGGGGGCCGAAATTGAAGTGTTTAGTTCGCAGCTTAATTGAGCTGTTCTTTGTGACAACCTTTGGGATAACACACCTATAAAATGATTATAATGATTATATACTCTTTCAGTAGACTGTTTAACAATCGATCCAAAGTAACCAGGAACTAAGTACAGCTTCCCACCTGCTCTTGCCACGTGGCCATCTCTGACGATGTTTAAAATCCAGGTACCGGTTATTTCCCATTGTGACGTCAGAGCTGTTTGAAAAGTAAAATCCGGACTGGGCTTGGGTACTGGGTCATTGGCAAACAGTGTAGACCGAAATTAAAGTCTGATGCGGGTCTACACGGTTTGTTTAAAATACTGAAAATTAAGGTTTGACCGTCTTAAGTCTCAGGCCAGAACTATTTTTCCAGTCTACACATAGAGACAATCGACCCACCAGTACTGTCAGAGCTTTGATTGGCTATGGGAATGACAATTCAGTTGTCTCCGCCAAAGGTATATCTAACTTTTTACATTATATCTAACTAAGTTATGTATCTAAAAACGTGACGTTTTATTAAAATTCAAATCATTACGTAAACACGCCTATACAAATGCATTGTGAAATTTACCACCGAATCAGGTAAACAATGTGATATTTTTCTTATTTCTGCTCATCGAGGTGGTTCTAACAAGAACCCACAATCTATATTTCTATATTTTGGAGCAGAAATAAGAACAAGAGCTGTCCCAATAGGTGACCAATGCCCCCCCCCCCCCCCATGGGAGCCAATTTCTGTGTTTTTGCTGAAAATTCAGCAACACTGAGTTATGGCCCTTGGTCAGAATGTAACCCTTGTGATGGTGAATAAGTGTGTGAAGTTTCATGAGGCTAGCTCAAATACTAAGCCCCCCCCCCCCCCCCCCCGAATCAAAGATTCTCGAGGGGGTGCATAAAAATAAGGTTTACCCCTGCAAACCCAAGTTTTACTATAAAACGTGGGGTTCAAGGGGGTCAAAATTATATTGGCGTGTTTTCGTGATGGTACAGTAACATTCTGACATTGGGATTCTCTTTATAACCATTCTTAACCCTTATTGTACCGAATGTAATTTTCCTTCTTATATATAGCAGGAGTCCACTTCAAAATTTATGGGTGATAGGTTTTGTTATCTTCGAACTTTATTTGGAAAATGGCCTACACTGTTTGCAAAACGTTCTAAGCCTGCAGTGTTTGTTACGAGATGGAATAGGAAACCTTTCTGGTGCTTATGCACATCTAAATTATTTTAGTAGATATATGGTAGGGCGGTGCGAGTGAAATATTTTAGGTGAAATATGGTACGCAAACTGTGCTGCTCCATGAACAAGTCATGCACATATCATACGATGTATGCATGAGTGGTTTATAGAGAGCTGTTTTTACAATACAGGGGGCCGCTAAAAGGCCGAGTCCTATAGAATTTGCCTAAAAATCGCCAACCGCCAAATTGTGCCATATATGATTTTTATTCCCGTCACGTGTTGTGTGGGTGTTCGTTTTGACAGGAGTCATGTCATTGATTTATAGGGTCCTTTCATCAATTTTTCCTATGGGAACTATACTATTTGAACGCAAATCCATTATCTACTCGATTTTTGCTATCTAGCTTTATTTGTGGCCGGTATCTCCACCTCGCCACGAATTGAGCAAGGTAATATGAGTAGGCATGATTTTCTGGTAGTATTCATAGATATATAAACCCTGAGAAAAACGAACACTTTAGCAGCAGGTCAAGTTGTAACGTATACCTACAACATCGTGTCGGGAAATAGAAAGTATATTGAAAGGTATGTTAAATCTATGTTTAGTATTATTTTTGTATGAACATGCTTGTAGGTTTTGGAGGGGTTTACTTCTAGTATACCCCAACTTTCTGAAGCCTATTCTGAATTCACTGTTGTGGCCTGTAGTGATTAGGCTACTAGCTTTGCCAGCTAGACGTCGCAGGATTGATCCCAGGCTTCTCCAGTAGTAGAATGAGTCTAAGTGAGGTCCTGTCTCATGCTGACCCTAGATGTTGGTGAGACGTAAAGTTTGGACACCCACTCATTCTAGATTCATTTAGGCTTTTAGACCCCTTTTGTAGAATGTAATTAATAAACGCCGGGTCACTTGTTTGATCCATGACTTTTGACTAGCTGTGGTTAGAAAACCGTGGTTCCGTCCCAATATGATATTTGGTGTAGAGGGGACGTAAACTTAAGACGGGTTTAACCATATCTTCATCATCAGGGCAAACTCTTACAAGAGCCTGTTGGGTTATCCGTGATGATGAACCGTAATGAATTTTATTTTACAAGCATGTTCACGTTGATTAGAAATAATTTTGTTCAAGAAGAATTACGAGTTCATTTTGTAATGATGCCGTTTTTGTCTGATAACTCAGTTTGTGCATGTATGTACATATAAAGAACGTGATGATGATAAGTGGGAGTATTTGGTCGCCACACGTCATAACGGCCTGAGCGGCGGGGATAACGTCAGCTGCGTCATCGGCGTCGCGAGGACGGTTGTGACGGGGTGCCTACCAACTACAGAGAGAATTTACGGCAAACAGTGTTGGCCCTTATGAGACACTAACAAATGTTGTGGTTTATAGATGAAAATCTTCTGTTGTAGTTTCTATCTGTTATTAATGTATTGAATTTGTGAATAGCTATATTTGTGAGCCGTGTCGCGGAGAAGGATATGAAATAGAGATTGTTATGTTTCCTGTAATTGGCAGCTGACCAGGTAGCGCAAAGGCGTGGTCTGTTCAATTGCCTCTTACTTGTGACAATGTAGTGAGCACAAATTTGATGAGTATTATGCTCAGTAGTAGTGAGCATTAATTGATTTCTGTAGTGCTCAGTAAGGAAGCATGAACTTTGAGTATTATTGTGTCAAGCGCTGGGTGCTGATAATTTGATGCACAGTCAAGTTGAGTTCTGCTGTACGGTTATTTGTCGCATGCACTAATCAGCCTGTATGTCTGGTCGGCGCATGCGCAATAACGGTATATGCATGAACATATTCTTACTTCTCCGGGAGGGGGATCATGATATAGCATGTATGTTTTGTGACTCGTGTCTTAGTCCAGTTATCGTAATTTGCAGGCACGACAATGTGTGACCTGCTGCTCCCTGCTTCATAGCAGCAGGTACTGGTACGACGCTAGGCGTTAGGGTCCAGCAAGGGCGGACAGACCGCCGTAATCAGCGTAGACCAGAATCAGAATCATTGTTCATTGTCAACAAATGTGAGACCATAAAAGAGGTCAACTAACCTGCAGGATATTCGGACGATCGCTAAACCTGTGATCGGCAACCTGTGATCGGCAACTATGTCGATAGACTAGTGTGCAGTTTGCACTAGTTCGCGAGAGGAAGTTTGATAGTAACGTGAGATTTACGTTATCAATAATGGAGCGTTTAATGCAAATGGGAAAGGACTTAGGTTATGAGGGGAAGGAGTTACAAGGTTTTGTTAAAGAGCAGCAAGATATTGAGCGGGCAGAAAGGCAAGAGCAAAGGGATTTAGAAAGGTTAAGGTCTGAAGAAAAGGAAAAGGAAAGGGCAGAAAAAGAAAAGGAAAGGGAGGAAAAGGAAAAGGAAAGGGCTGAAAAAGAAAAGGAAAGGGCACATGAACTAGCTATGTTGAATGTTAATAAGGAACTTGAAATGGCACGAATTAAGACTGAAAGGGAGGCAAAAGAGATTAGTGAGGCCCATTTAGAACAAAAAAACATGGGTTTGAGCTACAGCACCAAGAATTAAGGAATCAGTTAGAAATGCAGAGAGCGAAGCTCGAGCTAGAATTGGAAAAGCAAAAAGCTGAGAAGGTGGCTCATGCCCGGGATCCTAAGTTACCTTATTTTGAAGAGGGTAAAGATAAAATGGATAGTTATTTATCTAGGTTTGAGAAATATGCTACGGCTAATAAATGGGATAAGAGTGTTTGGGCCGCGTATTTAAGTGCATTGCTCAAAGGGCGCGCACTTGATGTATATGACCGGTTGTCAAATGAGGATGCGGCGGATTATGAAAAGTTAAAGGACGCTTTATTAAAGAATTTTGACATGACAGAGCGCGGATTTAGGAAGCAGTTTCGTTATAGTAGGCCCGAGAAATCAGAAACGTTCATACAGTTCAGTAGTAGACTGAGAAGTTATTTAGAAAAAATGGCTTAATATGGCAAAGATAGAACAATCTTTTCCGGCTGTCTGTGATTTCATGGCAAGGGATCAGTTCCTGGAGTCATGTAATAGAGAACTGTATGTAGCCTCGATAGCGCAGTGGTTAGCGCGTTCGACTCATGATCGAGAGGTTGTGCGTTCGAATCCGGCCAACGGTATCGAGGTGTGTCCTTGGGCAAGACACGTAATGACACTGCCCCACTCCACCCAGGTGTAAATGGGTAGCAGTGGTGTAAAAGCAACTGCCTCTCTCTCTCTCGCGCGCGTGAAAACACCCGGAGTGAGTGTTCGAGAGCGATTCAATAAGCTTGAAGCTTTCATCGCAATCGAACCAAAATAAATTAGTATAAACTAACTGTATGTACATCTGAAGCCAAAACAGTTTGGTAATTTAGATGAAATGGCTAGGGAGGCAGATTTGTTTGCAGAAGCGCGCGGGGGCGTATATAGTTGCATTAATAAGGGGCAACGCGATAATAGAGGCGCATCGCAGGGTAAACAGGACAAAGTTGACTCGAACAAACCGAGTGGTAGACCGGATATCAAGTGTAGCATATGCGGTAAGGGGCATTTAACAATTAAATGTTTTAAGAACCCCGACAGGAAACAATTGTATAGCGCAGAGGTAGGAGCAACTGGAGTTGGGGATAGCGGTGTTAAGGAAAATTTTAACACGCGCGTAGAGACTCAAGGTTCTCAGGTTAAGAATGAGAATACGCAGAATGTAGGTCGTGGTTATACACGTGGTCGTGGTAATTTTAGAGGGTCTTTTCGTGGACGCGGTAAAAATAATAGCACACCACGTGGCGCAGCACACCAAGTTAGTTTTTGTCAGACGGAAGTAACTAGGAAAGGTGATGAGATTGGAAGTATTTTTGAAAATAAGGTTGGTGATCCTTTGATTTCGGATAGGGAGGAGTGTAGTAAGGAAACTAGGGAAGGTGTCTGTTACTTCTTAAAGGCAAGGTTACCGACGGCACAAGGATCGGTTAATAATAAAAAGGTGGTTGTATTAAGAGATACTGGGTGTACAGGCTGTGTCGTTCGGAGAAGTTTGGTTTCGGATAGTCAGTTAATAGGAAAGGAATCAAATGTTACGTTGATTGATGAATCCACACAAAGGTATCCTTTGGCAATGATTGACATTGATTGTCCTTTTTTCACTGGGAAAACTGAAGCTTTGTGTATGGATGATACGTTGTACGATTTGGTTATCGGTAACATTGATGGATCAAAACTTCCTGATATGTCTCATTTCTCAGCCGCGGCTGTAACTAGGTCTCAAACTAGGCAGGATGAGAAGCCTTACAGAAAACTTAAGGTTCCCGATCAGATCATTAACGATGACAAGGAGGCTTTCAAGCAAGCTCAGGTTGATGATCCAACTTTGGAAAACATCAGGAAAAGGGTTGTATCTGGGAACAAGACTGTGAGTCGTGGTTTAAACCGAGGTGAAACTAGGTTTATTGAGAAAAAGGGTTTGGCATATAGGGAGTTCACCAAGGGTAACAAAGTCTCTTTCCAACTTGTGGTCCCTCAAAGTTTCCGAGGAAAGGTGTTGAAACTGGCTCATGAAACGCTTATGTCTTACTGGCCCGGTATTTGCGGTGATGTCGCTAGATTTTGTAAATCTTGTGATATTTGTCAGAGAACTATTCAGAAAGGTCGGGTCACTAAAGTACCTCTAGGAAAAATGCCATTGATTGATACGCCATTTAAGAGGGTGGCAGTGGACATAGTTGGTCCAATTGAGCCTCGATCTGATAGGAAATCTCGGTATATTTTAACCATGATAGATTATGCGACAAGGTATCCAGGGGCGATAGCTTTACCGAGTATTGAGACGGAACGTGTCGCGGAAGCGCTTATTGAAATGTTTAGTAGGGTTGGCATTCCTGATGAAATGTTGACCGATTGTGGACCACAGTTTACTGCTGAGGTAATGAAGGAAGTCAGCAGACTTCTTTCTCTTCAACAGTTAACGTGTAGTCCGAGACACCCAATTTGCAACGGACTGATAGAGCGTTTCCACGCTACGTTAAAGCAGATGTTACGTCGCATGTGTGCTGAACGTCCAAAAGATTGGGATAAATATCTTCCAGCTTTATTATTTGCGGTAAGGGAAGTCCCTCAAGAGTCTTTAGGATACCCCCCTTTTGAGTTGTTATATGGACGTAACGTCAGAGGTCCAATGGCAATATTAAAAGAATTATGGGCTGAAGAGGTACGCGATGAGCAAGTTCTTTCGACGTATCAATACGTTATTGAGCTTAGGGAACGGTTAGAGCAGACATGCAAATTAGCGCGTGATAATTTAAAGAAGGTTCAGATTAAGCAGAAAGCTTATTATGATAAAGGCGCGAGGTCGCGTAAATTTGACGTCGGCGATAAAGTGCTGTTGTTACTACCGACAGACAGTAATAAATTATTGCTTCAATGGAAAGGTCCTTATGAAGTGGTTGAGGTAGTGAACAGAATGGATTATAAGATTGACGTCAATGGAAATGTTAACACATATCACGCTAATATACTGAAGCAATATGTTGAGCGTCAGACTGTGACGTCTCATTGTCTGATCTCTAAACCAATTATGTCGACAGACAGTCATGACAGAAATGACGTCGACGAGTCTTCATTTGAAGACAGCAGTTTTGAAACTGCAGAGCAACCGGAAAGTGACGGCGACGTTAGCGTCCCACACACACTAACGTCAGAGGAGAGTGAGGAGACAGAAGGGCTGAGAGAACAGCGCCTTGCAGGACTGACATGTCAGACAGACCAAATTATATGTACCACATTTATGTCAGAACCTGTGAAATCAATCAAATCTGTTAAGCCAGAAAGGCCACCTCCAGTAAGATTAAAACGATATCCGTTTTCTAACAAACAACAGAGTGTCAGGGGAACAGGAAAATTCTGGGGCAAACCACCTTGGCTTACTAGCTAAATTTTACTTAAGAAAATTTGGGGGCAGACTACCTTAGTAGGTAATTCTTCGCACGGTTGTTGTGTAAATAGCTGTCTTGTTTAGATAGGTTCATCCTATTCCATCTCTGTACACAAAGAAAAAACATTTCTGATTGTTTTTTCTCCAAAAGGGGAAACCTTTGTTACGAGATGGAATAGGAAACCTCTCTGGTGCTTATGCACATCTAAATTATTTTAGTAGATATATGGTAGGGCGGTGCGAGTGAAATATTTTAGGTGAAATATGGTACGCAAACTGTGCTGCTCCATGAACAAGTCATGCACATATCATACGATGTATGCATGAGTGGTTTAAAGAGAGCTGTTTTTACAATACAGGGGGCCGCTAAAAGGCCGAGTCCTATAGAATTTGCCTAAAAATCGCCAACCGCCAAATTGTGCCATATATGATTTTTATTCCCGTCACGTGTTGTGTGGGTGTTCGTTTTGACAGGAGTCATGTCATTGATTTATAGGGTCGTTTCATCAATTTTTCCTATGGGAACTATACTATTTGAACGCAAATCCATTATCTACTCGATTTTTGCTATCTAGCTTTATTTGTGGCCGGTATCTCCACCTCGCCACGAATTGAGCAAGGTAATATGAGTAGGCATGATTTTCTGGTAGTATTCATAGATATATAAACCCTGAGAAAAACGAACACTTTAGCAGCAGGTCAAGTTGTAACGTATACCTACAACATCGTGTCGGGAAATAGAAAGTATATTGAAAGGTATGTTAAATCTATGTTTAGTATTATTTTTGAATGAACATGCTTGTAGGTTTTGGAGGGGTTTACTTCTAGTATACCCCAACTTTCTGAAGCCTATTCTGAATTCACTGTTGTGGCCTGTAGTGATTAGGCTACTAGCTTTGCCAGCTAGACGTCGCAGGATTGATCCCAGGCTTCTCCAGTAGTAGAATGAGTCTAAGTGAGGTCCTGTCTCATGCTGACCCTAGATGTTGGTGAGACGTAAAGTTTGGACACCCGCTCATTCTAGATTCATTTAGGCTTTTAGACCCCTTTTGTAGAATGTAATTAATAAACGCCGGGTCACTTGTTTGATCCATGACTTTTGACTAGCTGTGGTTAGAAAACCGTGGTTCCGTCCCAATATGATATTTGGTGTAGAGGGGACGTAAACTTAAGACGGGTTTAACCATATCTTCATCATCAGGGCAAACTCTTACAAGAGCCTGTTGGGTTATCCGTGATGATGAACCGTAATGAATTTTATTTTACAAGCATGTTCACGTTGATTAGAAATAATTTTGTTCAAGAAGAATTACGAGTTCATTTTGTAATGATGCCGTTTTTGTCTGATAACTCAGTTTGTGCATGTATGTACATATAAAGAACGTGATGATGATAAGTGGGAGTATTTGGTCGCCACACGTCATAACGGCTTGAGCGGCGGGGATGACGTCAGCTGCGTCATCGGCGTCGCGAGGACGGTTGTGACGGGGTGCCTACCAAATACAGAGAGACTTTACGGCAAACAGTGTTGGCCCTTATGAGACACTAACAAATGTTGTGGATTATAGATGAAAATCTTCTGTTGTAGTTTCTATCTGTTATTAATGTATTGAATTTGTGAATAGCTATATTTGTGAGCCGTGTCGCGGAGAAGGATATGAAATAGAGATTGTTATGTTTCCTGTAATTGGCAGCTGACCAGGTAGCGCAAAGGCGTGGTCTGTTCAATTGCCTCTTACTTGTGACAATGTAGTGAGCACAAATTTGATGAGTATTATGCTCAGTAGTAGTGAGCATTAATTGATTTCTGTAGTGCTCAGTAAGGAAGCATGAACTTTGAGTATTATTGTGTCAAGCGCTGGGTGCTGATAATTTGATGCACAGTCAAGTTGAGTTCTGCTGTACGGTTATTTGTCGCATGCACTAATCAGCCTGTATGTCTGGTCGGCGCATGCGCAATAACGGTATATGCATGAACATATTCTTACTTCTCCGGGAGGGGGATCATGATATAGCATGTATGTTTTGTGACTCGTGTCTTAGTCCAGTTATCGTAATTTGCAGGCACGACAATGTGTGACCTGCTGCTCCCTGCTTCATAGCAGCAGGTACTGGTACGACGCTAGGCGTTAGGGTCCAGCAAGGGCGGACAGACCGCCGTAATCAGCGTAGACCAGAATCAGAATCATTGTTCATTGTCAACAAATGTGAGACCATAAAAGAGGTCAACTAACCTGCAGGATATTCGGACGATCGCTAAACCTGTGATCGGCAACCTGTGATCGGCAACTATGTCGATAGACTAGTGTGCAGTTTGCACTAGTTCGCGAGAGGAAGTTTCACGCGAGAGGGAGATTCACCCTAAGTTATAAACTGGCCAGTCGCGTCTTATGTTGTTTCTTTTTTTTTGTTTTTGTTGTTGTTTTTGTTGTTTGCTTCTGTAGGTATTCACGTCACCCGTTCCGAGCACAGAACATTGTTTTGCCTTCGGAGCGGACGTCGTGAGTTGGCTACAGAAGCAACAAATTGTGATGTTTTGTGTTAGTAAGTGTTGCATGTAGATACTGTAAATAATTCATGTCATTCATCAAACATCTTTCTTGTGCCTTACCCCACAGCTGCCCGTACACCTGTCAGAGATCACGCTCGGTTGTCTTGTCAGCATGGGGGTTTGCGGGACGCCGTAAACCCACATGTAACAGTGTTTTCCAATTATCCGTTTTGGGGTTTCCAGTACAAAATGGGTTAAACAGCCCCAAAGTTACTCTCCTACTAGAATACACTGGGTGTAGAAAACACAAAGAACAAATGAAACTTTCTAAGTATGCCTTTAAAAGCAGAAATGGCTTTATTTTAGCTAATCTTTTTTCAGAATTTGACGGTTTGTTGCTTTCTATTTAGACGCTGTAGGAATTAACAAAGAAGTTGTGTAAAGCTTTCCCACAACGCATGCCCCTTTGTCAACGTGGCGCGTGCTCAAAGACGCGTTCTTGAATAAATATCTATGCGCATGGCTGTTTGAAGCCATTGTCAAATGGACCGAAAGCCGTGCTCAAACAGCAAAAACCATATTCAAATCACGAAATTCGCGTGCTGTTTGGACATGGATTTTGAGCTTTTGATATCACAAGACGGGCCTTGGTTTGTTTACGTTACGTTGAGCGACGCAACGTTATCGCCCTGAACATAGCGTTTTAGGGTTCCATGATGGCGTCAGATGGTTACTGCGTAACAACGTCATTGTAAACAACAGTCTGAACTGGCCGCCATGTTAGTTCGCTGGTCGCATTTGAAGAGTTTATATGGAGCTTATATGGAGCTTCTGGACGTTTTTGTCAAAATTTACTTTCGGATTCGAAAGTTGTGCAAGAACAACGATCATCCATGGTTATTCCATCGCATTAACATTTGCCCGATCCCTCGGAAGATATTTGAACATTCGGCCTGGCGGCCTCATGTTCAAACAGCTGCCTCGGGACCCGGCGAATGTTAATGCATGAAAAACCATGGTTGATCCCTGTATTCGAGGACGGACGGTGTAACGGCAACTTATGAATAGTATAACATGCATGGATTGAATTAGTTAAGTGTATTTTCTTACCATATTTTATACGATGAATTGCTTGGAGAACTAGATTGGGCTGCATGATGCTTCCACGCAGAGCTGAAATCGACCACACATGAGTACTGGTAAACCGCTTAGAAGGACTAAGCCTGCCCAGGCAAAGTGTTGTGAGTCAGACCGTCCAATGCATATAAGCTTTTTGGTTTGATTGGGCTTGAGATGCTATTTCCTTTCAATGTCGCGTAAAAGTCCCACCAAAATTGGAAGTAACGTCTCCAAATTGACCTTAATAGTGTTGACGGGGACGTTAACCCTCAATTCAAACAAAATATGATGAATTGGAAAGGTTAAATATAAATAAATAAATGATGAAAAGTAATGTAAAATAAAAAAAAGTACTATGAATTCGCTGCAGCGTTTTATACATGATTGCCATGCTCTTTCAAAATAGAAGTGAAGGCAATGATCAGGAATCAATACAATTAACCCACATCTCCCATCAGAGTCAACAAAATCCGTTAAATATGGTAAACAACAGTCATGAAAAAAATAAAAATAAATGAATTAACATCACTATGCCGCAAATACTCTTCTTAGCCTAACGTTTTCCATAGACTTCTGCCTCCGCCCAGTTTGAATGAAGATCTTTGTTCATCAACCTGTCAGTCCCTAAAATCATAAAAACTCAGTTGTATTTGTGTGCTTTCTATTTCCATTTACATTCAATAGGACTGTTAGCCAACAGTAAGTAACCAGTTGACAGCTTCGTCCGAGTAAATAGAGACTGGACATGCAATAGTTAATGGTTCTATTTTCTTTGACATATCTAATGTCCGGTTTGCATGCTGTCTGTTGTACCTATTAACACAGTCGTCTCCGGCAAAGCTCTCTCAGCTAACTCAACAGGCGATAAATTGTTGATATTTTTCTTATTTTTCCCGCAATACAGGATTTGACATCTCATGCAAATTATCTCCGGACAACCCACAGTGAATTTACTGAATAAAAACAATGGTATACGACCACGCCCGTCGGAGCTTGAAGAAATAGATTGGGCTGCATGATGCTTCCACATTACGAAAACACATAAAACCTCATTTCAAACAAACGACCTTGCAATGGTATCCATGTTGTCTTATTTCTTGGCCAAGACATAGAATATAGGTGCTCGTTGGAATCGCCTAAATGCTAAAAATCCTATTGCAATTTAGAAGAGTCGTTAAAGATGCAACGGACTACCCAAACTATTCTTATGATCAAGGTCCTTTGAGACATTCGAAAAATAAATTTGGTACACCGGCAGCAGAATGGGGCAGCCCAAATATACTTGAGAAGCTAGATTACATGTACCTTTAAACTATCAGTCCATCAGAGAGACACAATATGAGAGATAATAAAAGTTACAGTTTGTGTTTTAATGGGTTAAGGATTTTTTTGTCTAATCATTTAAGCACTACGAGTACCTAACCCTAACGAGTACCTACAACCTATGTCTTAGAGCAGAAATATAAACAAATAGCGAGTGCCCATAACCTATGTCTTACGGAAAAATATGAATACTAATGTATATCCCCGTAAACCCCTTTATGTCTTTATAAAGTGTGATTAAGTGGGGTTTTTTATGGACTTGTTCCCGTGATGATTCCATTCAGACTTAACCGTCCTTGTCTGGTAGAAACCGGTTTAGGACCTTAGAGTAGTTGGAATGCGGACACGATTCCAGAGTTCCAAACTAGGTATTGGAATGAGTATTTCGTGACGGCCTTTAAATCGGCGTAGTTGAAATTTCCTAAACGCAATTAGATCTCCAATTTGAAGGTTGTAAGTGTTCAATTGCTCTGACGATGCATTTTGTTAGCTTCATTACCGCCTATTTTGTTGTACTATGAATTGCCTTGAGGGAAAATCTATATTGTGAAAACTTTGAAAATCTGTTAATCAGACCGTAAGTGTCATTCTTGGAAAGAAAATGACAGTCTTCATGATAATAAATGCCACGTTGGTTAAAATGACTGAATAATATCACGATTCTTCATAAACTGCCAGTAGCGTAGCAAAGTGGAAATAAATTTGTACGCAAATACTTACGAAAACATCCGTGTGACTTAGTGAATTCTTTCATATCTCCAAAATTATTACTTTTCGACTGAAAATTTGTAATATTTTTCTTATTTATACTCCGAACATTGAGGCGGTTCTAATGAGTACACACATACCTACAGCCTATGTCTTAGATCAGAAATAAAAACAAATAATGAGTAATCCTTTAAACCCAATTTTTCCATATGATATCGGGTTTAACACTCGTAATAAATTATTGGCGGCTAAACTCCTTAGTCGGGGTTGTCGGTGCCGTGGACTGCGCGGGGCCTTTTCGGGATTTTGTAGACGCCATTCTGATTTGGTTTCAAAGTTCGATGTTGGACTTAAATCTCTTCTGCGGCAGGGTCTATCGGAACCAAAATTTTATGGTGACTTAGTGTGTGGGTTCAGAAATATATATAACCGCAATGGCTTCGGCGCCCGGTTTCGTGGAGTCGTTCTTCGGTGTGGGGGGATTGGGTGCAGCATGGATGTTGTGCGGCGGGCTGCGTGCATGGTGGTTGGCCCAGTCGCGGTTGGCAACTTTGCTTCCCTCTTTAGTTGCACGCCGGTGGGTCGGGCCTCGGGTTCTGTGGCGGCTCCAACGTGAAGGCTTGTTGAAAATTAAAGAGATAATGTTGGTTGGTGCCTGGTGCTCTGTCTCTGGTCGGGCTCGTCGGGGTCTGGCTGTTGGTTTTCTTTTGCTCCAGCATTTCAGTGGTTTCTTGCTGTCGAGTCCTCACCGTTGTCTCACCTCTGTGGTTCTTTGATTTCTGTGTTCGCGGAGATGTTGCACTGATGAGTTGGGAGGCCTTCATGCGGACTGAACAAATTATTTGTCTAAATCGCGACGGAGGTGGGGGCGGGGATTGTGGCCACGTGGGGTCGATTTGGGCCCCCCGGTGGAGATCTTCCAGTGACCGTTCCGGGGCGGCTCTTCTGTGGCGGTTTGTTTGTGTTGTTGTTTGTTGCTTGCTGTGTGTATCGCTTGTGTCTTTTGGTTTTGGATGGCCATATGGCCATTTTGTGGGAAAGTGGCTGTCCATATGGCCTTCCTTTGTTTAGGTTTCCATTATGGTCTGGTCGCTTAATGTTTGCATTTCTTTCCCTTTGGTGTCTTTTATGGATGGAGTAAGTTAATTGTATCAATTCCTGATCTTTGTTTTACTTCTACTTTAAGGGGGTGTTTATTTCACGGACTTTTTAACGTGATGTTTTTTTGTGTGTTTTTTTCGGTGTGTGGGGGGTGGCTTTACGGCCCTTTCAAGATTATTTCACTCATATCGAGCCGATCGTTAATCAAGGGTGTGCAAAAACCGGAGTACTCGGAGAAAAACAACCTGACCTTCCCTTTCGGAACTTGGCATCTCATATGTGACCCGAGGTAGGCTCGAACCAAAGCAGTGAGAGACCTAATGATTAAGAGTCAGTGCTCTTATCCACTGGGCCACGGAGGCCCGTGTTGACGTGATGCAAACACAATTCCATAAATCACTAACCATATTGTCAGCCTCGATATAGCGCAGTGGTTAACGCGTTCGACTCATGATCGAGAGGTTGTGCGTTCGAATCCGGCACCCGGTATCGAGCTGTGTCCTTTGGCAAGACACGTAATGACACTGCCTCACTGCACCCAGGTGTAAATGAGTAGCACTGGTGTAATAGTCGCTGCCTCTCCCTCGCGCGCGTGAAAACATCCGCAATGAGCGTTCGAGAGCGATTAAAGATGCTTGAAGCTTCCATCGCAATCGAACTAAAATAAATTAGTATAAACTAATCACTTACCAAATTGGTAATAGCACTCTTGCTGAAAAGAATTTGCCCAATTCACAGTGGTCCCAGCAGCGAAGAAGGAAAGCTGGTTAGATGATCTCTTATAATTATATGTATGCATATGTTTAATTAAAATGTGCAGTGGGAGTTGTGTGTATTATAGACTCATGCATACTTTGCTTCTTCTCCCCCTTCCTCTCCTACCTCTCCTGTTTAAGAAATAGATCAGCTCTAGGTTGTGATTTGTTGAGTAATAAATCACAGTTTGGAGGTCAGTTGTAAAGTAGATCAAATCACGTACGCGTAGCGCGCGTGATTTGTCTACTTACAACTGACCGACAAGCTGTTATTTATTACTCGATAAATCACAGTTAGAGCTGATCTATTTCGATTCTAACAGGCTGAAAATCGGCAATAATATTGTTGTTTCCTTCAAAATATCACAACTTTTCGCCACTGTCAGAAGAAATCCCGCTGAAATTATCGACTGAAATACATGCATGTATGTCCTTTTCTAACGTTTTCGATGCGAGAATATGACGTTACACGGTCTAACGTAGTGAAGTCGTAAATTGGTAGTTTTTAATGACTTCACTCGACACGCTCTTCCTTGCCGTGATTTGTTGTAAAATAAAACACAGTTATTTTCCATTGCCTATATAGGCGCGCTGTGTTAGAATTCTTCTTTTAGTTCTCCTTTACCTATTGTAAAGGGTGCTACATATATGTCACAATGTTACAAGTCATCGCTTGAAGCACATTACACCCCTCTGTCCATCTCCCTATTCCTTGTATACTCTTAATGCTGTGATCTAGAGCGCGCAAACGACCCTTTCTGGTCATTATCGTCGTCAAGTTATCCTTGATGCATCTCAAAGACATTTTCGGGCCAAATATTCACACCCTTTTAACAGATTTTCACCAAAGCCTGTTTATTTCTCAAATATAGCCGACAAATGTACATATGGCAGGATGGGCCATTCTGACTATTTCGGTTCCTGAGCTATATTACTTGTACACTGATCTTCGTCTCAAAATGTTTTTCACTTTTCTTTAATCATGTTCACAGATTTTCATCAAACCTTGTATACTTACTGATGCAAAATTGTTTTCGGGTCGTTTTACAGATTTTAATCAATCCATGTATACATGTAGATAGGAACTATAGTTTGAAGGTGTTCAAGATGCAAGAAGGGCCGCTCTTGCCAGCCTGCATTTTGAGTTATCTGCCTGCACTCGATATAAATGTATCTGTAAATTTGCGGTCTGAGCATATCTGAAGGATAGTGTCACCCTCATCATGGGTTGTTTTTTTTGCTCGATTTAACGTACCCGTCAACATTGAATAAGTCATTTTGCAGACGTTGCTTCCAGTTTTATGGGACTTTTCCCCGATATTGAGATGAATGAAATCACAAGCCCCCCCCCCCCCCCCCCCCCTTTCCAAAGAAACCAACAGGGTTTATAGACTCGCACCTCTTTGCCTGTGCAGGCTGAGACCTTCAAATCGGTTTACCAGTATTCTTGTGCTTGTTCAAATATATTGAAATTTCTACCACAAAAAAGGCAATGCTAACGAGTACCCAGGATCTATGGTTCTGTAGACGGTAAACCAAGTTGCACCATATAAATTGTGGGGTTTTAGTGGGGTCAAATTATAACGGTGTCTTTGCGTGATGGCTACATGATATTGTACAAGTTGCATGGGTTTTGCCGGGCAATGTATTGATACTACTTAAACCTTTGCTACATGTATATGTGTACAGTAAGTATGAAGACTCGTAGAGCTGAAAAGATCATAGCCCCATATCATCTGGAAATCTAGACTTGCTAAAAGGCTCCGATGTGATCTATTGAAATCTACAGTTCCGCAAAATAAAATTTCTTGCTCTCCTCCTAAATGCATGTCGTAACGTTTGAAGGACATGTGTACAATGTATTCACTTATGATGTACAATTTGACAAGAGACTGACGACCTCTATTGCCATAATTTCACACCCGACTGAATGCATATATTTATCTTCGCCGTTTTCCGAAGGCGTCGATGTTGTCATAGAGGTCGGTAAATGGAATACCATCACGAGATGCCTAAAATTCACGAGAAGTTTAAGAAAACCGACCTATTAAGCGATAACATTGATTAATTTATTCTTTGGCCGGCCTCGGTAGCTCAGTCGGATGCGCGTCTGACTGGTGATCAGGAGGACGCTGGTTCGATACAATGTACCGGCGGGGGACGCAACATTCTTTCGTGGATATCGATCATGAAATCTTTTCTACGATCATTCTATCCCTTCCGCTGATTCAAGATGGGCAGTTGCCAGTCTCTGGTGAAAGAATGTGCACTGTACATGTGCTCGTTAACCGCTTACGTATAAGCCTGCCCAGGAAAAATGTGGATAAGTAAACTGACCGGCTCAAAAATGACCTAAAACAGTGTTTATTTGGCCGTTAAACTCCAATACAAAAAAAAAAAAAAAAAAAAAGACATTGCATTTAAGTCAGTCTCATGTCAGATTACACCAGCTATGAACATTACGAAAACACGCCTATACAAATACAGTGAAACCTTTATCGCCGGAAAAAATGAAAATTTTAAGATGAAAAAAATGTGATATTTTTCTTATTTCTGCTCAAAAAATAGACTGTGGGTACTCGTTAGAGCCGCCCAACCGAGGCGGTTCTAACGAGTACCCATTATCTATATTTTAGAGCAGAAATAAGAAAAATTAGGTTTACCCCTGCAAACCCCAGTTTTACTATATAAAAGTGGGGTTCAAGGGGGTCAAAATTATATAGGCGTGTTTTCGTGATGAGACCCGTGCGCTGCAATGACCCTTTCATATCTATAGAAATACCCAATTTTAGTTATTTTTGCCGCAGTTCAAACATAGATTGTGGTTAGTACCGTCTCATGGAAGTAACATGTATCTCAGTGTACCGTTGTGCTTTTTTCTTATTTCAGCTTTGCACATAGATTATATGTACTCGATAGAACCGCTGCACTAAAGAAACCACCATCTTTTTCTCGCAGATGATATGAGGCTCTCTGTCGAGCCATTTTATCTCTTTACAAAGTGTGCGCGCGCGCGTGTGTGTGTGTGTCGGGGGGAGGGGGGGGGTGAGGAAACAACGACATGCACAGAGTCACAGAGACCTCGATCTTAAAACTAGATTGTGAGGGCTCAACCTTACAATTTTATGGGTATATGTACATGTATTCACAATTTAGGCAGTGTGGCTGAAATAGAAAATGTATTGCATACCATTAAAAACACCATTTATTGCAAGATTTACCCGAATCTTCATTTCAAAGATTTTGTTACAAATACATGTACAAATATATTCCAGTAGTGCCGGATAAGTGTAAACATTGACAATAGCCTGTCAGTAATTCTGGGGAAACCGTGTCAAACGGTTATAGAGTCGTCGCCACAATTGACAGATGAATCGAGGTTCCATAGCAGCATCAATTGGGCCCCGTCAAGCGATTTTGGTACTTATCGCCTATGCGAGCAGCGAAGGTTCGGGCGAGCCTGCGCATCCGCGCAGTCTCACCAGAACCTTCGCTGCTCGCTCATACAAGCAGAGAATCAAGAGGAGCCTTCAGACAGAAAGCCATATCCCTGGCACCTCTGAATGGCTGGGCATCCGCAGTTACAATTTGTCATGACGGAATGCTCGAAGACACAAATTCGCTTGGCGGGGCACAATTTAGAAAATGTAATTTATATAGGATGGTTAAAGTGTTATACAATGGAAAAGTGTTCAATTACCATTAGCTGCCAGCTCTGTCAGAGGTATGTAAATACAAGAAAATTCTTTCCAAGAAATATACCGAGTAGCTTCTTGTATTAGCCCATGACACATATAATTCTCAACCCCATAACGTTGTCAAGTCCGTGTGATGAACAACCCCTTAAACCCCAATTTATATAGAGAAAATTGGGGTTTATAGGGTTTACATTATTTTGCCTTATTTCAGCTCTAATACATAGGTTGGTGCTCGTTGGAACCGCATTATTGGGGTGGTTCTAACGAGTGCTCGTTAGAAATGCCTCAATGAGGCGGTTCCAACGAGTGCTCGTTAGAATCGCCTTAATGAGACGGTTCCAACGAGCACACACAACCTATGTTTTGAAATTTAATAAGAAAAGTATCACAAACTTTCAACAGAAAAGTAGGCAGTTTTGGATATGTGAAAGAATGCACTATGTCACACGGGTGTGCTACCGTACATCTACATTTAATGCAATAGCTTGGGACAGGTCAATTTCCGATATCAGGGGTGCCATGTTAGTTTCATTTGTTGGTACCTCAAACAAACCGTCTACACTCAGTTCAGACGCCACAAGCCTCTGATCTTGGACTACTCTTTTCTCCAAGTTACTCGTTAGAACCGCCTCAATGAAGTGGTTCTAACGTGCAAACACAAAAACAAATTGTTTGCAGTATAAATGAGAAAAGTATCACACATTTTCATAAGATAAATAGCTGTAGAATGCAGTCTGTACGTCTCGGGGCTTGAAGAAATAGATGGGTTGCATGATGCTTCCACGCAGAGCTGAAACCAACCGCACGCAAGTACTGATAAACTGCTTAGAGGTTCTAAGCATACCCAGGAAAAGTGGTGCGAGTTGGACCGTCCATGCATATAAACCATATTGGTTTCATTGGGCGACAGGGCTTGAGATGTCATTTCATCTCGGTGTCGGGTAAAAGTCCCACAAAATTGGAAGTGACGTCTCCAAAATGACCTATACAGTGTTGACGGGGACGTTAAACCTCAAAACAAACAAACGAACAAAAACCGCCTCTATGAGGTGGATCTAATGAGCACCCACAGCCAATGTTTGGAGTTTTAATAAGAAAAGTATCACAAACTTTCAACAGAAAAGAAGATGTTTTGGATATATGAAAGAATGCACTTTGTCACACGTGTGTACTATCGTACATGTACATGGAATGCAATATCTTGGGACAGGTCATTTTCTGATTTTAGGGGAGTCAAATTCGTTTCATTTGTTGGTAATTTCATAGAAAGTTTCTGTACCTTTAACAAATCGTGTAGACTCCGTTTATGCCGGCCTCGGTAGCTCAGTCGGATGACTAGTGACCAAGAGGACGCGGGTTCGATACCTGCCGGGGTCGGCCACATTCTTTCGTGAAGATTGATCATAAAATCTTTTCTGCGGTCATTCTCTCCCTTCCGCAGCTGTGCGAAAGAATGAGCACTGTACTGGTATAGGCCTACCCAGGAAAGGTGTGAATAGGAAAACTGACCGGCTCAAAAATGACCTTTATAGTGTTGACTGGGCCGTTAAACTCCCAATACAAAGAAAAATAAGACGCCACAGGCCTCTGACCTTGGTCTACTTTGTTTTCAAATGTACTCGTTAGAACCGCCTCAATGAGGTGGGTCTAACGTGCACAAATAAATAAGAAAACTAACACAATTTTCATACGATAAAACGGGCCTCCGTGGCCTAGTGGATAAGAGCGCTGACTCTTAGTCATTAGGTCTCTCACCGCCGTAGGTTCGAGCCTCGCTCGGGCCACGTGTGAGACGCCAAGTTCTGCAACGGAAGGTCAGGTGGTTTTTCTCCGGGTACTCCGGTTTTCGCCCACCTCTGATGAACGATCGGCTCGATATGAGTGAAATAATCTTGAAAGGGCCGTAAAACCCAAACCAAAAAAAAAAAAAAAAAAAAAAAATTCATACGATAAATACATGCATCCACAGAATGCACAGAATGCACAGGATGTGGTATCGTAATGGCACAGATAGAAAAAAGAGATTTGAAAACAAGCGGTTTCGCAATTATCGCCGAGGTGAAATTAGCATTTCAGTTCAATCTGACTTGGTCTTAAGGGAGAAAGCAATTATCACTCCGACGCCAGAGTAAATGCCTTGAATAAGCGCGTAAAGTTACAGGAAGATTAATGTAATTTTAATTCGCATTGTCGCCTCAGTTGTCTCTTGACATTACGAAAAACACGCCTATACAAATACATTGTAAATTTTACCGCCAAAATTGGCCAAAAATCCCAAGAATTTACATGTAAGAGGAAAAATTGTGATATTTTTCTTATTTCGGCTCAAAATATAGATTATGAGTACTCGTTAGAACCGCCTCGGCGAGGCGGTTTAACGAGTACCAACAATCTATGTCGGCGAGGCGGTTCTAACGAGTACCCACATTCTATGTTTTTGAGCAGAAATAAGAAGAAATAATATTTACCCCTGCAAACCTCAGTTTTACTATATAAAAGTGGGGTTTAAGGGGGTCTAATTCATATAGGCGTGTTTTCTTGATGAAAAAAAAAAACAACAACAGCCAGTTGACAATATGATGTCACTTTCCTAAAACACTGTTTTTACATACAGAAAAATACCAGTATTAAGACCACCTTTGGGACTGTTCAAAAGTGGTCTTAGACCACTTTTGATCAGTTCCAAAGGTGGTCTCTGATAAGAGAACACTGTGAGCAGAAAACGCAATAGTATAGATGCACCTTTCTCTAAGATTTTAAAGGCAGACTTAGCCTTAATTTTAGGTGGTCTTAATAGCAGAATTATACTGTATGTACGTGCATTCTGTATTTACAAGGACATTCTCTTCACGGACTTGCTAACGTAATGAACATGAAGTTATATATGTATTAACAACACTTTATCGACGGAACTGTGAGATTGACACACGCAGAAAAGGTCTTCCGGCCCCCGCCAATAGGGGCTTGAAGAAATAGATGGGCTGCATGATGCTTCCACGCAGAGCTGAAACTGACTGCACATGAGTACTTGTAAACCGCTTAGAGGATCTAAGCCTGCCCAGGCAAAGTCGGACCGTCCATGCTTATAAACCTTATTGGTTCCATTGGGCGACAGAGCGTGAGATGTCATTTCATCTCAATGTTGTGTAAAAGTCCTACACAATTGGAAGCAACGTCTCGAAAATGACCTGTACAGTGTTGACGGGGACGTTACACCTCAGAACAAACAAAAAAGAAAAGGTTTTCGTCATTATCAGAACAAAACAAAACTTTATTTAACTAACCGCTTCTCAGGCCACTCAGGGGTGGCGTAAGAGAATGAATTTGTACAAACATTTATACACATGCACACACATGACAAAATATGGAAAGCATCACGAAAACACGCCTATATAATTTGGGTCCAGTTACGCTCACCCTTACACAGTAACACTGGGATTTACAGGCCCCTGGGGTTAATCATTATTTTTTCCTATTTCCGCCCAAACCCACAAGCCGCGGACATCCGTTGAAACCGCCTCACCGAGGCGGCGCCTCACCGAGGCGGTCCTAACGGGCACCCACTACCAATGCCTGGGCAGAAATATGAAAAAAAAAATATCCGAATTTTCCATCTGAAAATCTCCATTATTCGTTGTAAGATTTTCAATATCATATTTAAGTTCTCCAAAATGGCCGTGAGAAGCAAGCACTGGGGCTAGACCCATGATACCTTGCATGAGGCTACATCAAAGTCTCGTCTACATGTCTTTAAGCAGCCATAAATATAATTTGGGCCCACTTAAACCCCACTGCTCTGCACCAAAATATAGATTGTGGGTACCCCCATCCCATAGAGGCTCCATATGAAATTTGACTTCAATCGGCCCAACGGTTTCCGAGGAGAAGCAGTTCGAAAATTTTCACATTTTTCGCCTCGGCGAGGCTATACTAAATGGAATATAATATTTCGCAAGTTCATTGGTTAGATCTCATTGATATCTATCAGTATGCCAAAAATTGTTTAAATATTCCAAGCGGTTAAATCACTATCACCAATTTTCACAAACGGGTTACGGACGGACAGACAGACTGACAGAATGACCGATTGACCGAATGACAGAATGACACGGTGATTTTAGGGTACTCTTAGAAAATCAACCGAGTTCAGTCGGTCGCTTTTTCTGCGGGTCGTGCAATAGGAAAATAATGTTTACCACTGTAAACCCAAGTTTTACTATATAAAAGTAGGGTTCAAGGGAGTCAAAATTATATAGACGTGTTTTCATGAGGTGTTCATGCTCTTTGCTGATCGTCTATGCTATAATAGTGCTTTTCGCATGGGCTGGTTCATATTTCTGGACCAACAATGCATTCACTCTTAGCCGTGCCAGTCTGGAAGATGCCAAATCTTAACCAAACCAGTCCATTACGAACACAAATCCATGTGATAAAGTGCATTCTTTCATACCTTCGAAACGGTCATTTTCTGATGAAAATGTATGCTATTCATTACGATAACACACCCGTGCGACATGCTGCATTTTTCACACCTCCCAAATGGCTACTATTCTGATGAAAATCCATGATATTTTTTTTATTTTTACTGTAAACATAGGTTGTGGGTGCTTGTTAAAACCGCCTCACCAACCTATGTCTTAGAGCAGAAATAATAAAAATAATGTATACCCCCTTAAGCCCAAGTTTTCTCTATATAAAGTGGGGCTTAGGGGAGTCTTCATATCACGGACTTGTTCCCGTGATGTTTCTTATTTTTTACTCTAGACATAGGATTTGGATACTCGTTAGAACCGCCTCATTGAGATTGTTCTAAAGAGTACCCACAACCAGTGTCAGCAGAATTAATAAAAAGTAATGATGTTTACCCCTGTAAAACCCAGTTTTCTCTATATAAAGTGGGGTTTAAGTGGGTGTTCATTTCACGGACTTGTTAACGTGATACTTTCACGTGAACAAGTCCGTGAAAAGAACGCCCTGTTGAACCCCAATTTATATAGAGAAAACTGGGGTTTTCGTGGGTATACATTATTTTTCTTATTTCTGCCCCAAGACATAGGCTGTAGGTACTCGTTAGAAACGCTTAAATGAGGCGGTTCTCTGCCATTTCCCTTGCAGAGTCTTTCTAGGCACATATTGCAAGAGAACTCTTGAACAGAAAGGTACAGTCGAACTTCAATGGCTCGAACCCCTTTTGGACCATGAAATTTTATTCGAGACAGCGGTAGTTCGAGCCACTGAAGGTCACTACCAAGAGGCATAACGAGATACTTTTGAACATCTTTCGATGTTAGATAATGAAAATGTTTGCTGTGTGTACTCATTAGAATCGCCTCAACGAGGCGATTCTAATGAGTACACACAACACACATTTGCCAGATAAAAGACGAAAATCTCCTTAATCATTCCCAACCATTTCTTATCTTGAGGATTTCCCTAGGGGCTCAAGTACGAGTTCGACCCAGCCATGGGAAACGAGCCATCGGTGTTCGAGCCATCGAAGTTCTACTGTATTGGCAAATGCAAATTTGTATAATTTCCAGTTAAACGTCCGATTCATGTGTCTACAGCCATCTTTAACTCAGATATCTTCCGAGTTTTTCCCGGAACTTTGTATTGTGTTTGTATTGAAGTTTAAGGGCCCAGTCAACACTATTTTAGGTCATTTTGGAGCCGGTCAGTTTACCTATCCACACTTTTCCTGGAAAGGCTTATACGAAAGCGGTTAACCAATACACATTCTTTCGCCAGAAACTGACAACTACCCTTCTTGAATCAGCGGATGGGAGAGAATGACTGTAGAAAAGATTTGATGATCAATCTCCACGAAAGAATGTTGCTGACCCCGGCAGGTATCGAACCCGCCCGAAACATTGTATAGTTACTGTTTGACCGAGTATGTTTATAGTCTGCTGCAAATATATAGTGTTGGTGCTCGTTGAAACTGTCTCAGTTACGCGATTCTAACAAATGCCCTCAGTCTTTGCCATTACAGTTGAATGAAAATAATGAATATTCCTGTATATCCCACTTTCCCCCCAAGTAAAATGGGCAATCCAATACGGTGCCAATGGTAACAAACACGTTTTGCGACGGTTGACTTTTTGCAATATTTAATAGAGACAAATCAAAGCTCTTACAACACTCGTTGGTTGATTGTCTGAGTGTAGGGTTGAAACAATTGTCCTTGACGGAGAATTTCGTGCCCTGGATGAATATGGTAACTGTGTCGATTCCGTCATTCTTATTTTACCCGGACATTTATTACATGGATACATTAACATTCTGGTATATCAGTTTTACGAACAAAATAGAAGTGGAGGCAATGATCAGGAATCGACACAATCAACCCACAGCCCCCATCAGAGAAACCAAAGGATAAGACACACAAACATGAAACAACAGACCCTAATGGAAACACTAACAGCGGAAAGCCAAAAGGACAGTTACTGTCCCACAAAATGACCAATAGGCTATCCAAAATAAAATAACATAAGCGACACAAACACCCAAAGACAAACCATAACAAAAATAAACCGCGACAGAAGAACCGCTTTGGAACGGTCAGCGGAAACGAATTCCACTGGGGGGCTTAAATCGATTTTACGTGGCCACAATCCTCACCCTTACTTCCGTCGCGATTAAGACAAATAATTTGTTCGCATGAAGGCCTCCTAACTCATCAGTTCAACATCTCCGTGAACACAAATAATCAAACAACCACAGAGATGAAACAACGGTGAGGACTCGACAGCAAGAAACCACTGAAATGCTGGAGCAAAAGAAAACCAACAGTTAGACTCCGATGGCCCGACCAGAAACAGAGCATCAGACACCAACAAACATTACCTTGAATTAGATCTCTCTAATTCTCAATGAGCCTTTACGTTGGAACCGTCATAGAATCTGAGGCCTGGCCCACCCGCGTGCAATTAAAGAGGGAAGCAAAGTAAAACAGTTGAAACAAGAATGATACATTCCAAAATCCGATTGTTTCATTTCTTCAGAAAAATAATTGTCATTTTAAGCTTCACCCTTTAGTAAAATGACTTTGTAGGCGGCAGCATTAGACGCTTGACTGAGTTTACCGTTTCCATACGGACTATTGATGTGAATTAGATACCCTTTTCTGTCCACATTGGGTCTCCAGACTTTCACCACTCCATCTTTATTGTATGCGAATATTGCTCCTCCGAAAGGCTCCTTCTGTGACTGGGAAGATCCATATCCTTTGAATAAGAAACCTCTGTTTGGTCCATCTAAGGCTTGGACGTTAAATGTTATCAAGTCGTTAGCCAAATCAGCTGCAACCGGCTTGATACTTGCCACATATCTTTGTTGTAAATTTCCTGTATAGTCGTGTAACTGTTTATCCAGAATAAATGATTCTGTCGACCACGCTGTAACCTTAACATGCCCATTAATAGGATTTGCTATTCCAGAATTACCCCATCCGTCGACAGTACCTAAAAGTTTTCCGAATAAGAAACGGTTATCGGATCGCTGTTCTGGAGAAATGAACGCTGCCCAGATTCGTACTGTCTTGTCGTCATATCCATAGGCAACGCCTCCTGCATTTGACCAGTGCGATGTTTTCAGAGATGATGTCATTATAGCACCCATTCCCTCAGATATTAAACCTTGAGATGACTTTATTTGTACAGTAACTAATGCTGGATAATCCGAAAGCCCATGACTAATTTCATAGAATACTTTATTTGGATCATAAATATCTAACGGCAGCCAATTCGAAGTAAATGTTGCATCCGGCAAATCTTCATTTAGCCAGATTCGAACTCTGACTAAAGCTTCAGAGAATCGGTATTGATCACCGTCCTCATTAACAAAACGATCACCATCTCCACCTGTAGTCAGCAGTATCCCAGCGTTCTGGTTATTGCCTTTCTTAGGTACTTTTAGTATAACATGTGTGTCGTTGTAAAGATATACAACACCGCCATATTCTGTCGCCGTGTCGTCATCACTTTGTAACACGGAATCACCAGTGAAAACCCATTCATTATCTGCTCCCTGTACAGGTTTTATCTGCACATCAACCTTCGCAGGGATTTTCATTAGTCCATGCGCAATAATACGCTCGCAAAAAGTAGCGTTTTGGGATTTCATAACAAACCATTCGCTAATGAAAGACGGTGGTTTAAGACCATTTCCAGGCACCCGATACGCATTTTCAACATGGAGCGATACATTATTTATTTTGTCAGACAGGCGTCTTGTTATATTCATTAGCCCATTCGCTGTGGATTTTAGATCAGCGATTTGTTCGGTCTGTTCAGTTATGCTAAGTTTGTTTTTGTCTGACGATTCTTTAGTGCTTCTAATGAGCATCGACTGATCGCGTATGTTTTCTTCCATGATTTCCTTAAGGTGTGCGACAGTGGCGGCCACTGACCGGCCTTCCTTTTTTTCGTTCACGAACCCTTTAGCGAGAACTGTCAACCTGCTTTCTATTTCGTTGATGTATTTGTCAACGGTTGATTCCTTTGAATGTTGCACGTCGTCATTGGTTGTCTTAGAACACTGACACGGCGTACGTTTGAGACGTTTTAATTCCGGTAGAACATTAATTAATAACTGTCCTTTTAAGAACGCTATTTCAGCCGAGAGGGAGGAATGAACGGCTGTAAGTTTTTCTTCATAGGTCATTTCATGACTACAAAACACTACTGGCAGCTGAGCTACAGTCCAAACAAGAATCAAACATAAACATCTTTCAAGGTACATTGTCTTGTCGCTAGTGTACACCAGTCGGGTTATCGTTAAGAAATAACAGTCCTTTTTTTCTGATGAAGTTAGTAGTATATATACATCTCAAGTGCATCATCGTAACATAAAGGCTTACTACTTAAGATTTTTGATAAACATCCTGTCTTTTAATTACGCTTTGAAACAAACAAAAATAATCGGAATACACAATTTCTCGAAATAAAGATTATAAAGTAATGAAAACAAAGCATCAACAACAAATATTCCAAATGGAAAGACAGAAAGAGGACCGTGATGTGCTGGTGGCTCCCCTGAACCCTGAGTATTATTGGTCACTTTTTCCTCGTCTGAGTGACCATGATCATTGGTACTTACAAACAGGTCAAGGTCAACCTGGGGTCATCATTTGAACAAACTGGGTTTAAGTAAGTCCCCTGATACATAATACTAAGTGTCAAAACAATTGACCCAACGTTTCTGAAGAATGAGATTTTTAAAGTTTTTTTGTTTTTTTTTGTTTTTGTTTTTACCATATTTTGGCCTGGCGGTCACTTTGGTCACGTGACCTGAACCATTCCAACATTGGAGACTGCATTTATTGAAATCTTATACCGATTCTATGGCCTAAGCAATTCAAACGCCATTGAATTGTACCCGTGATAGCTACCCGGATGAAACGAAATGACGTCACGTCATCTTTTCTGTTAAGTGTTATTTGAATACGAAATGTTGCAAACGTGTTTTTATCTAGCAATCTAAATGTCAAACAATCTTAAAATCACGTTAACAAAAAATTAGAAACGGATGCTCAGGAAAACCACACTCAATGATTACAGCCTACCAATGACACCAAGAGTCTTCATTGGCCATATATTTTATAAGGTCACGTCAAGACGAAATGTGACTTAGCAACCATGCACAATTTGTACTATTAATAGCTCCCCTGAGCCGAATGCTCCGGGGGAGCTTATATGGTAGGATTCTGTCGTCCGTTCGTTCGTCCGTCCGTCAATCCATCAACCATTTTTAAATACCTTCATCTCTGAAACCACAGAGCAATTGTCCTAACAGTTTGCACAAATTGTCCAGGTCACATACCCAAGATGGCCGCAAAGCCCAAATATTAAAAACTTAAAAAATCTTCTTCTCCACAACCAGTGGACCGATTGACTTGAAACAATGTATGCTTCATCGGATAACTGAGTACTACTGAGTTTGCCAAAATGATGACATGTGGTTTACCATTACGAAAACATGCCTATACCAGTTCATTGTAACTAGTATCGCCGAAAAAATGAAAAATTTAAGATGAAAAATTGTGATATTTTTCTTATTTCTGCTCAAAATACAGATTGTGGGTGCTCGTTAGAACCGCCTCATTGAGGCGGTTCTCACGGGTTACCACAATCTATATTTTAGAGCAGAAATTAGGAAAATAAGGATTACCCCTGTAAACCCCAGTTTTACTATATAAAAGTGGGGTTCAAGGGGGTCAAAATAATATAGGCGAGCTTTCGTGATGCTTGACCAATTTTACGCCTAAGTCAAATTTTGTCCTTAGGATTGTCAGTGTGGAAAAAGGTAAAACGGTGCATTTTTTTTTCGAAAATTACTGCCGCCTATATATGACATGAGAATAGGTACAAAATGAAGGTATGTGAATGCAAACAAATCAAGGTCATTTGGTGGCATTGGCCCAAGATCACTCGGCTTGCAGATCCATTGACATTTCAATATACATTTTCTCTGAAACCACCAGATGAATTTCATTTTATTTTTATATGAAGCTTTAAGACTGTGAGGGAACAAGAATGTGTCCAAATGGTGCAGATCACATGACCAAGATTGCCGTCGTGTCCAAATATGGTTAAACCTTAAAAATCTTCTTCTCCAGAAATAACTTGGCCGACTGATTTGAAACTTGGTATGTGGTACTGGGTGAAACTTGGATTTGCAGGTCCGCTGTCATCTAGAATTCATTGTCTCTGAAATCGCTTGGCCATTTTCATTCAAATTTTATATGCAGCCTTAGGACAGTAAGGAATCGAAAATTTGTTGGAATTATTCAGGTCACATGACCAAAATGGCCACCATGCCCAAAATAAGGTAAACACCTTAAAAACTTCTTCACCAGAACCACTGGGTTGATCATCTTAAATTTTGGTGTGTAGCAATAAGTGACTGAACCTACCAAGTTTGCAAAAATAATGACCATAGGTTGACCTTTACCTATTCTATGTAAAGGTCAAATTTGGCCAGTTCTTTAGGCTTGTGAATGGAGAAAAAGTAAAACAATATATTTTTTTCTAAAAATATATTGTGGTCTAAGCCATGGGAATAGATTCAAGATGAATGTCTATGAATGCCAAAGGTCAACGTCAATAGTTGACCTAAGCCCAAGGTCACTTGGATTGCAGGTCCATAGACATTTCAAAGCACATTTTCTCTGAAACACTGAACCAATTTCATTAAAATGTATATGCATCATTAGGACAGTGAGGGAGGGCTTGTTGAAATGATCTACATCAAATGACCAAGATGCCGCAATGCCGAATATGGTAAAAAAATCTTACAAATCTTTCTTCTTTTCCACATTACGATAACTCACCAGTACGACAAAGTGCATTTTTTCCATCTCCAAAATGGCTGTTTTTCTGGTGAAAATCCTTGATATTTTTCTTGTAAATGCTCAAAACATAGGTTGAGGGTGCTCGTTAGAACCGCCTCAGTGAGGCGGTTCTAACGAGTACCCACAACCTATGTCTTTGAGCAGAAATATGAAAAATAATGAATACCCCCGTAAACCCCAGTTTTCTCTATATAAAGTGGGGTTTAGGGGGTCTTCATTTCACGGACATGTTTACGTGATGCAGAATTAATGTGCCGATTGCCTTGAACTTTATATGGCATTGGGTGACTGAGTGTTACCACATTTGCAAAAATGAGGACCCTAGGTTGACCTTGATATGCTTTACGCAAAGGCCAAATTTGCTTCCCTAGGCTTTTCAATGGGAAAAAGTTAAAAATATATCTTTTGAAAACTGTTATGATTATGAAATGAGAGTAGGTATTGTATGAATGAATGTGAATGCTATTGTATGTATGAATGACTGTGAATGTTATTACATGTCAAGGTGAGTCCGCAACCTTTGCCCCAGATGTCATTCAACTTTTCAATTTAAATTTAATATTCAGCCGCCTTTGCAATGGATGATCGAAAGTTTGTTCAAATGTTCCAGGTCACATGACCAAAATTGCTGTCATGGCCATATATTAAAATCGTAATAAAACATCTTCTCCAGAACCTCTGGGCCGATATCTTGAAACTTAGTGTGTGGCCATACTTGGATTGTTATCTCTGTATTGACAACGGGAAGCTGACTACTAGGTTGTACGATAAACGAGATGACTTAAATTTTCCCATTGTTAACTTTCCCTTCCTGAGCAGTAATATCCCGTCTGCACCAGCATATGGAGTTTACGTTTCACAGTTAATCCGTTATGCTAGAACCTGTTCCAAGTATCAGGACTTTATGGAACGTGGGAAGGTGCTCACTACCAGGTTGTTATACCAGGGGTATAAAAAAACAAACTGGTATCAACACTAAAGAAGTTCTATGGGAGGCACCATGATCTTGTTGATCCGTACACTATGGCCATTTCCAGAATTATTTCTGATACGTTTCCCAATGGAAAGCCATAGGAAGACTTCCAAAATCTCGGACATACCCTTCTCGGCATTTACACCTTTTCTTCGTTCGGGTCGATGGGCATGGTGGGCGAAGCTTGCTTACCAAAGTAGAAGTAAAACAAAGATCAGGAATCGATACAATTAACTTACTCCACCCATCAAAGACACCAAAGGGAAAGAAATACAAACATGAAGCGACCAGACCATAAAGGAAACCTAAACAAAGGATGGCCATAAGGACAGTTACTTTCCCACAAAATGGCCAAATGGCCATCCAAAATATAAGACACAAGTGATACACACAGTGAGTAGTAACAAAGAACAACATAAATAAACCGCCACAGAAGTACCGCCTTGGAACGGTCAGTGGAAATAATTCACTGGGGGGGGGGGGGGGGGCTTCTTTGTCATTCTCAGTACCTCCAACGCTTCTTTATCATTCTTAGTGCCTGGAAACGCTTATATTATTTTGTTTTGGATACCAAATTGGCCATTTTGTGGGAAAGTAACAGCTTTTTGGCTTTCCGCTATTGATGTTTCCATTAGGGTCTTTAGTTTCATATTTGTGTTTCTTTCCGTTTGGTGTCTCTGATGGGAGATGTGGTTTTTTTGTATCGATTCCTGATCATTGCCTTCACTTCTATTTATTTATTATTCCCAGAACCACGTCGCGGTACTTTATCATTTTTAATACATGTACCTCGAAACGCTACTCTATCGTTCTCAGTACTTCGAAATGTCGCTTTATCATTCTCAGTACCTCGAAACACGACTTATCATTATCAGTACCTCGAAATACGACTTATCATTCTCAGTACCTCGAAACACGACTTATCATTATCAGTACCTCGAAATACGACTTATAATTCTCAGTACCTCGAAACACGTCTTATCATTATCGGTACCTCGAAACACGACTTATCATTCTCAGTACCTCGAAACACGACTTATCATTATCAGTACCTCGAAACGCTTATTGTTGTCAGCTTCGATAGCGCAGTGGTTAACGCGTTCGACTAATGATCGAGAGGTTGTGCGTTCAAATCCGGCACCCGGTATCGAGGTGTGTCCTTGGGCAAGACACGTAATGACACTGCCTCATTCCAACCAGGTGTAATTGGGTAGCAGTGATGTAATAGTCACTGCATCTCTCACTGCATCGTAAAAACATCGGAATGAGTGTTCGAGAGCGATTAAATAAGCTTGAAGCTTCAATCGCAATATAACTAAAATAAATTAGTATAAACTAAACGCTAATTGGCATTCTCAGTATATATACCTCGGAACGCTACTTTATTATTCTCAGTACCTCGAAAAGGCTGCATTGATCCCTTCACGATAACGAGTCCTGTATAATGAAGGTCCTTGTAAACCCACTATATAGAGAAAAATGGGTTTACATAGAGGATCTTACATGAGCGTTCATGTGTTATTGAATTTATTAAACGAGTTGAGGAAAAATGATAAAATGCGAGGCTTTGCCGAGCATTTTATCCCTTTTCATCAACGAGTTTAATAAATTCAATAATACATGAGCACGAATGCAAGATTCTATTTATCATATGACATTTAAAACGCATTTTATTCATGATTGTTTGCAAAAATATCAATATTCCGCCATCAGTAAACGCGACGTCGTTAAGGACGTCGCACACTTAACGTTACGGGACGTATCTAGCTAATTTGCATATTTAATCCACTACTGGATTATCGAAAATATTACATGGCATTATTACGCTCTCAGACGCGACGTCATATGATAAAAGGGTATACAATAGTTTCCATATGTTTTACTCAACAGCTATACCACACCTAAAATAAGCACGTATAGCAAACTTCAGGAGCATTTCGTGGCCATGAACAAATTCACAAAGTGTGAGTTCTCTTATCCTAAAGCTATATTTGACACTTATAAACGTTCGCCATTGATATACAGATCCATTGCCATTTAAGAGGAATGGGAACACCGGGCAGAATTTTCCGCCGTTTTTCAAAGGGAGACAACTTTCGGGACACCCTGTACGCTTTTCTATAGGCTCAGTCTCACTGAAAAAGAGGTCTACTCTTAAAGGAAAGAATTTGCCTCCGGAGCAAATTCTTTCCTTTGAGAGTTGACCCCTATTGGCATTGGGTACAAAAATACTTTTGCAGGAGTTGCCTCGCCTGAAGGTATTCACATTCCCCTTAAGCTTGGTATGACCAATTTCATGTGTTATAATGTTTACTAATGCCCCCTTCTTTAAGGAAATTTTGCAGACTTTGTTCGGAGACCGCGTTCAACTGCGTCTGATCGTTTGCCAGTTTTTTTTGTGTGTGTTTTTTTAGACGCCAGTCACCTATAGGTAAATGTTCGTTTGTTTGATTTGTGGTTTGATGTCCCCGTCAACACTGAATAGGTCATTTGGGAGACGTTGCTTCGAATTTCGTGGGACTTTTACCCGACATTGAGATGGAATTACATCGCAAGCCCTGTCACCCAATGAAACCAATATCGTTTATAAGCATGGACAGTCCGACTCGCACCGCTTTGCCTGGGCAGGCTTAGATCCTCTAAGTGGTTTACCAGTACTCGCGTGCGGTCAGTTTCAGCTCTGCGTGGAAGTATCGTGCAGCCAATCTATTTCTTCAAGCCCCGATGGACGGGGACCGGAAAAATGTTCCTCGAATTGGATTTGAACACATAACCCTATGAATCAGAGTCCCAAAGCTCTATCCATTTTTTTTTTTTTTTTTTTTTTTTTGGGTTTTACGGCCCTTTCAAGATTATTTCACTCATATCGAGCCGATCGTTAATCAGAGGTGGGCGAAAACCGGAGTACCCGGAGAAAAACCACCTGACCTTCCTTGCAGAACTTGGCGTCTCACACGTGGCCCGAAACTCTATCCATTAAGCCAGAGAGGATGCCATTTAAGCTTAGTCTGACCTATTTCATGTATTGTAAGGTTTATTAGTCTCCTTCCTTAAGGAAATAGTGCAGATTTTGTTCAGAGGCTGCGTTCGACTGCGTCTGATCAAGGTCTTCACTGCTTGCCCTTTTTTAGACGCCAGTCACCTATAGGTAAATGTTTGTTTGATTTGTGGTTTGACGTCCCCGTCAACACTGAATAGGTCAGTTTCAGCTCTGCGTGGAAGCATCGTGCAGCCCATCTATTTTTTCAAGCCCCCGTGGGCGGGGGCCTATAGGTTAATACATTTTCCAGACAAAATTTAATCAACAGACAATGGCTTCGTGACGACTGTTACTTTTATCGAAATGGAAGCACGGGCGTCATCAGTCCACTCGAACTGAAGTAAATTGGAAAGGTTGAGAGACACATATGAGACGGCGATTTTATTAAGCTGCTATAAATTTTAATCTACAACTTATTTTTCACAATGCGCCGATGATTTTAAATGAAAATACCCAGGCACGCAATCGTCTGGCTGTTTGAATTTAAGAAATAGATCAGCTCTAGCTGTGATTTGTTGAGTAATAAATCACAGTTTGGAGGTCAGTTGTAAAGTAGACAAATCACAAGCGCGTAGCGCGCGTGATTTGTCTACTTACAACTGACCGACAAACTCTGATTTATTACTCAACAAATCACAGACAAGAGCTGATCTATTTCGATTCTAACACGCTGAAAATCGGCAATAATGTTGTTGTTTCCTTCAAAATCTCACAACCTTTCGCCATTGTTAGAAGAAATCCCGCTAAAATTATCGACTGAAACACGTGCATTTATATCCTTTTCTTACGTTTTCGATGCGAGAAAATGACGTTACACCGTCTAACGTCAAGGAAATCGACTAGTGACGTCATAAATTGGGAATTTTAATGACGTCACTCGTCACGCTCTTCCGAGCTGAGATTTGTTGCAGAATAAAACACAGTTATTTTCCATTGCCTATATAGGCGCGCTGTGTTAGAATAAATGATATAAGAATAAAATGACTGGGACGACACCACGAAAACACGCCTATATAATTCTGACCCAACTGAAAAGTAGAAGTAAAACAAAGATCAGGAATTGATACAATTAACTTACTCCATCCATAAAAGACACCAAAGGGAAAGAAATACAAACATTAAGCGACCAGACCATAATGGAAACCTAAACAAAGGAAGGCCATATGGACAGTTACTTTCCCACAAAATGGCCATATGGCCATCCAAAATTAAAAGACACAAGTGATACACACAGTAAGTAACAAACAACAACATAAATAAATCGCCACAGAAGAGCCGCCTTGGAACGGTCAGTGGAAGATTTCCACTGGGGGGCTTAAATCGATTTTACGTGGCCACAATCCTCGCCCTTACTTCCGTCGCGATTTAGACAAATAATTTGTTCAGTCCGCATGAAGGCCTCCTAACTCATCAGTGCAACATCTCCGTGAACACAGAAATCAAAGAACCACAGAGGTGAGACAACGGTGAGGACTCGACAGCAAGAAACCACTGAAATGCTGGAGCAAAAGAAAACCAACAGTTAGACTCCGATGAGCCCGACCAGAGACAGAGCATCAGGCACCAACCAACATTATCTCTTTAATTTTCAATAAGCCTTTACGTTGGAGCCGTCATAGAATCTGAGGCCTGACCCACCGGCGTGCAATTAAAGAGGGAAGCAAAGTTGCCAACCGTGATTGGGTTAACTACCATGCATGCAGTCTGTCGTATAATATCCATGTTGTACCCAATCTTTTTATATCGAAGAATGATTTTACGAAATTGGGTGCTGAAGTCATTGCGGTTATATATTTTTCTGAATTTATATACTAAGTCACCATAAAATTCGGGTTCCGATAGACCTTGTTGCAGAAGAGATTTAAGTCCAATATTGAATTTTGAAATTAAATCAGAATGGCGTCTATAAAATTTTGAAAAGGCTTTGCGTAGTTTATGGTACCGATAACCCTGATTAAGGAGTTTAGCCGTTAACAATTTATTACGAGTGTTGAAGTCAGTTACATGACTACACACTCTAGCAAATCGAATTAATTGCGAAATATAAACGCCATAGGATGGCGCACGAGGAACATCACCATCCAAAAAAGGAAAATTTACAATCTCAAAATCAAAGTCATCGCGTTTATCATAAATTTTGCACGAAACAAATCCATCTACAATAGATAGATGTAAATCCAAAAACGGGGCCTCGGTATCAGAAGAATTTGCTTTATTTAACTGAAGTTCTAGGGGGTAAATCTGACTGATCAAACCATCAAAATAGGTATTATCAATATTTAATAAATCATCTAAATATCTAGAAGTAGAGCTAAAAGCTTCAATAATTTCAGATTGGTTATCAATGGAAAGCGACAAAATAAAGTCTCTTTCATAACAATACAAGAACAGATCAGCCACAAGAGGTGCGCAATTAGTACCCATCGGAATACCCACAATTTGTCTAAATAACTTAGTACCGAATCTAATATAAATATTGTCAAGTAGAAAGGTGAGGGCATCACACACTTTCTGACATGACCAAAGTGTATAATTCTTATGCTCTTTAGAAGTGAAAAATGCATTTCTGACATTACATGCAAGATAGAGAGAATCTTCTCTGTGAAAAGCCCATTCAATTAAATCATTAAGCTTTTCTTTTATAAGATTATGAGGAAGTGTAGTGTAAAGAGTGGAAAAATCGTAGGTAGACAGACTAGAAGCACGAAACTGTCTAGATTTCAATTTATTTAAAACCCCGTTCGAATTTTTTATAGACCAAAACAGATTTCTTCCTGATCTTTCAAAGACTTTATCACAATATTTAATTACATGCGTTTTAATAGCAGTAAGACAGGAAGTTAATAATTTAGAAAGTTCAGTGGTAGTGCAAGAACTAGAATTTGCAATAAACCGTGCTTTGTAAGGTTTTTTATGAAGTTTTGGTAACCAGTATAGCGTAGGAAGCTTGTCTTGGCCTTCGTTAACACACACAGCAAACTTGGTGGCTGAAAGACAAACATGTTTATCTACTATAGCTCTCTCTTCAGCCAAAGGCTGAAGTTCATAGGCCTTAGTACCACCAAGCTCCTGCTTAAGCGTGTTAACATAGTGGAGCCGTCACACAACGACGACGTTGTTAGCGGCCTTGTCTGCAGGGGCCAAAACAAACTTCTTATGAAATTCTTGAATACCTAATTTAAGATGACGTAAAGACGTCTTGGGCTTAGGAGGTAATAAGTTAGTATTTTGAGAATAGAAAGAAATGCGTTTATTCACTAGTCTTAAAATGCTAAGTTTCCAGTCCTTTAGGGCTTTACACTCAACATACTCTCGCTTACACCATCGATTACCGAATTCATTCAAGGAAGCAGCGATTTCATCTCTACATTTACTGAAATCAATTTTAGAAGGAAACCGATATTTCGGTCCTTTAGAAATTATATTCCTTATCCTAGAATCAGGAATAATTTTCAAATTGCCAGTAATTACATGACCAGCAGCAGGATAGCAATACTTTGAGTTTTTACAATCACATGAATCAGGAGTATTAGTATCAATATCAAGATCTGAAACAAGTTTATTGAAATTAAAAATGATAGATCTAACAGGTTTGTTATATTTATAGCAAATTATAGGTGTTTCAGTATTTTGAAAATAAGCAGGAATGGAAGAAAGCACCGATCTCTCACGGAAGATACTGGGCAAATCTATAAAATCCATACCCTTATTAATGAAGGATATTTTGAAGAAATGACGTTTATGATTAATTTCAGAATCAATGTAAGGACGGAGAGCATGCTGAGTATAGCCTCTAGTTAAGAGAGCCGCATCATATAACTGATGAGAACTATCGTAGAATTTATTCGCCTCGGTGTCCAGAAGACGTAAAACAGAAACGGGTAATGAACTTAAAAATGAAAGCATAGAGTGGCGTCCATGATTTGATAATATAATTGACAGTCACTTCAGTCTAGTATTGTTTCGTTTAAACGCACGTGATTTACGTTTAAAGTTACCATTTTTCCTGGTGCCGTGAGATCTAGTTCTGCGTTTTCGACATTCCAGGAGTGAGAAAATATCAAAGTCCGGCATTCTGGAAATATTACCCTCATGATAAATGTTGTCATTAAATCCCAGTGGAAAAGGGGTCTGTAAAAATTTAATCCATTTCAGTTCAGCTTCATGTCTTTTGATTATTTTGAATCTAGATGTAGAATTTGCATCGTAATAAAGTTTTTCCACTGGTTGTATAATAATGTTATTTACAGAATGACCTGTACGTCGAAAGTGACGGTACAAGAAAGTGTCAGTTTTCTTAGGCTTACTCATTCTACGATAATGCTCGTTCAATCTAGTTTTAAGCATGCGGTTAGTTTGACCGACGTACTGCATATTACAGTTTGCAGCACGTCAAGTAATTAGATAAATTAAATCTGTAGACTGTCATGTCAAATCAGACATGTTAACTACAGAGAAGCGTCTACCGTTTACACTTTTATACACTAAAACTGGGGTTTACGGGGGTAAACTTTATTTTTCTTATTTCTGCTCTAAAATATACAGTAAAATTCATATATTAAGAGCACCTTTGGGACTGTTCAAAAGTGGGGTTTCAGTGGATTACAACTGAATAGGCAACTAGAAAACGGCAGCCAGATGCCGATTCGCAAATTCTAGTGAGTTGACAACTGGTCTTTAAAACCACTTTTGAACCCAAGGGTGGTCCTTTAATAGTAGACACAAGGTGCAGAAGACAGAAAGAAAGAAGAACAAAAACTTTCTAAGGAAACTTTTAAAAGCAGATTTAGTATTAAATTTCCATGGTCTTAATAGCGGAATTTTACTGCAGATTTTACTCGGGCGGTTCTAACGAGTTCCCACAATCTATTTTTGAACAGAAATAATAAAATATCACAATTTGTCATCTAAACATTTGGTAACATTTACAATGTACATTGTATTTGCACAGCCACTTTCGTAATAGGTTATTTTTATCATTAGTCATAGGAAAGGACGCACACACAACTATATGTCCCTGGTCATTCTGCCACTAACTTTTGTGCAGTGAATATTTGCACTCGATGAAAATGTAAGGGATGCATGGTGCTTCCACGCAGAGATGAATCTCTAACCGCACATTAGAACTGGTAAACCTCTTAGAAGGTCTAAAATAGAAGTAAAGGCAATGATCAGGAATTGATACAATTAACCCATCCCTCCCACCAAAACACACCAAAGGGAAGGAAATACAAACATGAAGTAACTTGACCCTAATGGAAACACCAACACCGGGAGACAGTTATTTTAATTGGCTATCAGAAAAAAAAAAAACAAAAAAAAAACATAAGCGATATCAACATTAAAAGACGACATTAAAAATATCACAAATTTTGCTTCAGGAAAAAAACATTTTGGAGTTATGAAAGAATTCTCTGTGTTTACCCATATATGCCTAGCGTCCCATCTTTTGGGACATTTGCAAACACTGTATACCCAGATCAGACGCCGCAGAACGCGGCGTCTGATCTGGGTTTACACTATTTGCTCAAAGTATATGCACATGTGTACAACTTATCTCAAACAAAACAAACCTGACACCCCTATAATTGCAAATGTACCACTCCAAACTTATAAGGTGGAAGATTTCATTGTCATATATGGGTTAAACGAGTGCTTTGACTAGCTTCGAATACAGGTTTTCCTCTGTGACATAGCTTATATCATTAATGACAGATTCAGTCTGTCATCTCTAGCTATTCTGCATGTTTTAAAGTAAGACCGGCTTTCTTCCGGCTTTGACCGCCATAGAAATATGAGTCCGCACAAAAATGTAGTCCGGTTTGGCGCAGTAATCTAAATTGTACAAACGTATTAGTTATCTTATAAGCGCAATACAAACTTTTGAAGCAGACGACTTGACGATTGTATCTTACAATTCAGAGAATCGATTAAGCATTTCATATGAATCAGCTGCATCATGCGACGGGTTTGGCAAATATACCCAGATCAATGCGGCGTCTGCGCAGCCGTCTGCTCATGTTTTACACTGTTTTCTAACAGTACTGTCAATATTTAAACCGTAAAGACCAGCCTGCTGTTGGACAAGGTCAGCTGCAGACAAGAATATTAATGGATTTTCTGACTTTCGAGGTCAAGTCTAAGTCAGTTACAACTTAGGTGAATATTAGAGGGAGCTTACCACTAAATATTTTCCATAGGCGACAATAGAACCTTTTACATGCTCACACAAAAACTACACATACAAAACTTTTCAAACCTTACTCATTTATAGAACCATCCTAGCTCAACAAGTTGATGAGAAAAAATCCACATGTTGCCCGTCTCCTTTTCAAGTTATGGTCCGCCATGTTTGTTTACATGCAGATTCGCAGTGAATACAAGCCGGTTTTTTAAAGGAGATGTGACAATATAAAATCAGTAACAATTTCTTTGAGCCTGCAGATGTAATTATAAAACACACATTATTTTATTTCCTTATAACTACCCCTTTCTCACATTGAAATGAAACATGGGATATTTATCCAATGGAAGCCTGCCTGGTATTTAGACTGCAACTAAAAGCTCTGTCCCAAAGTGATAAAATCCAGTACCTCCCGTATTTAGTGCAAAGCTACCTATACCAAACCCTTATTGTCTTTATGATCCATCAAAAGCATTGTCAAATAGAAATTAAGATCATGTCTAATAATTTAAGCATGCATAATAAATGTTCAGTGGCAAAGAATCTTTGAAAGTTGCGAAAAAGTTATCGCATTAAGATTCTAAAATGAAAGCCGAACAAACCATATTTTGTGAAAAAGCGCAAATTTTACCTCTTTCTGGTTTGGAATCCAGACACCGGCTTGCATCAGTGGTTCTTCTCCTATGTCTTTGGAACACTTCAATCCTAAAATGCACTAAATTATGCCTTAATTGCATACCAACTGGTATTTATGGCTGATGTCAGACCTATACCCCCTATTTTATGTAAAAATGGCATTTTGAGGATATTTTGATGATAAAACTTTGGCAAAAATGATTATAAATGCTTTAATACCATGTGAAACAGTGGATACATATCTGTTCAGATCCTTTAGCATGATCTAATCAATTAGAACCAATAATAGATGAGAAAACTTATCGCGATATTGCAGTAGAGACACTTTTGAAGTTTTGCTTTGGCTAGAGACCAAGGCCATAAACCATGTAACCTTACTGTTAAATTCCAGATGGAGTAGATTCTTTCTCTTGTGTATCCGGTTATACACTTACTATAAGATTTTTTCCAAAACAAACCCCATAACAATTGATTAACATTGCTTTAAAGTACCCCCCCCCCCCCCACCCCCACAATGCACAGATCAGAAGTAAAAACTGATCAAATACACCCAGTTAGACTAAATTACCACTAACCTTACACTTTTTTTACAGTTTCTTTGGCAAACCACATGCCAGGAATATCCATTTTATGATACAGAATTGGACAGAACCTACCAATGTATGAAAATATGATGTAATGACTGAAAATTGGAATGAGGGGCTAATTTTTCTTCTTTTGGTATACGGAGCTTACCACTAAATATTTTACATGCTCACACAAAAACTTCCGTCATGTTTGTTTACATGCAGATTCGCAGTGAATACAAGTCGTTTTTGGACGGGTTTTTAAAAAAAATCCGTCTCTTAAAATAGCGATGTCCGGGCGGGCGGGCGTCCTGCGGGCGGGCGGGCGGACGGACGGGCGGGCGGGCGGGCGGGCGGGCGGGCGGGCGGGCGGGCGGGCGGGCGGGCGGGCGGGCGTCGTCCCAGGTTTACCTTTTGGTTAACCTTTTTTCAAAGTGATATTTTTCATCTATTCTGCAGCAGATTGTTTTAATATCAGGACTGATGCACAAGTGGAGGTACCGCTTTCATGTATTATCCATAAATGGCGCAAAAGACTAAAATTTTGGCGGAAATTGTCATTTTTCAAACTTGCGTTTTTCAGGTTTACCTTTTGGTTAACCTTTTTTCAAATGCCAGTGTAGTGGATAGAGTGCTGGACTACGGATCCTATTGTTGACTATGAATCTGAGGGGCGTGAGTTCAAACCCCGGTTGAGACATTTTTTTTTTTTTTTCTGTTCTTTTTTTTTCTTTCTTTTTTCATTCTTTTTTTCTTTATTTTTCTTTTCTTCTCCATAAACACACATAGAAGCCTCCGTGGTGTAGTGGTTACGCTACTCGACTTGTAAACCAGGGATCGCAGGATCGATCCCGGGCTTCTCCAGACTTTCGGATGAGTCTTTAAACCGAGGTCCTGTCTCCATATGACCATAGCTGTTGGTGGGACGTAAAACTCAAGCCCTCACTCACTCTCCATAAACACATATGAACAATTATTATCTTCCTCCCCAGATAGTTGCTAGTAATAATACATACATGCATGCACAGGCATGGAATTTTCTTTTTTTTTTTTTTTTTTTTTTTTTTCGTTCTTTTTTTAGCTCACCTGAGCACGAAGTGCTCAAGGTGAGTTGATGACCGTCTTCCGTCAACAATTTCTTTAAACGACATCTCCTCCTGGGATAATGGCCCGATTTCAAAATTATTTTACAGAAATGTTCATTAGGTGACCCTTTTTCAAAATTGCTAAAATCAGTGGCCACTAGAGCTAAAAATAGAGCTAAAAATAGAAAAAAACTTTATTTTTTATTCTTCGTAAAACACATAAACAAATCCCCCCCCCCACACACACAAAAAGTTGTTACTGGGTTAGGATATTGCATTTGTTCTGTACATACATGCATACTTAGTTTTATATACATACCCTACCCACCCCACCCTACCCTAGCATACCCTACCCTACCCCACTACCCCACCCCACCCCCATCCCAAAACAACCCCAATCCACCCCCAACCCAACCCCATCCCACCACTCCCCACCTTACCCGACCTCACCCCATCCCACCCACCCAAGCCCACCCCACCCCACCCCACAACCCCACCACACCCCATCACACCCCACACCCCACACCCCACCCCACCACAAATTCCACCCCATCCCACCCGACTCCTAACCCATTCCACCCCACCCTACCCCACACCAGCACACCCCACCCTACCCCACCCATGCCACCACCATCCTAACCATACTGAAAAAAAAAACCCGTCCATAATGCCATTAGGCATTTTTCTTGTTTAAAGGAGAGGTGACAATATAAAATCAGTAACAATTTCTTTGAGCTTGCAGATGTAATTATAAAACACACATCATTTTATTTCCTTATATCTATCCCTTTCTCACATTGAAATGAAACAAGGGATATTTATCCAATGGAAATAAAAATCAACAAGAAAAATGCCTAATGGCATTATGGACGGGTTTTTTTTCAGTACGGTTAGGATGGTGGTGGCATGGGTGGGGTAGGGTGGGGTGTGCTGGTGTGGGGTAGGGTAGGGTGGGGTGGGATGGGTTAGGAGTCGGATGGGACGGGGTGGAATTTGTGGTGGGGTGGGGTGTGGGGTGGGATGGGGTGTGGTGGGGTTGTGGGGTGGGATGGGCTTGGGTGGGTGGGATGGGGTGAGGTCGGGTAAGGTGGGGAGTGGTGGGATGGGGTGGGGTTGGGGGTGGATTGGGGTTGTTTTGGGATGGGGGTGGGGTGGGGTTGTGGGGTAGGGTATGCTAGGGTAGGTTGGGATGGGTAGGGTATGTATGTAAAACTAAGTATCCATGTATGTACAGAACAAATGCAATATCCTAACCCAGTAACAACTTTTTGTGGAGGTGGGGGGGGGGGGGGGGGTATGATTTGTTTATGTGTTTTAAGAAGAAAAAAAAAATAAAGTTTTTTTTTCTATTTTTAGCTCTGGTGGACACTGATTTTAGCGATTTTGAAAAAGGGTCACCTAATGAACATTTCTGTATGTATGTAAAACTATGTATGCATGTATGTACAGAACAAATGCAATATCCTAACCCAGTAACAACTATTTTTTTTTGGGGGGGGGGGGGGGAAAAGCTAAAAAAAGAACGAAAAAAAAAAAAAAAAATCCATGCCTGTGCATGCATGTATGTATTATTACTAGCAACTATCAGGGGAGGAAGATAATAATTGTTCATATTTGTTTATGGAGAAGAAAAGAAAAATAAAGAAAAACTAGAGCTGTCAGAGGATCTGACTATAGCCCCGCTTCAGCGCTGTCAGAGAAGAAAGTTATTTAAGCTGCAGAGAAAACAGTTATGAACAAGAAATAACTGTTGAAAATTTTACATTATCTGGAAAAACTCTAAGAGTTGTGAGCCCTTGTCCCTCATTTCAATGAGCATGATACATTACCAGAATGTCCATGTTTATACTAAATTTCATCTTCCATTTTTCAATGTTCAAAGGGTAATAACTCCTAAAGTAGGCAAATCAGAGTCAGGGTTCCTGCGCTCTGCACATTGTCTCATGGTGCTTTACACTTGTGTGAATTTGTGTCATGAAAATATCTCAAATGGTTTGTGAGTTATGGAGCCGACACAGTCAAAATTGCCTTTTTAAATGTTCAAAGGGCAATAACTCCTAAAGTAGGCAAACCAGAGTTATGGTTCCTGCACTCTGCACATCATCTCAAGGTGCTTTTCATTTATTTGAAGTTTCATGAAAATATCAGAAACGGTTATGGAGCGGACATAGTTAAAATTGCCATTTTTTAATATTCAAAAGCCTATAACTGAAAAAGTAGACAATCCAGAGTTTGGGTTCCTGCGCTCTGCACACGTAATATGGTGCTTTACATTTGTGTGAAGTTTCATAAAATTATCCCAAACGGTTTTTGAGTTATCGAGCAAAGACGGCTAAAATTGATATTTTTCAATATTCAAAGGGAAATAACTCAACAATTAGGCAATCCAGAGTTATGGTTCCTGCACTCTGCACACCATCTCATGGTGTTTAATGTTTGTGTGAAGTTTCATGAAAATATGTGAATGGGTTTTAAAGTTATGGAGCGGACACGAAAATTGTTAACAGACACAGACAGACACACAGACAGACACACAGAAAATACGAAAACCAGAGTTATGGTTCTTGCGCTCTGCACATTGTCTCATAGTGCTTAACATTTGTGTGAAGTTTCATGAAATTATCTCAAACGGTTTTCGAGTTATGAAGCGGACACTGTTAAAATTGCCATTTTTCAATGTTCAAAGGGCAATAACTCCAAAAATAAGCAATGCAGAGTTATGGTTCCTGTGCTCTGCACATCGTCTCATAGTGCTTAACATTTGTGTGAAGTTTCCTAAAACTATCTCAAACGGTTTTCGAGTTATGAAGCGGACACAATTAAAATTGCCATTTTTCAATGTTCAAAGGGCAATAACTCCAAAAGTAGGCAATCCACAGTTATAATTCCTTCGCTCTGCACATTGTCTTATGGTGTTTAACATTTGTGTGAAGTTTCATGAAAATATGTTAAGCAGATACAAAGTTATGGAGCCAACACAAATTAACGGAATCACGGAATTACGGAATTACGGAAAATGTTCAAAGGGCAATAACTCCAAAAGTAGGCAATCCACAGTTATAATTCCTTCGCACTGCACATTGTCTTATGGTGTTTAACATTTGTGTGAAGTTTCATGAAAATATGTTAAGCAGATACAAAGTTATGGAGCCAACACAAATTAACGGAATCACGGAATGACAGAAGGACATGGCAAATCCAATATAGCCCCACTTTTTCAAAGCGGGGCTATAAAAAGAATGAAAAAAGAAAGAAAAAAAAAGAACAAAAAAAAAAAAAAAAAAAAAAAAAAAAAAAATGTCTCCACCGGGGTTTGAACTCACGCCCCTCAGATTCATAGTCAACAATAGGATTCGTAGTCCAGCACTCTATCCACTACACTGGCATTTGAAAAAAGGATAACCAAAAGGTAAACCTGAAAAACACAAGTTTGAAAAATGACAATTTCCGCCAAAATTTTAGTCTTTTGCGCCATTTATGGATAATACATGAAAGCGGTACCTCCACTTATGCATCAGTCATGATATTAAAACAATCTGCTACAGAATAGATGAAAAATATCACTTTGAAAAAAAGGTTAACCAAAAGGTAAATCTGGGACGACGCCCGCCCGCCCGCCCGCAGGACGCCCGCCCGCCCGGACATCGCTATTTTAAAGGACGGATTTTTTTTTTTAAAAACCCGTCCAAAAATGAGTCTGCCTGCCTGGTATTTAGACTGCAACTAAAAGCTCTGACCCAAAGTGATAAAATCCAGTACCTCCCGTATTTAGTGCAAAGCTACCTAGACTTTGCGTGAAAGGCTGTCCCTTTCAACCCTGGAATATGGTACAGATACTTATGCAAACAGTGCAGGTCCTGTGATATAATTCTAGGTGCCATATTTACCAGAATGAACGAGCCCAACTTCAGTGATCGAAGAGTGTACTCCAGAAACGAAAGGCAGTGAATAAATCATAGCACTGACAACACTCATGCCGATTGTCTCTGAATGCAGAACGGGGACTTGGATTGATTCGTTGAAACTTAGATGTTAGGAACTTATGCAAAAAGTGTAAAACAAGATCAGCACCGTGTTCTGCGGCGTCTGTATTGTTTGCCGGATCCAACATTTTATTCTTGAATGCAGATTTTACAGATAACACTTACATGTACCCAACACTGACAAACGACGCGGCTATGTTTGGGTTGATTGTTTGGCATTCGACCCGAAGTTGCTAATGAGAAAAGCGCTTCAGTGCTAACGTCTATGTGACTATCATTGACTTGTCAGAATAACATTTTTTTCTTGCAGAAAATAGCGGCTGACAAACGACGCGGCTATGTTTGGGTTGATTGTTTGGCATTCGACCCGAAGTTGCTAATAAGAAAAGCGCTTCAGTGCTAACGTCTACGTGACTATCACTGACTTTTCAGAATAACCCTTTTTCTTGTAGAAAATAGCCGCAGTGAGATCAGGGTATTCCATAAGACTGAAGATGGTTATCCAGGAATCATATGGTGAGCTTTGCAAACAGTGTAGACCAAGATCGGACGCTGCATAACGCGGCTTCATATCGAAATCTTCACTATGTGTTTGGAATTTCAGAGTTAAATGAAACAGGTTAAATCTCAGCCCAGGACTTTTTCCCCAACCTACACCCCACCAACACCCTGACTGCTTTGATTCTGAAACCAAACAATTGCATGTTTACAACACGCTTAGGCACCATGCTAAAAAGGTTAAATTAATCAACCGTGATGTCTGGTTACTAGTCCGGCCACGTCGATCCTGTGCACCACCTTCACACCAGTACGGGTAGAAACTACATGTTCAGGATCAAACTTTTGATGTGTAATGTAAGATCGTGCATAGAAAAGAAGTTCTCAAAAAGAATTAAGTGAGAGCGTATTGCAACATTTTTCATTAAGCGTGCCCCTTGGTCGGAAAGCGGATGATGCCACATGTGTGTAATCTATCGTCTATTTGAGGGACATCTTACTATATACAGAAGACGCTAGTGGACGTCGATGTAGCGGAAGACCAACGTCAATACGTCAAGATCGATTCATCCGTCAGACGCATATACGAAACAGATTTCCGCCGGCAGCTGCTACACTGTGCCTTTAGATTTTTTTTTTTTTTTTTTTTTTTGGGGGGGGGGGGGGGGGGTTGGGTTACACGGCCCTTTCAAGATAATTTCACTCATATCGAGCCGATCGTTCATCAGAGGTGGGCAAAAACCGGAGTACCCGGAGAAAAACCACCTGACCTTCCGTTGCAGAACTTGGCGTCTCACACCTGTGCCTTTAGATAAACAATGGGTCTCAACTACCTACTAATAAGCACTGACACTGTTCGTCGCCCTAATGCGATGCACGTTTGAGAGCTAGACGTCCCTGTCGTGACCGAAGTTAATGCGTCGACACAGTACGGAACACTTACGCTGGTGCATGAAATACGTAAATTGGCGTCTAAGCGACTAACGTCATATTCGTTTCAGTGACAAATCGCACTTCAGCGTGAATCACGCCGATTGTCGTTTCCGGGTGTTTCGACGTATAGGTGTAAAGTATGCCGAGGCGACGCGTGCCTAATAGAGCATGACATATCGGGTGTAACAAGCGTAATTGTGTGGCGTGGTATTGCATGCAGTTAGCCAACGCAGCTTAGTGCCATTAAGAACATTCAAGATCATGGCTGAGACGTGAACTGAATAGCGAGACGTTACATTGATCAAGTGCGTCGGCCTCACATAGTTCCATTTGTTTTGCTTACGCTCAGAATCCGGGATATCTTATCCAGCAGGATTACGCGCGGGTTCATAGTGCTGTTTTTACTCACAAAATGTCTTCAAGCCAATGGGATTCATGTACTAGACTAGCCAGCCTTTGTCCCCCGATCTCTTTCCCAAAGAGTATCTATTGGGAGAGGTATCCACAACCGACCAGACAAAAACTGCAACAGTTACTTATGGACAGTTGCATTGTTAAAACTTGAATTTTAATGTTTGGTTTGGAAAACGTAAATAGTTTCTTTCAAAAATTTGAAACATGGCATTTCATAATATACCACCGGTGTATAGACATCTGCAAACATATCATATGGAATTTGGAGAACTACTTTTCTTTTAAGATCTTTTTAGAAAGATTTTCTGTAAGTTTTCACAGCGTTATGATTTTCTCATAGAATCTGTCATTTCAGTGCCTTTGGCGCTTTTGTTTTTTGGGGGACATGTGTCTAAGAGACGACGAGCAGTTACAGTTTGCACAAACTTTTCTTGCAACAGGTAAAAACTAAAAACTAGTCCTTGCAATGTAGATAAATGTAGGATTTACCGGAGTATATACATTATTGTCGTTATTTCTGCTCGAAGACATAGATTGTGGGAACTATATTACGAAAACACGCCTATACAAATACATCGTAAATTTTAATATCAAACAAACCGGAATTTTTTAGATGAAAAATTGTGATATTTTTCTTATTTCTGCACTAAACATAGATTGTGGGTACTCGTTAGAACCGCCTCGGTAACGAGTACTCACAATCTATGTTTTTGAGCAGAAATAATAAGAAAAATAATATACCCCCCTGTAAACCCCAGTTTAACAATATAAAAGTGAGGTATGAGGGGGTCAAAATTATATAGGCGTGATTTCGTAATGAGTTAGGGCGGTTCTAACCAGCATGTACACTCTATGTTTTTTCGGCCCCCGCCCATAGGGGCTTGAAGTAATATATGGGCTGCATGATGCTTCCACGCAGAGCTGAATCTAGCCCGCACACCAGTACTGGTAAACCGCTTATAGGATCTAAGGCTGTCTAGGAACCGCAGTTCGAAGCAGACCGTCCAAGCTAATAAACCCTATTGGTTTCATTGGGCGACAGGGCTTGAGATGTCATTTCATCTCAATGTCGTGTAAAAGTCCCACAAAATTTGAAGCAACGTCTCCAAAATGACCTTTACAGTGTTGACGGGGACGTTAAACCTCAAATCAAACAAACAAACACTCTACGTTTAGACTAGAAAAAAAGATGCAAAGAAAAATCATCTGAAATAGGCTAATTCCAAAGGGAAGAAAGACGCCATTTGAACAAACGGATGTTTTATCGCCACTGAATTACACCATTTGGAAAACATATTTTGTGAGATAATGCTATCAAGAGGCAGTATTTTTATTATTATTATTATTATTATTATTATTTTGCATTTTGCTGTTGAAAAATTGGCATTTTGTCTTATCCATATTCGAAGCCGTTTGAATCGCCTCGCCGAGAATGATGACGCGTATAGCCTTGTACAATCTCTAATTTCCCATATGCGTTCATTACATAGACTACACCATAGTGTAGTTTATATTTGCTTGTCCTTTGGGATCATTGACTCCATTGTGGAATTTTGAAAATGTTTGAGGGTCACTGATGAGGCCTAAATGGCCGAAACTAGCTAGTCTGGCCAAGAAAACATGTTCACTCCATATTTGCCAGTTCTCTGGTGTATTCCTTGCCTCCAAAGGATAACCCTTTCTAGAACATTGTTAATGTGTTGGAATTAAAATGGCGTTTCATTATTGCATGCTGCAATGTATAAATATTATTATACATCCAGAGTCAACGCAGATGCAGAATACGGACTTTTTCTGACAAAAAAAAAAAAAAAAAAGACATATCACATTTAAAGGCTTCTCGTATTTCTCAGAATCCTTACAGCTACTTTTCTAGAAATAATTTCCGGGCAAACAGATAAAAATCCGCCCCGTAGTCAGACATGATGGATTAACATCCGATTAAAAGTTCCATTTTTGCGAAATTCGATAGATAAAGCCGTTCTTATATTATTCTTGACCAGCACTATGTCAACAAGCCTATACAAATACATTGTAACCTTTATCGCAAAAAAAAAATAAATAAATAAAATAAAATAAATAAATAAATAAAAAAAAAATAAATAAATGATAAAATTTTAAGATGAAAAATTGTGATATTTTTCTTATTTCTGCTCAAAATATAGATTGATGGTACTCGTTAGAACCTACCGAATACGAACAATCTATATTTTAGAACAGAAATAAGAAAACTAAGGTTTTTACTAAATAAAAGTGGGGTTCAAGGGGGTCAAGATTACATAAGCGTGTTTTCATGATGACACCCTTTATCATGACGATAACACATCTGTGCGACGGTGCATTTTTTCACGTCTCCAAAATGGCGGCTTTTCTGATGAAAATCTCTGATATTTGTCTTACTTTTACCGCAAACATAGGCTGTGGGTACTCGTTAGAAACGCCTCATTGAGGCGGGTTTAACGAGTACCCACAACCTTTGTTTTGGAGCAGAAAAAAGAAAATTAGTATGTATACCCCCGCAAACTCCAGTTTTCTCATTGAGGCGGTTCTAACGAGTATCCACAACCTACATGTATATCTTGGAGCAGAAATAAGACAAATTAATATATACCCCCGTAAACCCCAGTTGTATCAATATAAAGTGGGGTTTAGGGGTGTTCATTCCTCGGGCCTGTTCACGTGATGTATGGAAACAAGTATATGGTACGGAAATAAGCGTTCTTTTTTTAATTCAGCTCAGAAGGTTGTTGGGAGAGGCAATGATGTCGTGTATCTTGCGTCACAGGGCGTCCAACTGATATTGCTTATACTTGGACAAGGCCTGCTCTCCTTGCAGCAGGTGAGGGTAGAGGGGTAGGGGAATAGTGTTATTGGTTCTTCTGTTTCTACACTTCCTTTCATTTTCCTATTACATCCCTGTCCCTCAATTTCATATCCTCTTGTATTTCTTTTCTCCCTTTCTCCCGGAGACGACACAAATTACTCACACGTGTTGACGTGTCGTTAATTCCGAAACAAACATTCAATCTTAACTGCTTAATTCAGCTCAAAGAGATAGCTAGAACTCCGCTATTTTTTGCATCGCGTTATCAAGTTCCGAGATAATAATGTATGTTTTATTCCAATTTATATGAAGAAAGCGAGGTTTACAATGGTTCACTTAATCTGTTCTTTGTTTAAGCTGTTCTCATTTTATTAGCCCACCCCTCCCCCTAATGGAGGCAGTTCTAATGAGCAGAGATAGTCTAAATATGTAAAGAAAATGGGTCATATTTTGTCAAAGGAATTTATCTTTCATAAAAGAGTCTTTTTGTGGCAGTGCCGCATTCTCTGTCACAACGTGCATTATTATATGAAATCCTGCAGTCTTACAGTCCAGGGAGGTGGGGGGGGGGGGGCAGTTGTTCAAAACTAACGACGTCCTCAGCTAACGTATAGTTAAATCTTTGAAACTTTGATCATTTGATAAGGCAAATATATATGCTTATATTTTGGTGACAAAATTGGGAGCAATTTTTGCAGCAAAAACAACCACATTTTAGACATTGAACTTGCAAAAACAGTTAACTGTTCGACACAAACGAACTCGAAAACTAACAACTAAAACTGCTTTGAACAACTGGACCCTGATTGCCTCAGAAAAAGCATTAGGAAAACACGCCTATACAAATACATTGCAAAATTTACTGCCATAAAAACGAAACATTCCAGACGACAAATTGTGATAGTTTTCCTACTTCTGCTCAAAATAAAGATTGTGGGTACTCGTTAGAACCGCCTAATTGAGGCGGTTCTAACGAGTACCCACACTCTATATTTTAGAGTAGAAATGAGCAAAATAAGGTTTACCCTTATAAACCCTAGTTTTACAATATAAAAGTGGGATTCAAGGGGGTCAAAATTATATAGGCGTGTTTTCGTGATGGATACCGATGACAACGCAGGCAAGGCGGTCAAAAACGATTTTTCTCGATATGTGTATCATCAAAACAACATGTACATAACATAACAAAAACACGCCTATAGAAATACATTGTAAACTTTACCGCCGAAAAAAAAATAAGATGAAAAAATGTGATATGTTTCTTATTTCTGCTCGAAATATAGAGGCGGTTTTAACGAGTACTATATTTCAGAGCAGAAATAAGTGTTTTGAGATGGAATAGGAAAGCTTACTGGTGCTTATGCACAGCTAAATTATTTTAGTAGGAATATGGCAAGGCAGCGCGACTGAAATGTTTTAGGTGAAATACGGTATGCAAAATATGTCGCTCCACGCACAAATCGTGCACATATCATACGATGTATGCATGAGTGGTTTGTGGGTCGAAATTATATACCATACAGTTGGCCGCTATAAGGCTGATTTCTATATAGTTTGCCTAAAAAGTCGCCTACCGCCAAATTGTGCCATATATATTTTTCATGCCAGTCACAATGTTGTGGGTGTTCGTAGTGACGGGAGTTATACCATTGATCTGTAGGGAAGTTCCAACATTTTTCCCTAAGGGAAATGCAATTCTAACGCAAATCAATGACCTGCTGAAATTTGCTTTATGGCTATGATTGTGGATGGTATCTTTACTTGTCACGGTCTTAGCGAGCCAGCACGGGTATGCATGATTTTCCTGTAGTAATGAATACCCCGAAAAAAAGACATTATACCAGCAGCAAGTCGATTGTTAACGTGTATCCCGTGAAGAGCCACAGAAAGAATTTTGGACGGCAAAATGATGTGTGGTGACCTGCTGCTCGCTGTCAAATAGGAGCAGATACTGGTAAGACGCAACGGTTCAGATGCCCTGCAGAGGCGGGCAGAACCAGTTAAACAGACCGTCGAAGCTATAACGACAATTTGAGTGAGAAATCAAATTGTCAGTGAAATCAATTGACAATGAAGTCAAATTGACCATCAAGTCAATTGACAGTGAAATGAAGTCAATTGGCATTGAAGTCAATTGACAGTGAAATTAAGTCGACAGTTATAAACGACATGAGTTAAATTCTCAATGCACTAGCGCGTCAACACAAGTTCACCCTAAGTGGACTTATATCTGGCCAGTCGCGTTTTTATTTTTTTCTTTTTCGTTTATTTTGTTATTTGCTTCTATAATTTTTCGTCGCCGTTTCGAGCACAAAACATAGTTTTGCTTTCGGGGCGTGCGCCGTGAAAGGGTTATAAAGGCGAATAAATGTAATGTTTAGTGTTCGTTTTGTTAAAATAGTTACTATTAATAATTTAAGTCATCCATATAATATCTTTCTTATGCCTTACCCCACAGCTGCCCGTTCACCTGTCAGAGATCACCCTCGGCTGTCTTATCAGCATGAGGGTTTGCGGGACACCGTAATCCCACATGTTACAATAAGAAAAATACGTTATACTCCTGCAAACCACAGTTTTACTATATAAACGTGGGGTTCAAGGGAGTCAAAATTATATAGGCATGTTATCGTGATGATCCGGCTGCACCAAAGATGTCTTTGAGAATATGTGCCTAACAGCGACTCAGATTAGCCTGCTCAGAGTCTTCGATGTGCGCTGTTTGTATGCCCGTGGGCACAAAGCTTCACCACGCAACCAGGGGCGTTCTGTGTTCACCATAACGATAACATATCCGTTTATCATTCTTTCATACACCCAAAACGGTTAATTTTCTGATAAAAATTGCGGTAATTATCTTATTTTTTTCTACAAACATAGGTCGATGGTGCTCGGTAGAACCACTTCATTGAGGCGGTTCTTACGAGTACCATAACATATGGATTAGAGCAGAATAATGCATATCCCTGTGAAGCCCGGGTTTATCTATATAAAATGGAGTTTAGACGGGTGTTCATTGCAAGGAATTGTTAAAAAGCTCGGAGTAGCTGCAAAGGCTAACTCGAATCCTTTCAGAGCTCGCACACACCTTTTAGTTTGACGAGTCCTAAGTATTACATTGCTATGTGACACACTGTCAGATGATAAATTGTGACATATTTCTTAAATCAACGCCAAAAAAAAAAAAAAAAGATTTCCAGTGATCCTCACCAGTGTGTTAAATGTAGCTTGAAATAAAACAAAAATGAGAGGACCAGAGCTGAGCCATTAGAGGCTTCCCATCTGGTGGGCATCGATCTTTCGCAATAATAACGTTTCATCTTCTCATTTAGCTAGCTATGTCTTCTGTCTTAATCAAGTCTCAAGGTCATTGGCCTTTTGGTTCCAGTATGTCATATGTGGTTCCAAACAAAACATAATTTTGAACATATTAAATCCAAATCACCTCAGGTCTATGACAGCGTGGAGTCATCATTTCTAAACATAAGTAGGTGTCCCTAAGGTGCATGATACATCAACATTGAATGTACTATGGAATCAGCGGGTGCCAAATTAGATGAATACGAATATGAGGCAGGTATTTGAAGCCACATATAGCTGCTGCATTTACTTCAACTTGACATGTGGGTAGATGAGTTGTCCTGAAACAGGAGGATACCAGCTTCGTTTCCTCTATGTTCGCTTTCAGTTTAAGGTAAATGGGAAAACTTAGCAGATTTGTTCGCCATTTTTGAAACGGAGATATTTTTCGGAACTTCCTGTTCCATATGCTTTTTCCCACTGAAAAAGGAGTCAACTCTTAAAGAGTTGACCTGTATTGACATGGGAGACAAAACTACTTTTGAAAGAGATGCCTCCCCTGAAGGTGTTCCCATTCCCCTTATGTCATCAGCGTAGTTTTTGCCAGTTATGGTGGCACTGTGTCTTCTTTGACTAACCTCCACGACAACAACCGTTCTCTCGAAACACTGCGACAATAACATTTCACTGCAGATGATGTTCGTTTGAAGTTATTTTAAGAAGGGGAGCCGTGATGCTTCCAATGTTTGTTCTACACTTTTAACTCAGGATCAAACTGATAGATCAATGTCTCATCCTTTATCACAATTTCTTTCAGCAAAGTTTTTGGGTTGGGCTGTAAACGTGCAAAAAGTTGTATGTAAACATTAAGCCTGGTCACTTTGTGCATTTGGGACAGTTTGTTCATATGCGGAAATCAAAATGAAAGCGTGGGGATATGCGATAGCGTGCCATCGATTGCACGATTTTAGTTTCAAAATGTGAAAATATCATTTTTAGTTGTTCCACATACCCATTGAATGCGTTGCTACGAGGACTGTTCAAATATGAATGCAACTAAGCACATAAAAATGATTCCGTGATAGATTTCGATGAAAAATTTATTTTGTCTCCTCAAAGTATTCCCCTTTAACAGATTTACAATTTTTCAGTCTTCTGATCTAATCATTGAATGCATTTTGGTAGTCTTTTCGAGGTATACTATGAAGGCACTGGAATATTGCAGAACCGAGGTGTTTGCGCTGTACAAATTTTCGACCAGAATGGTATTTTTTCAGCCGCGGGAACAAAAAAAAGTCACACTGGGCAAGGTCAGGGGAATACGGCGTGTGAGGGAGTTCAACAACCTTTTCCTGCTTCAGATAGTCTTGCACAATGAACGCCTTGTGCGATGACGCATTGTCATGTAGCAATCTGACATTGGCCAAACCAGTTGCGGGTCTTCGTTCTTTGTAATATTTCTTCAATTTTCGAAGAACTTTATTCTTGTAAAACTTCGCATTTTACAGATTTGCCTTTAGGCACAGCAACCTGAATAGCAGGGCCCTGATTTGAAAAGAATATGGCATACATTACCTTCTTGACGCTCATGGTCCGCTTTGCAATGCATGGTCTTTTGCAATACTTTGTTGCCCATATTTTGTTCTGAATCTTTCGTTTTGGCTCAAAAAAGTGAACCCATGTCTCGTCATCTGTGACGACATTAACGAAAGACCGTGCATTTTAATTTGGAAACTTTTTAAGCAACTTCTTGGCGCACTGAACGCATGTCTTTTTCTGCTCATCTGTCGACAGATTGGGAATCCATCTAGCACAGATCTTTCTCATTTTCGAATCCCGTTTCAGAATTGTATGAGCTGCTCCTAATGAGATGCCAACCATACTAGCTATTTGCCTAGTGGTGTATCGTGCATCGGTAGCAACTATTTCTTTCACTCTAGCAACCATTTTGGCAGATGTTGCTCTTTTCGGCCGACGATCATGTGGTGCATCTTCTGTTGAGCCTAGCCCACAGCTGAATTTCTTACACCAACGAAAAACTGTAGGAAAAGACATTTCATTATGCCCATAAACCGAACATATTTCATCAAAAATATCTTTGCACCGTGTACCAAGAATACAACTATTCTTAATATAGGACCGTATTTCAACGGCGTACTCTGACCTTCTTCCAACCATGTTTTGTATTAGTATACAAGAGTAGACAGTGTTTATCGAACGATATACATGGCTAAAGTGGACGGATTTTAACAGGTTTGGTATCAATGTATAGGTAAAATGTTTTTCTACGCTGTGATATTTATTTCCAGGTGATTTTCGCATTAGTGCGTGAGAAAACGTTCTACTTGCATTCATATTTGAACAGTCCTCGTAATTATAAACTAAATAGTTTTAACATGTCCGTGTAATGAACACCCTTCTAAATCCCACACTATATTGAGAAAACTCGGGTTTAAAGGAGTAAACCCTTATTGTCTATTTCTCCAAGACTTAGGATGTGGGTACTCGTAAGAACCGCCTGAGGCGGTTCTAACTAGCATCCACAACCTATATTTGGAGAATAAATAATAATAATAATAATAATACTTAAACAATATCGCACTTTTCAATCATTTTTGAGGTATGAAAGTATGTACTTTTGCACAGATATTTTATCGTAATACCATAACATAGATGTCTCCGCATGTGGACCAATACGGTTCAGCTCAAACGCGACTTTGGCTTTGGACGTCCACACGATCTGTATTATCGGATAACAGTAACAACGTCAGCTGGTGAAAGACAATTCAGAAGTTCAAACGTCCATAACATCATTGTTTCAGAATAAAAACCTGAGTGTGGGTATGCGTTTTTAATTCAAATCAAAAGAAACATATTATGGGTTTATAAATTCTCGATTTTGATAAAAGTTTTAGTTTTACCCCTTTTCTGAAGCTTGCAATAAAATCATTATATTCATGTTGTCACGTGATACATGTATGAGCCAAGATTTGATTATTACTGTTCAGTGGGGACAGAAAATTCCGAAGCTCGGGACCAGCGGTCATGTGGGAAAACCAACCAAAATGGTATTGAAAGCAACAATCAAGAATCGATATTTCCCCTTATACTCGTATCTTTCATCCAAGATACCAAAGGGAAAGAATAACCATCAGAAAGCAACGTCGTCGAAATCAAAACATTACGACAACACGCCTATACAAATACATTGTAAATTTTACCGCTGTAAAAATGAAACATATCAGATGAAAAATTGTGATATTTTTCTTATTTCTGCTCTAAAATATAGGTTGTGGTGATTCGTTAGAACCGCCTCCGTTTCTGCTCAAAATATAGACTGTGGGAATTCGTTTGAACCGCCTCACGGAGGCGGTTCTAACGAATCCCCACAATCTATATTTTAGAGCAGAAATAAGAAGGATAAGGTTTACCCCTGTAAACCCCAGTTTTTATGATATAAAAGTGGGGTTCAGTATTATATAGGCGTGTTTTAGTGATGAGGACAGTTTCTTTTCAATAAATATATTAGCAGAACCATACCGGACTAAAACGGACACGACCTTTCTCAGCTATTCTGATAATGAAGGGAATTAACGCGTACAACACAGAAAATAAATGATTATCTCCCACAGCTCCTAGCCATGGTTACCTAGGTGACCAAGGTAAACTGGAAATAGAAAAAGGGGGCAGTGTATTTCATTTTCAAAAAGGACCAAATTATTTTCATTTTTATTTTACAAAATGTATATGGGCGTGTTCACAATATATTTGCAATTTTACTTCCGCTGGCACAGAAAAGAAATAACAATTTACAAAAAAGTTATGAAAAGAAATTCATCAGTTTTTGTCGCTGTAATCAATAGTTGTACTATATATTGTATACATTTAGTGGGTGCTTCCAAATATATGTAAAAAGGACTAAAAAGTTGTTCATAAAATTTCATTAAAAATACATGTGGATAATTGAAAAAGAATGTAAAATCATGAGCCGCTTGCATCTCAATGTTGGGTAAGAGTCCCACAGAATTGGAAGCAAAGTCTCCAAAATGACCTATAGTGTTGACGAGGACGCTAAACCTCAAATCAAATAAATTGTTCAGTCCGAGTGAAGGATGTTGAACTCATCATTGCGGCATCTCCGAGAAGCCTCGTTTCACACGTGACAGCTGAAACCTTGTTTGGGTTTTCTCTGTTCCTGCTGAACAAAAATGGTGAATTCTATAGGTGTGTTTTCCGAGACAAATGACACTTTATTTCTGTCATAAAATATCTTCTGTGACTGATGCACCCCTTCTTTGTCTGCCTAATTATCGAGAATTGTCATCAGAGTTGGCATAAAGATGGTATGCTTCCTTTATCTAGTCGTATAGTTTGTTACAATCACGGTATCTGACATCGTTAATCCTTTCAGAAAGCCGACTCTAAAATTAAAAGATTAAAAACTGTGGAATATTAAAGACGTCGACTTCCGATATACATTAGGAATCCATTTAGTCGTCTGCTGGAGGTTCGTTGAAAACTTAAGCACGCAACTTCGCTTATTTGCAAGGATAAAGTTAACAATATGATTATACACTCATGTGTTTCAATGTTTCCCTTCACGCCAGAAAACATTACGATAACACACCCGTGCGAGATAGTGCATTTTTTCACACTTCCAAAATGGCAACTTTTCTAATGAAAATCTATGATATTTTGGTATTTTTACTTCAAACATAGGTTGTGGGTGCTCGTTAGAACCGCCTCAATAGAACCGCCTCATTGAGGCGGTTCTAACGAGTACCCACAACGTATGTCTTGTACCCACAACCTATGTCTTGGAGCAGAAATAAGAAAAATAAGGTAGACCACGTAAACCCCAGTTTTCCCCATATAAAGTGGGGTTTATGGGGTGTTCATTTCACAGACATGTTCACGTGATGAAGGTAGGATTTTTTATTCCTAAAACAAGTCGTAATGTGAATTTTATTGCTGGTGCAAACGTAGATACTATATGTTAGTTAAAACCGACACACTGAGGTTTGCGGGCAGGTTACGCAATCTATACTATCTCAACATATAGTAAATACATGGTTAGTGTCTTAAATAATCAAATTTAATCGGTGAGCCTTAGACAATTTATAGGGGCGAGCTTTAGCGAGCCCCTATAAAATTGTCGTAGCGAACCGATTATATTTTATTATTAAAGACACTAATCATGTATTTAGTTTATACCGCAATTCAAACAACCAAGGGTTTTGCAATGATTAAGCAAATTTGAGCAAAAAAAGACAGCAGACAGTGTGGCATGTTAAACGACAATCAGTGCCGTGGCGCGCACACGTAGTATAACGTGACGTCAACGAGTGCAAAGTTTCTGACGTCACCGCGCCACAAAGACGTAGTAAACAACACGGACGCTCGAATAAAAGTTTCTCAGCGCTTCACTTTCTGTATGAAAATCTGCAAATAAATAGTTTATTTTAGCTTTAAAAAATATTTTCGAGGTTGAGACGCAACTGCAGTTTCAGTGCGCAGTTATTCCAACGGGCTATTCAAACGAGGAAAGGCCGAGAAGGTAAGAATTTAGCTGAATTTTCTGAAAATCTGTTTAAATATAAATTGCAAAGCTTTTAACTAGCAGTTTCGTTGTTTTCCCGTGTATGAAAGGTTGCATATTATTGATTACACTTGTAAAATAGGGACCTGAAAAGTAGGTCCGGTCTATAAACGGTCACTAGACGTATTATAGGTCATTAGAAGGTATGTATTATAGGTCACTACCGATAATAGCGTGCAGTTATTCGACCCCCTTTATTAGGTTACTAGAATGCCTGATTGCGGTATAAAAAAGGTTGCCTGTTATTGTTTACGCTTGCAAATTAGGGACCAGAAAAGTAGGTCCGGTCTATAATCGGTCACTAGACGTAATATAGGTCAGTAAAAGGTATTGTAGGTCACTACCGATAAAGCGAGCAGTTATTCGACCCCCTTTATAAGGTTAATAGAATGCCTGATTGCGGCATAAATTAGACTCCGTCTTCAGAAAAGCTGTCTTTAGCGTTTCCTATCAGATAAAATACAAACGGGTCTGCTCGGCCATCATGATAACAAGCCCGTGCAATGAAAACTCCTTTAAACCCCAGTTTATGTAAAGAAAACTGGGTTTTGCGGGAGTATACATTACTTTTCGTATTTTTGTTCCAAGACGTAGGCTGTGAGTACTGAGGCGGTTCTAACGAGCACCCTCAACCTATGTTTGGCGTGTACATCACGTGACTAAGTCTGTGAAATGAACACCCCCTAAACCCCACTTTATATAGAGAAAACTGGGGTTTACGGGGGTATACACTATTTTTCGTATTTCTGCTACAGTACATAGGCTGTGGGTACTCGTTTAAACCGTCTCAATAAGGCGGTTCTAACGAGTACTTACAACCTATGTTTGCAATATAAATAAGAAAAAATATCACGAATTTTCATTAAAAAAACAGCCATTTTGGAAATGTGAAGAAATGCACTATGTCGCACGGGTGTGTTATCGTTATGAATAAGAAGTGTATTACAAATTTTCATCAGAAAAGTAACCGTGTTGTTGATTTTGTTTGTTTGAGTTGATGTTTCAAGTCCTCGTCAACACTATAAAGGTTACTTTGGAGACGTTGCTTCCAATTCTGTGGGATACAGATTTGAATAAGTCATTTGCCTTTTTTTCTGAATCCCTTTGTATGATACTTGTATTCATTGTCAACATTATCTGTGTAAAAGATGTATGTATTATACAAAGAAATAAAGTTTAAACCAATCCTGTGGGACTTTTACCCGACATTGAGATGAAATGGCATCTCAAGCCCTGCCGCCCAATGAAACTAAGCGTTTATAAGCATGGACGGTCTTACTTGCACTGCTTTGCCTGGGCATGCTTAGATCCTTTAAGCGGTTTACCGGTACTCGTGTGCGGTCAGATTCAGCTCTGCCTGGAAGCATCATGCAGCCTATTTATTTCTTCAAGCCATAAATGGCGGGGACCCCCAGTTTGAAAATAGGAAACAATGCACTGCGTCCCACGGGTCTGTTAACGTAATGGTTACAGAGACTAACGTGAGTCATTTCGAAAACACACCTATACAAATACATTGTAAAATTTACCGCCGAAAAAAAAAAGAGAAAAATGTAAGCTGAAAAATTGTGCTATTTTTCTTATTTCTGCTCAAAATATAGATTGTGGGTACACGTTAGAGCCGCCTCTTCTCTAACGAGTACCCACACTATATATTTTTGAGCAGAAATAAAAAATTAAAGTTTACCCCTCTAAACTCCAAATTTACCATATAAAAGTGGGGTTCAAGGGGGTCAGAATTATATAGTCACGTTTTCGTGATGTTGAGACTGGAGATTTGCATTACTATAACACACCCGTGCGACATAATGCATTTTTTCATATTTCCAAAATGGCTACTTTTCCGATGAAAATGTGTGATAGTTTTCTTAATAATACTCGAAACATAGGTTGCGGATGCTCGTTAGAACCGCCTCATTGAGGCGGTTCTAACGAGTACCCACAACCTAAATCTTGCATCAGAAATACGAAAAATAGTGTATACCCCCGTAAACCCCAGTTTACTTTATATAAAGTAGGGTTTCCAAGGCGGTTCTTCTGTCACGGTTTGTTTTTGTTATGGTTTGTCTTTGGGTGTGTGTGTCACTTGTGTTGTTTTTGTTTTGGATAGCCACTTGTGTGGGAAAGTAACTGTCCTTTTGGCTTTCCGCTATTGATGTTTCCGTTGGGTTCTGGTTGTTTCACGTTTGCGCTTCTTTCCCCTTGGTGTCTCTGATGGGAGCTGTGGGTTAATTGTATCGATTCCTGATCATTGCCTTCACTTCTATTTAGGAGGATATTCATTTCACGGGCTTGTTCACACGATGTAGAAAGTAGACCGAGATGTTGTACTATCCGCACAGTGAACATGAACTTGATCACACGACATCACAAAGGCGCAGACGGATCTGAACCTTTAGTTTATACTTATTTATTTAGTTCAATTGCGATGGAAGCTTCTAGCTTATTTAATCGCCCTCGAACACTCATTTTGGATGTTTTCACGCGCGCGAGAGAGAGGCAGTGCGCTATCGAGGCTGACAACGCCATATACCATCACGAAAACATGCCTATATAATTTTGACCCGCTTGAACCCCATTTTTATATAGTAAAACTGGGGTTTCCGGGGGTATACCTTATTTTTCTTATTTCTCCTCTAAAATATATATTGTTGGTACTCGTTAGAACCGCCTCGATGAGGCGGTTATAACGAGTGCCCACAATGTATATTTTGAGCAGAAATAAGAAAAATATCACAATTTTTCTTCTTAAAATTCTCATTTTTTCGGCGATATACATGTAGTTGGCAATGTATTTGTATAGGCGTGTTTTCGTAATGCCTTTGTTGTTTGCTATCGGCGCAAACAGGTCTTCGCCTGACGTGGCTTTTAGATAAACTTCTTATTCAAGGATAGCGGTAGCGTAAACTCTACGTTGCAAAGACGCCATTTCGATTTAGTTTCAAAACTCAGTGCTGGACTTAAATCTCTTCTGCAACAAGGCCTATCAGACCGACTAAGTAAACAAATTCAGAAAAATACTCGCAATGATTTCAGTACACAATTTGATGCTCTGTCTCTGGTCTGGCCAACCGGAGTCCAACTGTTGTCTTTCATTGGCTCTAGCATTTCAGTTATTTCATACTGTCGGGTATTCATCGTTGTTTCATCTCTCCATTCGTTTGATTTTTTATGTTCTTGGAGATGTTGCACTGCTGAGTTAGAAATGAGTTATTATTTGTCCAAACCACGACAGGCCCAGGAGGAGGACTGTGGCCAGGTAAACTCCATTAAAGCCCCTCACATTACGATAACACACCGTGGGACATAGGGCATTTGCCATATCTCCAAAATGGCTACATTTCCGATGAAAATTGGTCATAGTTTACCTATTTTTACTCCAAACATAGGTTGTGGGTGCTCGTTAGAACCGCCTCATTGAGGCAGTTCTAACGAGTACCCACAACCTTTGTCTTGGACTAGAAACTTAAAAATCAATGTATACCCCTGTAAACCCCAGTTTTCTCGATATAAAATGGGGTTTAAGGGGGTGTTCATTTCACGGACTTGTTCACGTGATGGTAAAATAAAGAAAAAATTACTTATTACTGACCGTTCCAAGGCGGTTCCTCTGTTGTGGTTTATTCTTGGTATAGTCCGTCTTTGCATGTATGTGTTGCTAATGTATGTTTAATTTGGATAACCATTTAACCATTTTGTAGGAAAGTAACTGTCCTTTTGGCTTTCTGTTTGTGACATTTTCATTGTGGTGTATTTGTTTTATGCTGATGTTTCTTTTCCTTTGGTTTCCTGGATGAGAGGTGTGAGGTGACTATCGATTCCCGATCATTGTCTTCAAAAATGTATTTTGTACATGAATCTAGTTTTGTTTGTTTGATTTGAGGTTTCATGTCCCTGTCGTCACTGTGTTGGTCATTTTGGAGACGTTGCTTCGAATTTTGTGGGACTTTTACTCGACATTGAGATGAAATGACATCTAAAGCCTTGCCGCCAAATGAAACCAATAGGGTTTATAAGCATGGACCTACTAACACCGCTTTGCCTGGGCAAGCTCAGATCCTCTAAGCGGTTGAACAGTACTCGTGTGCGGTCGGTTTCAGCTCTGCGTGGAAGGACCGTGCAGTCCAAATATTTCTTTATGCCCCGATGGGCGGGGGACATGAATCTAGTAATAAATAAGCTATTGCTATAATAAATACTTGCTTGCAGGTATACACGCCTATTTTTAAGATCTCTGAAATGAGAAAAGTCACGGTGTGTCTTCGTGTTTGCAGTTGTTTTGCAAGAGTTCACAGCTCCATTTGTTTTAGTAAACTGAACCTTGATGCCTTTACGAAAAGAATTACAGACGGACGAACGGGTGTAAAACCAGAAACCTATATTGCACAATGCAACATTAGAAGCCTCCGTGGTGTAGTAGATGTGCTACGCGCCTTGTAAACCAGGGGTCGCTGGATCGATCCCGGGCTTCTCCAGACTTTCGGATGAATCTTTAAATCGAGATCCCGTCTCCGTATGACCGTAGCTGTTGGTGAGACGTAAAACTCAACACTCACTCACTGCACAATGCAACAAAACTAATGCGACACTCTTTCTAGAATTTCACGCGCGTTCTGCCAACCAATCATTTCGTTCGATTTCTTCGATAATTTAAAACGTTATCGGCGAACGATATTTTTTGCCCAGCTATATACTTTATGTTGAGAAATAAAGATTTATCTAAACAGTTAATCATGCAGCTATGACCTGATTAGTTTTATTTCCGGAACTACTGCTATCATTATTGAGAGACATTCATAATCTCAGGTCTATAAAGTAAGATTAATATGTCAATCACTTGATAATTCTGGCCATTTACTGAGCCTCTGGATATGAGCCCCCGACGCAAGAAAACATGTCATCGAGATGGCAAATCGGTCCAAACTACAATCTATTGAGTTTATATTGTAAAATATATTCGGCACGAGTTCATATGGCGAAGGACGCATGTGGTTTTATCTGAAAGGTCTCAGTAAGAACGTAGTAAAAGCTGATCTAGCGCGCGACAATACTCAGATGTGGCGTGTTAGACGTCGTGACATTTTGGCATGTGGGTAGTAAAGATATAGCACAAACTTGAACACTGTGTTCTTCCTGCATTCCATCCCGATCTTCCTGCGTTTTTTAACATCACAAAAGCACGCCTATTTGATTTTGATAGCTTGAACCCCGCTGTTATATACATATAGTAAAACTTGGGTTTACAGGGATACACCTTATTTTTCTTATTTCTGCTCTAAAATATAGACTGTGGGTACACGTTAGAACCACCGTATACAAATAAGGCACTGCAAGTGAACCACCGCCTTGGGATAGTCAGTAGTTAAACTACTGAGGGATTCAAATCCGGAGTTAATGAAATTTCAACCCTCGCCCTCAACTCCAGTGCAGTAACAAACATAACTAGAATTTGTTTTTCTCCAAACACACAGATGTCTCCCCCACTACGTTTTGACCTCTAAGTATGACCCTGACATTGGCGGTATTGACCTGAGTCTTGTGTGCAACACATCATCTAATGAAGGCGAACATTTCTGCAAAGCAACTTTAAAGTTCATCGAGAAATAAGAAAGTTATTGGCCGTACAAAAAAGCCCCTTTTTAACTTCTAAGTATGACCTTGACCTTGGAGGTACCGACGTGTGTCTTACACAAGTCACATCATCTCATGATGGTTAACTTTTCTGCCAAAATCCATCAAGGAATAAGAAAGTTGCTGACCGGACACGAAAACGACTCTTTTTGGGCATTCGACCTTTAAGTATGACCTTGAAATTTGAGGTACCGATTGAGGTACCGACTTGGATCTTGGGCGCAACACATCGCCGCATAAGCAAACAGAGAGGTTTCATTCAGACAGATTCTGCGTTCTGCGGCGTCTGATCTGAGTCAACACTTTTTGCAAATGTTCTAAAAACGGGTAGCTAGGCATATATTGGTTAATTATATGGTACTGTATTATGATTTAGAGCGAGTACTGGAATCTCGTAAGCTACGGAGTTATTTTGCACCCACGCGGACGCGTATCTGGGCGGCTGTTTTAAGAAAGTGACGGGTCTCCGTTGCCTAATGAGTAAGAGCGCTTGGTCATTAGGTCACTCATCGCTGTGGGTTCGAGCCCCACTCGGGTCACATATGTGACACAAAGTTCTGCAATTGTTAGATTCGCCCACCTCTGATTAACGATAGGCTCGAAATAAGTGAAATGATCTTGAAAAGGGTCGTAAAACCAAAACCAAAATAAATAAATAAATAAATAAATAAATAATGCGTGAATTAGTTTATTAAATACCGCGAAAAACTCATGTTTTATTAGTGTTCATTGCGGAGGATCGTAATTGTCACGAGTCAATCGTTTTGAATGGCTTGCATCTCTCCGCAAATTAAATAGGATAACGTTTCATTTCTCCATTATCTGTGTTAATTTTAATTATGCGAGCAGAAGAAATAAATGAAACTATAAAATTCAGGCTAAGTTGTTAAATCATTCTTTAAATGTCTCCATTACTTTTAATAATTGAAGAAAGTGTCAAATTCTAAAACCTAGCAAACTACGTGCCAAATTTTATGACACTGCATTATCGAAATGCATTCCTCTTGAAAACCGTAACTTAAGGTAACTCCTTAAGATTTGCTTTTAAATTGTTACAAGATTTAGTCAAATTCTTCATCAGTAATTTTTAACTTTATTGTCTATGTGTTATGTCAGGGGAGACTATTTAAAAGTGTATAGTTTCTAGTTCAGATCAGTTTTGTTATTGAGAAGAGCACTTAAACATTTAGGGTGAAAGCTAGGGTAGGCACAATAGTTCACAAAGTCAGTTAACATTAAATGTGGGTCAAGGTCAAGGTCAAATAGGTTTGCATTAAATTTAATAGAAAGTAGGTTTGTATGTCAAATAATAGAAAAACTTTAACACCGTAGAGGTTAAAGTGTTGGTTCAATCATCATCGATCTTGCTCAGAATAATTATCTTGACAATATTTCGATCAACTTTGAATATGGATCATGACGGATCAAAATTAGGTCAGTAAGTCAAATCATAGAAAAACCTTGTTAACACTTTGGAGGCCACAGTTTGGTTCAATTCTTATCACACTCGCTCAGAATGGTTATTCTGACAATATCGTGGCCAAGTTTCAATATGTGTCATGTCGGGTCAAAAAGTAGGTTAGTGGGACAAATCATTGAAAAACCTTGTCCACAATTTTGAGGCCACAGTTGAAGTCCAGTTATCATCCTACTTGCTCATAATGATAATCTTGGCAATATCTCGGTCAAGTGTAAATATGGGTCATGTGCAGTCGAAAATTAGGTGAGTAGGTCATTCATAGAAAACCTTGTTAACCCTCTAGAGTTCACAGTTTTTGTCCAATTATCATCAGTCTTACTCATTTTGACAATATCGCAGTCTATTTTTAACATGGACCATGTCGGGTCGAAAAGTTGGTCAGTAGGTCGAGTCATAGAAAAACCTTGATAACACTCTAGATGCCACAGTTATGGTCAAGTTATCCCCAAACTTACTCAGGATGATCATTTTAAATATATTTCGGTCAAGGTAAGATATGGGTAATGTCAGGTCAAAATGTAGGACATTGGGGAAAATCACAGCAAAAACACTTTAGAGGCCATAGTTTTGGTACATCCTTCATCAAACAAACTGTTGGTTTTCTTTTGCTCCCGCATTTCAGTGGTTTCTTGCTGTCGAGTCCTCGCCGTTTTTTCATCTCTGGGGTTGTTTGACTTTTGTGTTCCCGGAGATGTTGCACTGATGAGTAAGGGGGCCTTCATGTGGTCTGAACAAATTATTTGTTTTAATCGCGACGGAAGTAAGGGCGAGTATAGCGGGCGCGTAAAATCGATTTTAGCCGCCCAAATGGAATTCGTTTCACTGACCGTTCCGACACGGTTCTTCTGTCGTGGTTTATTTTGGTTATGGTTTGTGTCTGATGGGTGCTGTGGGTTAATTGTATCGATTCCTGATCATTGCCTTCACTTCTTTTTGTCCATCTTTGGGCCAGTATCTGTTGGACGCCTCAGTGACGCGAGATATACGTCACCTTTGTCTCACCCAACCACGCCCCATTCTGCCCAAGGAAGGTAAGCCTTTGCTTAGATAGTATTTGTATATACATGCACACAAACACTACAGCATATTTGAATTGCGACAAAAATCTATATACGTATATCTAGATATGCAGCGAGAAACTCGTTTAGTGAAATTGGGCTCTCATTAACGTAAAGATCAGACATTCACTTTGGTCAGGAGAGATAATTGACTTAATGATCTTCACCAACTTTCAATATGTATGCCATTACGAAAACACTCCTTCATGTATTTATATATAGTCGCCGTTTTACCACAAAAATGAACATGTTTTTGGTAAAAAGGAGGCGGTTCGAACGAGAATTCTCAATCTATGTTTTCGAACAGAAATATAAACGATAATGTATTCCCATGTAAACCCCAGTTTTTGATCTGTAAAAGGTTGGTTTAAGCGGGTTAAAATTATATGACCGTTTTTTCGTGATGCCGAACACCTTTTAATCTGTGTTATTTGTCGTTTCTTATAAAGTTTCTGCTGTGCGACTCTACCTATAATAATATGTCAAACGAACTGCTCTTTACAAAGCAAAACTACCATGTCAAACGAACTCCTCTTTTCAGAGCAAAACTACTACAATTCAGTGTAGGTTAGAATAACATGTATAAAATAGTAACGTGTATAACATTGCTTCAATGCAAAATGTAAATCTTCTCATGATAGAACTTATCAGAAGTTGGCATATAATTTTGTGATGGTGTTTGAAAATTTCCTTAACCCCTGTAGTTGAGTTTCTGCGAGGAATTTTGTTTTACATAATAATCTGTAATCTGTTATATACGTTACAATTTATCATCACAGTAGAGAACCATTTACAAATGCTATAGAATCATTACAAATGTGTGAATGTTTTCATATGTGTGAAGATTTAAATCCTTTTGGGCTGATGCACGTATTTGGTTGTAATTATGAATGTAGTGTGCATAACTTAATTTACTTGATAGAGATATTTTAGAACACTGGGCGGTCAATAGCTGTACCACTTGTATTTCCACAGAGTCAAGAGTCCTTAAACTAATGAAATGCACGCCATTTAATACAGCCACTTTTTATTAAGCTTCTAGTTTAACGGACATATCTGACACAATCTTTAATATTCAAAATATTCATTGCTGCAATGCTGAAAAGGTGACATCGGTCAGAGTTTCAAAAATGCACATTACGAAAACATCCCTATACAAATACATTGACAATTATTTGGCCAAAATTAGAAATGTTAAGAGAAAAAAGTGTGACATTTTTCTTATTTCTGTTCAAAACATAGATTGCGGAGACTCGATAGAACCGCCTCGTTGAGGCGGTTCTATCGAGTACTATCGAGTACCCACAATCTATGTTTTTGAGCAGAAATAAGAAAAATAATGTATACCCCCTTGAACCCCACTTTTACTATATAAAAGTGGGGTATGAGGGGGTCAAAATTATATAGGCGTGTTCGCGTGATGAATATCAATGCTTCAAGAATAAAAAAAGTCTTTATCATTGCCTCCACTTCTATTTTAAAGGCAAGCTTCTGGCACACCAAACATTTATTTGTTTGTTTGTTTGATTTTCCCTTTGGAATTAGCCTATTTCGGATGATCTTTCTTTGCATCTTTTTTCCTTATTTTCTAGTCTAAACGTAGAGTGTTTGTTTGTTTGATTTCAGGTTTAACGTCCCCGTCAACACAGTATAGGTCATTTTGGAGACGCTGCTTCCAATTTTGTGGGACTTTTACCGACAATGAGATGAAATGACATCTCAAGCCCTGTCGCCCAATGAAACCAATAGGGTTTATAAGCACGGACGGACCAACTCGCACCACTTTGCCTGGGCAGGCTTAGATCCTCTAAGCGGATTACCAGTATCCGTGTGCGGGTCGGTTTCAGCTCTGCGCGGAAGCATCATGCAGCCCATCTATTTCTTCAAGCAACTATGGGCGGGGGCCCAACATTTATTTGTATGCTCATAACTAATGAGTACACACGATATCCATTTTTAAGGTAAATTATGGAAAATAAAAAATCCCTAAATCATATAACGTCGCTATTATTCAGTGGATATCTCCATGTCATGAAAATAATATGGCACCACATGCAATAGCACAAGGCTGTTGACGCGTAACGTCTTGACGTCGTCCGTGTCAACCATATGTTTTCTTATGTACTTCTTCGGCAATAAAATTCATTTTAAAAACCGTTATATGGTAAACAGAATCTAACACCTATAGTCATTCCATATGAAATCAATGAGTCTCGGCGAAGACTCATTTTATAAAGTTCACTGGAAAAATTTCACATAAAATTACATTTTCCCCCGCCCATCCGGGCAAAGGGAAATTAATTGGGCTGCATGATGTCATTTCATCTCAATGTCGGGTAAATATCCCACAAAATTGGAAGCAACGACTCCAAAATTACCTTCATATATAGTGTTGACGGGGACTTTAAACCTCAAATCAAACAAGCCAATATGCAATGACCACTCACTGATGGCTCGATTCATTCATTTCAAATGAAATATACACTCGTGTAAGATCCGCTATTTTATTATACAAATCTATGGGCAACTTTCCGAGGGACCTAAAAGATGAGTTCGATTTTACCATAATATTTTTAATGCACATCGATGTTCGAGTCAGTGAAGTCTCATACTGAGCTTAGTTCAGACAATATGATTAGCTTATCCACCTACATTCTGTAGTTAATCGACATTTAAGTGCATGATTTGCATAATTATGATTGATCTGTAATTTGTACCAGTTATTTTCCAGATGTTTCGGAGGTGATTTCATTTTTTATGGATATGACACATTATTCATAAAAAAATACAAATGACGCTTAGGTCGTTACATCATGAATATTTTTGTTTATAACTGCTCCTGTCAGATACCAAACACCTCAGCCCATTCATTACGCGAACACTCCTATACAAATACATTGCCACCTTTATCGCCGAAAAACATGAAAATTTTATGATGAAAAATTGTGATATTTTTCTTATTTCTGCTCAAAATATTGATTGTGGGTCTTCGTTAGAACCGCCATAATCTATATTTTAGAGCAGAAATAAGTGAAATAAGATATACCCCCGGAAACCCCAGTTTTACTTTATAAAAGTGGGGTTCAAGGGGGTCAAAATTATATAGTCGTGTTTTCGTGATGGGAGTTTGAGATTTAGCTGTGTTATGTGTGATGCGAGACATGCAGTCCGTCGCAGGGTTACCTCTTACGACTTTAAGACTGTGACGCTTGTGACCATTTCATTATGATAAAAGTTGTTTTATGTTGTGTTTCCTTCCCTTTGGTGTCTTGGAGAGAGGTGTGAGGTTACTGTATCGATTCCCGATAATTGCCTGCACTTCTGTTTTTTGTTTAGCTGTCCTTTGCGAGTTGTCGAAACAAAGAACGGTCTCATCTTTGATCTTGGAGCCCACTCCTCCTGTCTGCATATTGCACCTAACTATTATGTTGTTCTTTGAAACAAAGACAATAAAAAAGGCCTTTATCCTGCCAGAAGAACGCAATGAGATAATGAGACTATCCTAACAAACAATGGCATGTTTGATTGGCTTGCATGTTGTCATAGTCTCACTTAAAGGTATGAAATGTTTAATGATAATTTTCAAGGACACAGTTCTCATCTCGAGTTCAGACCATAAAGTCCATAAGTCACTAATATAGTGGAATGTCATTTTCATTACGCAAACACGCCTATACGAATACATTGCCACCTTTATCGCCGAAAAAAATGAAAATTTTATGAAAAATTGTGATGTTTTTCTTATTTCTGCTCCAAATATAGATTGTCGGTACTCGTTAAAACCGCCTCATTGAGGCGGTTCTAACGAGTACCCACAATCTATATTTTAGAGCAGAAATAAGAAAAATAAGGTATACCCCCGGAAACCCCAGTTTTACTACATAAAAGGAGCGTTAAAGGGGGTCAAAATTATATAGGCATGTTTTCATGATGTATTGTGACAAAGCAGAAGGGAAGGCAATGATCAGGGATCAATACAATAAACATACAATCATCGTCCAAGACGCCAAGACACCAACGGAAAAAAGATACACACAAAGCAATGCCATTATTACCGAAACATCACCAGGACACCAGAACAGCATCCTACCCCCTCACCACCACAAATAACCAAACAGCTATACAAATAAAACAAAATATCACCAGGTCATACATGTAAAGACTTGCAAAGACAAATAGTTATTTGGGCTGCATGTGACGCATACGCATTCACACCTATCACATTGGTGTCGTGACACATACAAATTCTCATCTACCATAATATGTTAATTGACATATGCTGATAAAATACGTATTGTTTTATACTTTCTCTGTGTACCTTCATGTTACTAGTTTTTTTTTCTGTGACTCAAGATGTTTGTATTCAGAAGCGTGATCAAATTAACAATGTTTATATCGAACACAGCATTCCTTATATCGATTAAACTCTATTTAAGCCCACAGTGACATACTTTTTACTGAATAGTCCAAGGCGGTTCTTCAATCGCGGTTTATTTTTTGGTATAGTTTGTCTTTGCATGTATGTTTAGCTTATATTTTGTCTTATTTTTGATAGCCCTTTGGCCATTTTGTGGGAAAGTAACTTTCCTTTTGGTTTTCCACTTGACGAATGTGTTGTTTGCATTAGGGTTTAGTTATTTCTTGTTCGTTTTCTTTACCTTTGGTGTCTCTGATGGGAGTTGTTGGGTAGTTGTAGCGATTCCTGATCATTGCCTTCACTTCTATACTTTATAGCACCCATCCTGATTCTACTGACGTTAATGTGCATGCTGGTATTTTAGACAATCGTTGCGTTTCGTTCGAAGATACAGAAAATCTTACAATTTGCTATTGGTTTCCATGCAAATACACAATAATGTTCTCGCTGAACTTCCCAAAGCAGTCCCATGATTACAGTTATTTTCGATTTTCTGTTCTAGCATTATATTGAGATTATAATTTAGACCTTCAGTCATATCAACATGAGGGAATTATGTCGAGTTTAATAATATCAAGCTACATGATACGGCATATTTAACCAGTGCATTGTCAAAGGAATCTCTAAAACACCGGACGGAATCTCTGAAAGACAGGAACAGAAAGACCATTTCGCGCATGTATTATTTTGTGTAATCAATATTAACAAGGAAGCTTTATTATGTTTGGTAAATTGGATGCGAATTCACGCCACGTATCAGAATATGTTAAGGTTCACATATACTTAAGTCACTTTGTGGTAACGGCAACGCGTCAGTAATGTCTTTTTTTAACCGCACGATCAACTTCCATTCTTTTTAACTTTTAATACAAAGTACATATTTAGAAACAACATATATCCATAGCCCGAGATAAGAGTGGGTATCAGGTAGATGTTTATCTTATTCCCCATTAACGCATATTTTGCGGGTACTAGGAGCCTCCGTGGTATAGTGGTTATATTACTCGCCTCATAAACCAGGGGTCTTGGGTTCATGGCCGGGTTTCTCCATACTTTCCGACGAGTCCTTAAACCGAATTCGCATCTCAGTATGACCTTAGCTGTTGGTGGGACGCTGAGGCTTCTAATGAGTGGATAAAATAAATGTCGATACTTTTGTTACAGTATTGAAAAAAAAAACACGTCAGTTCATGACAAAAAAGTACTAATGAAACCACTTTCATTAGCTCTGTCTCCGTACGACCTTAGGTATTGGTGGTACTTAAAGCTCAAACCACACAAATGTTGTGGGTACCCATTAGATGCTTCTAATGAGAACTCTCAACAGGGATAAGAAAAAAAATGCCGATTCGTACTCCTTTTTGAAAAAAGGCGTCTTACCAAAAGCTAAAGAACTAATAAAATGAAACCACTTTATCACATACCAATGCCTCCTATGATACCGAGACACCACTACGTTTGCTCGCCAGAGGCGAAATCGGTCCATATAGGTACTATCCGTGCGGGCTTGTCAGCTTAATCCAATTTTGACTTCACGCCTTTCAAAATGATTGGGCAAAGTCCACTTTCTACATTAGAGACATTAGTTGGTAAAACAGCAGCATCTATAACTTCGTTATTTCTGTCAATCTTGGATACGCGTTTTTTTATCAAATCAAAAGTAACATTTTGGTTCCAGATAGTTTTTTGGTTAAGTCTCCTTTTCTTTCAGCTCCGTACACACACTAAATATCGCGCATGTGATATTTTTGAATGTCAAACCGAGAGTGACGTTTCCTTTACTATCACCAGTAAAACCCTCAGGCCTTTGACAGTTTTGTTTAATGTATATAGAAATGCTAATTAAATGGGCGTCTGATAAATTTCATTTATTGTTAGTATTGCAAAACATATTCTAAACAGTACATGTAGCTGTCGCGTCACGTTCTGCGGCAGCTGATTTGGGTTTCATCACGAAAACACACATATGATTTTGACCCCCTTGAACCCCACTTTTATAGAGTAAACTGGGGTTTGCAGGGGTAAATCTATTTTTTCTTATTTCTGCTCTAAATATAGATTGTGGGTACTCGTTAGAACGTCCTGGACGAGGCGGTTCTAACGAGTACCAACAATCTATATTTTGAACAGAAATAAGAAAATTGTCACAACGTTTCATCCTAAAATTTTCATTTTTTTCGGCGATAAAGGTTACAATGTATTTGTATAGGCGCGTTTTCGTAATGTAGATTGTTGTCAGTGTCTCCTTTAGTGGACGTTAGGCTTACATGGGCTTTTGTCTTAAACGCGTAACCTTACTGTAAAGACATGTTGAAGACGACAAATTAATAAAGACACATTTAGCCAATGTTATTATTTAGTTAATGAAACTGGCCAAAGATGATGGCTTAATGCATGGGTAATATGAAAATGAAAATCAAATTATCACGTCCTTGACGGGTTTAACCAAAGCAATCCTCTGCGGAAGAATATTTTCAAAGCAATGTCCTTCAGAGTCCTGAGTGGGCATACATGTATATTATCAAGCCATGCGTAGTAGTGCATATGATATGTCTCAAATGTTAGTATTGCAAAACATATTCTAAACAGTACATGTAGCTGTCGCGTCACGTTCTGCGGCAGCTGATTTGGGTTTTCTTACATAGAATTTGGGTACTCGTTAGAACCGCTCCATCAAGACTGTTCTAACGATACCCACATTCTATTGTATATATTTCTGCTCACAATATAGTATTTTTTTTTTTAAGTATTTTTTTTTTTTTTTTTTTTTTTTAAATTTCATTTTTGCGTTGGCATAGTCGATAAGAAATGAAATAAAAATGTAATAACTAAATATTTCATTTCGCGTTAATACCACCACGAACATACATTGTAAATTTAACTATTCAAATACATTGTAAATTTATTTGTTTGTTTGATTTGAGGTTTAACGTCCCCGTCAACACTGTAAAGGTCATTTTGGAGACGTTGCTTCCAATTTTGTGGGACTTTTACCCGACAATGAGATGAAATGACATCTCGAGCCCTGTCGCCCAATGAAACCAATAGGGTTTATTAGCATGGACGGTCCGCCTCGCACCGCGGTTCCTGGGCAGGCTTAGATCCTCTAAACTGTTTACCAGTACTAGTGTCCGGGCCGGATTCAGCTCTGCGTGGAAGCATCGTGCAGCCCATATATTTCTTCAAGCCCCTATGGGCGGGGGCGGACATTGTAAATTTAACTGCCGTAAAAATGAAAATTTTGCGATAAAATGTGTGACATTTTTTCTTATTTCTACTTAAAATATAGAATGTGGGTATCGTTAGAACAGCCTTGATGGAGCGGTTCTAACGAGTACCCAAATTCTATGTAAGAAAAATAAGCTTTGCCCCTGTAAACCCCAGTTTTACTTTATAAAAATAGGGTTCAAGGGGATCAGACTTACATAGGCGTATTTTCGTATTGGTGACGCAATAGTTCACAATATGAGTAGCAAAATATAGGTCAATATCAAATATTGTTGCTTACGTTACAGTCACCATTCCTAGATGCAAGTTTATTTTCTTAAGAAATGAATTTGACCAATAGGGTGAATGGTAGGGTGGTCGCAAAAGTTTACAATGTTTGTTTTGAGGTTTAACGTCCTCTTCAACACTATTTAGGTCATTTTGGAGACGTTGCTTCAAACTGTATGGGGCTTTTACCTGACAATGAGATGAAATGACAGCTCCAGCCCTGTCGTCCATTAGAACCAATAGGGTTTAAATGCATGGGCGGTCTGACTCGCCCCACCTTGCCTGGGTAGGCTTAGACCTTCTAAGCGGTGTACCAGTGCCCGTGTGCGGTCGATTTCTGCCCTTCGTAGAAGCACCATTCAGCCAAAACTCCAAGCCCCGGTGGCCGGGAGTTTGTGGGTGGGTCGGGGGGGGGGGGGTGGGGGGGCTACAAATTCACTGAGCCAAGATGTAGGTTCATGGTCAATCATGGATCCTTGCATAAAGCTGCCATTCCTCGATGCAGGCTCGTACCAAGTATCATTAAGGAAGCTCATCGATGCTGTTTTAATGGGTACCCAAACCTGTATATCTTGAAGCAGAAATCAGATAAATTATGTGAACCCGTGTTAACCCTGTCTGGTAAGTTAACAAAACCAAACATCTTGACATTATCATAACACACCCGTACGGCATAGTGCATTTTTCACATCTCTAAAAAGGCTCTTTTTCTGAAGACAATCTGTGATATTCTTCTTATTCATACTGCAAACATAGGCTGTGGCTGCTCGTTAGAACCGCGGTTCTAACAAGTACCCAAAACGTATGTCTTGACGCAGAAATTCGAAAAATAATATATACCCCCGTAAACACCATTTTTCTCTATAAAAAGTTGAGTTTATGGGGGTGTTGATTTCATGGATGGTCAGGTTGTATATTAGCGGTTACCAGTACAGTGCACTTTCACCAGAAACTGACAACTGCTCTTCTTGAATCAGTCAGTGGAAGGGAGAGAATGATCGTAGGAAACCTCGTGATCTATCTTGCCCCAAAGAATATAATGTGCTCTGTGAAACGGGTGAAAAAGTACACCTTACTTGAACTACTCATATACTCTGCTTCTCGTTATTTTTGCGGCTCATCACATGAACAAGTCCGTGAAATGAACACCCTCTAAACCACACTTTATATAGAGAAAGCTGGGGTTTATGGGGGTGAACATTATTTTTTATTATTTCTGCTCCAACACATAGTTTGTGGGTACTCGTTAGAATCGCCTCAACGAGGCGGTTCTAACGAGCACCCACAACCTATGTTTGTGGTATAAATAAGTAAAATATCACGATTTTCATCAGAAAAGAAGCCATTTTTGGAAATATGGAAAATACACTATGTCCCACGGGTTTGTTATTGTAATGCATTGCGTTTACAAATCCGTGAAACCAAAGCATGTATATATAAAGCAGAAATATAGAAAAATGGGATTTACAATGGAAACGTTATTTTACATATTTTTGCTCAAAGATATGAAGATATGAACCGCCTCGTTGAGTCAATGTGTCAACGAAACCAATACACTCGTATAGAGCAAGTTTTTTTACAGAAAAAGAGGTCTACAATAGTAGCATTATTTTCTTAATTTTATCCAAACATATTGATTTTGGGAATATGCTAGAAAATAAGGCGTTTCTTCCAAGCTTCAGCAATCTAGAAATACGTAAAATATATCGCATATGTTCATCTGAGAAAGGTCCTCCTTTTGGACGATACATAAGACTCCATTATATCATTGGCGGTCCAAATGAATAAATCTGTGGCTAAGATTACTGACTAGCCATCTTTGAACCTTGTGTGGTGACTAAAATATTGACTAAACGCTTGCTTTCATGGTTTTATCAACCATGTAATTATTTTAATCAACATTATTCACTGTTGAGAGATACACATTTTCACAACCACTTAATTTGTGTGTGTGTGTGTGTGTGTGTATGTGTGTGTGTGTGTGTGTGTGTGTGTGTGTGTGTGTGTGTGTGTGTGTGTGTGTGTGTGTGTGTGTGTGTGTGTGTGTGTGTGTGTTTCGTTTTTTTACTTTCGCTAAATGCAGGTCAAGACTACGCCGCTTCTGCCAGTAATTCTCAAGCCGACACAGACTAAAAGAGGATTAAACCTGCAGGTTTCAGTTTGGATTAAATATTTTCAAAGCATATTATTTTTAAATGTTTGTGGACAAAAACTTGTAATATATTTTGTGTATAAATCGTCCGCATGATACGAGAATCTTCCGCATGAGTGGTTAATCTACTCACCGCATAAACCAGGGGTCGTGGGTTCAATTCTGAGCTTCTCCAGTCTTTCGGATGAGTCTTCAAACCGAGGTCCCGTCTCTTTATGACCTTAGTTTTGGTAGGACGTAAAACGCAAACACACATATGATACTACGGTTTGAGAACGGTGATTTATATATCCAAATCGATCAAGAATTAAGTCATTACGAAAACACACCCGTGTGACATAGTGCATTCTTTCATATCTCTAAAATGGCTATGTATATTTTACGATGAAAATTTTGTGGTATTATTTTCTTATTTGTACTTGAAACATAGATTATGAGTTTTCGTTAGAACCACCTCATTGAGGCGGTTCTAACGAGTACCAATAACCTATGTCTTGGAGCAGAAATGAGCAAAATGGTGTATAACTCTTTATCATATGACGTCGCGACTGAGAGTGCAATAACGCCATGTAATATTTTCGATTATCCAGTAGTGGACATTTTTGTAAACAATCGTGAATAAAATGCGTTTTAAATATCATATGATAAATAGAATCTTGCATTCGTGCTCATGTATTATTGAATTTATTAAACTCGTTGAGGAAAAGGGATAAAAAGTGCTCGGCGAAGCCTCGCATTTTATCTCTTTTCCTCAACTCGTTTAATACGTTCAATAATACACGAACACTCATGTAAGATCCTCTATATAAAAAGTAGATGTAAAACAAAGATCAGGAATCGATACAATTAACTTACTCCACCCACCAAAGACACTAAAGGGAAAGAAACACAAACATGAAGCGACCAGACCATAAACAAAGGATGGCCATAAGGACAGATACTTTACCACAAAATGGCCAAATGGCCATCCAAAATAAAAAGACACAAATGATACACACAGTAAGTAGTAACAAACAACAACATAAATAAACCGCCGCAGAAGAACCGCCTTGGAACGGTCAGTGGAAAGAATTCCACCGAGGGGCTTAAATCGATTTTATATGGCCATAATCCTCGCCCTTACCTCTGCCGCGTTATACACTAATTTTGTTTAGTCCGAATGAAGGTTTCCTAACTCATCAGTGTAACATCTCATAGAACATGCAAATAAAAAAAACTACAGAGATGAAACAAGGTTGAGGACTCGACAGCATACAACCCCAGTTTTCTCTATATATGAAGTTGGGGTTTACGGGGGTGTGCATTTCGCGGACTTGTTAACCCAATGTTATTTCCAATAGGGAAGCCTCAAAGCATATCGCCAACAGCAATCAGAGAATACATATTGGAGTGTGGCTGTTTATAGACAAGTGTTAGATTTTACAAAAGAAAAAAACCTACGAAAGTCTACGCTTGGCACACAATAGTTTTTATAGACAAGGACTGAGTAGTAAAACATGTGTATATTGTATAAATATGCCTGTAAATATGGAAGTGTATTTATTTTTACAGCGACAGATCTTTAAGAAATTCGAAATGTTCGTACTAATAATACTTAATAACGAATCTACCAATATTTCAGTTTTAATGACACTGACTCCGTAATGACATTTCCGTTTGCTTTTATTTCACGTTATATATTAACATTATGGGAAACAAATATTCATTCCAGCCAGCCGTCTAACATTATTTTTCTGCATTTATTTATTTTTTTTATTTTATTTTTTCTAAGTGAAAATAAACCAAGAAAAATGGATATACATGTACTGTATGATGGGAGAAAACTGCAAATCATGTATACGCATACGTGTGATTAATTTAAAACTACGTTCCGGTCATTTCCGGATTGTATTCATTTGTGACAAATACATGTACACGAAACAACGATGACCAGACAACAGCAAATACCATTCAACCATATATGACATTCTTTAATGCTTCCGGAGCAGAAGTCAACCATCACGTGAACAAGTTCGTGAAATAAAGACATCCCTAAACCCCAATTTATATTGAGAAAACTGGGGTTCACGGGGGTAAACATTATTTTCCTTATTTCTGCTCCAAGACATAGGTTATGGGTACTTGTTAGAACCCCCTCAATGAGGCGGTTCTAACGATCACCCAAAACCTATGTTTGGAGTATAAATAAGCAAAATACCACAAATTTTCATCAGAAAAATTACCTTTTTTGAAGTTTGAAAAATGCACTTTATCACACGGATGTGTTATCGAAATGATTCTATAGAAAATAAACTAGTGTACCTATGTCCCCGATCGAGAAGAAGAAACGCACTATCACCGAGGTTCTTTATAATAGAACGCAGCTAAGACCTTCATTACGATAGCGCACCCGTGTGACATAGTGGACTACTTTAAATCTTCAAAACGTGAAAAGTTGTGACAAACAACAAACATAGGGTGTAACGAGTTCTTATGAGAACCCATACACTAAGTATTTGAGCAGAAATTACATGGTGTGACCAGAATGCACAGGTACATATGATATTCTGAGTCAACACCGGGCGCCTATGCGCTGCGTTATTTGCATTGAACCATTGCACATTTTAGAATCATGTGATCCATTTTCAATAAAGCACAATATTTTTATCATTGGGACCAAGGACAAACTCAAGGTTTACCCTGGATATAGGCTTTATTAAGGAAGCAAAACGAGTGCAGTCACAATTAAGGAGACATCCAACAACATATGTCGGATACGTATAAAAACTAAAATCCATAACCAAACAAACAAACCAAAAAAAACAAGCCTTATTTGTGATAAGCGTGAAGAATCAATCAAACGATCATGATGATAGCTAGGCTTAAATATAAACACAATGTAGAATTTCAAACCATTTAATTAAAGATGTTTTTATTTTGGCCCTTTCAAGATTGTTGAACTTTAGCTTATATCCAGCCGATCAGAGGTGGGCGAACACCGGAGTACCCAAAACAAAGCAACAAAACAACCCGACCTTCTGTCGCAGAATTTGACGTCTCACAAGAGGCACGAACTTCGAACCCACGGCGGTGAGAAACTAAGCCCCAAGTTATAAAACTCAACTGAGAATGAAATTTGCAATGCTCACAAGTATTAAAATTCAAACATCTCAGGCTACTTTAATAAGTCGCCTGAAAATTTGGGTTCCGATAGACCTTGTTGCGGAATAGATTTAAGTCCAACATAGAATTTTGAAATTAAATCGGAATGCAAATGCTTAAGTTGCTCACATTTTCTTTCAGCAAAAATTACCAGAGTTTCAGATAATATAGAACAGTTAACCATTTGACCATTAACGAGCTCGTTAAGCAAACAATACTTTGAACAACTGGACCCATGACTTGTAAACGTGTCTGTTTGTTTGTATTGGAGTTTAACGGCCTCTTAAACCATATTTTAGGTCATGTTTGTGCCGGTCAGTTTACCTATCCACACTTTTCCTGGGCTTACCTATACGTAAGCGGTTAACCAGTACAGTGCACATCCTTTCGACATAAACTGACAACTGCCCTTCTTGAATCAGCAGAAGGGAGTCAATGACCGTAGAAAAGATTTCATGATCCATCTTCACGAAATAATGTTGCCGACCCCGGCAGGTATCGAACCCGCGTCCTCCTGATCACCAGTCAGACGCGCATCCGACTAAGCTACCGAGGCCGGTAACTTGGGGTCGGTCTGAAAGCCCCAAGATACCCAAAGACACATTTATTATTACACATGTATTATTATTTTATATATATATTATGATATCATTGAAGCAATTTTCGCGAAAAGATTTACATTTGGCCTCGTTTAGTATACCTGATATCAGTATATATACATTGGTTTAAACAGTCAGTCGATTCGATAAGGTTTTGTCTTAGAATAAATAATAAAAAACAAAAATGAGTTCCTTAGAGAGCAATGAAAACATTCATTAGAAGGAAGATGGGTCATACTACGTAGTTTCGGCCAACAAAGCCTCATCAGTGACCCTGTAATGATCCGGCAAAGAAAGCCAGAGGAAATATACTACAATTTTGCGAATTTCGAATAGGCAGCCGACCCAAAGACCGACACAAACCAAAATGGGGCCCAAATAATTAAAAATCTGTCTAGAATATGAGTCTCAACCAATAATTTATTTCCGATTTCCCAGAATATTCACGCTGATCTCAAAGGACCAAAAGTAAAATATAAACTGCACTACACACACTTAAATACTATCCCCAATGTTCAAAATTGGAAATAGTATCCCCAGATTTCAACATTGTTTGTAATTGCTCATTATCGCCCCGTCACGTTAGCCGAAGGATAAAGTTTTATCCTTAGTTTCCAGCTGGCACCGCGCAAATGTAACTGTTGATCTGTTCATGCTTGTTAAACAATCTGCGACTCGTGGAGGTGTGAATTTTTAGGATTAAACAACATTAAGTTACTTGATTGGTTGATAAAAGCAGAATTAATACATTGAGCAGGTCAAGTGTAAATAAATATAGTAACACATGGAGCTTCAATGGGAATGGACACACCTGGAGCGTTTTGGTGCAGTGTTAGCGCATCGGATTTGTGATCAAGAGGTTGCGGGTTCGAGCCTCACGCTGACCAAACTGTTGTGCCCTTGAGCAAGGCACTTCATCCACATTGCTTAAAAGAAGTACTGGTTACCACCAAGGAAATCCTGCTCGTAATGCTCAGATGTGAGCGAGTAGCAGTAATAGGAGAAAAAAAAAACCTGCTTTCCTTCAGGGGAGTTAGCTTCTTAAAAATTCTAATTTCACTTTCTGTAATCATTTCCTTTGGTGGTTTTCAATATTTGTTTCTGAAAAATGAATCAGAACTCAAACTCCCCTAATTATACTAAAGTTTGCCTTGTTACTCAGAATTTCCTTTCATACATCTTTAATATCATGTTTTAAACTAATTTTTCCCTTACATTTTTCTTGCTTAAGGGCAACATCTCCGTCTTTGTAACAAATACCTGTTTGTTTGTTTGATTTTAGATTTAACGTCCCCGTCAACACTGTATAGGTCATTCATGAAGGCCACCCTCTAAGACATAAGTTGTGGTTACTCATTACAACCACCTTGGCGTCCTAATGCTCACAATCTATGTTTGGAGCAGAAATATGCAAAAATATCACATTTTTTTCATCAGAAAATTTATATTTTATTTTTATTTACGTATTTAATTATTTATTAGGTTAATTTTTCAATACTGTAAAATTAAGATAAAAACATTAAACATAAGAAATAACATTAAAGATTTAATATTCGATCGGTCGCCGACCCTTTGCCGTGTCATCTTTGTAGAGCCACCCACTTGTGACTATTCATAAGGTGTGAAAAGTATTATCAGTTGAAAAAGAATTAAGGGAACAATTCCGTAATCAGTAAATAAGTGGCCTTTTGCATGTATAGATATCAGTTGTCAGTAATTGAGGGCATAAATGAGATAATCAAATTATATATTCGGTACCTTTCATCCTAAGATTGGAACAAATGGATGGATGGGTTACTTGACATTATTTTTTTAACAATTGCACGACCCGCAGAAAAAGCAACCGACTGAAGTCGGTTTTTTCTAAGAGTGCCCTAAAATCACCGTGTCATTCTGTCATTCTGTAATTCTGTCAGTCTGTCATTCTGTCTGTCCGTCCGTAACCCGTTTGTGAAAATTGGTGATAGTGACTTAACCGCTTGGAATATTTAAACAATTTTTGGCATACTGATAGATATCAATGAGATCTAACCAATGAACTTACGAAATATTACATTCCATTTAGTATAGCCTCGCCGAGGCGAAAAATGTGAAAATTTTCGAACATTTTTGAACTGCTTCTCCTCGGAAACCGTTGGGCCGATTGAAGTCAAATTTCATATGGAGCCTCTATGGGATGGGGGAAACCAAAATTTGCTCATGGGGTCAAGTTCACATGACCAAAATGGCCGCCAAGCCATATATGGTTTGTCTGTCTGTCCGTCCGTAACCCGTAAGTGAAAATTGGTGATAGTGACTTAACCGCTTGGAATATTTAAACAATTTTTGGCCTACTGATAGATATCAATGAGATCTAACCAATCAACTTGCGAAATATTACATTCCATTTAGTATAGCCTCGCCGAGGCGAAAAATGTGAAAATTTTCGAACTGCTTCTCCTCGGAAACCGTTGGGCCGATTGAAGTCAAATTTCATATGGAGCCTCTATGGGATAGGGAAACCAAAATTTGCTCATGGGGTCCAGGTCACATGACCAAAATGGCCGCCAAGCCATATATGGTAAAAACCCTTCGAAAATAGTCTTCTCCAGAACCACTGGGCAAATTTCCACGAAACTTGATAAATAGCATCTGGGATGTAGGCCTATCATAAGTTGCTAAAATGGTGACCCTGGGTTGACCTTGACCTTCTTTGGGTCCGTCCGTAACCCGTTTGTGAAAATTGGTGATAGTGACTTAACCGCTTGGAATATTTAAACAATTTTTGGCATACTGATAGATATCAATGAGATCTAACCAATGAACTTACAAAATATTACATTCCATTTAGTATAGCCTCGCCGAGGCGAAAAATGTGAAATTTTTCGAACATTTTTGAACTGCTTCTCCTTGGAAACCGCTGGGCCGATTGAAGTCAAATTTCATATGGAGCCTCTATGGGATAGGGGGAACCAAAATTTGCTCATGGGGTCAAGGTCACATGACCAAAATGGCCGCCAAGCCATATATGGTTTGTCTGTCTGTCCGTCCGTAACCCGTTTGTGAAAATTGGTGATAGTGACTTAACCGCTTGGAATATTTAAACAATTTTTGGCATACTGATAGATATCAATGAGATCTAACCAAAGAACTTGTGAAATATTACATTCCATTTAGTATAGCTTCGCCGAGGCGAAAAATGTGAAAATTTTCGAACTGCTTCTCCTCGGAAACCGTTGGGCCGATTGAAATCAAATTTCATATGGAGCCTCTATGGGATCGGGGAAACCAAAAATTGCTCATGGGGTCCAGGACACATGACCAAAATGGCCGCCAAGCCATATATGGTCTGTCTATCTGTCCGTCCGTAACCCGTTTGTGAAAATTGGTGATAGTGACTTAACCGCTTGGAATATTTAAACAATTTTTGGCATACTGATAAATATCAATGAGATCTTATCAATGAACTTGCGAAATATTACATTCCATTTAGTACAGCCTCGCCGAGGCGAAAAATGTGAAAATTTTCGAACTGCTTCTCCTCGGAAATCGTTGGGCCGATTGAAGTCAAATTTCATATGGAGCCTCTACGGGATGGGGGAAACCAAAATTTCCTCATGGGGTCCAGGTCACATGACCAAAATGGCCGCCAAGCAATATTTGGTAAAAACCCTTCAAAAATAGTCTTCTCCAGAGCCACTGTGCAGATTTCCACGAAACTTGATAAATAGCATCTGGAACGTAGGCCCATCATAAATTGCTAAAATGGTGACCCTGGGTTGACCTTGACCTTCTTTGTGCCTAGGTCAAACTTTGACATATATGCTTTTGTGTTGGATTTTATCCTGCAAACGATTCAGAATACAGTACTAAAGTATAAGATATATGTTTGCTCCTTACGATAAGGCGCATTAATTGGGGGAACCAGGTCACATGACCAAAATGGCCGCCATACCCATATAATGTAACACTCATAAAGCTAAAAGCATCCGGCGGGTCGTGCACTTCAGCTGAAGCACTGGTTACGAACAAAAATGTGAAATAGGCAATGATAAAATGTGCCCTAAGATACATGGCTTTGATTTTGAACTTTGAAGCAAAACTATTATTTGATAAACTCTAAGCTCCAGAATAGAGAACAGAGAATACCATTTTATCTCTTTAATTTCTTAGTATTGTGCTGGTTCTAACTTTCCATGCTATACATGTCTTCGAGGGTGTAGCGATTAACAACAAAGGCCATAGATAAGTGTCTTGGGGTGTTTATTACATTACCGAATTGCCTTCGATGATAGCTGCAAAAGCAGTGGAGCGCTTTGGTGCAGTGGAAGCGCATTGGATTTGTGATCGAGAGGTTGCCGGTTCGAGCCTCACGCTGACCAAAGTGTTGTGCCATTGAGCAAGGCACTTCATCCACATTGCTTAAAAAAGTACTGGTTACCACCCAGGAAATCCTGCTCGTAATGCTCAGCATGACTGGAATTCTAGGAAAATTAAGCTGGGAGTCTCTCAAGCTAAGGAGAAGAGACAGTAGGCTCATACTCTTATACAAAGGTCTAAAGGGTGCTGCCAGCATTTAGCAGATGACCTTCTTCACCCAGCTAGGCACTGTAGAAAGCACCATTCAATGACGTTTCAGACCCTTACTGCAAGAACTGATATTTATAAAGAATCGTTCTTCCCCCGAACCATTAGAGATTGGAATGCCCTCCCCGATTCGATTATTACGACGGCCGAAGATGCTGAGGATTGTGTAGCTAGGTTTACCTCTTTGGTTAGAGCTAGTGACTAACTTCTCATATCACAGGTCCTTGGGTATGAATGCCATTTGACTTGTCCCCAGTAACAATTCTGATTCTGATGTGAGCGTGTAGCAGTAATAGGAGAAAAGAAAAGAAAAAGAAAAGAGTATAAACAGTGCATAAGGACGTAAACAACGTCTTAATTTGGTTATTAAATACTTTTAGGTCACAAAAAGTCTTCTAACCCTCTTGTGGAAAGAAAGAAATAATAAATTTTGGTGTCTTGGGGTGTCTTGGTGTGTCTTGGGGTGCCATGTGGTGTCTTGGGGCTATCAGACTGACCGGGTAACTTGTAAACGTGGTTATCGTATAAGGAGTCATTTTATTTATAGAAGATCTTACATGAGTGTTCATGCATTTTTGAATTTATTAAATGAGTTGGGGGAAAATAGGTTAAAATGCGAGCCTTCTCCGAGCATTTTATTCCTTTTCCTCAACGGGTTTCATAAATTCAATAATTATAATACATGAGCCGAATGCAAAATTCTATTTATCATATGCAATTTAAAACACATTTTATTCACGATTTTACTACAAAAGCGTCAATATTCACTATTAGTAAACGCGACTTCGTTAACGACGCCGTACTTGTAACGTTACGGGGCATATACGTATGTATCTTACTAATCAGCATATTAATTTGCCCAGACAAAGAGGTGCGAGTCACACCGGGTGACAGAGCTTGAGATGTCATTTCATCTCAGTGTCGGCGAGGTGATTCTAATGAGTACGCACACAAAATCTTTATAACATGCGAAATGGAAATGGAAAGGAACTTTCTTAATTGTACCGTTTATGACTTAATCTCGGTAACTCGAGGATCACCTAACTAGAAAAACTGTGTACTGTACCGAAAGTATTCGAGCCACAGACTTGCTAAAATACTGTACTTTGTTTCACTTTAAAGACAAGACGAACCAGCTACAATGCCATTTTACAAATGGCGAAATAATAAAGACATATACGGCCATTTGCATTATTTCGTTAAGGAAATTGGTCAAAGATGACGGTCTGATGTGACAGTAATAAGCATACACAAATTGCATTATCGATATTTGGATGGCCATTTTCTAGTGGCTGTTCACCCATTTATACCTTGTGGCACATAGACAAGGTTTTTGCCAACAGATAAGCCACGTCATGATGCGGCATCTGAACAGTGGCTTACCTGCTTGCACATGGTCTGCATTATATGGGAAAACATAGGAATATGTTTAAAAATAAACCAAACACCATTAAAACTGAAGGTGTGTTATTCCAAGGCTATTAAGTGAACATTCTGTCTGTCATAGGTGGGTTAAATAAAGCTCCAAGAATAGGACGGACAAAGCCAGAACAGATCTAGAAAGCGATTCATTTACCACCCAATAATTACCATCTTTCACGTCCGGTATAGGCGCCTATTTAACACCATATGCAACGGTCACGACTGAGGATACTGTATTGTTTGTTTCCTGTCTGTTAATTTTTATGCGTGTAAATACCAGCAACTGACTTGCTGTCGTATTGCGTCTGCTGAAGAGTGTACGGCGAAACTACACCGTATTCGTTCAGGGGCATCGCTTTAATACCGAATGAATCTTCTTGAACAAGGGCTGCTTGAGCAAGTTGGCCAACGTTTTCAAAATAGAAGTGAAGCGATACAATTAACCCATTAGACACAACAAATGGAAAGAAACACAGACATGAACTAACTAGACCCTAATGGAAATGTGTGAGTCGGCCCGTCCTTGCTTATAAACCCCATTGGTTTCATTGGGCGACAGGGCTTGAGATGTCATTTCAGCTCAGTGTCGGGTAAAAGTCCCACAAAATTGGAAGCAACGTCTCCTTTACAGTGTTGACGGGGACGATAAACCTCAAATCAAACAAAAAACAAATGGAAACACAAACAGCGGAAAGCCAAAAGGACAGTTACTGTCGTCACAAAATGGTCAACTGGCTATCCAAAACAAAAATATATAAGCGGTACACATATTCAAAGCCGAACTATAAAAAATAAACCGCGACAGAAATACCGCCTTGGAAGGGCCACTGAAAAGAATCTTACTTGGTGGGGCGGGGCGTGGGTGGGGGTAGGGGGTTGGGTCATTAATCGATTTTACTCGGCCGTAATCCTCGCTCTTACTTCCGTCGTAAGTCAAATCATCAATGCCATTGAAAAGGTAAAACATACGGACATTAGCGTAAAACTCTTCGCCATGACAGCTCGCTCAGTTTAATTACAATGTTTCATGCAACACTAAGTCTTCTAAACCATAAAAAGTTTACAGCCCTGGCACTACATTCATGCGAGGGCAAACCACTAATAGAATTATAAATTGCCTAGATGAAGAACAATCATATAATGGTTATTTTTAGTACCACCAAACTGAGTGTATATTTATACTTATTAAGGTTCCTGAAAATATGTTCTGAAGCCTGAAGGGTACAGTAGATAGTCCAAACAAACAATTTTGCCAAGGGCAGTTAACTCAAAAAATGAAAAAAAACCCTCTTAGAATGACCCTTCACATGGAGTTTAGTTTATTTAAGATCTTTCATAAACGAAATTCAAACCAGTCAGATGTTAAAGCCTGATCAATTTATCTGACAGACAGCCACTCGTGGAACATTTTATAAAACGTTGAAAATAATATATGCTACCATGTCTTTACAACAAATGGTATCTACCACTTTCCTTTTGTCGATGGCAAATTAAAGTAAAGTTGCAACAGCAAGCAGAGCATTTAAGAAATAGTGAGGAAAACACGAAATGCGCAGGAGCTAATAAAGAAAACATTTCTGATAAATCTCAGTCCGATACTACATATCACTAAATGTCTTTTGCTGTTGTTGTTTTAATTTTATTCGCCACAGCAACATATTAAAACCAAAACTGTCTGATAGAGGACCACTCAAGAAACTGCTTTTGCAAAGAGGTTTGTGAAAATATTCACACTGACTTAACAATGAATACCATTTTTAATTATATATGTAAGTCTATGTCAAATGAGGTTGCCAATCAATCACAACCCGTGAAGGCGGTTACAAAAGATGCCGTATTTTCAATATGGCTTCTGAGAGCTGAACCCGACCGCACACGCGTACAGGTAAACCGCTAACAGGATCTTAGGCTGTCCACGGAAAGCGGCGCGAGTCGGAACGTCCATGCTTATAAAACCTATTGGTTTCATATTGCGACAGGCCTTCGGCTGTAATTTCATCTCAATGTCGGGTAACAATCCCACAAAATTGGAAGCAACATATCCAGAATGACCTATACAGTGTTGACGGGGACGTTAAACCCCAAACCAATCAAAATCTGAGATCATTTATATAGTATATTGCTGTTTTTTGTTGTTGTTTTTTTTTTCGTTCGTTGTGGTTGCTATAGCAACAACTTAAAATGGGCACCGGCCGGGCAGAGGTATTCTGCCTGTTAGACAATCGCTCTTAAAGTATTTTGTTGTCCAATTATACATCTATGGAAAATTTAAGTTGTCACAATAACCGAAAATGAAAGTGAAAAAAAGTATCCCTTAACCCCAAGCCTATGGATGTTACGATTAAAATGTAGACCCCTTGCGGCTTCAGAATAGATAACACACGGAAGTATGTACATGTCTAATGCTGGCGCCACCGAAGGACCACTGCCTATCCTATAATCTCCTCCATAGCCTTCGATCACCACAATAGCGTTTAAATGCAGTATACCACAACATTATTATGTGGACAGCTAGGTTATAATAATGCGAAATTTTAATGGCCTGAATGCCTATGGCTTGATCTTCATACTGATTCGAACTACTTCATAAGCCCCTAGCGTATTTTCCGTTAAACGCCGTATGGCAAGTAAGGGCATTTCTTTTCGGATTTATCTTGAAAACGAAATGTTATTCCTTGCATGTGAAAAACATGGAAACTACAGTAAAACCGACATCAGTTGTCAGTTTGGTATTGTCAATATTATTGTAAATACAGGTTATTTTTAAATTTATCTACGCAATTACATGTTATTTTTGGATGATCTAATTTTAATTTTGGTGACTCCCTATTAATGTGATGGTATCAGGCTAAAAATACCATACCTGCACTGTATCGACGCTAGCAAAGTGGTAAAGTCACGGGCCTGTAGAGCTGAAGTATGCGGGTTCGAATCCCGCTGGAGATGTTTTTTCTTTAACATTTTTTTTCGCGCCATAAGCAATAAATCCTCGATTTTCTCGTGAAGCATGCATTTTTGTGCTGATATAATTTTTTACTGAACATTCCTTAGTTCATAGTGGGTGTTTCTTTTTTATTCACTATTATAAATCAAATGTGAAGTTGATCTTTAAAGTTGTGCATGACATGTATTGAACTTTAAAATAAATAGATAACCATTCACGAAAAAATAATAATACAAAAATAATAAACAGAATTGAAAATTAAAAAAGAAATAATAAAAATGTAAATTCTGAAACTAATTTATAAAAAAATCATCAAGAAAAAAATAAATCATGCTTTTAATAGCTTTATCAAAAAAAGGTTGTCTGCGAGGATCGAACCTGCGACCCTCAGGGGTCTCAGGAAAGTAACGACTGGAAAGTAAACCAGTCGTTTTAGGCGCTCCTCGGTACTAGTTGCGCTACGCAACTGATTACATTGACACTGCAAAATTAAGTGTTTTTGTGTTAGAATATTACCCGTTACGTCCCCCAGGTATTAGACTTCCTGCCTTGCCGTGGCCCTGGGGGCTCAATTCCCACTGGGCACATTGCCGCTGTGGTCTCTGTGCCCACTGGGAAGAGCTAAAGGAAGTACCACCCGTTTGCCGTGGGTGGCGTCCTGTAAGCCGGAAGAAGGGATCCTGGAGGTTGAGGGTTACCTGAGGTGGCGGTGCTTCAGGTACCCAACACGCCTCTTTGGCCTGGCTTTTCGGTGTAGACGGGTGGCCGTGCGGTCCGGCACGGCCAATCGGCTGGTCGCGCCGAGCCCTAGAGATACCGCTTTGCTTTCTCTTCAACTCTTTTTGTATCTTTCCTGATACCAACCATATGCCCATTTACCTTACCCTTTTCTATCTTTTTATCTCTAGAAGGCGGTGGCTAAACGGATCAATCGTGTAGGCATTTTGTTTATGCGAGTATATCTCACGTGTATCTCTAACACCTGCGAGTTGGATAACCACTCCATTATGGTGTTCCCTTGTAGGGCTCCACGGAGGGCGGAGAGCACTTGGGACGAAACTAGAAATTTTTCCTTATGCCTCATGGAAAAAAACATAACCGCAACGCAGCTAAACGTAAAAAAGACGAGGATTCATCCGGAACGGATGAACCCAGTCAACAGTCAAGTCAGCAGTCTCAGCATTCTACTCAACAGTCTAGTCAGCAGTCTGCAGCACCAAAGTCAACCAATTTTCCACGTTTCTTGGTAATGACCTCCAGTGACGATGCACGCACTGTGTCCAGTTTATCACCATTCGTGATAGAAAAAAGCATAGCGTCCATTGCCGGACATCCCAAAAGCATAAAAAAGCTTAAGTCAGGTGACCTTTTATTAGAAGTCGAGAGAGAGCAACAGGTGAAAAGCCTGCTTGGTACCACAAAGCTCTTCGATCTCAAGGTCAAGGTTTCTCTGCACAACACACTTAATTCATGTAAAGGTGTCATCCGCAGCCCAGAGCTGCGTCCTTGTACTGATGCAGAGATCATTGACAACTTGAGATCTGAGGGCGTCATTGGCGTACGTAACATCCAAGTTCGTAGAGGTGGTGTATTGAAGCCAACGGGTACTTACGTGTTGACTTTCAATACACCAGTTCTGCCCAAGAAAATCAAAGTAGCTTACCTTTCAGTTAACGTAGAGGTGTATATACCAAACCCTCTCAGATGTTACTCGTGTCAGGTTTTTGGCCACCACGAAAGCAGATGTCAGAAGAAGCAACTCTGTCCAAATTGTGGTGAAGAAAAGCATGTCGATAACCATCAAAACTGTAAGAATGAGGCCAAATGCGTCAATTGTGGTGGCAAGCATGCTGTTTTCTCTCGAGATTGTCCGGCATGGAAAAAAGAAAAAGAAATACTTACTGTCAAATACCAAAGGGGGTTAACATTCCCAGAAGCACGGAAAATTGTTGACGAGCGATACACAACACCAACGACCAGTTACGCCAGCATCACAAAGGGTGCTGGTGTACAAGTTTCTACCTCCGCAACGCAGACTGTTGAATCATGCATAGCTGAACTGAAAAAATCTGGTGCATGGAGTAAATCCACTCCAGCACAACAAAGTTCAACCAAATTATCAAATGGCGCAATCCAGGTTGCTTCGGATCGGTCGACAGCGACCGTACCGAAGCCAGCGCCACATGTAAAAGAGAAACTCGACTCGGGTCGAACTAATAAAGGATCGGAAGATCCGAAAAAAACAATTGTCTCAAAAACAGACAGACAACGTAAAATGGAAAGAGACAATATAAGATTCCAGAACAGATTCGGATCTTTGAGTGACAGTGATATGGAGTTCGCTGAAACTCCATCATCACCAAGTGGCAATAACAGATCGAGGTCAGCAACACCACGAGCTGGTGGTAGCAGATCTATATCACCAATTGCAGCTCCAATGTAGTTTCTAGTCTTAATCTCTTCAAATAATGGATTTAAAACACAAAATAATACAATGGAATTGTCGAGGTCTTAAATCAAACTATAATGAACTCTTATTACTTATTTCGTTATTAAACCCGTCGGTTTTTTGTTTGCAAGAAACTTTTTTAAAAACTGATGACAACCTTGATGTCAGGGGTTTCAATACATACAACTATATCTATTCTGATGGTAACAAACCATCTGGTGGCAGTTCAATTCTTGTTAAATCATGTTTACCACAAAGAGAGATCAAATTAAAAACAGACCTACAAGCTGTAGCAGTATCGGTTTCTCTGGATAAAGAAACTACAATATGCTCTTTATATATTCCACCCTCATTTTCTTTAAAGCCCGAACATCTTGACTCATTGCTGAGTCAGCTTCCATCCCCATATCTTTTAGTTGGCGACTTCAATGGTCACAATATTCTATGGGGTTGTAAAGATATCAATAACAGAGGAGCACTTGTTGAAGATTTTATTGCAAAGAGCGATCTTTGCTTGATGAATGATAAATCTTATACTTACCTTCACCCAGCGACAGGTCATTTGTCTTCTTTAGATCTCTCTTTGTGTCATCCATCTCTCTTCTTGGACTATGACTGGTCTGTTCATGATGATCAGTGCGGAAGTGATCACTTCCCTGTTATAATTGAGAGCGTAAACGAACAAGATGAGGACTGTAGCCAGAAATGGAAAATGAATAAAGCCGACTGGGAATTATTCCGTAATTTATGTGAAGAAGAGTTATCAGTTGGTCACTTAAATGAATCATCTGACATTGTTTCTGATTTCACAGATAAACTAATTAATATATCAGAACAATGCATTCCAAAGACCTCCACAAATACCAAGAAAAGCAAGCCTTGGTTTAATAATGACTGTAAAGAAGCTATTCAAAAGCGCAAACAGGCTCTAAATAAGTTCTGCAAAAGTCCCACTTCAGAAAAGCTAAACGACGTTAAAGTTTTTAGAGCTAAAGCTCGGCGAACAATCCGAGCTTCCAAACGAAAGTCATGGAGAGAATATGTCTCCAAATTGAACTACAAAACCCCCATTAAAAAGGTTTGGGATATGGTACGAAAAATTTCAGGAAAAACAAAGTCCTCTAGTTTTACACATTTAAATACTGGTTTTGACACAAAAGCTTCAACTAAAAAAGATATTTCAGATACTCTTGGTCACACATTCTTGAGAAATTCATCATCGCGTAATTATTCTGACACTTTTAGAAATTTCAAAAAGGACCAAGAGAAAAGAAATCTTAACTTCAAATCCCACAATCACGAAGAATACAACACACCTTTTAACTTATCCGAACTCGTTGAAGCCATTGAAAAATCACATGATACGGCAACCGGCCCCGATGAAATTCATTATCAGATGCTTAAGCATCTGCCAAAAAGTTCTCTTACAACACTTTTAGATATCTTTAATAATATTTGGGAAACGGGGGTCTGTCCTGAGAGTTGGCATGTAGCTACAGTTGTACCAATTCCGAAACCAGGGAAAGATCATGCAGAACCTACAAATTATCGTCCGATAGCGTTGACAAGTTGTTTGTGTAAAACATTGGAGAGAATGATAAACAAGAGATTAGTCTGGTACTTAGAGTCCAACAACCTCATTTCAGAATATCAATCGGGTTTTCGTTCGGAACGTAGTACCAATGACAATTTAATAAGACTAGAAACATTTATACGAGATGCTTTTATTAACAAAGAACACGTAGTGGCTGTCTTTTTCGACTTGGAGAAAGCATATGATACAACATGGCGTTATGGAATATTGAAAGATCTACATAACATTGGCTTAAGAGGAAAACTTCCCAGTTTTATTGAAAGCTTTTTAGGGGAGCGCATGTTTCAGGTGCGTGTGGGGTCTACCCTGTCAGATTTCTATGATCAAGAACAGGGTGTCCCACAGGGTAGTATTCTTTCAACTACGCTATTTAACATCAAAATAAACAATATTGTACAATGTTTGGACGACAAAACTGATTGTTCATTGTATGTTGATGATTTTTGTATATGTTACCGTTCAAAAAATATGAAAACAATTGAACGAAAGTTACAACAAAATTTAAAAAGAATAGAAGAATGGACTGATAAAAATGGTTTCAAGTTCTCCAAGTCGAAAACGCAGTGTGTTCATTTTTGTAAACTACGGAAGAAACACGAACATCCTTCCCTGTTTTTATACGGATCACAAATTCCTGTTGTTGAAGAAGCCAAATTTCTTGGGGTCGTATTTGATCAAAAGTTATCTTTTATTCCACATATTAAATATCTTAAAGCGAAATGCTTAAAAGCTTTGAATCTTTTGAAAGTTTTAGCTCATACAAGTTGGGGAGCAGATCGGTATACTTTATTACATCTTTACCGGTCTTTAATAAGATCTAAATTAGATTATGGGTCTGTTGTTTATGGTTCTGCCAGAAAGTCCTATTTAAAATCCTTGGATACTATCCATCACCAAGGCCTTCGTCTGGCCATGGGAGCCTTCCGTACTTCTCCCGTATTAAGCCTTTATGTAGAAGCAGGTGAACCATCTTTAACCTCGCGCAGAGAGAAACTTTCTCTTCAGTATGCTATCAGACTTGCTGCAAATCCATCTAACCCGGCATCAAAAATTTCATTTCCACCTCAATTTGTAGATAAGTATGAAACAAAACCCACAGCAATCAAACCTTTTGGATTACGTATTTTACCACTGCTGGAAAATTCAGGTATCGACCTTAAAAATATTCAAAAACATGAAACCGCCGAAGTTCCATCTTGGTGTATTAAACAACCTTCTATTCTGTTCGACTTACATGATGGAAAAAAATCCGAATCAAATCCAATACTTCTCAAACAAAACTTTCAGGTACTGCAGTCACGTTACAATGATTACCAGCAAGTCTATACTGATGGTTCCAAAGAAGGAGATAAAGTTGGCTGTGCGTATGTTTCTAAAGATACGCACAAAACCATGCGCCTTCCAGATGGTTCATCTATTTTTACAGCTGAAGTCAAAGCAATAGACCTAGCTTTAGATTTTATCAGTTCTTCAACAATTCAAAAAGCAATTATATTTTCTGATTCACTTTCTGTGCTTAAGGCTTTAGACCATTCATCATCTAAAAATCCTCAAATTCAAAAATTGATCGAAAAACATCATGAAATTTCTAAAACACACCAAATCTTGTTTTGTTGGCTTCCGAGCCATATTGGCATTGTCGGCAATGAATATGCTGACAAGAAAGCAAAGGAATCGCTCAATCTTGATCCATCTGTTTTTAAAATTCCTTTTAATAATTTTAAACCATTTATCAACCGATACATCTTGTCGGAATGGCAAGGCGAATGGGACCGTGCAATAAATAACAAACTCCATGCCATTAAACCTGTCGTTAGTACAAAATGCTCTCCTCCACAGTTTTCCAGAAAAGAGGACGTAGTATTAACACGACTGCGCATCGGCCATACTAGAGTTACTCATTCTTATATTTTTAATGGTGATGGTCGGCCTTCTTGTGTGGGTTGTGATCAGCCATTCACTGTGAAACATATCTTAATTGACTGTGTTGACTTTTCACCCTCACGTATTTTATGTTTCAAAGCTGACACTTTGCAACAACTGTTTCGAGATGTACCTGTTGATAACATTATTTTATTCTTAAAGGAGATTGGTCTTTTTCGTCAGATTTAACTGTTTCAGATTTTTATACATTATCATTCTGACGTCTTACTTTTAATATCGTCATAATTATTCATGCCGTTTAACCATTAACCGACTGACGCTTATGACTCACCAAGAGGGTTGACGCGTCGTTAAACACGAAATCATCATCATCATTACCCGTTACGTACCTGTGGAAAACACCGTTGTTTGTTATGATTTATAAATAGACGAGTATTTATCAACATTGAAACCATAACACCGACATATTACGGCAGGGTACCTGTAGATCTCTTATTCAAGCTACGTTCTAGACCCATTTCCAGACGAGACACAGAGCCAATCGACCCATTATTAAGTTTAAACACATTTATTAATTCAGTTTATCAAATGACGTCGCGTCTGAGAGGTAATAACGCCATGTAATATTTTCATAAGCCACTGGTGGATTGAATATGCAAATTAGCTAGATACGTCCCTCAAAGTTACATGTACGACGTCATTAACGACGTCGCGTTTACTAATGGCGGAATATTGCCATTTTTATAAACAACCGTGCATTAAATGTGTTTTAAATGTCATATGATAAATATAATCTTGCATTCGTGCTTATGTATTATTAAATTTATTAAACTCGTTGAGAAAAAGAGATAAAATGCTCGGCGAAGCCTCGCATTTTATCTCTTTTCCTCAACTCGTTTAATAAATTTAATAATACATGAGCACTCATGTAAGATCCTCTATGTAAAACAGTGTAAGGAGAAACACATATCTAAAAGATTGGGTACAACATAAATGATATACGACATACTGCATGCATGGTAGTAAACCCAATCACCGTTGACAACTTTGATGCCCTCTTTAATTGCACGCCGGTAGGCCAGGCCTCAGCCTCCGGATTCTATGACCGTTCCAGTGTAAAGGCTTACTAAGAATTAGAGAGAATCTAATTCTATGTAATGTTGGTTGGTGCCTGATGGTCTGTCTCTGGTCGGGCCCATCGGAGTCTAACTGTGTTGGTTTTCTTTTGCTCCAGTATTACAGCGGTTTCTTGCTGTCGAGTCCTCACCGTTGTTTCATCACTGCGTTTGTTTGATTTTTGTGTTCATGGAGATGTTGTACTGATTAGTTAGGAGGCCTTCATGCAGACTGAAAAAATCATTTGTCTAAATCGCGACGGAAGTAAAGGCGAGCATTGTGGCCGCGTAAAATCGATTTAAGCAGCCCCCGCCCCAGTGAGTGCGTGTCACTGACCGTTCCAAGTCGGTTCTTCTGTCGCGGTTTATTTTTGTTATGGTTTGTCTTTGAGTGTATGTGTCGCCTATATTATTTTGTTTTGGATAGCCAGTTGGCCATTTTGTGGGAAAGTAACTGTCCTTTTGGCTTTCTGCTGTTGATGTTTCCATTAGGGTCTGTTGTTTCGTGTTTGTGTTTCTTTCCCTTAGGAGCTGTGGGATAATTTGGTCGCATTTCCGTGTATAAAATCCGGAGAGAAATGCAACATACCGAGTTATTCATGGTGGTCCGGGTTAACATAAAAGGGAACTGTAAAAACACAAGCACCTTGTGAAGGTCAGTAGCTATCCAACGCGGGATTCAGTTTGAAAGTTTATGGACATTTCGCCCCTATCCCAATGCCGAATCATAACAAAATATAACTATTGGAACAATCTTAACTGAACAGTGAATTATGTTAGCAGCAACTATGCATGAGGTAACAAAACAACCAATCAGAGTAAGGGATAACAACTCATCAAACCACAGATAAACTTGCCAATGGCATACTGGTAAACGCCAGTGACAGTTCTTGACCCGCTGCGATACAGTTGTTTTCATCTTTGACTGGGTCAAATCAAGGCTCATGGTTGAACGACAGTGTCGAACAACTAAATGTTATTAAAATATGTACAGTGTTGTATGAAAACTAGGGAAAGTGTTTTTTAAACAAAAAATATATTTTTGCATACGGGCAAACAGGGAAGACCCCGATCAGACTACAGGAGCTGTCTGATCTGGGTCCACATTTTTGTCAAAATGACTGGCAATTTGAAAATTATTCCTGATTCTAGGATAAGGAATATAATTTCTAAAGGACCGAAATATCGGTTTCCTTCTAAAATTGATTTCAGTAAATGTAGAGAGGAAATCGCTGCTTCCTTGAATGAATTCGGTAATCGATGGTGTAAGCGAGAGTATGTTGAGCATAAAGCCCTTAAGGACTGGAAACTTAGCATTTTAAAACTAGTGAATAAACGCATTTCTTTCTATTCTCAAAATACTAACTTATTACCTCCTAAGCCTAAGACGTCTTTACGTCATCTTAAGCTAGGTATTCAATAATTTCATAAGAAGTTTGTTTTGGCCCCTGCAGACACGGCCGCTAACAACGTCGTCGTTGTGTGACGGCTCCACTATGTTAACACGCTAAAGCAGGAGCTTGGTGGTACTAAGGCCTATGAACTTCAGCCTTTAGCTGAAGAGAGAGCTATAGTCGATAAACATATTTGTCATTCAGCCACCAAGTTTGCTGTGTGTGCTACCGAAGGCCAAGACAAGCTTCCTACGCTATACTGGTTACTAGCTGTTGCACTACCACTGAACTTTCTAAATTATTAACGTCCTGTCTTACTGCTATTAAAACGCATGTATAAAATATTGTGATAAAGTCTTTGAAAGATCAGGAAGAAATCTGTTTTGGTCTATAAAAAATTGAATGATGTTTTAAATAAATTGAAATCCACACATTTTCGTGCTTCAAGTCTGTCTACTTACGATTTTTCCACTCTTTACACTACACTTCCTCATAATCTTATAAAAGAAAAGCTAAATGATTTAATTGAATGGGCTTTTCACAGAGAAGATTCTCTCTATCTTGCATGTAATGTCAGAAATGCATTTTTCCATTCTAAAGAGCATAAGAATTATACACTTTGTCATGTCAGAAAGTGTGTGATGCCCTCACCTTTCTACTTGACAACATTTATACTAGATTCGGTACTAAGTTATATAGACAAATTGTTGGTTTTCCGATGGGTACGAATTGCGCACCTCTTGTGGCTGATCTGTTCTTGTATTGTTATGAAAGAGACTTCATGTTGTCGCTTTCCATTGATAACCAATCTGAAATTATTGAAGCTTTTAGCTCCACTTCTAGATATTTAGATGATTTATTAAATATTGATAATACCTATTTCGATGGTTTGATCAGTCAGATCTACCCCCCCCCCCCCACCCTAGAACTTCAGTTAAATAAAGCAAATTCTTCTGACAACGAGGCCCCGTTTTTAGATTTACATCTATATATTGTAGATGGGTTTGTTTCGTGCAAAATTTATGATAAACGCGATGACTTTGATTTTGAGATTGTAAATTTCCCTTTTTTGGATGGTGATGTTCCTCGTGCACCATCCTATGGCGTTTATATTTCGCAATTAATTCGATTTGCTAGAGTGTCATGTAACTGACTTCAACACTCGTAATAAATTATTAACGGCTAAACTTCTTAATCAGGGTTATCGGTACCATAAACTACGCAGGGCCTTTTCAAAATTTTATAGACGCCATTCTGATTTAATTTCAAATCTTTCCCCTGACCGTTCCAAGGCGGTTCTTCTGCGGCGATTTATTTATGTTGTTGTTTGTTACTTACTGTGTGTATCACTTGTGTCTTTTAATTTTGGATGGCCATATGGCCATTTTGTGGGAAAGTAACTGTCCTTATGGCCTTCCTTTGTGTAGGTTTCCATTATGGTCTGGTCGCTTAATGTTTGTATTTCTTTCCCTTTGTTGTCTTTGGTGGGTGGAGTAAGTTAATTGTATCGATTCCTGATCTTTGTTTTACTTCTACTTTTAATATTGGGCTTAAATCTCTTCTGCAACAAGGTCTATCGGAACCCGAATTTAATGGTGACTTAGTATATAAATTCAGAAAAATATATATAACCGCAATGACTTCAGCACGCGATTTCGTAAAATCATTCTTCGATATAAAAAGATTGGGTATAACATGGATGTAATTCTACAGACTGCATGCATGGTAGTTAACCCAATCACGGTTAGCAACTTTGCTTCCCTCTTTAATTGCACGCCGTGGGTCAGGCCTAAGATTCTATGACGGTTCCAACGTAACGGCTTATTGAGAATTAGAGAGATCTAACTCAAGGTAATGTAGGTTGGTGCCTGATGCTCTGTCTCTAGTCGGGCCCATCTGTTGGTTTTCTTTTGCTCCAGCATTTCAGTGGTTTCTTGCTGTCGAATCCTCACCGTTGTCTCACCTCTGTGGTTCGTTGATTATTTGTGTTCACGGAGATGTTACACTGATGAGTTAGGAGGCCTTCATGCGGACTGAACAAATTATTTGTCTAAATCGCGACGGAATTAAGGGCGAGGATTGTGGCCACGTAAAATCGATTTAAGCCCCCCAAGTGGAAATCTTTCCATTGACCGTCCCAAGGCGGCTCTTATGTGGCGGTGTATTTATGCTGTTGTTTGTTACTTACTGTGTGTATCACTTGTGTCTTTTTTATTTTGATGGCCATATGGCCATTTTGTGGGAAAGTGAATGTCCTTATGGCCTTCCTTTTTTAGGTTTCCATTATGGTCTGGTCGCTTAATGTTTGTGTTTCTTTCCCTTTGGTGTCTTTGATGGGTGGTGTAAGTTAATTGTATCGATTCCTGATCTTTGTTTTACTTTTACTTTTCAAAGTCACCAGATGATGACAAAGCAGTCTGCTTTGTCATTATCTGGTGACTTTGAAAGTCATTTTTACATCTTGAGAGTTACTGACATGTGCCTAATTTATGTAAAAATTGCTGTATTACTGGTCTGTGGATCAGTTTGCGACTTAATATTAAGCTTAAATTTGCATATTGCATGTGAATTTGCAGCTTCTTAGATCCTGTTTATGTTAAATGGGCCTAATATTGTTGAATCATCAAAGTTAACACCAAAACAGAAGTAAAAGCAATGATCAGGAATCGATACAATTAACTTTCAGCTCCCATTACAGACACCAAAGGGAAAGGAATACAAACATGAACTATCTAGACCCTAATGGAAACAGCAATAGCGCAAAGCAGACGGACAGTTACTTTCCCACAAAATGGCCAATTTGCTATCAAAACAAAAAGGTATAAGCGATACACACACCCCAAGACAAACCATAACAAAAATAAACTGCGCCTTTGCCATTGACGTCATGTGACGTTAATGTCATCAAGTTTCATTGTTACAATAATGTCCCTTGAAAAAGGTTGTATATTGAAGTTTGATCTCTTTTAATAAAACAAGGAATATAAATTTTTTCAGCGACAGACGACTGTCTTACAAATGTCACCTTATCGGTTGACGGCGTAGATAAGCAGTCGATAATGTCATAAAATTAAACCCGTGTGACCACACATGTATTAGCACTTGGGCGGGATAAGGTTACGGCCATGTCAACCATGTATTGTTTGGAACAAGTTGTCAAATAAAAGGCGATAAAATCCAATTTAAAGTAGTCATATGATAAACAGAATCTTAAACTGGTGGTCATTTCTTATAAAATTTATGGAACTTGCTGAAAGATCGTTTCATTTTTTTTGGCTCCTCCTCCCCTTCCGACTCCATATTCATATCGTGCAAAAATGATACAACTATACAAATAAGATAGATGGGTGAATTAATGGATGAATAGCAGGGCGCGCAAAACAAGATACAACATTATATACTCAATGAAAAAACTAATTTATACAGTGTGAGTGTGCGTTTGAGATTAACCAACAGCTAAGGTCAATAAAGACGGGACCTCGGTTTAAAGACTCATCCGAAAGCTCGGAGAAGCCCGGGATCGAACCACGACCCATGGTTTATAAGGCGAGTAGCATAACCACTACACTACGGTTGCTTCAACTAATTACGGTATAACATTTTTATTTTCGTATTTTTTTCATGGCATGTATGTATGTATGTATGTATGTATGTATGTATGTATGTATGTATGTATGTATGTATGTATGTATGTATGTATGTATGTATGTATGTATGTATGTACACACACACGCCCGCCCGCCTGTATGCTCGCATGCAAGTCCGCGCACACACGCCGGTCCTTTAACATGCACATCGGCACTTACACACGCACGTACGCGGGAACTCCACCCGACACGGAGACAAAACGACACCCCAAGCCCCGTCGCCCAACGAAACCAACAGGGCCCACAAGCATGGAGGGTCCGACTCGCACAGCCCCGCCCGGGCAGGCCCAGGTCCTCAAAGCGGTTTACCAATACCGTGTGCGGTCGGCCCCAGCACACGCAGCCCATCCATCTCTTCAAGCCCCGATGGGCGGGGGCCGGTGTGTGCATGTATATATGTATGTGAGTGAGTGAGTGTTTGAGTTTTACGTCCCACCAACAGCTATGGTCATACGGAGACGGGACCTCGGTTTAAAGACTCTTCCGAAAGTCTTGAGAAGCCCGGGATCGATCCTGCGAACCCTGGTTTACAAGGCGAGTAGCATAACCACTACACAACGGAGGCTTCTAATAGGTATGTATGTATGTATGTATGTATGTATGTATGTATGTATGTATGTATGTATGTATGTATGTATGTATGTATGTATTTCACATAATATTATCTTTAATTTATTTATTTATATATTTATTTATTTATATATTTATTTATCTTTTGTTAGGACCACCTTTTCGAGGATGGCACGATATGCTTGAGAAGATTACAGTTTTCTCTGTCCGGGAATGACATCACCGACTCTAGAGGCCCAGGATCGAATCCTTTGGTTTTCCCCTCGTGAGTCGACACCGTCACTACAAGAATGTCAAAGAAGTAATCCCCCTCACCTTTTGCTCGTTTCATGACTTTTTATATGAAATGACCACTCGTGTTAGATCCGCTAGTTATCATATAAAGTCGCTGATATTTAGTAGATAACATTAATGCCCACTGACAGCGCCTGTGCAATATGAAAGCCCTATCAGTAACCAATCCTAAGGTAGGACTGATGATCAAGTTCTTTTAATAGGTAGGTACAGGTCAAGGTAACAAGTTAAAAGTATGGTGCCACTGAAAAGGTCTTGTCACAAGAAATGCACAGGAGAAATATAAAAGCCCTTTTTCTTACCAATCGAAAGTTATGGTCAATGTTAAAGTCTTTAAGAAGTAGGTCAAACACCAAGGTCAAGGTCACAAGGTCAAAACTTTTGATATCACCGGCAAGGCCTTGTGACAAGGAATGCACATTTGAAACATGAAAGCCCTATCAATTACCAATCGGAAGTTATGGTCAATAGTAAAATGTAGATCAAACGTCAAGGTCACAATGTCAAAATTTTTCTGGCACTGGAAATGTCTTGTGACATGGAACGCATATTTGAAATATGAAAGCCCTATAATTAACAAATCAAGTTCTTTTAATAGGTAGGTACAGGTCAAGGTAACAAGTTAAAAGTATGGTGCCACTGAAAAGGTCTTGTCACAAGAAATGCACAGGAGAAATATAAAAGCCCTTTTTCTTACCAATCGAAAGTTATGGTCAATGTTAAAGTCTTTAAGAAGTAGGTCAAACACCAAGGTCAAGGTCACAAGGTCAAAACTTTTGATATCACCGGCAAGGCCTTGTGACAAGGAATGCACATTTGAAACATGAAAGCCCTATCAATTACCAATCGGAAGTTATGGTCAATAGTAAAATGTAGATCAAACGTCAAGGTCACAATGTCAAAATTTTTCTGGCACTGGAAATGTCTTGTGACATGGAACGCATATTTGAAATATGAAAGCCCTATAATTAACAAATCAAGTTCTTTTAATAGGTAGGTACAGGTCAAGGTAACAAGTTAAAAGTATGGTACCACCGAAAAGGTCTTGTCACAAGAAATGCACAGGAGAAATATAAAAGCCCCTTTTTCTTACCAATCGAAAGTTACGGTCAATGTTAAGGTTTTGTATAAAGTAGGTCAAATGTCAAGGTCTTGGTCACGAGGTCAAACATTATGGTACCATTGGAAAGGAATTGTAACTAGGCATGCACATGAGACATATGAAAGTCCTGTCACAAACCAATCAAAGGTAGTGGCCAATGTGAAAGTTTTTTAAAAAGTAGGTCGAACTTCAAGGTCACAAGGTAAAAAATTATGATACCGCTGGAAAGATCTTGTGACACAGAGTGCACATGTGAAATGTGAAAGCTATATCCCTTACCAATCGAAAGTTATGTCCAGTGTTAAAGTTTTTTAAAAGAAGGTCAAATGCCAAGAGCAAGGTCACGAGGTCAAAATTATGATACCACTGGTAAGATCTTGTGACAGGGAATGCACAATTGAAATACGAATACCATATCAGTTACAAGTCGGAAGTTATGGGAAATGTTAAAGGTTTTAAATAGTAGAATTATGAAAGTCTTGTCACTAACCAGTCAAAACCTCTGTTAAAGGCTTTAAAAAGTATGTATAATTTCAAGGTCACAAGGTTAAAAATTATGGTAACGCCGGAAAGATCTTGTGACATAGCATTCACATGTGAAATATGAAAGCCCTATCACTTACCAATCGAAAGTTATGGCCAATGTTAAAAATTAAAAAAGTAGGTCAAATGTCAAGGCCAAGACCATAAAGTCAAAATCATTGGTATCATTGGAAGATCTTGTGACAGGATCTTGTGACATGCACATGTGAAATGTGAAAGCCATATCACTGACCAGCCGAAAGTTATGATGGTCAATGTTAAAGGCATTTATTCTTGATTGTTGAGGACTATCAATTCATTACATAATATTATATAGCCCTCAGTGCTGACTGAAGAGAAGTCCGCTGTCTTCAACAGATATGGGGCCTCCTTGGAGAAAATCAGTAATTTGCTAACTGTTGGTTGGAGTGTACATTATTGATTTTCCCCTTAAGTGCCACAGTCAGGTGATTTAACAAGAGCAACTGATCACCCTATCAAGGGTCGCTCTTGATCTGCCATAGACAGTATATCACAAGGGGCAATAAAACAATTATGAACACACGGTGTGGCCATACTATTACAAGAATAAATGCCTTTAAAATTTTTTAAAAAGTTGGTCAAACATCAAGATCAAGGTCGCGAGTTCAAAGATTATAGTACAACTGGAAAGGTCTTGACAAGAAATGCACAAATGAAACATGACAGCCCTATCAATTACCATTTAAAAGTTATGCCAAATCTTAATGTTTTTGCGAACAGACAAGCAAACAAACAGACAGCCAGACAGACCTAAAACTATATGCCCCCAGAATCTTTGATTCCGGGGGCATAAAAAAATCATACGACCATAACATGTGGTTACTGGCGCGTTTGTTTTGTTTGTTTGTATTGGAGTCTCACGGTCCAGTCAACACTATTTTAGGTCGTTTTTGAACCGGTCTGTTTACCTATTCACACTTGTCCTGGGCAGGCTTATACGTAAGTTGTTAACCAGTAAAGTGCACATCCTTTCGCCAGAAACTGACAACTGCCCTTCTTGAATCAGCGGAAGGGAGAGAATGATCGTAGGAAGATTTTATAATCGGCCCAGGCATCCGACTGAGCTACCGAGGCGGGTTGTTGGCGCGAAATGTCATGATGCCGTCCGAGGAAACCATTCGTTTTCTCCGGTTATAGAATCGATATGTAATAAACATGATTTTTGTTGTGGTTTGTCTTTGGGTGTTTGTGTCGCTTATGTTGTTTTATTTTGGATAGCCTATTGGCCATTTTGTGGGAAAGAAACACTGTCTTTTTGTCTTTCCGCTGTTGGTGTTTCCATTAGGGTCTATTGTTTCATGTTTGTGTTTCTTTCCCTTTGCTGTCTCTGATGGGAGATGTGGGTTTATTGTATCGAATCCTGATCATTGCCTCCACTTCTATTTAACAATAGTAGTTATTTCATATGCAATTTATGGAACTCGCTTAAATTCCATATGATATAACCACAATTATAAGGTCCACTTTATAGCTGCTTAGAAACCATTATGAAAACATGCCTATACAAATTTATTGTAAATTTTACCGCCGAAAATTGAAAAATTTAAAGATGAAAAAAACTGTGATATTTTTCTTATGTCTGCTCAAATTATAGATTGTGGATACTAGTGAGAACCGACTTATATTTTAGAGCAGAAATAAGAAAAATAAGGTTTACCCTGTAAACCCTATCTTTACTCTATAAAAGTGAGGTTAAAGGGGGTCAGAATTACACAGGCGTGTTTTCGTGATGCTAAATTAATGTGCTATAGTCATGAATAGGAAACATTACGAAATGCTATTCCGGCTTTGCAACGGCTTTACAATGTGCAAAGACATATACATTCGGTTACAAGAAAACCGTTTGCAAATACAAAAATATTTAAAAGTCATCGGGCGTCTCTTGCCTGATGCCTCCAGCCGATATGTCTCATGAGCGTTTCGGTTTCAAAACTTTGGTTTAGACACACTGATGAAGATTAAATATCAGAAAGGCCTCTGTGTCACTAAATTGTGTATAGTTACACATTAATTGCAACCACTTGGTCGGTATCTCTGCTGGTGGATGATTCGTTCGTCCCCGGCAGCTCAGTATCAATTCGTTAGTGCTGAGGTTGATACTCATCACAAAAACACGCCTATATAATTTTGACCCCCTTGAACACCACATACAGTAAAACTGGGGTTACAGGGGGTAAACCTTATTTTTCTTGATTCTGCTCTAAAATATAGATTGTGGGTACCCGTTAGAACCGCCTCGATGAGGCGGTTCTAACGAGTACCCACAATCTATATTTTGAGCAGAAATAAGAAACATATCACATTTTTTCATCATAAAATTTTCATTTTGTTTCGGCGATTAAGGTTACAATGTGTTGGTATAGGCGTGTTTTCGTAATGGCGGTGTTGACGTCAGCACTCAAGTTCTGATTTAAATAACTATATTATATCTTCAACTTTTGCAGTATAAAATTCTAACTTTTCTAAAACTAAGACTGACTTGTCAGGTGAGACATGTATCTTAGATTTGGTTACCACGTTTTGTTATATTTTTATATATTGCAAGTTTCGCTACTTTGGACATCTCCTCCCTGATGCCCGGGACTTCCGTGGAGCGTGGGCCATGTTTGCTGATGTTGGCTCGGTGGGGGACGCCTATCTGGATCGGACGTCTCTTGCCTGATGCCTCCAGCTGACATGTCTCATGAGCTACGTCGGTCGGTGTGTGCTCGGAGGGGGGGGGGTGTGCTGTGTTTGCCGGGTCTTGTCCATCATCCGTTTCCGTTTCAAAACTTTGGGGTTTAGACACACTGATGAAGATCAAATATCAGAAAGGCCTCTGTGTCACTAAAGTTGGTATAGTTGCACCTTAATGTCTCGGAAACTTCTCCGAAATTGGTTTAAATTTGCACTAGTTGATAAAACAATTATTCTTATTACTTGTTTTGTACTCTTATCCCATACATTGTATTGATCAAAATTGCAATATATTCATTTGAAGGACACACCACTGTGCGATGAAGTTACATTTCAAGATGAACATTTGAGTGCGTGCGTGTGTGCGTGCGTGTTTCTTGTTCAGTTACAGAAGAATATTCGCTACATGTAGTTACAAAACATGTGGGCAGTACTACTGGGCATGCACAGTTCATGTGCTAACTAAAAGTAAATACGAAGGAAATGTTGCGTACCTTTGGAAACTCCCCTTTTTCTAAATACAGGCAATGCTTGCACAGCCTCGGGGACTCAGTCGAATCAGCGTGTGCCCACTGATCGAGAATCAGGAGGACGTGGGGTACGATATTTAATCAATTCGGTGCATGTATATTGTTGACTTTTATGGCACAAGAAAAAGTATTTTCTGAGAAAAGTATATGTCTTTTAACGACTGAAAACATGCATTATTGGTGTATGTTAGAACCTGGGTGTCTATATATTCCTGGCTATAAATTTAAAAAATATTATAAACATATAAATATATGGGGTATTACGTTCATGCGCAGGGATCACATTGTTAATCTCTCTAATCGGTTTACGATCTGTAACAAGTACAAAAACCTCATTTTACATGCGTTTTGTCTGGAATCAAATCTGGGTCGTGCTTCGAGATCAAGGTTTCGTATTTAACATTAAATTTGTGTTCAAAACCCATCAACAGAAATGCAAATGCATATTTTGTGACCGTCTATTTCCTTTGAATTTCATTGCGGGTAATAAACAAACTCTTTGCCAATACCGTAACCAAAAACAGGAAATGTTCCAATTGCAATTTTTTGTTTCATGGCCTTTCTTATTGCTCGATGAAAATTTAAAATTTCTTTGCGGAACAAACTGGGTTAAACGTCTCTGTCTTCATTAGGATAACACACTCTTGTGTCATAAACAGAGATTCTTGCACACCAGACAAGGATATCCGTGATTTTACCCTGGGATAGAAATTTATGTTCTGACCCTGGTGTTCCGGCCCAAAATCGAATGTAATCGCGTGTTTGATAAATGCACTGGTTGATTACGACCTTGTATGCGCCGTCGTCAAGGTTGACGTCACATCACGTTACGTGACGTCACTAAACATTCCTGCAGTGCCATCGCAATATGGCGGACGTCGGTAGCCGAAGTGACTACAGCATTAAAAATCCGCGCTAAGAAATGGAATGTATGCAAGAAAAAGAATCCTATATGGGCGTGAGGGCTGGATAGCAAGCCTCGTGATGTCGGACAGTGTCCCTTGGGACGGATTTTTCCATCCACCCCTCACACCCATATAGGATTCTTATAATCTTACATGAGTATTTATTAATGTCGGGTCAAATTTTGCCATTAAGACCACCATCAATTAAGACTAAATCTGGTTTTTAAAACTTATTGAGTTACAGTTATTCTGTATTTGTGTTTTCTACGCTTAATGCCTCATAATAAGAGATCCTCTTTGGGACTCTTCAAAAGCCCTTTTGAACAGTCCTAAAGGTGGTCTTAATATCGGAATTCTACTCTTTTACTGAATTAATTAAACGGGTTGAGGAAAAGTAGTTTATCCCTTTCTATTAACGAGGAATGTTATTTTACATATAACTAGCTCATGTTAAGGGAAAGTGAAGAGGCCGTAAAGTCTCCCATGCACTTCATCATAGTTAAGTTAGTATTTTCTTGTCCATTGGGATCATTGGTTCCGTTGTGAAAATTTTGAAATATTTGGGTTCGAGATATGTGTTGTGGGTACTGGTTGGAACCGCCTCGTTGAGACGATTCTAACGATCACCTACATCCCGCATTTCGAGCATTAATATGAATGTCATTGCATATTGTCAGACTGGATATCTGAAAATGCACTTTGCCAACAGGTGTAATGAATCTTGACATTTCCATTTTGTTGACTACTAAAACTACATTATACTGATAACGTGGATAAATGTTTTTACCCTTTAGTCACAAAAGCCGTGGCACGTCGCCTTTTTGTAGGGAGGGTTACATTTCAGGAGTTATTGGCAATTTTTACTTTTTTACTAAATGCCCTATTTCGGGGCTTCATGTATGCTCTATGCTCTTGTGTAAGCTCAGCCCCTCTGATAAAGCAATTTATTACATTAATTTGACAGCGAAACACATCACGTGAACATCACGACCCCCATAAACCCCATTTTATATAGAGAAAACTGGGGTTTACGGGGTATACATTTTTTTCTTATTTCTGCTCATAGATATAGGTTGTGGGCACTCGTTAGAACATTCTAACGAGCACCCTCAATCTATATTTTAAACATTTATAACAAAATCTCAAGGACTTTCATCAGAAAAGTAGCCATTTTGGAGATGTGAAAAATGCACTATGTCGAACAGAAGAGTTATCGTAATGAAACAGCTACGTTGCCTCCCATTAAGTGTACACGTCTCCTTACTATTCGGAGATTAATTTAAGATAACCAAAAGAACATACTATCAAATATTCTTTTAAGTGAGTTATTGTATTGTTTTAATTTTAAAATGACAAAATTGCATGCCACTCACTGCAACCTATGCAGCCATTATTCTGTCATGTCGTTCATCATAGAGTTTAAGATACCGAAAACATATCGAAGTTTAAGACTTACGTGTACTTAAATGCTATGTTAGCGTTTCTGTTTAGATATTTAATGGAATTTGGAAACGAACAAATGGTTTATAAAATGATTAACAACTTGAAATTTCAAAGAAATGGAAAAACTCAGTTATAAGATGCAACTATTTCAAGAATAGGTCTTGGCAAGGAGGTTGTTTTTACACTGACAAAATTGATTGAAATCGCTACATATAAATTGCTTGTCATCTGGTCATCTGTCCCCATTCCCACTACAAATATAAAAACAACAAGACAGGAAGTCACATTACGGTGAACCATACACTTCAATAAAACTATCCCTAACAGTAAAATAGAAGTGGATCGATACAATCAACCCACAGCTCCCATCAGAGACACCAAAGGGAAAGAAACACAAACATTAAACAACAGACCTAATGGAAACATCAATAGCGGAAAGCCAAAAGGACATTTACTTTCCCACACAATGGTCAATAGGCTATCCAAAATAAAATAACATAAGCGACACAAACACCCAACGACAAGCCATAATAAAAACAAACCGCGACAGAAGAACCGCCTTGGAACGATCAGCGGAAACGAATTCCACTAGGAGGCTTAAATCGGTTTTACGTGGCCACAATCCTCGTCCTTACTTCCGTCGCGATTTAGACAAATAATTTGTTTAGTCCACATGAAGGCCTCCTAACTCATCAGTGCAACATCTCCGTGAACACAAATAATCAAACAACCACAGAGTTGAAATAACGATGAGGACTCGACAGCAAGGAACCACTGAAATGCTGGAGCAAAATAAAACCAACAGTTAGACTCCGATGATCCCGACCAGAGATAGAGCATCAGGCCCCAACCAGTATTACCTTGAATAAGATATAGTAAGTCTGCAATGGATGCGGGCACAAGGGACGACCGGAATTGCGTTCAAATGTGGCAATGGCCATTTTTTCAGGTGTACAACTTGAGCACAAATCTTGCTCAGTTTAATTTATCAAACATACTAAAGGAAAGAATCTATTCCAAGTCCTACTGCACAGAATGGCAGCCTGGACATCGGACAATCGAAACTGTAAAGAAATCGGTTTTGAAAAGCAGAGTTAGGAGGCCTTCATGCGGATTGAACAAATTATTTGTCTGAATCACGACGGGCGTAAAGGCGAGGATTGCGGCCGCGTAAAATCGATTTAAGCCCTGCCTGTGGAATTCGTTTCACTGACCGATCAAAGGCGGTTCTTCTGTCGCGGTTAATTTTTGTTATGGTTTGTCTTTGAGCGAGAATGGCTTATACCTTTTTTTCGTTTTGGATAACAATTGGCCATTTTGTGGGAAAGTGACTGTCCTTTTGGCTTTCCGCTATAGGTGTTTCCATTAGGGTCTCGTTAGTTCATGTTTGTGTTTCTTTCCGCTGATGTCTCTGATGGGAGCTGTGGATTAATTGTATCGATTCCTAATCCTTGCCTTCACTTCTATTGCCATCGCATGTCAAAAATGCAGTTGCAATAGGAAGAACAATTTGTTGTTACATCGAATTCTGGAGACAGTCCTGTTAGAGACAACAGTACGACCAATGTGAGAATAATTCTGCAGAAGAATTTGGATGAAAATCGTGATAAATCAAAGAATATCAAATACCAAACATTTGATATGTCATAATAGGTTATGTCAAAGAAAGATAATTTGCAGCATTGACAAATTAAAAATTTATTTTGGAGCTTATTTAAAAGGATAATTCATATTTCTCTGTGTTTAATTGCACCTCGACTACGACAGCATTTTATTTGCGCGTGCGCATTTGCATAATTCGATAAATAAAGCTGAAAACGCATATAGCAGCAAGTTCCAAACACCCAAAGAGACGAATGGAGTGAGTTTCGACGGATCGTTTGCTGAATATCTGGGAAACATTATCCAGTTCTATTTGATTATGTTTGTATGTAATGTTACCAGGGTATCGAACTCATCACGAAAACACGCCTATATAATTTTGATCCCCTTGAACCCCACTTTTATATATTAAAACTGGGGTTTACAGGGGTAAACCTTATTTTTCTTATTTCTGCCCTAAAATATAGATTGTGGGTACTCGTTAGAACCGCCTCGACGAGGCGGTTCTAACGAGTGCCGACAATCTATATTTTAAGCAGAAATTAGAAAAATATCACAATTTTTTCATCAAAAATTTTTCATTTTTTTCGGCTATAAAGGTGGCAATGTGTAGGTGTGTTTGCGTAATGTTTACTGGTGTAGCATTTTCACTTTTGCTCAGTATACGTGCTGCCTTGTATATCCTACCAAAAGCAGCGTGAGTCGCGAATATATTTAAGGAAAATAAATTTGTCCGTTGTTGTAATTGTTTTTCTCACTTCTAGTCCACAAATGAATTGTATGTTCTCTGTTGAACCGCACAATTGACAGTATCGAGTACCCACAATCTCTGTTTTGGGCTAAACTAAGGAAAGCAATGTTTACCAGTGGAAACCTTCCTTTTCTGTATATACATGTACATGTAAAGTGGGGAATACAGTGGCGTTCATAAGACGTACTTGCTCGTTAGAACTGCCTCATTGAGGCGGTCTAATGCGTACCCACAACCTATGACTAGGAGGAGAAATAGCCAAACTAATGTAAATCTCTGTCAACCCCTGTTTTCACTAAATAAACTGGAGTAGTTTAGAGGGGTATTCATTACATGGTCTTGTTAACATGATGTACGTTCAGAACCATCGATAGAAGCCTCCGTGGTGTAGTGGTTATGCTACTCGCATGTTAACCAGGGGTCACAGGATCGATCCCGGGCTTCTCCAGACTTTCGGATGAGTCTTAAACCGAGGTCCCGTCTCCGTACGACCTTAGGTGTTAGTGAGAAGTAAAACTCAAACACTCACTCACTTAGAACCATCGCCTCACCGTCAGCACTATCAGTGCTTTGATATAGTGCGAACAATCTGACCTGAGACAGACCTTTATGCATGGAATAAATTAGTCAGTGCTATAGCCTGATACGTCGGCTTTCGTAAACTTCTCGTGAATTTTCGACATCACGTGAATAAAGGCACATTTACCGACCTCTATGTATTGTATAACAATATCGCCATCTTCTGAAAACGGCGAAGATAAATATATGCATTCAGTCGGGTATGAAATTATGTTAATAGAGTTCACCAGTATCAGGTCAATTTATTCGAACTACAAGACTTAATAAGTCATAATTTTTTCAGTGTAAAACTCCAAAATGTCATTCCGATTATACGTTTTAACAAAGACATCACGAAAAAATGCCTAGATAATTTGACCCTCTTGAACCCCAACTGTATATAGTTAGTTTATACTAATTTATTTTAGTTCGATTGCGATGAAAGCTTCAAGCTTATTGAATCGCTCTCGAACACTCATTCCAGGTGTTTTCACGCGCGCGAGAGAGGGAAGCAGTGGTTTTTACACCACTGCTACCCATATACACCTGGGTGGAGTGTGACAGTGTCATTACGTGTATATAGTTAAACTGGGGTTAACAGGGGTAAACCTTATTTTTCTTATTTCTGCTCTAAAATATAGATTGTGGGTACTCGTTAGAACCGTCTCGATGAGACGGTTCTAACGAGTACCCATTAACTATGTTTCGAGTAGCAATTAGAAAACTAACACAATTTTTCATCTTCAAATTTCCGGGTTTTTTTTTTCGTGGTAAAATTTACACTGTATTTGTATAGGCGTGTTTTCGTAATGCGGGTAACATAACAGGAGGTGTGTCGCTGAAAAAGCGATACCATTTTATTGCGTTACCGGCCCCGATAGCTCAGTTGATAGAGTGTCCGCTCCGGAGAACGGGAGGTCACGGGTTCGATCCCGGGCCGCGAATAACCAAAGTCGTTAAAAATGGTACTAGCTGCTCCTCGCTTGGCACTCAGATTTACGGGGTAGAGCTAGGACTGGTCGACCCAGTGTCAGGATAATATGACTAGGTGTGGTATCATGTAATGTGTCTGGGACATGATACTTCAGTGAGGCAGCACTATAAAAGTGAACATTGAGCTCCCTGTCGCCACCAGACACCGTCGTGATATACAATGTAACTGAAAAATTGTTGAAAGCGACGTTCGACCCGAATTCACACACACACACTTTATTGCGTTAAGATACCACCATATTACGCTCATACTTAAAAGCGCTAAATTGCACTTTCTGAGCTTACTGACAGTAACCCTAGCTATACAGAAATATTAATCCACATGGAAATAAAGGCAGTTTATGCAAATTCGAATACAAAATTTAAACAAAATATAGTCATTTTTCTACTTAATACGGGACGTAGATAGATAGATCTGTTGAAATGAATCGATTCACTTATTTTGATGGCAGTAAAATAGTTTAAATATGCTTGTTAGTTTTTGTGGAACAACTTAATATCGTGCACATCAATCAAGTGATTATCTATATATTTTTTTCATGCCCATCGGGGCTTGAAGAAATAGATGGGCTGCATGATGCTTCCAGGCAGAGCTAAAACCGACCCGCACACGAGTACTGGTAAATCACTTAGAGGATCTAAGCCTGCCCAGGCAAAGCGGTGCGAGTCGGCCCGTCCATGCTTATAAACCCTATTGGTTTCATTGGGCGACAGGGCTTGAGATGTCATTTCATCTCATTTCGGGTAAAAGTCCCACAAAATTGGAAGCAACGTCTCCAAAATGACCTTTACAGTGTTGACGGGGACGTTAAACCTCAAATCAAACAAACAAACAAAATATATTTTTTCATTACGTTAACAAAGCCGTGCGCTATACATGTAATGGCTCCTACCAGTATTTGTCAGATGAAAATGTTCCACATTTGTCCAAATTTCTAGTCCAAATATAGATTGATAATCCTTGTTAGAACCGCCTCAGTGCTATGGAGCAAAAATAAGGAGAATAATGAACATCCCTCTATATAAAGTGGGGTTTACAGGACGAGTGCTAAGTCGGTTCCTTATTCTTTTTTCCTTATTCCTCTTTCCTTATTCGATTTTCAGTTTCATCAAACTTTGCGACGCGGTGTAACAGAAAATAGCCCGCTCATAAAAAATATATCTGTGTTTCAAATACAGATATCTGCATTTCAATTACAGATATCTCTTATTAAGCTGAAATGCAAATATCTGTAATTCAAATGCAGATATCTATAATTGAAATTCAGATATCTCTGTTTAATAATCAAATACAGATATCGACATTTACATACAGATATCTACATTTAAATGCAGTTATCTGCATATCTATTTAAAATATATATATATATATATCTTTATTTGATATGCAGATATCTATATTTTAATAGAGATACCTGTATTTATATGAAGTTATCTGTATTTAAATGCAGATATCTGTATCTAAATGCAGATATCTGTATTAATTGGGTGTAACCCCAAAATACAAGCCCATTTCAAGTAATTCTTTTGGCTGTTAAAATGACAACTGTCCGATGTACATTAGTGGTAATGTTCAGTTAATATGCCCCAGATATGGCGTTGCTCGTTGGCATTACGAAAACACACCAAAACTAATGCATTGTACACTTAGCCGCCGAAAAAAAAAAGAAAATTTTAACATGAAAAATTGTAATTTGATTCTTATTTCTGCTCAAAATATAGATACTGGGTACACGTTAGAACCGCCTCAGCGAGGCGGTTCTAACGAATACCCACAATCTATATTTTAGAGCAAAAATAAGAAATTTAAGGTATACCCCTGCAAACCCCAGTTTTACCATAATATAGTGGGGTTCAAGGCAGGGGTCAAAATTATTTTGGTGTGTTTGCGTGATGGGTACAATGTATCTTTGAAAGAAGAGTGCAGCTTATGTTAACGCTACAGGGCGTAAGCAGTGTTAAAAACTTCCATAAATCTATCTACATTACATGGTAACAAGAAAAACGCGAAATGGCATTATGGACGGGTTTTTAAGGGTTAACCAAAAGATAAACCGGGACGCGGATGCCCGGCCGCCCGCCCCCACGGACATCGCTATTCTAAAGGACGGAATTTTTCATTGAAAAACCCGCAAAGCAAATGACCAAATATGCAGATAGTTTTTCTTTATATACTGGTGTTGAGGTTTTACTTCCCCTTCAACAGTAGTTCGATCATTCCGATGTCTTGGAACTTTTTACCCGACGTTGAGAAGAAACGACATCTCAAACCCTACCGCCCGAAAGAAACCGCAAGCATTTAAGGGACGCACCGATTCGTAATACTTTTCCCAGGCAGTCTCAGACCTAAGCGGTTTACCGGTACTCAAAGCTTCGGTCGTTTTCAGCTCTACGTGGAAGCACCGTACAGCCTTACATGTACCTTTTTTCTCCAATCCCCGACGGGAGGGAGTGCTATACAGACGATAGTTGATAAAAAAAAAAAAAAAAAAACGGTTTGTCGTATTTGCTGACTCGTTTTATCATCCACATCGGATCTGTTTTTACGACGTAATGAAATTTCGTATGTTTGATTGTTTCGGTCAGCTAGGAGTTTTGATATTCTATCAGACACGACCATAAATCTTAATTTTTGCATCGATCTCCCTATTTCCTCCATAATTATAAGCGCATTAAATCCCAGCTCCTGTTGTAAGTGTCAATAATCCGTTGTCCTCCTTCATATTAACTTACATTGATAGATCAGTCTAGGAAAGCACGTTAACAAGGCCATGAACACCCGTGAAACCCCAACTTTGTATAGAAAATGTGGGGTTTCCCAGTTTGTTTGATTTGAGGTTTAACGTCCCCGTCAACACTGTATAGGTCATTTTGGAGACGTTGCTTCCAGTTTTGTGGGACTTTTACCCGACATTGGGATGAAATGACGTCTCAAGCCCTGTTGCCCAATGAAACCGATAGGGTTTATAAGCATGGACGGTCCGACTCGCACCGCTTTCCCTGGACAGGCTTAGCTCCTCCAAGCGGTAAACCAGTACTTTTGTGCGGTCGGTTTCAGCTCTGCGTAGAAGCATCATGCAGCCAATCTATTTCTTCAAGCCCCGATGGGCGGGGGCCGGACTTCTTGATAAAATCCTCCATTAGGTAATTCCAACGGGTACACACGAGTAAGCAGCAGAAAAAAAATGAAAAAGGTGTTCATTTGTCAGCTTTTGTTTGTTTGATTTGAGGTTTATCGTCCCCGTCAACACTGTATAGGTCATTTTTGAGACGCTGCTTCCAATTACGTGGGACTTTTACCCGACATTGAGATGAAATTACATCTGAAGCCCTGTCGCCCAATGAAACCAATAGGGTTTATAAGCATGGACGGTCCGACACGCACCGCTTTACCTGGGCAGGCTTAGGTCCTCTAAGCAGTTTACCAGTACTCGTGTGCGCTCGGTTTCAGCTCTGCGTAGAAGCATCATGTAGCCCATCTATTTCTTCAAGCCCCGATGGATGGGGGCCGGACTTCGAAATAAAATCCTCCATTAAGACAAGTAGTTCTTACGGGTACACACGAGTACGCAGCAGAAATAAAAAAAAAATAAAAAGTGTTCATTTTTCAGCTAACACTGAAGATTGTACTATGTCACATGGGTGATCGGGGCTTAAAGAAATATATGGGCTGCATGATGTTTCCACGCAGAGCTGAATCCGACCCGCACACGAGTACTGGCAAACCGCTTAGAGGATCTAAGCCTGCCCAGGCAAAGCGGTGCGCACGAGTCGGACCGTCCATGCTTATAAACCCTATTGGTTTCATTGGGTGACCGGGCTTGAGATGTCATTTCATCTCAATGTCGTGTAAAAGTCCCACAAAATTGGAAGCAACGTCTCCGAAATGACCTTTACAGTGTTGACGGGGACGTTAAACCCCAAATCAAACAAACAAACAATATTACATGGATGTGTTAGCCAAATGAATAGACGTTGTAATTCGCAATTCAGAGCAGTGTTGAAAACACTTGAAAAAATGACTGACACACTGCTTCAACACAAAATAATAATAATAACAACAACAACAAAAGCTTTACATATTAAGTTCCTAAGTGCATTTTACATCATATTACGATAACACGCCTATACAATTTTGACCCCCTCGGACCCCACTTTTATACAGTAAAACTGGGGTTTGCAGGGGTATATATTATTTTTCTTTTTGCTGCTCAAAAACAAAGATTGTGGGTACTCGTAAGAACCGCCTCGTCGAGGCGGTTCTAACGAGTACCCACAATCTGTATTTTAGACCAGAAGTAAGAAAAATATCGCAATTTTTCATCTTAAAATTTTCATATTTTGGAAGTAAAATTTACAATGTATTGGTATAGGCATGTTTTCGTAATCAGAAAGACAAACAAATCTTCATTGGGTCATTACAACTTACCATAAAAATATTGTTTAAGTTAACCCGTATCCCGCTGAACACAATAACCCTTACCTTTGCAAACAGTGTAGATCAAGACCACATGGATTCTGAGTTTAGCTCACGATCAGATCAGTGAAAAAGTCATCTGATCAGGCTCTACACTGTCATATAGTTCGTGAATTTGAATAAACATATTACATCAAGAAGTTGATAGGTGGGAGTGGCTAAGTTAATTTATTCAGCGGGATAAGGGTTAACATGAACGCGAAACAAAAAAAATAAATAAATAAAACAAAAAAAAAAATAAAAAATAAATAAATAAAAAAAAATAAACTATGTCCTAGTAACGAAATACTTCAAGACGGATTGAAGCCTCCGTGGTGCAGTGGCTTCGCTACTCGCCTTGTAAACAAGGGGTCGATCCCGCGCTTCTCCTGGCTTTCGGATGAGTCTTTAAACCGAGGTCCCGTCTCCGTATGACCTTAGCTGTTGGTGGGACGTAAAACTCAAACACTCAGTCACTCACTTCAACATGAACGGTCATCATTACAACAACACCCATGAGACATAGTGTACTCCATTTTTTATTATTATTATTATTTTTACTGCAAACATAGGTTGTGGGTGCTCGTTAGAACCGCCTCATCTTGGGGCGGTTCTAACGAGTACCCACAACCTATGTCTTGGCGCAGAAATAAGAAATAATAATATACATGTATACCCCCGTAAAACCAAGTTTTCTCAATGTAAATTTGGGTTTAGGGGTGTTCATTCCACAGACTTGTCAACGTGATGACAGCAGGGATAACTTCTTAATTCTTGACCTGGACAAGTGTCTAGTGCATGGCGGATACCACGCAGATTTACATCTGTCAGAAATCTTTATCTGAAAAGCTATGAAGAAAACGAATGTATCGCATCAACTTCTGTCCGGCCCCCCGCCCATCGGGGCTTGAAGAAATATATGGGCTGCATGATGCTTCCACGCTGAGCTGAAACCGACGCGCACACGAGTACTGGTAAACCGCTTAGAGGATCTAAGCCTGCCCAGGCAAAGCGGTGTGAGTCGGCCCGTCCATGCTTATAAACCCTATTGGTTTCATTGGGCGGCAGGGCTTGAAAAGTCATTTCATCTCAAGGTCGGGTAAAAGTCCCACAAAATTGGAAGCAACGTCTCCAAAATGACCTATACAGTGTTGACGGGGACGTTAAACCTCAAATAAAACAAGAAATATCTTTAAAAAAGATATGCGGCGTAGATTTAACTGGAAGGTTGTTTAGAAATATGAGCTACAATAGTGACAGCAACAGTTGTCTAGCTATGAACTGGTTTACTGTATTCAAACAATTCAGATGTCACGCGAGGTAAAATAGCTTTGCAGAGGGCGGTGTCCCGCCTGTTTGAGCTAAGGTCAATGTAAAAGGTCAAGGTTAAAAACATGACCTCATTTCATTTATGATCTCAAGTATATGCACAACAAATAAGAAAAATTTATCATTTACTGTTTTTGAACACAAATTCTAGGGTTAACATTTAGGGTTGTCGCCATGGTGAACGTAAACGCATAGACGGACGAACAAACGGACGAGCAGACAAACGGACGGAAACTTGATCTTATGTGCACCCAACTAAAACTCAAATTACACTTATTCATTTTCAGAATTGATATAACATTAATGATATTCGAAAATGTCCATTTTGTGTTAAAATGGAGGACATAAAGTATACTGAAGACAAATGATACACAGCAACTTTTATTGGGCATATATTGTAAATTAAACATCTGTCAATTTGTAATGCAATTATTACATTTTTTGTTATGCTATATCTCTTTATTGGTTTCATTGGGCAACAGGGCTTGAGGTGCCATTTTATCTCAATGTCGGGTAAAAGTTCCACAAACTTGGAAGCAACGTCTCCAAAATTACCTACACAGTGTTGATGGGAACGTTAAACCTCAAATCAAACTAGAGCTGTCAGAGGATCTGACTATAGCCCCGCTTCAGCGCTGTCAGAGAAGAAAGTTATTTAAGCTGCAGAGAAAACAGTTATGAACAAGAAATAACTGTTGAAAATTTTACATTATCTGGAAAAACTCTAAGAGTTGTGAGCCCTTGTCCCTCATTTCAATGAGCATGATACATTACCAGAATGTCCATGTTTATACTAAATTTCATCTTCCATTTTTCAATGTACAAAGGGTAATAACTCCTAAAGTAGGCAAATCAGAGTCAGGGTTCCTGCGCTCTGCACATTATCTCATGGTGCTTTACACTTGTGTGAAGTGTCATGAAAATATCTCAAATGGTTTGTGAGTTATGGAGCCGACACAGTCAAAATTGCCTTTTTAAATGTTCAAAGGGCAATAACTCCTAAAGTAGGCAAACCAGAGTTATGGTTCCTGCACTCTGCACATCATCTCAAGGTGCTTTTCATTTATTTGAAGTTTCATGAAAATATCAGAAACGGTTATGGAGCGGACATAGTTAAAATTGCCATTTTTTAATATTCAAAAGCCTATAACTGAAAAAGTAGACAATCCAGAGTTTGGGTTCCTGCGCTCTGCACACGTAATATGGTGCTTTACATTTGTGTGAAGTTTCATAAAATTATCTCAAACGGTTTTTGAGTTATCGAGCAAAGACGGCTAAAATTGATATTTTTCAATATTCAAAGGGAAATAACTCAAAAATTAGGCAATCCAGAGTTATGGTTCCTGCACTCTGCACACCATCTCATGGTGTTTAATGTTTGTGTGAAGTTTCATGAAAATATGTGAATGGGTTTTAAAGTTATGGAGCGGACACGAAAATTGTTAACAGACACAGACAGACACACAGACAGACACACAGAAAATACGAAAACCAGAGTTATGGTTCTTGCGCTCTGCACATTGTCTCATAGTGCTTAACATTTGTGTGAAGTTTCATGAAATTATCTCAAACGGTTTTCGAGTTATGAAGCGGACACTGTTAAAATTGCCATTTTTCAATGTTCAAAGGGCAATAACTCCAAAAATAAGCAATGCAGAGTTATGGTTCCTGCGCTCTGCACATCGTCTCATAGTGCTTAACATTTGTGTGAAGTTTCCTAAAAATATCTCAAACGGTTTTCGAGTTATGAAGCGGACACAATTAAAATTGCCATTTTTCAATGTTCAAAGGGCAATAACTCCAAAAGTAGGCAATCCACAGTTATAATTCCTTCGCTCTGCACATTGTCTTATGGTGTTTAACAGTTGTGTGAAGTTTCATGAAAATATGTTAAGCAGATACAAAGTTATGGAGCCAACACAAATTAACGGAAACACGGAATTACGGAATTACGGAAAATGTTCAAAGGGCAATAACTCCAAAAGTAGGCAATCCACAGTTACATTTCCTTCGCTCTGCACATTGTCTTATGGTGTTTAACATTTGTGTGAAGTTTCATGAAAATATGTTAAGCAGATACAAAGTTATGGAGCCAACACAAATTAACGGAATCACGGAATTACGGAATGACAGAAGGACATGGCAAATCCAATATAGCCCCACTTTTTCAAAGCGGGGCTATAACAAACAATTCCTTTCGCAGAAAATTCTTCCTTTCGCGAAAGGAACCTTCCTTTCGCGAAATGGTTCCTTTCGCTATATAGACCAACCACGTGAAATTAGGTCAAAATAGCTATTCACCGCAGCAGTTTCAGAATTCACTAGAAACACAATTATACATATGACGTATGGTCATCAAAGGACAAGACGGTGAGCAAGCCGAAACTGTATATATTTTTCATTCATGTCTCACATAAAAAATGAAACATTTCCTAGTTTAAAACTTCGGTAAACTGTCGTGTTTTTTTAGTAGATTTATTTATGCAAATCTTTGACCAATGAAATGGTCATCTCCTTGGACATGTGGTTTTATTGACCAATGGAATAACGAAAAATGTAGGACAAAAGCAAAAACATAACGGCTACGCCGTAAAAAACAATACAAATCAACTTCTGTCGCTTACTCATACAGACGAAAAATGTTACTTGTCAGAAAAATAGTCTTATGGGTGTCGGGAAGTGCTAACTTTGAAACCATATAATAGTTTGTGTGAGAATAAGACTGGCAATTGCGGAGACATACACGTCGTCAAGGTGTTTCTATATTGTTTTCCAGACAATAAAGGGAACATAGACCTAATAAGAACTAAATTAAATTTCGTTTATGCGCATACTGGAGAAAAACAATGAAAAAGCGCATAATCTTCGCGAGCCAATCACGCTTACATGGAACATGTAACATTACGATAACTCGCCCGTACGACATAGTGCATTTTTCACATCTCCAAAATGGCTACTTTTCTGATGAAAATCCTTCATATTTTTCTTATAAATGCTCAAAACATAGGATGTGGGTGCTCGTTAGAACCGCCCCAATGAGGCGGTTCTAACGAGTACCCACAACCTATGTCTTGGGGCAGAAATACGAAAAATAATGAATACCCCCGTAAACCCCAGTTTTCTCTATATAAAATGGGGTTTAGGGTGTCTTCGTTTCACAGACTGGTTCACATGTAACACAGAAGGCTGCGTGCTTAGTTTTAGCCAAATCATAACGTGAACAAGTCCGTGAAGTGAACACCCCCTTACACCCCGCTTTGTAAAGAGAAAACTGGGGTTTACGGGGGTAAACATTTTTTTTCTTATTTTTACTCCAAGACATAGGTTGTGGGTACTCGTTAGAACCGCCTCATTGAGGCGGTTCTAAGGAGCACCCAAAACCTATGTTTGCAGTATAAATAAGAAAAATGTCATGGATTTTCGTCCGAAAAGTAGCCATTTTGGAGATATGAAAAATGCACTATGTCGCACGGGTGAGTTTTATCGTAATGTCATAGTTGATGACTAAGTTTGCACCTGATATAATGTCTTTTGCCCGAAACTCTGAGGTTCTATTCTATTCTTAACAGTAAAATCAATGCATATCCGAAACAAAAAATAAAAACAAAATGATATTTCCACACTATATGGTATTTTCGCACTGCAGCCCGGACATTTTATTTTATTGTTTTTTTTATTTTATTTTTTATGTCAAAGTTATGTATAAAATACGATGAAAATTTACTTTTTCTTTCAATAAATTCCTAACATATGTCATATGTCGCGTGTGTTGGGAGCATCAGAATTGTCACTCGTGCTTCGCTGTCGTAAAGATTCTGATGTTTTCAACACACTTGATGAAATATATTTGGTATTCATCTCAAAAAAGTAAATATTCACTTATTTACAACTGTTTGGGCCCCCTCCCATCGCGGCTTGAAGAAATAGATGGGCTGCATGATGCTTCCACGCAGAGCTGAATCCGACCGCACACCAGTACTGGTAAACCGCTCAGTGGATATAAATATGTTCTATAAAAGGGTTATCCTTTGGAAGCAAGGAATACACCACAGAACTGAAAATATGGAGTGTATATGTTTTCTGGGCCAGACTAGCTAGTTTCGGCCAATTAGGCCTCATCAGTGACCCTCAGATATTTTCGAAATTCCACAATGGAATCAATGATCCCAAAGGACAAGAAAATATAATCTACACTATGATGTAGGGCAGGGAGACGTTTTACCGCCGCCACACATTCCCACACACCAGCTGTAGTGAAGTTAAATATGTTCTATAAAAGGGTTATCCTTTGGAAGCAAGGAATACACCACAGAACTGAAAATATGGAGTGTATATGTTTTCTGGGCCAGACTAGCTAGTTTCGGCCAATTAGGCCTCATCAGCCTGCCAAGTCAAAGCGGTGCAAGTCGGACCGTCCATGCTTATAAACCCTAATGGTTTCATTGGGCAATAGGGCTTGAGATGTCATTTCATCTCAAGGTCGGGTAAAAGTCCTACAAAATTGAAAACAACGTCTCCAAAATGACATATACTGTGTTGACGGGGATGTTAAACCTCAAATCAAACAAACAAACACATTTACAACTGTTTTTGTTCAGCTCTGCTTGTCAGGGTTTCAGGTTTTTGCCACGATATCTCATCACTTTTGTGATCAGTGTGGTTTAGTTTGATTAAATTGATTGTTTCTGTGATGTCTCAATGGTTGAAGTAGCAAATGTCTTTGTAAATTAAAAAGAAAAATCCAATCAGATCCCAAATTCTTCCCACAATATTACTAAGGAAATAAGCCGAAACATGGAGTGACGACAGTGCACAAAACGGACGACAGGAAAATTGAGTCAGCAGCTCTTTCCTAAATAGGCGGTTACTGAGAATATCCAACCCTTTTACTAAAATGAGCAATGTGCATGTACATAATGCGGGGGGGGGGGGGGGTGGGGGTGGGGAGGGTGAGAATCAGAATCAACAACATGACAAACATTAAACTGGAAGGACAAGCGTAACTAAAATGAAAACCAAAAGAGAGAAGAATCATAATCATAATCTTAACATAAATGACAAGCGAAAGAAACAGAACCGCCAGCACAAAACATAAATGAATCACAGCAAAAGCACGGACTTGGAAAGGTCAGTAAAATTACTGGAGGGCAGTAAGCCGAATGATATATATGTTTTGAAAAGTATTTCAAACCAAGTGAAGAACGTGGCTCTAAATAGTAACCCAGTTTGCACTCAAAATGAGATAGTTGGCAAACAGTGCAGGCGTCTGTGGCGTCTGATCAGGGCTACACTGTTTGCAAAACGTCAGGCAGTTTACAAATAGATTTTGAAGAAAACACAACCTGACACGCCTAATTTTTAAATGCACTCCTGCTATATATAAGGAGGAAGATTCCATTTGGCACAAAAAGGGTTAAACGAGTAAAGTTACTTCAGGAACTGATCGAATCAGAACTCAGGGCATGTCCCCAACATCAAAGGGAAAAACGGACAAACAACTAAATCACAGGTGACAGGCCGAATTAGCAGTTTTTCCAAAACAGGTGACAAGTTACCTTTACTGAACTAAATAATTTTGACGCATAGAAGTGTTAAAATGAAAACGTTTAAAAATTGAACGGCACTAAACATCAGTGATTTAAAAAATAAATAAAACTGATCAGTGGTTATCGCTGTTGCCTGTTCGTTCGTTCTTGTTTTACTCATTTTATGCGACCCATTGGTAACGAAATTATTCCATGTAAATTCCGTTGTGATGTAACGTTATATTATATTTTCTTTGTAGCACAGTGTATTGCTTTTCTTTCTGTTACATACATGTAGTTTTTTAAAAGTAATGTTTGTTTTCTCTTTACCTGGGTGCCACTAGTGTCTATGGCCTGTGACTGTGGCAAAAACCTGGTCATATCAATTTGTATTTTGAATTTCTATCGTATTTTTGTTGAACAAAATAGATCTTGGTTATTTGTAAGTACTCAACGACATTTTAACGATGAAACACAATCTAAAATACAAGAAAGAAACATTACGAACTATCATCTAGAACGATGAAATACACAATCATAGCATGTGGTTGCATTCTGAAATAGCGTTTTAAACCGCAACGCAATGCCACGAAACTACCAATACGAGGGTTCTCCAAAACTAACTGGGCAATTAACTTGCAATGACACATGCAGTTATGAAAGATTAATTACATGTATATATACAATGCATGTTTCTTCCGTTGGGTTTTCGTTGTAAAATAGAACTGAAGGCAATGATCAGAAATCGATACAATTAACCCCAAACTCCCATCAGAGAAACCAAAGGGAAAGAAACACGAACATGAAACAACAAACCCTTATGGAAACATCAATAGCGGAAAGCCAAAAGGACAGTTACTTTCCCCCAAAACGGCCAATTGGCTATCCAAAACAAAATGATATAAGCGATACAAACACTCAAAGACAAACCTTAACAAAAATAAACCGCGGCAGAATAACCGTCTTGGAACGGTCAGTGAAACGAATTCCACTGGGAGGCTTAAAATCCTCGCCCAAACTTCCGTCGCGATTTAGACAAATAATTGGTTCAGTCTGCATGAAGGCCTCCTAACTCATCAGTGCAACATCTCCGTGAACGCAAAAATATATATAAAAAAAAAAAAAAAATAAAAAAAACAACAACAAAAAAACACCGAGATGATACAAAGATGAGGATTCGACAGCAAGAAACCACTGAAATACTGAAACACAATAACATTGCCCGTATTTTCAGAATAATGTAACACAACTAATAGTCTCTATTATTTCACATTTGTCGCCACGAACTGATATACAAAGCGATATAAAATGGCATAGGTTGTCCTGAGGACGTTATTTCCAATGAATGTTTATGTCCTTATGTAATAGAATGACACTCAATTATCATAGACTGACAGGAATATTCTCAGCAGTTCTAAAATTCTTAGACATTTGTCTGCCAGTATCGAACTGGATGCTTAATGCACAATATTTTGAAGCTAATCCATTTGACTCAAAATCCCAAAACAGACATACCTACTTGTAAACGGAAGTGCCCAGTGATATATCATTAACATGGCTATTCATAAAAAAAAAGACACGCCTATAAAATTGGACCCCATTGAACCCCAGTTTTATATAGTAAAACTGGGGGTTTACAGTGGTAAACCTTATTTTTTTTCATTTCTGCTTTAAAATATAGATTGTGTTTACTCGTTAGAACCGCCTCGATGAGGCAGTCCTAACGAGTACATACAATCTATATTTTGAGCAAAAATAAGAAAAATATCACAATTTTTCATCTTAAAAGTTTCGTTCTTTCGTTGACAAAGATTACAATGTATTTGTATAGGCGTGTTTTCATAATGTAATCAATTTGACTCAAAATCCCAAAACAGACATATCTACTTGCAAACGCAAGTGCCCAGTATACTGACGTATCCTGGCAGGACATTTACATGACTACGAGGAGTGTTCAAATATGAATGCAACTAAGCACATACAAATTATTCCGTGATAGATTTCGATGAAAAATTTATTTTTTCCCATCAGAGTATTCCCCTTTAACAGATATACAAACTTTCTGTCTTCTGATCCAATCATTGAATGCATTTTGGTAGTCTTTTCGAGGTATACTATGAAGGCACTGGAATATTGCAGAACCGAGGCGTTTGCGCTGTACAAATTTTCGACCGGAAAGGTATTTTTTCAGCCGCGGGAACAAAAAAAAAGTCAAACGGGGCAAGGTCAGGGGAATACGGGGGGTGAGGGAGTTCAACAACCTTTTCCTGCTTCAGATAGTCTTGCACAATGAACGCCTTGTGCGATGATGCATTGTCATGTAGCAATCTGACATTGGCCAAACCAGTTGCGGGTCTTCGTTCTTTGAAATATTTCTTCAATTTTCGAAGAACCTTGTAAAACTTCGCATTTACAGATTTGACTTGAGGCACAGCAACCTGAATAGCAGGGTCCTGATTTGAAAAGAATATGGCATACATTGCCTTCTTGACGCTCATGGTCCGCGTTGCAATGCATGGTCTTTTGCAATACTTTGTTGCCCATATTTTGTTCTGAATCTTTCGTTTTGTGTCAAAAAAGTGAACCCATGTCTCGTCACCTGTGACGACATTAGCGAAAGACCGTGCAATGCAATTTGGAAACTTTTTAAGCAACTTCTTGGTGCACTGAACGAGTGTCTTTTTCTGCTCATCTGCCAACAGATGGGGAATCCATCTAGCACAGATCTTTCTCATTTTCAAATCCCATTTCAGAATTGTATGAGCGGCTCCTAATGAGATGCCAACAATACTAGCTATTTGCCTAGTGGTGTATCGTGCATCGGTGGCAACTATTTCTTTCACTCTAGCAACCATCTTTGCAGATATTGCTCTTTTCGGCCGACGATCATGTGGTGCATCTTCTGTTGAGCCTAGCCCACAGCTGAATTTCTTACACCAACGAAAAACTGTCGGAAAAGACATTTCATTATGCCCATAAACCGAACATATTTTATCAAAAATGTCTTTGCACCGTATACCAAGAATACAACGATTCTTAATATAGGACCGAATTTCAACGGCGTACTCTGACCTTCTTCCAACCATGTTTTGTATTAGTATGCAAGAGTAGACAGTGCTTATCGAACGATATACATGGCTAAAGTGAACGGATTTTAACAGGTTTGTTAACACTGACCGTTCCAAGGCGGCTCTTCTGTGGCGATTTATTTATGTTGTTGTTTGTTACTTACTGTGTGTATCACTTGTGTCTTTTGGTTTTGGATGGCCATATGGCCATTTTGTGGGAAAGTAACTGTCCTTATGGCCTTACTTTGTTTAGGTGTCCATTATGGTCTGGTCGCTTAATGTTTGTATTTCTTTCCCTTTGGTGTCTTTTATGGGTGGAGTAAGTTAATTGTATCATTTCCTGATCTTTGTTTTACTTCTACTTTGGTATCAATGTATAGGTAAAATGTTTTTTCTACGCTGTGATATTTATTTCCAGGTGATTTTCGCATTAGTGCACGAGAAAACGTTCTACTTGCATTCATATTTGAACAGTTCTAGTAATGGAACCCATCGGAGACCTCATTATGTGAAAATATATAGAGGATATTTTCTTTTTTTAGGTGGATACCAAACAAAAAATCGAAATTCGGATGTTTTCATCACACGAGATGCAGTATGTTTGGTATCCGCCGAAAAAAAAAGTAAATTTTCTCTTTATTTTATAATTTTATACGGGTTTTTTCGGTAATTGATCAATCGTATCTACGTCACAATTTTGACCTGGCTATGACGCCATAGCTGTCAGTTTCAAAACATAAACAGTTTGCCATCTTGAATAACATCATTTTTACAGTTCAAGATATTTTACAGAATTATTTTACGATTTTTGGCATGAAAAATTAGTCCGGGCTGCTACTGTGAAAATAACAAGGTCATGTTTTTTCTTCACAGTGTGATTTTTCACAGTGTGAAAATATAATTTTTATTTGTTTCAGATACGCATTGATTACACTGCAGGTTATAAAATAAAACAAAAAAACTATTAAACGTTTATAAGTAACACTCCCGTGCACCACAGTGCATTCTTTCATATCTCCAAGCCAGATAAATCAAAGCACTGAGAATACTGGTGGTTCGATCGTCTCTGAGTGTAGGTTGGGAAAAGAGTCCTGAACTGAGAATTGAAATGTCCGTTTAACTTTAAGCAAGCACAGTATCAGACATCAGTATCTGATCAGACATCGCGTTATGTGGCGTCTGATTATGTAGATTCTGTTAGCCAATGTCCAAGTGCACGAGCACAGTCCACCCGCCCCCGCCAAACGGGGCTTGAATAAATAGATGGGCTGCATGATGCTTCCACGCAGAGCTGCAATCGACCACACACGAGTACTGGTAAACCGCTTAGAGATCTAAGCCTGCCCAGGCAAAGCGGTGCGAATCGGACCGTCCATGTTCAAAAGCCCTATTGGTTTCAATGTGCGACAGGGCTTGTGATGTCATTTCATCTCAGTGTCGGGTAAAAGTCCCATAAAATTGGAAAAAAGCGCCTCAAAATGACCTATACAGTACTGACGGGGACGTTAAACCTCAAATCAAACAAACAAACGAGCACAGTCCAAAATTTTCTTCTTACGCTGCGCTCTGACGTCTTAGAGATGCTATAAACAACCAGTACTTGGATATTGTTCAAGGTCGGCGGCAGTCAGATGGTCAGTGTTAGTCACGCGGACAATAGCAAGCAACAAATTCTCTTCTTTATACGTAGACTGTGGTTACCCGTTAAAACGCTGCGTTATAAGAAAAGTATTTAGTCAAATTTTTGTCTGAAAAAAAAAATATGGTAGCATTTTCCGTCAAAGTATTTACAAGCCCTTGTCATTTGTTTATGTGTTTAATTATTTCCCTTCTGTATACGCGTATATCGACTTATCTTTCTGAATTCCGAATATGTCATTGATAATGCTTATCCTCATATGCAATGCAATCTGTGCTGAAACAATATGTCATGTCCCAGCTGCAAACCGTGTAGATCCATCGATTGCTTCTGATCAACATCTACAATGTTTGTCATAGTTTCTCCTCTCTCTTTTCTCCTCGCTCAGTCCCACACTTCATCTCAGCTCCTGAATAACAGTGATCTGTAACAGAGCCCCTTCAGCGATATGTTTACACAACAACAAAACAAGAGCTGTCACTATAGGTGACCAATGCCCCCCGTGGGAGCCAATTTCTGAGTTTTTGCTTTTTCCAAATTTTAAGGGGATATAATACAGCCAAAAATGACAACAGAGTTATGGCCCTTGGTCAGAATGAAGTCCTTGTGATGATAAATAAGTGGTTGAAGTTTCATGGGGCTAGGTCAAATACTTTTGAAGTTATGATCAAGGTTGAAGTTTTTGTGACGGACAAAGAAAGAAACAAACAAACAAACAGACAGGGCAAATACTATATGCCCCCCCCGATTCAAAGATTCTCGGGGGGGGGGGGGGCATAAAAATAATTTTACCTGTTAATGCAGGCCCGCACACAATTGGGAGGGTGCAAATGCAGCCCCTCCCCTTTTGTAAATTATCACTGATTCATGCAGTTTTTTACCCTCTGCAAAATACCTAAAATTCGCACCTCAAACCGCCCCTTTTCAGAGTCTGCAATACTGGCCTGAATCATGATCAAAACTGTTGCTACATACATATGGCGAACAGTGCCGACCCTGATCAGAAGCAATGTACTGTCTATCCGATCTGGGTCTACGCCGTATGTCTAATAACGGTGCCACCTATAAAGTATGAGCTAGTCATTTTTGCTGTTAAAATTTCAGAGTTCTAAACAGAAGTGCGAAAAGTCTATTTTTACTCGACTTGGCATACTTTATGAATGGAATGTTACGAAAGACGTTACGTGACAGAGTGTTTCGTTTGAGCAACATGGCATTCGTATACTATTTCGTTTAACCCTCAAATGCGGCCGCTCAAATGTCACTATTTAAGCAAACAGTGTAGTCCCTGTGCAACCTTCTGGGATGACGACACATTCCGCGGCTACTTATGTGGGTATTCGGTGTTCACATGATTTCTGTCAAGACTCTATAGATAGCTCTGACACATATGTTGCATTGATAAAAATAGCGCAACGTTTAAAGTTCTATTAATATTGGTTTTCCCAAATCAGTGATGATCACGAGGACAACTGCATGAATTCCGTCTTGACATTTAGTAAATTTGGGTCGATCGTAAACGATCGACCCAAAATCAGTAATAGTTTTCTTTTTTTACTCAAAACATAGGTTGTGGGTGGTCGCTAGAATCACGTCATTGAGGCGGTTCTAACTAGTACCTACAAACTATATTTTAGAGCAGAAATAAGAAAAATATCACAACTTTTCGTCTTAAAATTGGTAAAATTTACAGTGCATTTGTATAGGCGTATTTTCGTTATGTACTGGTTCTTTTCTGGATCACACTCTAACAGTGAACAACCCATACGACATCTTGGAAAGTGTTCTTTGGGGACTTCCAGCTTTTGTCTTGTTTGTTTGATTTGGAATTTATCGTCCCCATCAACACTGTATAGGTCATTTTGAAGACGTTGCTTCCAATCTTGTGAGACTTTGATCCGACATTGAGATGAAATAACATCTCAAGCCTTGTCGTCCAATGAAACTAAATGGGGTTTATAAGCATGGACTCGCATCGCTTTGCCTGGGCAGACTTAGATCCTCTAAGTGGTTTACCAGTACTCGTGTGCGGTCGGCTTCAGCTCTGCGTGGAAGTATTATGCAGCCCATATATTTCTTCAAGCCCCGATGGGCGAGAGCGTAAGGGAACTTCCAGGTAAATACGGTTTCCGCAAATTACGTGTTACGGCTCCTCAAACGCGTCGACGTTCAACCTCTCCAGATGACAATAATGATTTAGAAGACAATTAACACCATATTGCCGTCAGAAACAAAACAAACAAACAGATAGGAGGTAGGTCCAGAACCTCAGTAAAATACAGCAAATTCTTCTGATACCGAGGCACCGTTTTTGGATTTACATCTATCTATTGCAGATGGATTTGTTTCGTGCACAATTTATGATAAACGCGATGACTTTGATTTTGAGATTGTAAATTTTCCTTTTTTGGATGGTGATGTTCCACGTGCGCCATCCTATGGCGTTTATATTTCGCAATTAATTCGATTTGCTAGAGTGTGTAGTCATGTAACTGACTTCAACACTCGTAATAAATTATCAACGGCCAAACTTCTTAATCAGGGTTATCGGTACCATAAACTACGCAAAGCCTTTTCAAAATTTTATAGACGTCATTCTGATTTAATTTCAAAATTCAATATTGGACTTAAATCTCTTCTGCAACAAGGTCTATCGGAACCTGAATTTTATGGTGACTTAGTATATAAATTCAGAAAAATATATAACCGCAGTGACTTCAGCACCCAATTTCGTAAAATCATTCTTCGATATAAAAATATTGGGTACAACATGGATGTTATACGACAGACTGCATGCATGGTAGTTAACCCAATCACGGTTGGCAACTTTGCTTCCCTCTTTAATTGCACGCCGGTGGGTCAGGCCTCAGATTCTATGACGGTTCCAACGTAAAGGTTTGTTGAGAATTAGAGAGATCTAATTCAAGGTAATGTTGGCTGGTGCCTGATGCTCTGTCTCTGGTCGGGCCCATCGGAGTATAACTGTTGGTTTTCTTTTGCTCCAGCATTTCAGTGGTTTCTTGCTGTCGAGTCCTCAACGTTGTCTCACCTCTGTGGTTCTTTGATTATTTGTGTTCACGGAGATGTTGCACTGATGAGTTAGGAGGCCTTCATGCGGACTTAACAAATTATTTGTCTAAATCGCGACAGAAGTAAGGGCGAGGATTGTGGCCACGTAAAATCAATTTAAGCCCCCCAGTGGAATTCTTTCCACTGACCGTTCCAAGGAGGTTCTTCTGTGGCGGTTTATTTATGTTGTTGTTTGTTACTTACTGTGTGTATCACTTGTGTCTTTTTATTTTGGACGGCCATATGGCCATTTTGTGGGAAAGTAAGTGTCCTTATGGCCTTCCTTTGTTTAGGTTTCCATTATGGTCTGGTCGCTTAATGTTTGTGTTTCTTTCCCTTTGGTGTCTTTGATGGGTGGAGTAAGTTAATTGTATCGATTCCTGATCTTTGTTTTACTTCTACTTTCAATAATCTATATCGTAAATTATTAATTGACTATCCTGTATTGATTTGAGGTCATCCGTATTAGCAACAGGTCAAAAATCAATAATCATGTCAATTAATAAAATTGTCATCAATCAAGTATTTTCGTATTGGCCAAGTTACTATTCCTCGGTCGGCTGTATTGGCCTCGGCCTTCGGCCTCGGGCCGATACAGCAGACCTCAGACGTGTAACTGGGCCAATATGAAATTACATGATTAATAACATTATAATACCGTTAATACCTCGAAAACAGATATTAGTCGGGGATTTGAAATTCGTAGCACGCGTATTTAAGGAGTTTAATGCACCTTACTTTCTCACACTTAACTATGATACGAATTTATTTAGAGGTCTCTCAGCATCTTGAAAATGGAGTTAGAAAATCAAAAAAGTGGGGAAAAAGACCTAAAAAGGGGAGATAAATGTTCCTAACCTCTTTTCTCATTTAAGCATCCAAACAATTCCAAACGACATCACCTCTGAAACTACAAGGCCAATTGGAACCAAATTATATGTGAAGCCGCCATGGGGTGGAAGAACAAACATATATTCTGAAAATCTGGGTCACATGACCAAAATGTACGCCATGCCCATATATGGTAAAAACCTTTGCAAATCAACTTCTCAGGAACCAATCGACCGATGACCTTGAAACTTGGTATACAATATATGGTACCCGGGCCCTATCGATTTTGTTCAAATGATGATATTTCGTTGACCTTGACCTTTCTTACGTCAAGGTCACATGCGGTCACTTAGGATTTTGTATGGAAAAGACAGGGTTTTCTGGTTCTGTTGCAGCTTATGACATCATAGTTGATATTTGCAATCAGCTAAATAATCCTGGGGCCATAAGATTAAATAGTTTTTAATTTTTCTAAAACTATTGGGCTAACTGATACCAAATTACATATACTGCATCAGTGTGGCCGAGAAATCCAAATTTGTTAGAGGGATCTGTGTGATCGGCACACCAATAAACGGCTAAAAGGGATTTTAAATTCTGCATGTCAGGAAATACAAGACCTTGGTTTGCAGCATTTTGGACTCTAGCCCTAAGATGGTTCAACGCTGACTATAATGTATGCGACGGCAACAAAAGAAAACAATGGTTGATTTCAAAATAATTTGGCATCAATGGTCATGGGATTGGCCTCTACTAAACCACTATGGTCTGTTAAAATAAATTTAAACGGGTGTGTGTTTGTTGGGGGGGGGGGGAGGGGTTATTTTATGCTCACTTGAGCTCTGGTGAGCGTAGTTTCCCATCGGCCGCTTGTTTACAATTTTGTGTTCAGGGAAAAGTCGCGTAAACTTGATGGCAAGCGTAAACCATATCTAATTGGCGTTGTCATGATACAGCAGCCACAGTTTTCTGCTTTACTGATTGCGCTTGTTTGGTTATCTTTTGTTGCTTACCTTCATAAACAATTAATTGGTGACCAGTGGTAGTTTGGTATGAAGTTACCATGACAGCAATACCTCTGAAAGACGACAATGTTCAGTGAAGATAACAGCGCGGCCCTATTTCAGTTTTGTTTTTTCAAAGGGTTGGCAGATTTTTCTTCAGTATTTCATCATTGAAGGAAAGTCGTGTTTAATGAGTTTACGCCTCTGAACAATCAAGCCTCCTTTTGACTGAAGGTGTGCGAAATTTTACTGCGAACAAAAAAGAAACATTATACAGTATTCGGTGGAACGATTTTACTTAAATGTTTCAGAGGTTTATTGTTTTGGTTTTTAACATTAATTTGCTGCAAAAAAGATACTCTACTAAATTTAAATAACGGCATCTAATTCTCCAGCTGCGGATTTGATATACTTCAGCTTATTTGCTGATTGAATGACTCTGGTTTTGGTCGATCTTTTGGCAAACATGCGCAAATTGAGGTCGCCAAGTTACATGAAGATGCAGAAAAGTTCAGGCGAGGGTCGGTGTTGAACCCAATGTTTCCACCATTCGTGACAATAGTGAAGAGAAGAAGCTTGGTTTTACGTAGGAATCGCAACATTTATTATGCCAAACATCGTCCCTGTTCACTGTTCAATATATCTGACATATAAGGTTTCAACCTCGAGTAAATTAACCCCCGCCTAGTTCCTTTCATATGTACGAACGCATGTCCGCCAGAACGTATGAAGGTAAGTGTCTGATGCTCTGTCTCTGGTAGGGTTAACCGGAGCCTAACTGTTTGGTTTCCTTTGCTGCAGAATTCTAGCTATTTCATGCTGTCGAGTCCTCATCGTTGTTACATCTCTTTAGTCGTTTGATTTTCTGTTCTCGGAGATGTTGTACTGATGAGTTAGAACTCCATCATGTAGAGTGAACAATTTATCGGTTTTAACCACGACAATCAAGAGCGATTAGTGTGACCATCTAAAATCTATTTAAGTGTCCAACCCCACCTCGGCCCCCGTAAAACTTCTTACTGACCCCGTCGTCGATCCTTTTTTGTGTTTTATTATTTTCATTGTTAGTCCTTAAGATGTATGTATTGCTAATGCTTTTTTTATTTTGGATAGCTGTTCGATCATGTGGGGAGATAACTGTCATTCTGGCTTTCCATCCATGACGTTTTCATTTTGGTGTTTTGAATCGGAGGTGCGAGATATTTTGTATAGATTCCTGATCATTGCATACACTCTGTTTTTCAAATGTGATAACTCCTGATGGCTGGTTATAGAAGGCCTTTTTAGCCAATCTATATGGGACAATTGGGGTGGTTGGGGAGGCAAAGGTGACGTGTATCTTGCGTCAATAGGGCGTCCAGCTGATAGTGGCTTACAGCTGGATTAGACCTGCTGTTCTTCCAGCAGTTAAGGGTAGATGGGGAAAACTGTTATTTCTTCTGTTTCTGCTTTTCCATTTTCCCATTTCTCCTCTGCCCCTTACTTTCATTTGCTCAACTATCTCTTCTGTCGCTTTTCTCCCTTTCTCTGGAGAGAGGACAAAAATGGCCAACAAGGGGTGACGTGTCTTTAAACCAAAAACAATCAATATATGAGACAAATGTCAGAAAAAGGAAGTAGTAATAAAGGAGATGAAGAACAGATTAATCAATGTGTGACAAGAGACACAGGATGATTAAGAGCTAATTGTGAATAGAGGGACAAGGCTATCGTAGGTAGGTCGCCCAACAAAATGGTAGAAAGTAAGTGCAGGTGACATCTTATGATGCACGTTTACAGGTTATACCACAACTCAGGGAAAGGGGAAGATAGAAGAATGTTTAAGGAATGGCTTTACGTTACATTAAACCTCGGGTACAATTTATTTTTAGTCGTGCGACTTAACAGAAAATAAGGTAACCAGTAAGATTTCAAGTGGCCAGTAACATTTACGTGTTTAAAATATAATAATGTCGATGTTACTTTGGGAGCCTTCAGCACAAACCAGAAAGTTTGGATACTGATTCTTGAAATATACAATGTATTCATTAAATGTTGATTGTTTCAAGTCACCAGTAGAGAATCACTTGCCAGTTCACCCGCTGACAAATATGCTTGGTGATGTATATTCCCCTCACTAAATATAAACCGGAAGTAAATGGCCATCACTAACTTTTCAAAAATATATCTATCGGTCCCTGTTATGATACATCTATGACCAGCCAGTAAAATAATTTAGTTTAAATTGGTTTTAATATAAATTTTTATCACGATCTGTGACACAACAGGAAAAAGTGGTACAATGGTCCATAGGTTTCGGAGTCCCTTGTTCATGCCCTGATTGAAACAGAGTCATCCCGTTTCATATGCAAGTGCAAAAATAACCGTCCTTCATACTGACGAAAAAGAAATTGTTTCAAAAAGTACTAAAAATTATTTAGCGCGAAAATAGTGCAAAATTTACCAAAATTTTGGGGTCAAATTTCAATGGTCAAAATTTATGGTAACACCGGGTGTAATTACGTCATATCATGAATTTTGGTGTCTTCGAGTATTGACAAATATTTTGGCTGATGCAATAAATCAACATTCATATGTAAGCGCAAGCTACACATAACTAAACTCAACCCAACTATACCATCCTAATGGGGGTGGGTGTAATCTCATAGAATTTTCAACCCCATTTCCCCACCAGATTTGCTAAATAATCACATGTCATATAGGTTAGGCTCCTATCCCAATGAAACGGCACAAATAAAGCGTGAGAATTTTGGGTGCATTAAATTTTTCGAAATCTGGTCTCAAATCCCGGACTATATGAACACAACACAGCTTTATTAAACTTAACAATAAATATTGCCTGTGGTGGGTTAGTAATAATTTCAGAGATAATAGAACGATCGATTTTCAGAGTTAACTGTACGATCTGGATTAAGGAACCAGACGACACGTCTTGAACGAAGGCAGTAAAATTGAAAACCACTACAAAAGCACATCCTTGTCAGAATGTTTCATGAATATAATATCGGCATTGACAATTCGAAACCGACCCAGCAGGCACACGTCGCTATGGTTACGTCAAATCTACGTCGATGCAACGGAAACCGACCCAGCAGGCACACGTCGCTATGGTTACGTCAAATCTACGTCGATGCAACGTCATGACGTTGCACCGACGTAGATTTGACGTTGAATAAACGTCATGACGGTGTACCGACGTAGATGTGACGTCACAATTACTTCATGTGCCTGCTTGGGAGTAATCCCGAGAAGCAGAAGTTTTGGACTTTGACCCGGTTAGTACGGGCATCCCTCGTCGTTGGAACCGCCTTTTTCTAGCCATGCGATATAGTTCGATCTATTTTAGCGATTTCTGATTGATAGAATTGCTGAACACCCCATCCAACTAAGGATTCATGAGAAGTTCGTGTTTGTACAGAATGGAGCGTCAACTCCATGTTATTCAGAACTTATTCATCATCACTGCAGCTGCTGTTGTGCCGTGTGGCGGTCGTAAAAAGTCTCTCCCTACACCCCTACATCATCATAATGTAGATTGTATTTTCTGGTCCTTTGGGATCATTCAGCTCATTTAGAATCATTTTGAAAATAGAGTTCTACTTTAGCAGGTGCTTGAGGGCGTGACCGGTGTTGCACATTTCAGTACTGGTCATGAACAGACTCAATAAAACCGAGTCTGCTATTTTAATTTATTTGGTGTATTCAGAACTTATTAAGAACGCTGACTCTTTTGGAGAATTTCAAGCTGGCCGCTATCAGCAACATCCAACTTACGATTTGGGAGATGTCCTCTGAAGAATCTCAAAATGGCTGATACCGGAACGCAACTATTTTAGTATTTCCGAGTCTCCGTCTGGCACAAATGTCTCCCAACAAGACTCGGTTCAATCCAACTTACCATTCTGGAGCAGATATTGTTTGAAGATTTTCAAGATGCCCACAATAGATACCTGAACAAACTGAGCAAATCCAAATTTTCATATTGCCCCAATGCCTTCATCCAACTTTCGGCAAAATCTATCTTTCCGATAGTCGTCTTGAAGAATTTTAAGATGGCATCGAAACAGAACACTTTATGCAATTCTGAATTTGCATCACGTGAACAAGTCCGTGAAATGAACACCCCCTTAAACCCCACTTTATACAGAGAAAACTGGGGTTTATGGGGGTAAACATTATTTTCCTTATTTCTGCTCCAAGACATAGGTTGTGAGTACTCGTTAGAACCGCCTCAGCGAGGCGGTTCTAACGAGCACGCTCAACCTATTTTAGGAGAATTTACAAGAAAAATATCAAGGATTTTCATCAGAAAAGTAGCCATTTTAGAGATGTGAAAAATGCACTATGTCGCACGGGTATGTAATCGTAATGGCATGGCAGCCTGATGCTTCCCATCACGTTTCAGCTCAATTCATCGTTTGGTTCGGGAGATATCGTATGAAGAATTTTCAAGATGACCGCCATGAGAGCCATCTTGGATATTGGAACGGAATGATTTAAGAATTATGTATCTCTACGTCGCTCTGATGCCTCCCACTGTTTTATTATTATTTTAAGATAAAAGCATAAAAAATCAACACATTATCCTAAATATTTTCAAAGTACTCCAGAAGGAGTTCAAATTGGCCATGGTAAACGAGCCATCCGTGTTCGAGTTATCGAAGTTTCACTACATAAGGACTTGACTCACCAAGTCAGCTTACCCAACACGGCTCAAGAAAAAAGGCACCCGATATATCTCATGTTTTTCAAGGTACTTCAGAACGAGTTCAAATACGCCATGGTAAACGAGCCATCCGTGTTCGAAGTATCGAAGTTTAATTGCATATGGACTTGACTCACCAAGTCAGCTTACCCAACACGGCCCAAGAAAAAAGGCACCCGGTTGACCTCATGTTTTTTACGCATGGCTCAGTTGGTCATGCGAGAGACACAGTGAGATTTGATACTTGCCATGATGATCACCAGTCCTGGCGCGTTTAATTAAAGGTTAAACGAACAAAGAAAAATGACATTATCCAAGAGCTCTCCGCGGATATACACTTATACAAAGCGCACTTATAAAACGATGATGCTTGTTATGTTGTTAAAGCTGTGTTATTTGCATATGGATTGGAGGGTTTATTCAAGTCGTTACGCAAACACTTCTGTACAAATACATTGCCACCTTTATCGCCGAAAAAATGAAAATTTTATGATGAAAAAATATGACAATTTTCTTATTTCTGCTCAAAATATAGATTGTGTACACTCGTTAGAACCGCCTCATCGAGGCGGTTCTAACGAGTACCCACAATCTATATTTCAGAGCAGAAATAAGAAAACTAAGGTTTACCCCTGTAAACCCCAATTTTATTATATGAAAGTGGGGTTCAAGGGGGTCAAAATTATATAGGCGTGTTTTCATGATGGCACCCGTGTGTTAAAATGGCATTTTTCAGATGAAAATATTTGATTATTTCCTTATTTCTAGTTCAAGTATTGATTGTTGGTGCTCGTTAGAACGGCCCCCTATCGTATATTTTTTTGAGCACAAATAAAGAAAATATTGAATTGAACGTTATAACAGAATGAGAAATTCTAAAAAATGACACTTTCTTTTACCGTCACTTTATACGTACAGGTCATTCATTAAATTATATTTCTATGCAGCCTATGGAAAACAAACAACTACGATATAAATTCTTCATCTTCACGTACTTTTACAATCATTCTAAGACAATAAACTGAATCAAAATGGATTCAATCATAACAAACACGTTTTCCAGTGAGTTTTAATGACAATATTTATCATGATATTTCGGAAATGCAAGATTGTGATTAGTTCTCTTTTTTGGAATGCCAGAAACTTAAAAATCTGTTTCACGGCACCAGGAGCAATCAAACGAACTAATAATAAGCAGAAGTTACTGTCCATAATATTACTGAATCATGGACGACATGCCATCAATTTGTCCCCCAAGCCCAGTAAAAAAATATTTAATGAAAAATATTTAATGACCCTTCTAAGGCATGTCTTTGCATGCACGTATTGCTGTTGTCTTTGTTTTTATTTTGCATAACGAAAACACGCCTATATAATTTGACCCCCTTGAACCCCACTTTTATATAGTAAAACTGGGGTTTACATGGGTAAATATTATTTTTCTTATTTCTGCTCAAAAACATAGATTGTGGGTATTCGTTAGAACCGCCTCACCGACGCGGTTCTAACGAGTTCCCACAATCTATGTTTGGAGCAGAAAAAAGAAAAATATTACAATTTTTCATCTGAAAATACCGTTTTTATGGCGATAAAATTTAAAATGTATTTGAATAGGCGTGTTTTCGTATTGGATAACTGTTTGGCCATTTTAGGGGAAAGTGTCTGTCCTTTCGCCTTTCAGCTTGTGGCGTATGCGGAACAGTAAAGTTATTCTATGTTCCTGTTTCTTTCTCTTTGATACAATAGAAGTGAAGGCAATGATCAGGAACCGATTGCAATTAACCCACCGCTCTCATCAGAGACACCAAAGGAAAAGAAACACAAACATGAAACAACAGACCCTAATGGAAACATCAATAGCTGAAAGCCAAAAGGACACTTACTTACCCACAAAATGGCTAAATAATATAAGCGATACAAACACTCAAAGACAAACCATACCAAAAATAAACCGCGACAGTAGAACCGCCGTCAGTGAAACAAATTCCGCCTGGGGGCTTAAATCGATTTTACGTGGCCGCAATTCTCGCCCTTACTTCCGTCGCGATTTAGACAAATAATTTGTTCAGTCCGCATGAAGGCCTCCTAACTCATCAGTGCAACCTCTCCGTGAACACAGAAAATCAAACAACCATAGAGATGAAACAATGGTGAGGACTCGACAGCAAGAAACCACTGAAATGCTTGATCTAAAGAAAACCAACATTTAGACTCCGATGAGCCCGACCAGAGACAGAGCGTCAGGCGCCAACCAACATTACATAGAACTAGATTCTTTCTAATTCTCAGTAAGCATGTCTTGAAGGGGACGTGTGTCGTAATAGAATCGATTCCTGATCATTGCCTTTACTTCTGTTTTAAACTTATACTTGTACCACGGTAACAGTGTGTTTCCTAAGAGCAGTCAGAACAAGTAACTCGCTGTCATCAACAGTTGCTGAAATTCAAGACTTGATATCTTTAAAGCAGCAGTTTTCAGCTTGCACCACTTACCTGTGGTCTCTAGTTGAGTCGCCCGTAACCTTAAGCAGCCATTGTAAGCTTAGCGGTTCGAGAAAAATAGATGAGAAAATTGCTGGACCAAACCTTTCTACTTTATTCCGAGTTTTATTGCCCCTGGTGGCAGCTGGCGTTATATCTTTTATTCATTTAGAGAACCAGCTTTTGTCACGTTTAATAATAGTCGGTTGTGATTTTGTGGACATTTAATAAATATGTAGTTGCTTTTGCATACCTTATAAATCCTACAAATACTTTTTGTTAGCATAAAAGTTTAAATGGATTAGAACATTTGTTTTTCCTTTTTGTTCGAGGCATGTAATTTCAAAGAAATAAGAAAATAAAAAACACAGTACGTTCTGTTGGAATCGATTCTCCTCTTGCAAAAGCTTGGGATTTCCAACTGTCATGTCCTATTGTCAATGAATAACTGAACAATTTTATCCGGTCTTTCAGCACAAGGCTCAGTAAAAGACAAGAATTATTAAAAGTGATTGGCATGTCAGTTATACGTTATAGACTCGATATTAAGACTTTATCCTTCTACAATGATGAAATATTAATGTAGACGTAGAGGTACCGAGAAAACAAACGCAAACGTGTCACATAAGATCATCGTGTATGTGGGGAAACACAGCTGAATTGCGTTTCCAAATGTGCCAAAGACAAGTCTTAGAGAAGCTATATTTTTCAGGTAACGAGAATACAAATAGCGATACATACACAGATAAAAAGATATCCATTCCCACTCCAAATGTTCATCTAAGGACCGTGTGGTTGTAAAGGACCGTGTGGTTGTAAAGTTATCTCCTAAACGTCTACTTACTCTTAACTGGTAACAGACGGCCCCCGCCCATAGGGGCTTGAAGAAATATATGGGCTGCATGATGCTTCCACGCAGAGGTGAATCCGGCCCGCACACTAATACTGGTAAACCGCTTAGAGGATCTAAGCCTGCCCTGGAACCGCGGTGCGAGGCGGACCGTCCATGCTAATAAACCCTATTGGTTTCATTGGGCGACAGAGCTTGAGAAGTCATTTCATCTCAATGTCGGGTAAAAGTCCCACAAAATTGGAAGCAACGTCTCCAAAATGACCTTTACAGTGTTGACGGGGACGTTAAACCTCAAATCAAACAAACAAAACTGGTAACAGAAGGCAGTCATACGGATTATAATATAACAATTTCAGGTAATTAGAATACAAATACCGAGACATGCACTGATTAAAAGAGAACACTACTCACCCCAAATTCTTATCTAAGGACCGTGTAGTTGAAAATTCCTAAAAGTCTATTTACTCTTAACTGGTAACAAAAGGCTGTCATAAGGATTATAATTTAACAATTATCCTCGTACTGATTCTGGTAACTATTAATTCGTAAGGTTAAATGAGCCAGGCTCGTCTTGCAGAGACAAAATTATATGACTTCGTGCTTTCGTATTGTCATGTGCCGACAATGTTTCGTAACACATATATGCCTAGCGGCCCTTTCTGGGACTTTAGCAAACAGTGTGGACATAGATCAGACGCCGTAGAACGCGGCGTCTGATCTTGGTCTACACTGTTTGCTTCAAAGAACATTTTTGTAAAATTTGCAGCAATCAAACACAACTTGACACCCCTATAATTGGAAGTCGATCACTCCAAACTTACTAGGTGGAATATTCCATTGCCAAATACGGGTTAGTGCAAAGAGTGACACGATTATGGAATGTATTTAAATGTAATGCAAACTCATTGTGGATAAAGTAAAACGCACGGCCAAATCTACAAGAAATCTTATGCAAAAAGCAAAATTCAGGATGTCCCACGTATCCAGCCAGTCTGTCTACTGTTTCTTTTTTTTATTACATGTATTTGTCTTCGTATAGTCTAGAGTGCCGGCCTCGGTAGCTAAGTCAGATGCGCGTCTGACTGGTGATTAGGAGCACGCGGGTTCGATACCTGCCGGCGTCGGCAACTTTCTTTCGTGGAGATTGATCATGAAATCTTTTCTACGGTCATTCTCTCCCTTCCGCTGATTCAAGAAGGGCAGTTGTCAGTTTCTGGCGACAGAATGTGCACTGTATTGGTCAACCGCTTACGTATATGCCTGCCCAGGAAAAGTGTTGATAGGTGAACTGACCGGCTCAAAATGACCTAAATAGTGTTGACTTGGCCGTTAAACTCCAATACAAACAAACAAAAACAGTCTAGAGTCTTGAGAAGGCTGATGGCAACAGAGATAACCCTACAGATGCACAGACTAATCTGAAACTTCGCCTATAGTAAAGATCTTCTTGTAGTTTTACCGTATTCATACTCATTTTTGGACGGGTTTTTCATGGAAAAATTCCGTCCTTTAGAATAGCGATGTCCCTGCGGGCGGGCGGCCGGGCGTCCGCGTCCCGGGTTACCTTTTGGTTAACCTTTTTTTTAAAGTTATGTATTACCTTTATTATCCACTGGATTGCTTTCATATTAGGACTGTGGATTAATTGAGGGTTCACTGTCATATGCAATCCATTATTTCCACCAAGGAGCAACATTTTTGTGAGAAATTGGCATTTTGGAAACTCCTTCTGAAAAACCCGTCCATAATTCCATTTGGCGTTTTTCTTGTTCAATCCAATTCGGAACAACGAAATTTACTATTTATCGCTATATAGAGGAACGCATTGTATGACAAAGTCAACCAGTACCCATTGTGTACGGAATGGAACCTTTCAACCTATATATACAGTGTGTTCTATGAAAGGGTTATCATTTGAAAGCAAGGAATATACCACGGAAATGAGAAGTATGAAATATACAAGTATCTCTGATACAAGTGTCCCTTTGATGTCTTTCATGTGAGCTGTGGGTTAACTGTGTCGATTCCTTATCATTGCCTCTACTTCTATTTTTTTTCTGGAGCCAGACTAGCTAATTTTGGTCAATAAGGCCTCATCAGTGACCCTCACATATTTTTGACATTCCACAATAGTATCAATGATCCTAAAGGACAAGACGGTTATCTTAAAAATACTTACTTTATATTGCTCAAGATCGTATTGCTCACAACACGGTGGTTCTAACGGGCTTTAGAATTAAGTATCATCCGAGCATAAATAGAAAATTATTACAACAGAAATATTATTTTACAGTTAATAGTAACCAACACTCTGATATCATCTTTTAATATATACAGCGGACGTCGGCAGCATGTGTCATTGACCATGTAAATGTCACAAAGAATATTCTGATTAGAAGGAAATGCTTTCATCAAACTTGGACACATGCAAATGTTTTTTGTTCAAGCGTCAGCGACCTTGAAATAGAATATTTGCGTATGCGCGTGTTGTGAGAGACACCAATTCGAAAGATGAATATACCTTAGTTTAGTCAGACTAGGGATACTCGGAGGTTTACTGTTTTATTTTGATCATTTCAGTAGCACACCCGTGCACTATAACGGTGTGTTTCATACCTGTAGAACCAACATTTTCAGATTTGTTAAGAGTTTCCTTCCGAGGGTCGTCCAATAAGTATATGGCGTTACCTAGTTAGAGCCACCCTTCACTTCTTTTCCCACATAGTGACACCGCAGCAATAAGCACTTCCTCCATCGATTTTCCAAGGTTGCAAGTCCATTGTTGTAGAATTCAGGGTCTTTAGAGTCAGTCCATCCTCCAACTGCCGCCATACGTCTTTCATCCGACCGGAAGTGTCGCCCATGCAATTCTTCCTTCAAGTTCGGAAACAAAAAGTAATCACTGGGCGCCAGATCAGGAGAATGCGTCCACAAACATTTTGCACGTATGGACTCGAGCATTGTCATGTTGCAACAACACCCCTTTAGTAATTTTTCCACGTCTTTTTGTACTATAGTTGCAATGGACTATCATTAAAAAAGACAAGAACTTGCCAACTGAAGGCTTAGTCTTCAATTTCTTTGGACGCGGTGACCAGTCCATTGTTTACTCTGCTTTTACTCTCAGGTTCATAGTGATGGATCAAATAAGGTTATTGGCCATCTGATGGAACCAAGTTTCGTCCACGTCCACGGTAATAATTCTTTCAAGAAAGTCTTCCTGATTGGAATCATATCTGCCAAAAGTTACCCAGACATGGACGCTCGGACAGCTCGTTGTCCTTTACTAAGGCATTTTGGCACCCAAAGCGCTGAAAGCTTCCCAATGCCCAGTCGTTCATGTAAAATGGTAAAAAAGCTACCTTCAGAAATCTCCAATCTTCTACCGATTTCTGAAACTATCATTCGCCTGTCCTGTTGTACTAGTTCCCTTAGATTTTCACTAGTGACGCCATCAGGTATCTTATCACTGCCATGTACTCAGTTTGTGGAACAAGAGGGCCATGATGGCCCTGGATCGCTCACCTGATCCATAGAGTAAAAATTGGGCCCCGGGGAGGGCCATTATTGACCCCAGTGCTACAATGTGCATAATGTTGAGGGAGGTCTAAAAAGGTGAAGCTTCATACCAAATATCAACAAAGGCTATAATTTGTAGAAACTTGGCAAAGGTCCACCAGATGAAGCTCCACACCAAATATCAAAGACCTGTGCCATGTGGTTTCAGAAAAGAAGATCTTTATTAAGATATCCCCTACATAAGCCTATGTAAAACCAAATGGCCCGGGGGCGGGGGTATTTTTTGCCTCAGGTCTATAATTTAAACAATCTTGATAGAGGTCCAATAGATGAAGCTTCACATCAAAATATCAAAGACCTGGGCCTTGCTGTTTCAGAGAAGAAGATTTTCTAAATTTATCTCTATATAAGTCAATGTAAAACCAAAGGGCCCCGGGGCGAGGGCATTTGTGGCCCAAGGGCTATAATTTTAACAATCTTGGTAGCGGTCCACTCGATGAAGCGCGAATCCGAATATCAAAGACATGGGCCTTGCAGTTTCAGAGCAGAAGATTTTTAAAGATTTCACTATATAAGTATATGTAAAACCAAAGGGTTTCGGGGCGGGGGCATTTTTGGCCCCAGGGCTATAATTTGAACAATATGATAGAGGTCCACTAGATGAAATTTCACACCAAATACCAAAGACCTAGGCCTTGTGGTTTCACAGAAGAAGATGTTTAAAGATTTTCCCTATATAAGTCTATGTAAAACCAATGGGCCCCGAGGGTATTTTTGGCCCCAGCATTATAATTTGAATAATCTTGGTAGGAGTCCACTAGATGAAGCTTCATACCAAATATCAAAGATATGGGCCTTGCGGTTTCAGAGAAGAAGATTTTTAAAGATTTTCCCTATAAAAGCCCATGTAAAACCAAAGGGCCCTGGGTCGGGGACATTTTTGGCCCCAGCACTATAATTTAAACAATCTTGGTAGGAGTCCACTAGATGAAGCTTCATACCAAATATCAAAGGCCTGGACCTTGCGGTTTCAGAGAAGAAGATTTTTAAAGATTTTCTCTATGTAATCCTGTGTAAAACCAAAAGGACCCGGGGCGGGGACATTTTTGGCCACAGCACTATAATTTGATCAATCTTGGTAGGGGTCCACTAGATGAAGCTTCATACCAAATATCAAAGAACTAGGCCTTGTGGGTTTAGAGAAGAAAAATTTTTTAAGTTTCGGGTGAAAATTATCTATTTTTGGCCCCTGTGAACTAGATGTGCAACGGACTGAAACCATTTGAACAACTTTGAAAGGGGACCACCTAAGGATCAATCCTGTGAAGTTTGGTCAAAATGGGATCAGTGGTTTAGGAGGAGATGTCGTTTGAAGAAAAAGTTTATGCACGGACGGACGAACGGACGGACGCACGGACAGTGATCCCAAAAGCTCACCCCGTAACCACGTGACAGGTGAGCTAAAAAATTCAGCAACACAACGACGACTCCTGCCATGTTATTTTACCTAGCAAGGACTTGAAGCCCCTCTAGTGTAGTGGTAATGCTACTCACCTCATAAACCAGGGATCGTGGGTTCGATCCGATCCCGGGCATCAGCAGACTTTCGGATGAGTCTTTAAACCGAGTCCCCGTCTCCGTATGACATTAGCTGTTGGTGGGACGTAAAATTCAAACACCTAGTACGGACTACAAATACTAGGCTGACCGATTAAATTTTTGTAACCGTGTAAGTAGTCATTGATGTATGATCACTTGTCACGGGTCAGTAACTGGGTTAGGCCAGTTAAATATTGAACGAACCTCGTATTTCTGTACTAAACACAGATCGAAAGTGTTCGGTAGTAACGGCTCAGCTACATGTAGCGGTTGATTAATTCATGTATTTGTTAGATTTGTATATTTTCGGAGATGATACACTTATTAGTTATATGTTGCACGCGGATTTAACAAATTACATGCAAATGCGTAAACCACGGTAAAAGTTATTGCCAGATAAAATCGATTTAAGCCACATAATGACAAATATATTATTTTATGAGCATTGCCTTCTCTTCTAATCAATAAATAAAGAAACAAATACAATAAATAAAAGAATCTGTTACTGGAACAGATTAAGGAAAATATTGTATACCTTAATACATGTATATCAACAACTGAGAACATAAATAGGTACAGCGCATACGCAGTGAAGATTTTCCAAGTTGGACCTATATCTAGACATACATATATTTGTGCAAAGCTCCCCTATTCGATCCGCAAAAAGCTCGTGTTATTTAATATATAGTCATGTTCTGTAATTGTGCCAGATTTTATGCTTGTATCTGTAAAAAGCACAAAACATCTAAAATGTGGCTCTGAATTGCACTTTATCATATGACGTCGCGTATGAGAGTGTAATAACGCTATGAAATAAATCCGATAATCCACTAGTGGATTAAATATGCAAATTCGTTAGATACGCCCCATAACGTTACCTGTACGCCGTTCTTAATGACGTCGCGTTTACTAATGGCGAATTTTGTCATTTTTGTAAGCAAATCGTGAATAAAATGCGTTTTAAATCTCACATGATAAATAGAATCTTGCATTCGTGCTCATGTATTATTGAATTTATTAAATTCATTGAGGAAAAGGGATAAAATGCCCGACAAAGCCTCGCTTTTTATCCTTTTTCCTCAGTTCGTTTAATAAATTCAATGATACATGGACACTCATGTAAGATCCTCTATTATTAAATTCGTTGAGGAAAAGGGCGCGACAAAGCCTCGCATTTTATCCCTTTTCCTCAACTCGTTTAATAAATTCAATATACATGAGCACTCATGTAAGATCCTCTATATTAAGAGAGTTTATTACATGGACTTGTTAACATGATGGAGCTGACAAGACTCGACATCACGTTGACAAGTCCGCGAAATTATGTTAACCCCACTTATATTGAGAAAAGTTGGGTTTACCCCACTTTATATTGAGAAAAAGAGTTTTTTCGGGTTTGCTGTGGTTCTTTTATGTTTTGATGTGGTGGTTCTGATTCTTTCCCTAATTATATATGTTGTTACATTGACGCTTCCGATTCTTTCCCCTTTTTGGTTGTTCATTTTTAGTTACATTTGTCCTTCCAGTTTAATGCTTCTCATGTTGGTCATTCTGATTCTTTCCTCCATTATGTATATTGCTCTTTTTAGTCAGGCTTTGTTCTTCTGTCGGCGTTTAATTTTGTTATGGTTTGTCTTTGAGTGTGTGTATCGCTTATATCTTTTTGTTTTGGTTACATAATTGGCCATTTCTGTCCTTTTGGCTTTCCGAGACTGATATTTCCAATAGGGTCTAGCTATTTCATGTTTGTGTTTCTTTCCCTTTGGTGGCTCTGGTGGAAGGTGTGGGTTAATTGTATCGATTCCTGATTATTGCCTTCACTTCTATTTTGTATATTCTGAGTCACTTTCTAGTTGGGTAAGAACTGCTGACTCGGTTTACCTCTGGCCCTTTTGGTTTACTGTCGTCACTCCATGATTCGACTTCTTGTGATATTGAGGAAAAGAATTTGGGATCTAGTTGTATCAGTTCCTGATCGTTTCTCTTTCATTTTGAGTGTATATGACTGAACCAATTTTAATTTTCAATAACTTTCGAAAGACTGAACGAATTGAACCAAAATTACATCTTATGATAGAAAATCTCTTTCCCGTAAAATCACCGCAGTTTCCATGTGCTCCTTACAGCAACTTTTATTTTTATTATTGCTATTATTGCTCAAAACATAGGATTTGGGTACACGTAAGAGTCGAGACGGCTGTCGGCAGAACCAGCACATGGACGCGGTTCCAACGAGCGCCCCTAATCTATGATTTATGTAGAAATAAGTAAAAAATATGAACACAAAATCATCTGGAAAATGCAAGTTCTACAGATAAACGTCGGCCCCCGCCCATCAGGGCTTGAAGAAATGTATGGGCTGCATGATGCTTCCACGCAGAGCTGAAACCGACCCGTACACGAGTACTGGTAAGCCACTTAGAGGATCTAAGCTTGCCCAGGCAAAGCGGTGCGAGTCGGCCTGTCCATTCTTATAAACACTGTTGGTTTCATTGAGTGGCAGGGGTTGAAATGTCATTTCATCTCGATGCTGGGTAAAAGTCACACACAATTGGAAGCAACGTTTCCGAAATGACCTTTACAGTGTTGACTGGGACGTTAAACCTCAAATCAAACAAATCAATACAGATAAACGAGGACATTGTAGCACAAGGGTGTGTTAACATAATGGTGGTAGAGAAAAGGGATGTAACAAGGATTATCCATCTCTTAACGGACAGTTTGATGTTTTCACAAGCATAGTTTAGACTTCCATTTTTGAAGTACAGAGTTGTAATCAAAAGCTGACTGAAGAATATCTCTACAAAGAAGCGTCTTTGTAATGAACATCGTTTTGAAAAACAGTGGTCCATTGTTATCATATATATGCCTATTTGTTTGCCAGTCTTAAAAGATAAAATATTTAAGCACTGTCATCACCTGGGAAGTTTTGTTAGAGAGATGTTTGCTATAGAGCTGCCGATTCTACCATTTTGAATTGGTGAATGACTTACACTACTAGGATGCACCGGCCATCGCGTTAACATGTCCCATCTAAGCTTACTTTATATAGAAAAAATATGGGGTTTACACGGATATAGATGTATTTTTCGTAAGTTTGATTTTACTCCTAAACAAACTGTGGTTACGCGTTAAGGCGGTTCTAACGGGCCCCGACAGTCATATAGATGTCACAATACTTACGTAACAAAAATACCACTTTTTGTAGTTGTGAAAGACACCAGTACAGCAATAAAATACCTAAAACAAAATCAAACAAAAGAAAGAAATAGGGTAAAAATGAAGTAAAGGCAATGGTCAAGAATGAAACAATTACCTGACACCTTCCCTCCAAGTGACCAAAGGGAAACGGACGAAAGCATAAAGGAACTTCAACATAATGAAAATCCAAAAGGACAGATACTTTCCCACAAAATGGCCAAACGGCTATCCACAATACAAAGATTTTAGCAATTCATACATGCAAAGACTTACCAGAAAACAGAAGAACCGTCTTGGGTGGGTTTAAATAGATTTCCTCGCCGATGGTCCATCATAATAACAATTAATAATGAGAACACATGTAGACGCTTCTTTAAGGCCAAGCGACTGGGGTTTACTGTGTTATGTATAATTTTTCTTATTTCTTCTTCAGCTCATGGATTGCTGGTGCTTATTAGAAGCACATATCTAGGTTTTTTGCTGTCGTGTCCTCACCGTTGTTTCATCTCAGTGGTTGTTTGATTTCTTGTGTTCTCGGAGATGTTGCACTGCTGAGTTTGGAGCATTCATGCAGACTGAAAAAAGAATATTTGTCTAAATCGCGGCGGAAGTAGGGGCGAGGACCGCGGCCGCGTAAAATGGATTTAAGCCCCCAGTGAAACTCTTCTCACTCACCGTTTCAAGGCGGTTCTTCTGTTGCTGTTTATTTTTGTTATGGTTTGTCTTTGAGAGTGTGCATCGCTTATATATTTTTGTTTTGGGTAGCCAATTGGCCATTTTGTGGTAAAGTAGCCGTCTTTTTGGCTTTCCGCTATTGATGTTTCCATTACGGTCTAGATATTTCATATTTGTGTTTCTTTTCCTTTGATGTCTCTGATTGGAGCTGGAGGCTACTTGTATTGATTCCTGATCATTGACTTCAATTCTTTTTTTGGGCCGGAATAAAAAATGCATTACTTCAGTACTTTTACCCAAAATGCCAGTGTTGAAGATATGAAAGAATGCATTATGTCACACGGGCGTGTTATTCTTCTGAGTCGTACAGGTATAATCAAATTCATACAAAGAACATCCGTGCCGGTTTCATGTTCATTTCAAAAGCGGACAGCAACACAAAATGGATTAAATGAAACAAATCACAAATAAAAGTAGCGATATAGTCATCACATTAACAACACACAAATCCTTTTCATTTCAAGAGCTTACTGCAACGCAAAACGGACTAACAAACCAACGTTGCGCCATGGCTGTCACATTAACAGCATACACAATGAGTTTCATTTCAAGAGCTGATAGCAACGCAAAACGGACTAAATGATACAGATCACAACCAGAATTTGCGACATGGTTATCACATTTTCATTCCAAAAACTTACTGCAAAGCAAAACGAACTAAATGAAATGAATTACAAACCAACGTGGCGATATGGCTGTCACTTTAACAACATTCAAAATCATTTCCATTTCAAGAGCTCACAGCGACGCAAAACGGACTAAATGAAAATAAATTACAAACCAACGTTGCGGCATGATTGTCACATAAACAACATACACTATTATTATCATTTCAAGAGCTGATAGCAACGCTAAACGGACTAAATGGCTGTCACATTAACAATATACAAAATTATTTTCATTCCAACAGCCGACAGCAACTCAAAATGAAAATAAATTACAAACGAACGTTGCGACATGGCTTTCTCATTAACAATATATAAAACCATTTTCATTTCAAAAGCTGACAGCAACGCAAAACAGAGAAAATGACAATTAATACTAAACCAACGTTGCTACATGGCTGTCATATTATCAACCTACAACATCATTTTCATTTCAAGGGCTGACAGCAACTTGAAACGGACTAAATTACAAACACACGAATCGACATGGCTGCCACATTAACAACACACAAAATCATAACTGTCAACATTTATGGTCAAAACACACTTTGTGGGTGCTCAATGAGGCGGTTCCAAAGAGTGTCCACAATCTATGTTTTGAGAACAAATTAGGAAAATAATGTTTACCCTTGTAAACCCCACTTTTCACTTAACAATGTGAGGTTTGCCGGGTGTTAAATTCACGGACTTGTTAACGTGATATACAAGCAATATTTCTGCTCAGCTTAAAGATTCTGAGTATTGTGCTGCGCGTGTTGCAACCACTAAAACATTATCTGAATTGCATATACAGTTATTAATGAAACTGATTTATCGAGTCTTTATTTATCTCTGTTTGTAATGAATTACCCGAACCAGACTATGCTCAACTAAATCCATCCATAGGTGGTCTGGCAGGTCTGTCTATCTTTCTGCCCAACTACCTGCTTATCTACTATCATTTTCGTCTTAAAGTAGAAGTGGGGGCAATGATCGGGAATCGATATAATCAACCCACAGCTCCCATCAGAGACACCAAAGGGAAAGAAACACAAACACGACACAACAGACCCTAATGGAAACATCAACAGCGGAAAGCCAAAAGGACAGTTACTTTCCCACAAAATGGCCAATAGGCTATCCAAAAGAAAACAATGTAAGCGACACAAACACGCAAAGACAACCCATAACAAAAATAAAACGCGACAGAAGAACCGCCTTCTAACGGTCAGCGGAAACGAATTCCACGGGGGGGGGGGAGGGGTTAAACCCTGGGGGCGAAGGGGACGTCAGATTTGTTTTACTGAATGTGTTTTGCAGGATGAAAGCCTACACGGGAACTGTAATCGAAGCACAGAGGATGGGTCGCTCTGCACGGCGTGCTGCGCGCGCGTGCTTGCATGTGTATGTGTATAAGGGGGAGAGTACGTAAACTGCAATTATCGTCCCTACCGGCTGGACTGAAATTCCTTTTTAAGCAGGTTACTGATCTGCATTTCCTTCTCGTCTTATCTTAGGGTTAAAATGTTAGAGAAATAACGATTCAGACGACATTATTATTATGACAATCTATTAAATGGATTATCAACGTCTGTGTATCGACAAAACGTCGTCAGCCATGTCATAACACATATATTTGTGGTCCTAGAAATTAAATTTGTGCGTAAGATAAAAAAGAAATTCACACGTGATCTGTAATACTTACGGGTTTATTTGTATTTAACTGCCCAGTCAACTATATTTAGGTCATGTCGAGACGGTCAGTCTATCTAATACGTTTTCGTAGGTAGGCGTATACTTAAGTGGGTATCTAGTTACGTCAACATTATTTTGCCATAAAATGACAACTGCCCATCTTGCACACAAGACAAGGAAATCCAAAGTTTTAGCTTGGGATAGAATTCTGTTCTAACCGTGTTGTTCTTACCCAAAATCGAATATTCTCGCTTGTTTGATAAATGCAATGGTTGAATGCGACCTCATATGCGTCACTATAAGCATTCCTGTAGTGTCATCACAATTTGGCGGACGTCGGTAACCGAAGTGACTGCAACATTAAAAATCCGCGCCAATGGAAATGGAAGGTTTGCAAGAGAAAGAATCCTACACGGGTGTGAGGGGTGGATAGACAAATCAGTCCCTAGGGATCACTGTCCGGCATCACGAGGCAAGCCGAACAGTGACCCTCGGGACGGATTTGTCCATCGACCCCTCACATCCATATAAGATTCTTATATTCTTAGACCAGTGAAAGTTAGGGAAGGGTTGGAAAGTTGTCATTTCTCCTGTTTCTTCACTTTCATTCATTTCTCTCTTTCTCCCATATCGTTTCTCTTTCGTCTCCTCTACAATCTCTATACTATCTCTCCTATCTCCTCTCTCCCTTTCTTTGCCACACGACACAAGGTATGACGTGTGGCTTAACCCCGAGACAAAAAAAAATCATTTTTTTAAAACATCCATTTATTTGCAAGCCTCATTTTATATATAATGTCAAAGAAAATGTGTTTTTTTTTTAATCCACGTTATTGTCAACCAATGATAATAATAAATATCATCATAGAAACAAAAATGACTCAGGGAGGAAAATTTGACACCCCAAAATTAGAAGTTACCTAATATTCAAGCACACTGCCGCCATCCCTGGTCGTGGAGAGTTGAGGCGGAGGGATAACCTTGTTAAATGTGTTTGATCCACCTATGACTCTTGCTACTGGCAAAGACTGATCCCACTGAGCGATTATGCATGTCAATCTACAAAGACCTAGGTATTGGTGACAAAGTAATTCCTTTGATAAGACAGAAATAATGTATAATTAAATCAAACTAGTCTGAACAAATGTTGATACAGGTGTCTGTCGGTCAAAACTAACACTTTACGATAAATCTGTTCCTGATACTCGAAATTACCCCAAATACAATCTGACATTTGTATTTGTAGAATTGTAAAAGTAAGTGTTATCCGTCACCTCGGTAAATCTTTGTTTTGCTGAGTAGTTTTACTGAATATTGAACAGTGCAAAACACTGGTTATATAGCAGTACTCAGTACTTTTCCTGAATAATTATTACCTGTGATATCGGACATTTTTTTATTAAACTGGTGTAAACTGTTATACTAGACCGTTACTGTGGCCATTGCCACTGCTTTTCCTATAAAATGTTGTAGACCTGTAAAGCCAAGTCTTGTCCCTGGCATTGGGAATCATTCTTTTATGAAAGAAGGCTAAGTCTTGTCCGTAACATCGGACATACCTTTTGACATAGGAATGGAGAAACAGATTGGGCTGCATGATGCTTCTACACAGAACTGGAACCGACCGTTTTAAAGTAAAACTGGTTTAAAACCTTATTGTTTCTTATGTCTGCTCAACATACATATTGTGGGTACGCATTAGAGCTGCCTCATCGTTTCTACTATAAAATATAGATTGTGGGTACTCATTAGACGATGAGATTACTCGGTGAGACGGTTCTAATGAGTACCCAAAATCATGAAAAATATCACAAATTTTCATCTTAAAGTGTTTTTTTTTTCGGCGGTAAAGTTGACAATGGATTTATACAGGCGTGTTTTCGTCATGGCAGTCTTAAAACCCAAAGATGATGTCTCGTGTATTACTTTAATCTCTCTGAACTTCTCCATCACTGTATGAGCTGACATTTTCGGCGACATCTTATTAGAAGAAGCGAAAACAACGGTGTATGAAATTATGACATTTGTTTGATTTGAGGTTTAACGTCCCCGTCAACACTGTATAGGTCATTTTGGAGCCCTTCTTCCAATTTTGTGGGACTCTTACTCGACATTGAGATGAAACGACATCTCAAGCCCTGACGCCCAATGAAACCAATAGGGTTAATAAGCATGGACGGTCCGACTCGCACCGCTTTGCCTGGGCAGGCTTAGAGGATCTAAGCGGTTTTCAAATACTCGTGTGCGGTCGGTTTCAGCTCTGCGTGGAAGCATCATAAATAGAAGTGGAGGCAATGATCAGGAATCGAAACGAGTAAGCCACAGCTCCCATCAGACACCAAATGGAATTTCTTCAAGCTCCGATGGGTTGAGGCGATAAAATTAGGAGAAACATTAAAGAGAAAGTTATGGTAAAATTTAGATCTCGATACGAGGACTTACGAGAAAACACAACAAGTTATATACAGATAAAGTAAGTACAAAAATAATAACAGACAATAATAAGATAATCACAAAATAAATGAAATTTTAGATGCATAGATACGTTTTATAAAATTAGTGAAGTATAGAAATTGATAGACCTCCGATAGACGAATTAGTAGTGGAAATTGTGAACTGTCAGATGACGAGGCTAATATAGTTGAAAGGGCTGTATTGATACAACTTTGGACAATTTCAACTTTGGTCCATCTTTTAAATAAAGATTAAACTTTCTCAGAATGGAGCAGAACAATCCATCCTGCAGCTTGGGCATATGAATGGAGTAGAGTCATGCTTCCTGCAGAATGGCCATACAATTGAATACTTCTCTCTACATAGAGGTTGCCGACAGGGAGATCCCATTTCGCTTTATAATTGCATTCTCTGCACGGAGATGCTGGGCATAATGATCAGACAAGATAGCTCAATAAGAGGTATAACAATAAATAAGAATCATTTCAAGTTAAGCGAGAAGGTGATGACACATAAGTTTTCCTTTATTAACCAGGACAGTCATTTAAGATTACATAAAAAAGATTAAAAACGTTGAAACCAATTGTATTTGATATCAAGTCTGAAAATAAATGAAGATAAAACTAGGACAATATGCAATGGGAACATGAACAAATCATATCGCTCTTGACCTTGATTGGGATAAGTTAAGGATGTCTTTTACTCAAGGGTTTTTTTTGGCAGCTTATATCTATCGTTACCTTACTCACCATGAAATTTGATAGGGTGAATAAAATGCCCTACAAATTTCTAGTATTAAAGAATGTATATTGTGAACTTGTTAAACGGAGGACTAAAATTGATGAACATTGACAACTTTGTTTATGCCTTAAACTATCCTGGCTACGACTACACGTTTTAAAGGAAAATTGCAATTGAAATACCTTATCAGAAATCAAATAAACATATGTTTATTCTAGGAAAGAAAATTATGCTTTTTTAAATCGGAAGAAATAAGAAACGTTTTATAAGCCATCCTACAGTGTCGAAAAATATTGTGCAAAATTGTACCCATAGAAACCGCGGTATAAGATATTTTGTTCTCTAATATGGTTTAATCCAAACTTTAATCAAGCTCATAATCTAATAATGAATGGTATTTCAAGGACATAAGAAATTTAGTAGATTTTTGTACCATCAGGGAAAACTTTACCAATTCAATGACTTAGACTTAAGTACAATATAAATGAACTTTGTTTAGACTGCAGTTCTATTTTAAGGAAAATAACTAATAAATGGAAAATATAAGTGAAAACAATGATCAGGAATCGATACAATTTACCACAGCTCCCATTAGAGACACCAAAGGGGTTTCTAAATTATTTAAAATAAAGTGATATACCTGCACCTCCTTTGAAAGTAATGCAGTGCAAAAATGCTTTGTAAAATATCTAACTAAAGACAAAATTGGAAGCAAAATTGTCTATAATTTAATGGTTGGTTTTTCGTCTTCATCTCCCAAGTGGGAGATAATGTTAGGTGATATTGATCAAGAACAATGGAATAGTAAATTTGCAAGAATTTCAATTCAAAATTTATAATTTTATATAAATGACAAATTATTTTTTTTAAGATTATTGAAGTTAGATAATGACAGATGCTCTTTTTTGTGATACAGAGTCAGAAAAAATACCACACATAGTTATCATTTGTGATAAAATGAAAGAATTTTGGTCAATACTATGAACTTATTAACAAACCCATTCTAATATTTTTTTTCAGTTGATTAGGAAGATTTTTTTTATTTTGTTTTCTAAACAAGCAGCTAAAGACATCATGTACTAAACTAAATCTTAGTACTAGCTTAATAATTAAAGTTGTGAAAAAGGTCACAGATCAAGGTCAATGTCAATATTTTAGTTAAGTGGGAAGCCTTCGTCACAAATCACATGTCAAGTCCACAGGTCAAAACTTTTGTACGGGTGGGAAGCCCTTGTCACGGGAAGATACCTTACAAAATATGAAGGCTCTGTTTCTAATAGTTTATAAGTAATGATAAAGTAGGTCAAAGGTCAAGGTCACAGGTCATTTTTGTGTAGGAGTGGGAAGCTCTTGTCACAAGGAACCTACATCCCTAATATGAAGGCTTCCTCATAATCTTATAAAAGAAAAGCTTAATGATTTAATTGAATGGGCTTTTCACAGAGAAGATTCTCTCTATCTTGCATGTAATGTCAGAAATGCATTTTTCACTTCTAAAGAGCATAAGAATTATACACTTTGGTCATGTCAGAAAGTGTGTGATGCCCTCACCTTTCTACTTGACAATATTTATATTAGATTCGGTACTAAGTTATTTAAACAAATTGTGGGTATTCCGATGGGTACGAATTGCGCACCTCATGTGGCTGATCTGTTCTTGTATTGTTATGAAAGAGACTTCATGTTGTCGCTTTCCATTGATAACCAATCTGAAATTATTGAAGCTTTTAGCTCCACTTCTTGATATTTAGATGATTTATTAAATATTGATAATACCTATTTCGATGGTTTGATCAGTCAGATTTACACCCCAGAACTTCAGTTAAATAAAGCAAATTCTTCTGACACCGAGGCCCCGTTTTTGGATTTACATCTATCTATTGTAGATGGGTTTGTTTCGTGCAAAATTTATGATAAACGCGATGACTTTGATTTTGAAATTGTAAATTTTCCTTTTTTGGATGGTGATGTTCCTCGTGCGCCATCCTATGGCGTTTATATTTCGCAATTAATTCGATTTGCTAGAGTGTGTAGTCATGTAACTGACTTCAACACTCGTAATAAATTATTAACGGCTAAACTCCTTAATCAGGGTTATCGGTACCATATCGGTACCATAAACTACGCAAAACCTTTTCAAAATTTTATAGACGCCATTCTGATTTAATTTCAAAATTCAATATTGGACTTAAATCTCTTCTGCAACAAGGTCTATCGGAACCCGAATTTTATGGTGACTTAGTATATAAATTCAGAAAAATATATAACCTCAGATTCTATGACGGCTCCAACGTAAAGGCTTACTGAGAATTAGAGAGATCTAATTCTTGGTAATGTTGGTTGGTGCCTGATGCTCTGTCTCTGGTCGGGCCCATCGGAGTCTAACTGTTGGTTTTCTTTTGCTCCAGCATTTCAGTGGTTTCTTGCTGTCGAGTCCTCACCATTGTTTCACCTCTGTGGTTCTTTGATTTTTTGTGTTCACGGAGATGTTGCACTGATGAGTTAGGAGGCCTTCATGCGGACTGAACAAATTATTTGTCTAAATTGCGACGGAAGTAAGGGCGAGGATTGTGGCCACGTAAAATCGATTTAAGCCCCCCAGTGGAAATCTTTCCACTTACCGTTCCAAGGCGGTATTTCTGTGGCGGTTTATTTATGGTGTTGTATGTTACTTACTGTGTGTATCACTTGTGTTTTTTATTTTGGATGGCCATATGGCCATTTTGTGGGAAAGTAACTGTCCTTATGGCCTTCCTTTGTTTAGGTTTCCATTATGGTCTGGTCGCTTAATGTTTATGTTTCTTTCCCTTTGGTGTCTTTGATGGGTGGAGTAAGTTAATTGTATCGATTCCTGATCTTTGTTTTACTTCTACTTTATGTCAAATGGTTAAACAGTTATGCCAAAGAAGGCCAAAGGTCAAAGACCCAGGTAAAAAGAAATGTATGAGTGAGAAGCCCTTGTCACAAGGAACTTACATGCCAAAGATGAAGGAATATAATTTCTAAAGGACCGAAATATCGGTTTCCTTCTACAATTGATTTCAGTAAATGTAGAGATGAAATCGCTGCTTCCTTGAATGAATTCGGTAATCGATGGTGTAAGCGAGAGTATGTTGACCATAAAGCCCTTAAGGACTGGAAACTTAGCATTTTAAAACTAGTGAATAAACGCATTTCTTTCTATTCTCAAAATACTAACTTATTACCTCCTAAGCCCAAGACGTCTTACGTCATCTTAAACTAGGTATTCAAGAATTTATTAAGAAATTTGTTTTGGCCCCTGCAGACAAGGCCGCTAACAACGTCGTCGTTGTGTGACGGCTCCACTATGTTAACACGCTTAAGCAGGAGCTTGGTGGTACTAAGGCCTATGAACTCCAGCCTTTAGCTGAAGAGAGAGCTATAGTAGATAAACATGTTTGTCATTCAGCCACCAAGTTTGCTGTGTGTGTTAACGAAGGCCAAGACAAGCTTCCTACGCTATACTGGTTACCAAAACTTCATAAAAGACCTTACAAAGCACGGTTTATTGCAATTTCTAGCTCTTGCACTACCACTGAACTTTCTAAATTATTAACTTCCTGTCTTACTGCTATTAAAACGCATGTGATTAAATATTGTGATAAAGTTTTTGAAAGATCAGGAAGAAATCTGTTTTGGTCTATAAAAAATTCGAATGAGGTTTTAAATAAATTGGAATCCAGACATTTTCGTGCTTCAAGTCTGTCTACTTACGATTTTTCCACTCTTTAAACTACACTTCCTCATAATCTTATAAAAGAAAAGCTTAATGATTTAATTGAATGGGCTTTTCACAGAGAAGATTCTCTCTATCTTGCATGTAATGTCAGAAATGCATTTTTCACTTCTAAAGAGCATAAGAATTATACACTTTGGTCATGTCAGAAAGTGTGTGATGCCCTCACCTTTCTACTTGACAATATTTATATTAGATTTGGTACTAAGTTATTTAGACAAATTGTGGGTATTCCGATGGGTACTAATTGCGCACCTCTTGTGGCTGATCTGTTCTTGTATTGTTATGAAAGAGACTTCATGTTGTCACTTTCCATTGATAACCAATCTGAAATTATTGAAGCTTTTAGCTCCACCTCTAGATATTTAGATGATTTATTAAATATTGATAATACCTATTTCGGTGGTTTGATCAGTCAGATTTACCCCCCAGAACTTCAGTTAAATAAAGCAAATTCTTCTGATACCGAGGCCCCGTTTTTTGGATTTACATCTATCTATTGTAGATGGATTTGTTTCGTGCAAAATATATGATAAACGCGATGACTTTGATTTTGAGATTGTAAATTTTCCTTTTTTGGATGGTGATGTTCCTCGTGCGCCATCCTATGGCGTTTATATTTCGCAATTAATTCGATTTGCTAGAGTGTGTAGTCATGTAACTGACTTCAACACTCGTAATAAATTATTAACTGCTAAACTCCTTAATCAGGGTTATCGGTACCATAAACTACGCAAAGCCTTTTCAAAATTTTATAGACGCCATTCTGATTTAATTTCAAAATTCAATATTGGACTTAAATCTCTCCTGCAACAAGGTCTATAGGAACCCGAAATTTATGGTCACTTAGTATATAAATTCAGAAAAATATGTAACCGCAATGACTTCAGCACCCTTTTTCGTAAAATCATTATTCGATATAGAAAGATTGGGTACAATATGGATGTTATACGACAGACTGCATTCATGGTAGTTAACCCAATCACGGTTGGCAACTTTGCTTCCCTCTTTAATTGCACGCCGGTGGGTCAGGCCTCAGATTCTATGACGGCTCCAACGTAAAGGCTTATTGAGAATTAGAGAGATCTAATTCAAGGTAATGTTGGTTGGTGCCTGATGCTCTGTCTCTGGTCGGGCCCATCGGAGTCTAACTGTTGGTTTTCTTTTGCTCCAGCATTTCAGTGGTTTCTTGCTGTCGAGTCCTCACCGTTGTCTCACCTCTGTGGTTCTTTGATTTTTAGTGTTCACGGAGATGTTGCACTGATGAGTTAGGAGGCCTTCATGCGGACTGAACAAATTATTTGTCTAAATCGCGACGGAAGTTAGGGCGAGGATTGTGGCCACGTAAAATCGATTTAAGCCCCCCAGTGGAAATCATTCCACTGACCGTTCCAAGGCGGTTCTTCTGTGGCGGTTTATTTATGGTGTTGTTTGTTACTAACTGTGTGTATCACGTGTGTCTTTTTATTTTGGATGGCCGTATGACCATTTTTGTGGGAAAGTAACTGTCCTTATGGCATTCCTTTGTTTAGGTTTCCATTATGGTCTGGTCGCTTAATGTTTGTGTTTCTTTCTCTTTGGTGTCTTTGATTGGTGGAGTAAGTTAAGTGTATCGATTCCTGATCTTTGTTTTACTTCTACTTTATGTCGTATGGTTCAAAAATTATGACCACGTAGGTCAAAGGACAAGGTCACAGATCAACATTTTTTTATGGATGGGAAGCCCTTGTCCTAGGGAACATACATGCAAAATATGAAGGATCTGTTTAATATTGTTTAAAAGTAATGATTAAGTAGATCACCGGTCAAGGTCACAGGTCAAAGTTTTTTTTTCTGCATGAGTTGGAAGCCGTTGTCACAAGGACCTACTGACCTACTTTTTGACCCGACATAGCTCAAGCTTGACCGAAATATTTTCAAGATAACCATTTTGAGGAAGTTTGATGATGATTGGGCGTAAACTGTGGCATGTAGTGTGTTCAAAAGGTTTTTCTTTGATTGGAGCTACGGACCTACTTTTTTATCCGACATGACCCATATTCGAACTTTTCCGAGATACTGTCAGGATGATCATTCTGAGCGAAGTTGATAATGATCGGAAAAACATTGTGGCCTCTAGTATGTTCACGAGGTTTTTCTACGATTAGACCTACGGATCTCCTTTTTGACCCGACATGACCCGTACTCGAACATAACCGATATATTGTCATGATAATCATTCTTAGAAAGATTGATGATGACTGGACCAAAACCATGACCTGTAGAGTGTTCGCAAGAATGACAACCATTTTCCCATTGTGGGTCTATTTGACCTTGCGGTTGCCATAGCAAACAAATTTTTATTCAACAGCTTATGTCATTATCCCCACCAGAGGCATGCTACAGATGAGAAATGGCTGAGATAAGCCTGCAGGCTGCAGATATACAACTGGTGAAAGGTGCTGACGGACGACGGATCGAAGATTATACTATAATCTCCCCTGGAAACTTCGGCCCAGGTGAGCTAAAAGAAATCGACTTTAATACTCTGCAATCTTTAGGTCACCGTCAAGTAGTGACGAGGTGAGCTTTTGGAATCACTTTTCGTCCGTCGTGCGTGCGTCCGTGCGTGCGTCCCTGCGTAAACAATTTCTTCATATGACATCTCCGAAACAACTGATCGGATTTTGACCAAACTTCACAGAAATGATCCTTAGGTGGTCCCCTTTCAAAGTTGTTTAAATGGTTCCGGTCCGTTGCACAGCAAGGTAAAGGAAGCCAAAAAATAGATTTTTTAAATGAAAACTTAAAAAATCTTTTTCTCTGAAACCGCAAGGCCAAGGTCTTTGATATTTGGTATAAAGCTTCATCTAGTAAACCCCTACCAAGATTGTTCAAATTATAGTGCTGGGACCAAAAATGCCCCCACCCGGGGCTCTTTGGTTTTACATAGGCTTATATTGGGACAATCTTTAAAAAATCTTCTTCTCTGAAACCGCAAGGCCCCGGACGTTGATATTTAGTAAGAAGGTTCATCCAATGGACCTCTACCAAAATTGTTCAAATTATAGCCCTTGGGCCTAAAAAAGGGCCCGCTCCGGGGCCCTTTGTTTTTACATAGACTTATATAGGGAAAATCTTTAAAAAAAATTCTTCTCTGAAACCGCAAGGCCCAGGACTTTGATATTTGGTATGAAGCTTCATCTAATGAACCTCTACCAAGATTGTTCAAACTATAGCCCTAGGACCAAAAATGCCCCCGCTCCGGGGCCATTTGGTTTTACATAGACTTATATTGGGAAAATCTTTAAACATCTTCTACTCTGAAACCACAAGGCCTAGATCTTTGATATTTGGTATGAAGCTTTATCTAGTGGACCTCTACCAAGATTGTTCAAATTATAATGCTGGGACCAAATATGCCCCTGTCCCGGGGCCATTAGGTTTTACATAGGCTTATATAGGGAAAATCTTTAAAAATCTTCTTCTCTGAAACTGCAAGGCCCAGGTCTTCGATATTTGGTATGGAGCTTCAACTAGTGGACCTCTACCAAGATTGTTCAAATTATAGACCTAGGACCACAAATGACCCCGCCCCGGGGCCCTTTGGTTTTACATAGACTTATATGGAGATAATCTTTGAAAATCTTCTTCTCTGAAACAGCAAGGCCCAGGTCTTTGATACTTAGTGTGAAGCTTCATCTAGTGGACCTCTATCAAGATTGTTTAAATTAAAGCCCTGGGTCCAAATATGCCACCCCGCCCTTGGGCCATTTGGTTTTACATAGGCTTATGTAGGGAATATCTTTAAAAAAATCTTCTTCCATGAAACCGGGCCCAGGTCTTTGATATTTGGTGTGTAGCTTCATCTAGTTGACCTTTGCCAAGATTGTTCAAATTATAGCCTTTGTTGATATTTGGTATGAAGCTTCACCTTTTAGACTTCCCTCAACATTATATTCATTATAGCCCTGGGGCCAAAACTGGCACTCCCCGGGACCCACTTGTTACACTATGGATCAGGTGAGCAATCCATGGTCATAATGACCCTCTTGTTTAATTTATTTATTTTTGTTCTTAGAAAATACATTATCTGGCATATACATCTACTTGCATCATAGTGTGTTGGTGAAATCGAATTAAAGTATGAGTTAAACACTCATACGAGTATAAAACAATTCGGCAAGCAACGGTGCACAGATAGTACCTATCGGTATGCCGATTGATTGCTGAATTTATTTATACATTTATATATTTATTTATTTATTTATTTGCAGAACTTGGCATCTCACATGTGGCCCGACCTAGGCGCTAATCACAGTGGTGTGAGACCGAATGATTAACCCATATATGACAATGGAATCTTCCACCTAGTATTTTTAGAGTGGTCCATTTTCAATTATAGGGATGTCAGGTTTGCTTTTGTTTGTAGCAAAGTTTACAAAAAATGAATAATCTTTAAGCAAACAGTGTAGACCCAGATCAGTCGCAGTGTTCGGTTGCGTCTGATCTGGGCCTACACTGTTTGTCAGTGTCCCAGAAATGGGCCGCTAGGCATATATAGACTAAGAATCAGCGCTCTTACCCACGCCGCCACGGAGTTCCGTTGTTTGCAGAAATATCCATCCGCCGAACTCCACAAAGGTATTTTCAGTTAGATATGCCAGCATCGTTATGGTATCAGCATCTGAGTATTGTGTGGTGCATCAGAGTGATCCCGTCCGAAGTTTGTGTGTCTTCGTAGCCAATGACAACATATTGGAAGCGACGTTAGCATTCATGGAAGAAGCTCAGGGGCCAGTTGTTCAAAACTAACGACATCGTTAGCTAACAAATCGTTCAAACTTTGATCATTTATCATGGCAAATATGCTGATATTTTTGCTGAAAAAATGTGAGCAGCTTTTGCAAATGCAAAAGCTGCTTTCATTTTTTCAACAAAAATACCTAAATTTTAGATATTGTACTTGCTAGAAGAGTTAACAATACGACCACTAACAAGTTCTTTAAGCTAACAATGCATTGAACAACTGGACCCTGGTTGATAATTTCCTTTAATTATCTAAGCGCATTGATTTGGAAGTGCATTATTGTACAGAAACAAATGACAATTTCTAACATTCTAACTGTTGTCGTTTTGTTGAAAGCGCAGATACAATGCCAATAGGAGTGCTACACGGTCCACTCCAGACACATTTTCTGAATTAGATTGTATTTATAGAAATCTTGCATCTTGCAGAACTAGCCTTAACCAAGAACTATGATATCAGTAAAATGACCAATTGGCGCTTTAAGATCACATTATTCCCGCTTAAATTTTCGATTAGGCCTTTATTGATATCGCAGAGCATTTTATAAATACGAACTTTTGAACAAGCTCTGTTCAGCATGCACTTTCACTGATATTCCTGAATTTAATTCTAATTCATGGATTGACTGGAATGTCGGAAATATTCTAATGAAAGACATATGTCAATACAAATGTAGCATGAACCCAGCAGGCACATGGCGTAATTGTGACGTCACATCAACGTCGGCTCAACGTAATGACGTTATGCAACGTCACATCAACGTCGGTGCACCGACGTTGATTTGACGTTGCCCTAGCGACGTGTGCCCGCTGGGAAGCATTTGAAAAGAATCTCAACTGATAAAAAGCTGAAGAAAACCTCTGGGGAATATTAAGTATAACTATGCATGGGTGATCTCAGAATTCTGAGAATAAAATTGTAACTATGCTTAGAGCGTTATTACTTGACGTTTGTGACTAATATCGGAGCGCTGTTTTCTATCTTACAAATATAAATGTAATTTTACATCAAAAAGTACGGAAACGTTACGTCAACACTGCGTATTTATTTATGAAGCTACGTCTCGATAGTGAACTGTGAAGTACTTGTATATTTAACATAATTAAAGACATAAGTATACTGAAGAGCATAAAAATACAAATCATGGCCACGTCAGAATGTTAGTGAATCTCTACCTTTCCACTTGACAATATTTATATAAGAGTGGGTTTTCCGATGGGTAAAAATTGTTTTGTTATGAAAAAGACTTCATGACACCCCCCAGTTTCTGTTGAAAACCATTCTGAAATCATTGGCGTTTTTAGCTCGACATTAAGATATTTGGATCATTAAATAAAATATTGATAATGCGCGTCTGACTGGTGACTAGCAGAACGCGGGTTCGATACCTGCCGGGATCGGCAACATTCTTTCGTGGAGATTGATCATACAATCTTTTCTACGGTAATTCTCTCCCTTCCGGCGATTCAAGAAGGGCAGTTGTCAGTTTCTGGCGAAAGAATTTGTACTGTACTGGTTAACTGCTTACGCATAAACCTGCCCAGAAAAAGTGTGAATAGGTAAACTGACCGGCTCACAAATGACCTAAAATAGTGTTGACAAAATACAAACAAACAAACATACAAACAATCAAACTTACACACCCCAGAACATCATTTAAATAAAGCAAATTCCTCTTAAACCAAAGCCCCGTTTTTGAACTAACATTTACTTATTGGTGATGTACCTCATTCTACGCTGTTTTTATTTCGCAATTAAATCGATTTGCCAGAGTGTCTAGTCATCAAACAGCATGCCGTGTTTTTCTCTGAGAGAAGTTGCTCCCACCTTCCCGACTAATACTATATAAAAGTCGGGTAAGTGGGGTATCACATTTCCACATGTTTCTTATAACTGTGACCATAAAATACCGCGGAGATGCCGATACTATGATGCTATGTTACGCAATCGCTAAGTAATGCTGATAAGGTAATTCATTACGAAAACACGCCTATACAAAACCAGTGTAAATTTTACCGCCGAAAAAGAAATATTTTAAGATGAAAAATGGCGATATTTTTCTTATTTCTGTTCAAAACATAGATTGGGGGCACTCGTTAGAACCGCCCCATCGAGGCGGTTCTAACGGGGTACCCACAATCTATGTTTTAGACCAGAAATAAGAAAAATATGTTTTACCCCTGTAAACCCCAGTTTTACTATATAAAAGTGGGGTTCAAGGGGCTCAAAATTATATAGGCGTGTTTTCGTGATGAGAAGTCTATACAAAAATTTCTCAATTTAAAAAGTCATTACATTAGAAAAAAAAAAAAAACGAGGTTAAGTAAAAATCTGCATCAAATTTTAATCAAACGACAAGCTTCAAACGTTTTTCTAGCTGGCAAAATAAGTATTTTAAGATAAATCGTTTCAAACGGAACTGACGGATATATAGACCCTCCCCACCCCACCCCAGGTAAAGATAGTTATTCTACCAGTTGTGAGCAGAGTCATTAGTGGAGAAAGATGATGCCAGTAATCAAAAATCATCTGGTTAAATTATAAGTTAAGCATGAATTTTTGGTCATTTTTCTCTAAGAGAAAAAAACAACGCGTCATGTTCTTCAAAACTCATAAATAATTGTTGACTGCTAAACTTCTTAATCAGAATTATTCGAGTTATAAACTACAGTGTATATATAGACTTTTCTAAGTTTTATAGAGTCTGATGTAATTCCGAACTAGTTTCCAAATCCAATGTTGAACTTAAGTCTATTCGGCAACAAGGTCTATCGGAACCCGTATTTTATGGTGACTTAGTAAATAAATTCAGAAAAAAAATCATGTATGAACTGACTTCAGTACCCATTTTCGATTTGTTTTGTTTGTTTGTATTGGAGTTTAACGGCCCAGTCAACACTTTTTAGTTTTGAGCCGGTTAGCTTACCTATTCACACTTTACCTGGAAAGGCATATTAAGCGGTTAACTTACCCATTTTCGTAAGATCATTCTTCGATATAAAAAGATGTACCCATTTTCGTTACATCATTCTTCGATATAAAAATATGTAATCGGGTACAACATAAATGTTATACATCACGAAAACACGCCTATATAATTTTGACCCCCTTCAACCCCACTTTTATACAGTACAACTGGGGTTTACAGGGGTAAACCTTATTTTCTATATTTCTGCTCCAAAATATTGATGGTGGGTACTCGTTAGAATCGCCTCAATGGGGCGGTTCTAACGAGTACCCACAATCTATATTTTGAGCAGAAACAAGAAAAATATCCCATTTTTACGTCTTAAAATTTTTGTTTTTTCGGCGATAAAGTTTACAATGTATTTGTATAGGCGTGTTTTCGTTATGCGACGGATTGTATGCATGGTAGTAAACCCAATCACGGCTGATAACTTTGCTTTCCTCGTTAATTGAACGCTGGCGGGTCAGGTCGTAGATTCTATGTCGGTTCCAGGGTAAAGGCTTACTAATAATTTAAGTTTAGGTAATGTTGGTTGGTACTTGATGCTCTATCTCTGGTTGGGCCAACCGGAGTCTAAATCTTGGGTTTCCTTTTTCTCCAGCTTTTCAGTTGTCTCATGCTCTCGATTGCTCACCGTTGTTTCATCTCTGTTATTGTTTTATTTTTATGTTCTCGGAGATTTAGCACTGATTAGTAAGAAAGTCTTCATGCGGAGTGAACAATTTTTTGACTAAGCCACGATAGATGTAAAGGGCTATGAGTTGGGTCCCGTAAAATCTTCTCTGTATTCAGCAAGCACAAGAGCTTATATTTAATACACCTGGCTGTTACCTTGGGTGGATGTTAAATGTTTCAAATATGGATTTCTTTTGGCAATAATCACATATGCACATCAGAGATATTTAAATGAGTAAAGTTACTTTAGAAACTGATCAAACCAGAACCCAAAGCCTATCCCAAACAACAAAGGAAAAGATTTACAAACACATCTTTTCAAGCTAAAAAAAACAAAACAAAGGCGATAAACCGAGTTAGCAGTTTTTTTCTAAACAGCTGGCAACTTAGTTACCTTTACTGAACAAAATAATTTGGCCGCATAGAAAATAGAAGTGAAGGCAATGATCAGGAACTGATAAATTAACCCACAGCCCCCACCAGACACCAAAGGGAAAGATACACAAACATGAAACAACAGACCCCAATGGAAACATCACTAGCGGAAAGCCAAAAAGACAGTTACTTTCCCACAAAATGGCCAATCGGCTATCCAAAACAAAATAATAGAAGCGATGCAAACACCCAAAGACCAACCATAACAAAAATAAACCGCGACAGAAGAACCGCCTTAGAACGGTCAGTGAAATGAATTCCACTAAAATGAAAGCATTTAAAAATTGGAAAGCTTTGAACACAAAACAAATGCAACTGCAACGTAATTACCAATGGGATTGCCAGTCGTAATTGCCGTTTTTTGTTGTTGTTGTTGTTTTTTTTTTTTTTTTTTAAAAAAAAAAAGGTTTTAGGAGGCCTTAACCTTTACACTCATCTTCTACCGCGGTTTACACAATTGAGGTGACTATTTGGCTCGCACGGAGGTCTCCTAGTTAATCAATGTGCCATCACGTGCACGAAAACGGTGTTATGAAGCAAGGATGAGGACTTAACGTTACAATGCTTTAATAGACACCTAGGGCCAGTTGTTCAAATCATCGTTAGCTTAACGAGTCCGTTAGTGGTAAAATTGTTAACTTTCTAGCAAGTACACTGTTCTAGCAAGTACAATATCGGAGATTTTGGTATTTTTTTCTGAAAAAATGTGAGCAGCTTTTGGTGCTTACAATTTGTTTAGCCAAAATATTTACATATTTGCCACATGATCAACGTTTTAACGATATGTAAAGTAACGACGTTTATTTTGAGTGAGTGAGTGAGTGTTCGAGTTTTACGTCCCACCAACAGCTAAGGTCATATGGAGACGGGACATCGATTTAAAGACTCATCCGAAAGTCTGGAGAAGCCCTGGATCGACCCCTGCGACCCCTGGTCTACAAGGCGAGTAGCGTAACCACTACACCACGGAGGCTTCTACGTTTATTGTGATCAACTGGCCCCTGGAGACCCCCTGAGGCGTCAGGAACTTCAGTGGACACTCGGGCAGGAGAAGACCAACAGTTGAGCCCCGATGTGCCAGGAAACAGAAAAGTGTCTAGCCCCTACCAACCAAATATTTAGCTTAGGTTTATGTTTGGACAATGATTGGGTTTGAACCCCGATCTACCGGCGTGGAATTAAATAGGAGGCAATAGTGTTAACCGTGATTTTTTTGGTAAACCACCAAGCATGCAGACAGTCGCTAATGTTTTAGTCAAATGGCTAGTTTTGGAAGTTTCTGATCTTCTTCTAGAATCTCTTTGAGGGCTGATATGCATTTTGTGAACAGTTGTAGGAATACCGTATTCGGAAACAGCCATATCAAAATATTTTGTTTAATTTTGTTTGGGAATTATACCTGAATCTAGGGAGACTAATTGGCGGCAGGGAAAGGTCTCTTAAGACCCTACTCCGGTTGCTTGAGCTGACGATCGTTCTAAGGTGGTGGCTCTGGTATTCTTCTCTCGTGTTTCCATGAACATTTTCTGCGTTTTGTATGTATTGTGCATTGTTGTAAAGTGCTGTTTAGAAGTCTAACAATTTTAGGAAGGGAGGGCTAATTGTCCCGCTTGTTAAGGGTAATTGGAACACCTGTCAGATTTTTCCGCATTTTTCAAAGGGAGACAACTTTTGGGACTTGTTCGCGTTTCTATATGCCCTGTCTCACTGAAAAAAGTCATCTCGTGAGGGAACCAATTGCTCCTCATGTGCAAATTCTTTTCTTTAAGAGTTGACCCCTATCGTTATGGGAGACAAAAATACTTTTGCAGGAGCTTTCACCCCTAAAGGTGTATCCATTCCCCCTTAAGAGTTTCTTGTTGTGTCCGTTCCCTCTACGTTTACAGTCTTCCTTGTGGCAATGTCAGGGTACTTCTTGTGATCGTGGCTCTACATGGATTTTTTTATTTATACATACACCATGAGCTTTCGCCATTTTACGCCATTTGAATTTCTACTATGTCTGTTAGTTCTTTGCATCATATAACTAAGTCCATGTGCATAATGCACAAGGCATGTCACATGCTTCAAACTATTAAATCGTAACGATAATACACCCGTACGACAGAGGGCATTTTTTCACATCTCCAAAATTGCTACTTTTCTGAAGACAATCCGATGTACTGCAAACAGTTTGTGGGTGCACGTTAGAGCCGCCTCATTGAGGCGGTTCTAACGCATGAGGCGGTTCTATCGAGTACTAGCACTTGTACACCAGTTTGATTGAAAAAGTCCGCGGTTAGCCTCGCAGAATGAGCACGTGCATTGTCCCGTTGGAAAGGTGTAACGTCATCAGTATTGCGTAAAACGGCACCACCTCAGGCTCTAGTCAAATTGCCATCCTCAAAAATGAGTTAGGTTTTGTGGCGCCTTGAGATCCTTGTTCACTCCATTACGCTACCACTACCCCGACGTGTCACCTGTTTAACACAGCAGTCTTGCAATCGCTCCCCACGTCGGTGCCATACTTAACGCCGCCTATCAAACATTTCAAAATAAAAACGGGACTCATCCGTCAACAGTACACCATGCCAACGCTGTTGTGTCCTTCGGATACGCTTTCGATACGAATTAAAGCGAGTGATTCGTCGTTCCGCAATCAAAACGATTCCCCTATACGTCTTATTGCTAGAAACACCGCGTCCATGGAGACGCCGCCGTACAGGTGCGAGAATTACGCGTGGGTTATGGATTCCATCTGTGTCCTGAACAGTTGCCACAGACATCCTGAATCGGTCGCGTAAATGACTCAAAACAATGTACCGGCCCTGCTGACGTGTAGTAACACGTTCACGTCCTGGGCGTTGTCTATCGTCCACAGACCCCGCAGTGTTCTGCTTTTCAAACAATCAACCAATCATAGTGTGTGAACAAGGCATACGCTCTGCAACTTGGCGGTATGAAAGCCCACCTTCAACCATACCGAGGGCACGACGACGATTAACGTTACTTAGACGTCCTTGGTGTGTTCTTATGAAATGTTTTGCTGGCTTTTCATATCAAGAATCCGGACCTTATAATGACAGTAAAGAAAGACAGTAAAGGAAAAGTTTGCAATTTTTGCATTTTGCACGTGCACATGCACATCATGAATATCACGCAGTATTCGTGTCAAACAAAGTCATGTTTTGGTGACAACTTTACAATTCCGTATTAATCAGTTAAAAAAGTCAGTCATTTTTACCTTTAGGCCAGTACCAAAAGTTTGCTATCGTGCTTAAATCAAATTTAACCCGACCTAAAAGGATGAAACTTTGCATATACGTAGACCAATACTTACCCTTTATTGAATCACTGAATATAATTCTTGCACGTGGTGCAATAGGCCACATATGAATGATTTCTACGGAGCACTAGCATTGTCAAAACGTTAGACATACTTGCTATCGATATATTGGTATTTGGAATGAAATAATAATATAGGTAAATAACCGATAAAAACAACTTTAACTTAAACTTTGTAATGTAAACTTGTATTGCTTTGCCATTTTTTTGTAAATTGGTTTGATTCTATGGAGTCTTGTAAGTGTCGCAAATAGCAACAAAAATAATAACATGTACCATATTATTATTGTCTCCAGTAAATGTATCTGAATCTAAAGTTGATATGTGAAAGTTATTCCAGTGATCACAAATGCATTTCTGTGAATGTTACTTGCTAATATGAATGATAAACAACGAGTTTACAAGCATTTTTCAGTTTCCATGCGCAATTTTCTAGTCAGGCACAATATTATGAATTGTATATAAAATAAACGAGTAGTGCAAAACAAACTCCTCTGTGAGCAGTAATCAGGCAGTGGCGGCAAGTATTGAATTGAAAATATTCGTAGCATCGCCACAGATTTCCCTGTGATAGTTGTTTTCCTATTTGTTTTTGAATGTTTGATATGATTGGATACGGTTAGCATTGAATCTACCTGCGATCTGTCATTACCAAGCTTTTTGATTGCTATTTGGCCATCTCACAGCAATTATTAAACTCATGGTGTATTTAAAAATCCCACAATAGACCATTTAAGAGAGCGAAGCAGAGTCTCCATAAAAAGTAATGCGGACTGAACAAATTATTTGTCTTAGCCACGACGGGAATAAGGGCGACGTTGCAGCTACGTAAAATCGATTTAATGCTTTTTGCTGACCGCTCCAAGGCTGTTCTTCTATCGCAGTTTTTTTTGTTATAGTCTGTCTTTGAATTTGGGTATCGCTTATATCTTTTTGTTTTGGATAGCCAATGGGCCATTTTGTAGGTGTTAGCTGTCCTTTTGGCTTTCCACTATCAATTTGTCGATTAGGGTCTAGTTATTTCATGTTTGTGTTTCTTTCCCTGTGGTGTCCCTGGTGGGAGGTGCGGGTTAATTGTATCGATTCCTGATCATCACCTTCACTTCAATTTTGGAATACAAGGTGATACATGTAACAGGACATGTCCCATATTACTTGTTTTAGTTTCAGGAGACGATGACGTTGAACAGTATGAGGGCACAAGAAAGTGATAAGTAGCATGCGAGGTACACAAGGTGATAACAGGCCATCTCCCAAACTGACTCTTAAGAGATTATGAAGATAAACAGTATCAGGGCACAAGAAAGCGGTTATATGCGCGTATTATGGTGTACCTAATTTACAACTACCATGTTGGCCTTTACAAGATTGCCAAAGATCATCAGCTGGCAGTTGAATGTAATGAGATAGAACACCAGGACACCAGGGGGTGGGGGAGGTTTATTGACGGTTGATTTTCGTTTGCTCCAGTGTTCCTGTGGTGTTGTGTGCAGCACCGGATGTCTCAACGCATTTTACTGTCGAGTCCTCATTTTGAGGGGTAAACTTGTCTTTAATTGTGACTTCTTTGCTTACCGAGTTGATTAACTGATGAGTTAGAAAACCTTCGCAAAGGCCTAAAAAATATCTGTTTGAACTACAGTGTAAATGAAAGTGAGGGTGATGGTTGAGATTCCATAAAGTATATTTAAGCTCACCAGTAATTTTACTAACCGTCTAAGTTGCAGCATTTGCATCGTCAGACTGTTTGCGGACTGGTTGGCTGGGGCTGTGTTTAAAGGCAAAATAGAAGTGGAGGCAATGATCAGGAATCGATACAATTAACCCACAGCACCCATCAGAGACACCAAATGGAACGAAACACAAACATGAAACAGCAGACCCTAATGGAAACATCAATAGCGGAAAGCCAAAAGGACAGTTACTTTCCCACAAAATGGCCAATAGGCTATCCAAAATAAAACGATATAAGGGACACAAACACCCAAAGCAAACCATAACAAAAATAAACCGCGACAGAAGAACCGCCTTGGAACGGTCAGCGGAAACGAATTCCACTGGGGGGAGGGGGGCTTAAATCGATTTAACGTGGCCACAATCCTCGCCCTTACTTCCGTCGCAATTAAGACAAATAATTTGTTCAGTCCACATGAAGTAGAAGTAAAACAAAGAATAGGAATCGATACAATTAACTTACTCCACCCATCAAAGACACCAAAGGGAAAGAAACACAACCATTAAGCGACCAGACCATAATGGAAACCTAAACAAAGGAAGGCCATAAGGACAGATACATTCCCACAAAATGGCCATATGCCATCCAAAATAAAAAGACACAAGTGATAAACACAATAAGTTACAAACAACACCATAAATAAACCGCCACATAAGAACCGCCTTGGAACGGTCAGTGGAATGATTTCCACTGGGGGGGGGGGGGGGGGGGCTTAAATCGATTTTACGTGGCCACAATCCTCACCCTTACTTCCGTCGCGATTTTGACAAATAATTTGTTCAGTCCGCATGAAGGCCTCCTAAATCATCAGTGCAACATCTCCGTGAACATAACAACCGAACAACCAAAGAGATGGAACAACGGTGAGGACTCGATAGCAAGAAACCACTAGAATGCTGGAGCAAAAGAAAACTAACAGTTAGACTCCGATGGGCCCGACCAGAGACAAAGCGTCAGGTAACAACCAACATAAGCTTTTACGCTTGAACCGTCATAGAATCTGAGGCCTGACCTACCGGCGTGCAATTAAAGAGGGAACCAAAGTTGTCAACCGTGATTGGGTAACTACCATGCATCCAGTCTGTCGTATATTATTTATGTTGTACCCAATCTTTTTATATCGAAGAAGACTAGAACGACCCCGGCTGGCTGGCCCGCGGAACCTAGCGTCCAAAGCAGTCCGATGTTTTACCTTCTGTTCGTTCGGAGGCGTGAGAGGACGTGCTGCTTTATGCCTCCCCTCCCAACACACACACTCAACCACCTTGACTGGCGCAAATATCAGGTACCTTCTCATTCTTTCATGTACACTCTTTCGACATTTATCGATGCTTCGGATATGTTTGAGCCTGCTCCCACGCCTCGGGGCTTTTTGCTTAAGGCGACTCAAATGGCAAGCTTGAGATCTATGAAATAAAGTGCTTACATTCCGTTCAAATACTTAAACTATCCATAACGTACTTGGTTTATTCTATTTTTTTTTTTCTAAACAAAGATAGCGTATATATTTATTCTACACTACCTCTGCGATTTTAGGGACTATCAAACTGGTATGGGAGTATGGGCGTGCTGTTTGGACATTGGTTTCCGCCACACGCTCCTCACCCAAGCCTTGATGGTCAAGATCCCTTTAAAGTTTAATATACATTTTAACTTCGGTTTATATCATAAGGTGCGGAAGATTTTATCAACAATGTATATATGCTCATATGAATGTTACAATGAGGACCATATGTTAGTCTGGCACTCGTGCTACAAAATTCAATATTTGGCTTTCAATTTTCGTCATTTTTACACATCCGAGACGAGAATAAAAGCGACCTACATGACAATTAATGATTGCATAAGGAACAAACATGTACAGAATCTTTCTAAATTACTTTTATACTACAAGGAACTCGAATAATAAAAGTGTGGGTAACTTTATTTGCACTCTATAAATACTGTATCTTTCATAGTTTCCATGGGTTGTCAGACATCAATACAGTTCTTCAAAACGTTGAAATGCGTATTCGTTCAAAATACAAAATTCCAGTTGTATATCTTCCGAGGTCCGGTATGGGTCTTCAGATTCCCATGGAGATTCCCCTACTTAAACCAAAGAAATTAAAATTCTAAAAGTGGTACGTTTTCATTGAATTTGAGTATATATTCTACCATTATGGAAGGGTATATAATGCATAGTGTACACATTACTTTCTGGACCAAGCGCGCCCAAGAACATTTCTAATTTCATCTTATGTCACTGTGATAATGAAGTCTTGCGCATCAGGGCTTCTTAAACAGTATTGGAAAAATTGTCTGTAACACAGCATGAAATTTTCATTATTTGTAGAATATAGTCGTCAGATACGCAGTTACGGGATTCAACAAGCTGATATTGGCTTATTTCACATGGAGTGGATAGAATCGGATGAAATAAACACTGCATGAACTACTTAAATCTCTTCTTTGTTAAAGACTGCTTTACATGTATCTATCGCTAATTTCTCGCAATACTTTAATAAGTCCCTGTAAAGATCGATTTTGTTAACCGCACTTCATATAGCGAAATTATGTGATAAATGCATTTATTTCAAGGTTTACTTTTAACACAATTGACGCTGCCAAACTATGTAAGGATCTTCTTTATTAAAGTTTGTTGATCTTATGCCGTGTAGTTCTAAACCCGTTAAAAACGAAACAGTGGCCTAGGATATAGACAAGACTTGGCGTAACAGATCTACAACATTTTAGGAGGAAATACTATGAGGTTCTATGGGTAAGACCAAGCGTAACGGCAATAAAACAAAAAAGGACCGGTCTCTACATTGTAAATACTTCGCTTAAAAATTCAAGAACAATAAAAGAACAAGAATCGTCGGACCCACTGAGCCTAATAGTTCCAAATATTGTAAACTAGTGGTATAACCGCGGCCAGTGATAAGACTTAGCTCAACAGTTCTGCAGCATTGTATGAAGACATGAATCCTATGGGCCATGGAAATTCTTACACTACCCTGCCTACAATATTCTATTTGAACAGGAATGCCCCGTTGGGATAAGATACGTTCTTCAACATTAAACAAGCACAACTGAGGTAATGGTCAAATATGAACGACTCAGTATAATAAGATAGGTAGATAAATAATTATTGGTCTTGGCCACGGCCAACACGTTGTCTTCCAGTGCTAAAACATTTAATAAAAAATATGTGGGGGCCACGAATTAGTTTCGACATAAATGCTCTACAGCTGTAGGAATTTGTGTGTTTGTTTGTTTGTTTTGATTTTAACGACACAATCAACACTATTTAGGTCATATTGGACCCAATGTCTCAGAGTACCTTACAACACATTTTTAAACAGGCTTAAATTGAATGGGCTTTTCACAGAGAAGATTCTCTCTATCTTGCATGTAATGTCAGAAATGCATTATTCACTTTTAAAGAGCATAAGAATTATACACTTTGGTCATGTCAGAAAGTGTGTGATGCCCTCACCTTTCTACTTGACAATATTTATATTAGATTCGGTACTAAGTTTTTTAGACAAATTGTGGGCATTTCGATGGGTACGAATTGCGCACCTCTTGTGAAAGAGACTTCATTGATTCCATTGTGGAATTATGAACAATTTTGAGGGTCACTGATGAGACCTAATTGTCCGAAACTATCTAGTCTTGCCCAGAAAACATGTACACTCCATATTTTCCAGTTCTGTGGTGCATTCCTTGTTTCCAAAGGATAACCCTTTCTAGAACATATTTAACGTCACTACAGCTGGTGTCTGGGAATGTGTGGCGGCCGTAAAAAGTCTCCCTGCCCTACATCATAGTGTAGTTTTTATTTTCTTGTCCTTTGGGATCATTGATTCCATTGTGGAATTATGAAACATTTTGAGGGTCACTGATGAGGCCTAATTGGCCGAAACTATCTAGTCTGGCCCAGAAACCATGTACACTCCATATTTTCCAGTTCTGTGGTGTATTCCTTGCTTCCAAAGGATAACCCTTTCTAGAACATATTTCATGTTGTCGCTTTCCATTGATAACCAATCTGAAATTATTGAAGCTTTTAGCTCCACTTCTAGATATTTAGATGATGTATTAAATATTGATAATACCTATTTCGATGGTTTGATCAGTCAGATTTACCCCCCCCCCACCTCCCCCCAGAACTTCAGTTAAATAAAGAAAATTCTTCTGATACCGAGGCCCCGTTTTTGGATGTACATCTATCTATTGTAGATGGTTTGTTTCGTGCAAAATGTTTGATAAACGCGATGACTTTGATTTTGTGATTGTAAATTTTCCTTTCTTGGATGGTTCCTCGTGCGCCATCCTATGGCGTTTATATTTCGCAATTAATTCGATTTGCTAGAGTGTGTAGTCATGTAACTGACTTCAACAGTCGTAATAAATTATTAACGGCTAAACTTCTTAATCAGGGTTATCGGTACCATAAACTACGCAAAGCATTTTCAAAATTTTATAGACGCCATTCTGATTTAATTTCAAAATTCAATATTGGACTTAAATGTCTTCTACAACAAGGTCTATCGGAACTCGAATTTTATGGTGACTTAGTATATCAATTCAGAAAAATATATAACCGCAACGACTTTAACACCCAATTTCGTAAAATCATTCTTCGATATAAAAAGATTGGGTACAACATGGATATTATACGACAGACTGCATGCATGGTAGTTAGCCCAATCACGGTTGGCAACTTTGCTTCCCTCTTTAATTGCACGCCGGTGGGTCAGGCCTCAGATTCTATGACGGTTCCAACGTAAAGGCTTATTGAGAATTAGAGAAATCTAATTCAAGGTAATGTTGGTTGGTGCCTGATGCTCTGTCTCTGGTCGGGCCCATCGGAGTCTAACTGTTGGTTTTCTTTTGCTCCAGCATTTCAGTGGTTTCTTGCTGTCGAGTCCTCATCGTTGTCCCACCTCTGTGGTTCTTTGATTATTTGTGTTCACGGAGATGTTGCACTGATGAGTTAGGAGGCCTTCATGCGGACTGAACAAATTATTTGTCTAAATCGCGACGGAAGTCACGGCGAGGATTGTGGCCACGTAAAATCGATTTAAGCCCCCCCCCCCCACCCCCCCCCCCACCCCCCCCCCCCCCCCCCCCAGTGGAATATTTCCACTGACCGTTCCAAGGCGGTTCTTCTGTGGCGATTTATTTATGTTGTTGTTTGTTACTTACTGTGTGTATCACTTGTGTCTTTTTATTTTGGATGGCCATATGGCCATTTTGTAGGAAAGTAACTGTCCTTATGGCCTTCCTTTGTTTAGGTTTCCATTATGGTCTGGTCGCTTAATGTTTGTTTTTCTTTCCATTTGGTGTCTTTGATGGGTGGAGTAAATTAATTGTATCGATTCCTGATCTTTGTTTTACTTCTATTCAGCTAAATAAACTTCAGGTAAATAAAGCAAATACTTCTGAAACCGAAGCCGAGGTTTAGGTTTAACACTTATCCATTACAGATGGGTTTGTTACAGATGATTACAGATGATCTTTGTTTTACGTCTACTTTGTTTCCTTCAAAATTTATAATTTTTGCGATGATTTTGAGATTTCAAAGTTTCCTTTCCTGGATGGCGATATTCCTAGTGCGACATCCTACGATGTTTATATTTCGCAATTAATTTGGTCTGCCAAAGTGTCTAGTCATGTCACTGACGTAAACACTCGTAATAAATTGATAATTCCTAAACTCCTGAATCAGGGTTATCGCTTTCATAAACTACGAAAAGCCTTTATTCAAAGTCTTATAGACGTCATTCTAATTTGGGTTTCAAAATTCAATAGTGGACTTGCATTTCTTTTACAACAAGACCTATCGGAACCCGAATATTATAGTGAATTAGTTCAAATATAGGAGGGATGATTGATATGTTGTGAACCTCGTATTGAAGAAGGTAGGCAGGGTTGTTCTTTTTAAATCCTATTATTCTCTGACTATAAAGGGCCAGGCGTGTACGCAGGGACTGGTCTCAATTGGTCGGTTTATATCGACGAGGTAGCACTCTAAAGTTAACAAGACAAGCAGCTGTTGCAAAATGAACCAAATCGGTGAAAGAGCAGTGCTCCAATATTTGCATAAAAAGTTTAACACCTAAGGATATCCATAATGGTATGGTAGCAATACTTGGGAAATATGCCCCTTCATATGCTACAGTGAAAAGGTGGGTGGCGAACTTGAAGCGCGGCAAACAGAGCCTTGAGGATGATGCCCGTCCTGGTATGCCTGTCAATGTTGCAACCCCAGAAATGGCCAATAAAACCCATGGTATTGTTATGACTTACAGACGAGTAATAGACAGATATATAGCCAGTAGAGTTAGTATTTCACAGAAAAGAGTATATTCCATTTTATAGATGATCTTGCAATGTGAAAGCTTTCGGCCCGATGGGTACCAAGACTTCTGACAGTTGATCAGAAGCACACCAGGCACACATTATCGCGTGCTAATCTTCACCTTTTGAGAAAGATTCAGAGAACTGTCACTATGGATGAAGCGGGGGTTCATCATTGAATCCTAGAGGCTAAACACCAATCGAAACAATGGAAGATCCGGACTCAGCCCCGCCAAAGAAGCAAAGACTGTTCCCATCAGTTGGGAAGGTTATGTCATCGATTTTCTGGAATGCAGATGGTATTCTGCTGATAGATTATCTCTAAAAGTGACAAACAATCAATGACACATACTATGCTTCACTTCTTACGAGTTACGGGAAAAGTTTAAACTTCAGCGCCGCGCAAAGCTCACAGAATGTATGTTTTTTTCCATCAGATCAATGCTCCAATTCACACGTCTGTCATTGCTATGGCTGTCATTCACGAATGTGGATTTAAATTGATTGAGCATCAGCCTTATTCAATCTGATATCGCTCTATCAGACTTTCATCTATTTCCAAAACTGAAAACAGCTACTTCAGGCACTCAATTTTAGTCCGATGATGACGTCATATATGCAGTGGATGACTTTCTGAACAGCCAAGAAAATGAGTTCTATAAAAGTGGCATTGAGGCCCTTAAACCCCGCTGGCAAAAGTGTATAGATACTAAAGGGGATTATGTTGAAAAATAATTCAATATGTTCGAAAACTATCAGATCCTTCACTATAAGGCTCACGACATATCAATCAGCCCACGTATGCTTTCAATGATTTCAGTACCCAGTTTCATTACGAAAACACGCCTATACAAATACATTGCCAATTGTTTGGCCGAAAATTAGAAATTCTAAAATGAAAAATTGTGATATGTTTCTTATTTTTGCTCAAAACATAGATTGCGGGGACTCGATAGAAACGCCTCGACGAGGCGGTTCTATCGAGTACCCACAATCTATGTTTTTGAGCAGAAATAAGAAAAATAATGTTTACCCCGTTAAACCCCAGTTTTACTATATACAAATGGTGTGTAAGGGGGTCAAAATTATATAGGCGTGTTCTCGTAACGCGTTAAATCGTACAATGTAAATGTTGTACGGCAGATTGATATTTATCAGGAATGGCAACTATAAAAAGTAGAAAAAACAAAGATCAGGAATTGATACAATTAACTTACTCCATCCATAAAAGACACCAAAGGGAAAGAAATACAAACATTAAGCGACCAGACCATAATGGAAACCTAAACAAAGGAAGGCCATAAGGACAGTTACTTTCCCACAAAATGGCCATATGGCCATCCAAAATTAAAAGACACAAGTGATACACACAGTAAGTAACAAACAACAACATAAATAAATCGCCACAGAAGAGCCGCCTTGGAACGGTCAGTGGAAGATTTCCACTGGGGGGCTTAAATCGATTTAACGTGGCCACAATCCTCGCCCTTACTTCCGTCGCGATTTAGACAAATAATTTGTTCAGTCCGCATGAAGGCCTCCTAACTCATCAGTGCAACATCTCCGTGAACACAAAAATCAAAGAACCACAGAGGTGAGACAACGGTGAGGACTCGACAGCAAGAAACCACTGAAATGCTGGAGCAAAAGAAAACCGACAGTTAGACTCCGATGAGCCCGACCAGAGACAGAGCATAAGGCACCAACCAACATTATCTCTCTAATTCTATAAAGTTAACGTAAATTACGCGCTTTTAAAAGAAACCATATCAGGCTGAAATGACTGTCCATAAATTTATTGAATCATGGACGCCACTCAATGCTTGCTTCCGGCCCCCGCCCATCGGGGCTTAAGAATTAGATGGGCCACATGATGCTTCCCCGCAGAAACCGACCGCACACGAGCACTGGTAAACCGCAAAAAGGAGCCTGCCGAGGCAAAGCGGTGCGCGACGGACCGTCCATGCTTAAGAACCCTATTGGTTTCATTGGGCGACAGGGCTTGAGATGTCATTTCATCTCATTGTCGGGTAATAGGCCCACACAATTGGAATCAACGTCTCCAAAATGACCTATACAGTGTTGACGGGGACGTAAAACCTCAAATCAAACAAACAAAACAAAACAATGCTTGCATTTCTTAGTTCATTACCTTTTTCTATATTTCGTTTCGGAATACAAAGGCGAATAAATTCTTCGATAGTTCTAATCAGTTGCTGCTCTTTTAACTAGTGGTTATACTCAGCATGCTCCTTGTCCTTGCATCGATTTTGAAAGTAATCACTAACGTCAATAATTCATTCGTTAATAATATTTTGGATTTTATAGATTTACCTAGTATCTTCCGGGACGGTTCGCTGATTTGATCCATTCCTGCTTATTTTCAAACTACTGAAACTGCCATATATTGCTATCAGTACAATACACCTGTTAGATCTACCCTTTTTTATTTCAATTAACTTGTTTCTCATGCCGTGACTGTCTCTTACAGAAATTGCCCCCCCCCCCTCCCCCACACCTTCCCGACTAATATTATATAAAAATCGGGTAAGTGGGTATCACATTTCCACATGTTTCTTATGACTTTGACCATAAAATACCATGGAAAGAACAATGAAAAGTTAATTAATGAGTAAAAATAAGGTGTAAATAAAAATCTGCATCAGATTTTAATCAAATTACAAGTTTCAGACGTCTTTCTAACTGGAAAAATAAGTACTTTATGATCAATCGTTTCGACTAGAAATAACAGATATACTCAATAAAAGTAGTCCCCCAGCTAAAGCTAGAAATGTCACCCGTTGTGAGCAGTGTCATTTCTGGAGATAGATGATGCCAGCAGTCAAAAATAAATCATCAGTTAAGCATGAAATTTTGGTAATTTTTCTCTAACAGAAAAAACACGTCATGTGATCTTGATACTGACACTAACACTCGACTCCTGATACCTGAGATTGTAAAAGCCGAGGGTATTGCTATCCTGCTGCTGGTCATATTATTACCGGCAATTTATATATCATTCCTGATTCTAGGATACGAATATAATAGCAAAAGGACCGAAATATCAATTTCCTTCCAAAATTGATTTCAATAAGTGCAGACATGAAATCGCTGCGGCCTTGAATGAATTTGGTAATCGATGGTGTTAACGAGAGTATGTTGAACATAAAGCCCTTAAACGACTGAAACTTAGCATTCTGAAACTAGTTAAAAAACGCATTCCTTTCTTCTCTTAAAATTCAAATTATTAACTCCTATACCTAAAGTAGAAGTGAAACAAAGATCAGGAATCAAAGACACCAAAGGGAAAGAAATACAAACATTAAGCGACCAGACCATAATGGAAACCTAAACAAAAGAAGGCCATAAGGACAGTTACTTTCCCACAAAACGGCCATATGGCCATCCAGAATTAAAAGACACAAGTGATACACACAGTAATTAACAAACAACAAAAATAAATCGCCACAGAAGAACCGCCTTGGAACGGTCAGTGGAAAGATTGCCATTGGGGGGGGGCTTAAATCGATTTTACGTGGCCACAATCCTCGCCCCTTACTTCCGTCGCGATTTGTACAAATAATTTGTTCAGTCCGCATGAAGGCCTCCTAACTCATCAGTGCAACATCTCCGTGAACACAAAAAATCAAAGAACCATAGAGGTGAGACAACGGTGAGGACTCGACAGCAAGAAACCACTGAAATGCTGGAGCAAAAAAAAACAACAGTTAGACTCCGATGGGCCCAACCAGAGACAGAGCATCAGGCACCAACCAACATTACCAAGAATTAGATCTCTCTAATTCTCAATAAGCCTTTACGTTGGATCCGTCACAGAATCTGAGGCCTGACCCACCGGCCTGCAATTAAAGAGGGAAGCAAAATTGCCAACCGTGATTGGGTTAACTACCATGCATGCAGTCTGTCGTATAACATCCATGTTGTACCCAATCTTTTTATATCGAAGAATGATTTTACGAAATTTGGTGCTGAAGTCATTGCGGTTATATATTTTTCTGAATTTATATACTAAGTCACCATAAAACTCGGGTTCCGATAGACCCTGTTGCAGAAGAGATTTAAGTCCAATATTGAATTTTGAAATTAAATCAGAATGGCGTCTATAAGACTTCTTTACGTCACCTTAAACTAGGTATTCAAGAATTGCATAAGATGCTTGTTTTGGCCCCAGCTGACATGGCCGCCAACAATGTCGTCGTTGTTTGAGGGTTCCACTATGTTAAAACACTTCAGCAAGAGCTTGATGGTACTAAGGCCTACAAACGACAGCCTTGGGCTGTACTTGATGACCACATTAGTCAGTCAGCCACCAAGTTTGCTTTATGTGCTAAAGAAGGCCAAGACAAGCTTTCCACGTAATATTGGTTACCTAAACTTCATAAAAGAGCATACAAACCTTTTTTTTTTTTTTTTGCAAATCAAAGCTCTTTTACCAACACTGAACTTTCCAAATTATTAACTTCATGTATTACTGCCATCAAAACACATGTGATTGATATTGCGACAAAGCCTTTGAAAGATCAGGGAGATAATAGTTTTGGTCTATAATGAAGTTTTAAATTAATTGAAATCTAGACATTATCGTGCTTCATGTCTGACTACTTATGACTTTGCCACCCTATAAACTACATTTCCTATTAATCTTATAAAAGGAAAAATTAATGATTTAATTGTCTAGACGTTTCATTGGGAAGATTCCCTCTACCTTGCATGTAATGTAAGAAATGCTTTTTACACTTCCGAAGAGCATAAAAATTATACGTTATGCTCATGTCAGAAACTGTGTTTAGCTCTCGACTTTCTACTTCACAATATTTACATTAGATATGGTTCTAAGTTATTTAAACAAAATGTGGGTATTCCGATAGGGACGAATTGCGCACCTCTTATGGCTGATCTTTTCTTGTTTTGTTACGGAAGGGACTAGGTGGCCTTCATGCAGACTAAACAAATTATTTGTCTAAATCTCGTCTTTACCTCAAAAGGGCCGATATACTATCCAAAACTAAAAGATATCAGCGATACTCACACTGACAAACCATATAAAAATAAACCGCGACAGAAGAAGCGCCTTCGGGCGGTCAGTGAAAATATTTTCACTGTGTGTGGGGGTGGGGGGTTAAATCGATTTAACGCGACCACAATCCTTGCCCTTATTTCCGCTGCGATTTAGCCAAAAAACTCGCCATGTCCGCATGAACCCCCCCCCCCCCTCCACCCCCCTACCCCCCCCCCCCCAAAAAAAAAAAAAAAAAAAAAAAAAAAAAACTGTACTCCGAGAAGACAAACATCAAACAGCCACAGAGATGAAACAACGGTGAGGACTCCAAGGCACGAAATAAATGAAATGCTGGAGTAAAAGAAAACCAACGGTTAGACTCCGATGGATCCGACCAGAGACAGAGCATCAGGTACCAAACAACATTACAAAAATTTAAGTAAGCCTTTTTAGTGGAACCATCATAGAATCTGAGGCCTGCATGCAATTAAAGAGAGAAGCAAACTGTTCAACCGTAAATGGCTTAACCACTATGCATGCAGTCTTTCATATAACATTTATGTTGTTCTCCTGAAGTCATTGCAAGTTTATAATTGTCTGAATTATATACTAAGTCACCATAAAATTTGGGTTTCGATAGACCTTGTTGCAGAAGAGATTAAACCGGAACTTTGCAGCCGTAAACATAGGGACATTTCTCTACCGATGGAGTAGAATATTGTTGATAAATATTGGTATCATATCGCGACTTAGTTCTCTGTTGGCATTAAAGAAAACCAGAACAAACGTCCCCCTTTTCACTGTTTACCAAACCTTCGCAAGTTCTTACCTGTGATTTGCCATTGACGACTTGCAAATTGCTTTCTGGTGAGTTTTAAAGGCGACGACACCTCCATAAACGACCCAATAAACAAGATTGAAGACACCTGGCGGAAGACACCTCCTTTAACCAACAAGAACAAAATAATTCACCACTATTGTCATTATTATTTGTTACAATCAAGTTCTGTGATACTCTGTTGACATCATGCACAGTTGCTTTTGTATGAGTCTTTAATCGGAGGTCCCGTCTCCGTATGATCTTTTTGTTTGCTGTGACGTTAAACTCAAAACACATTGGAAAAATGTCTGGCACTCAGATGTAATTACAACAATTTCAGGAATTCCGCTAAGGCAGAGCAAAATCAAAGAACGATCATTGTATTTAATAAATTCCATCCAGAAAATCATAATTTGGACATCAAATCATATTATATAAACAGATGACACAAATACAAATAAATAACTATCTTTCTGATTTTATTTCAATGACACTGATAGTTTGGTAAATGGTATTTCAAAAATATAATCAGCTTTTCACTGTGCATGCAGAGTTGTTATAGTTGTTCAGCCTATTGTGCCAAACTGCAGCCTGGCCCTCCCTCTCTCTCTCTCTCTCTTGATGATGAGGGAGCTTGAAATAAAATGTTGGTGGACTTGTGGGATGATTTCATTTTTGCATAGGGATATCAAAGTGTATTTCTCCCAAGTAATAATTAGTTGATCATCATGAAGACTTTCTAAGACCATGTTTTCTGGATTTCCAATAATTTTGGCTCTTCGCAGACGTTGCAACAAGTTTAGGTAATGGACAGAGCATCATAGTTATACTGCTAAACAGCTATATTTGGATCGTCAGAGTGTATAAATAATTTTATAAGAATCTACAGATAATTTTCTAACCTCTGACCAGCACGCATTTTGCATAATAGAGGTGAAAGCAATGATAAGAAATCGATACAATTAACCATACCATCCATCAGAAACACCAAAGGGAAAGAAACATAAAATTTAATATGAAATGACTAGACCCTAATGGAAACGCCAATAGTGGAACGCGAAAAAGGGCAGTTCCTTTCCCACAAAATCGCCAATTGGCTATCCAAATCAAAAAGGTATAAGCGATACACACACTCAAAGATAAACCATAACAAAAATAAACCGCGGCAGAAAAACCGCATTCGAGTGGTCAGTGAAAAGAATTGCACGGGGCTGGGGCTTAAAATCGATATTACGCGACCGCAATCCTCACCATTTCGTCCTGATTTAGGCAAATAATTGTTCAGTTCCGCATGAACGCTTCCTAACTCATCTTTGCAATGTCTCCGAGAACTCAAAAAGTCCTGTATAAAAAAAAAATCAAGGTTGGGTTCGTCTGATACATTGATATCTTTATCAAGGTATGGGTTCTTAGGTCTCGCTGTGCGTAAGGTGACAGCCCATTATGAGACTGAAGTAACAGACACATGACGGCATAGAGCTTGTACCGAATCATTCTTGTTCTGAGCATGTCCGTCTTTCACGTACTTATGTTCTGTGGCTGCTGAATTTAATGGGTGCATGGCAAACAACAGCATTAAAACATAGTAATTATTATTTTTCTTCGAGCCTCAATTATCGAAACAAAAATCCCTTTAAGCTTTTTCTGCCATAAGCTGAACATATTTGTATATAAAACTCGCCCTTCTAGCCAGATTTTTTCCAAAGATAACAGTGCGCCTCGTTTGTGCTTTGAGTATACACGCTAAAGATTGTGTGAACGGAAAGGTTTTGGGCCATCACTATTTGTCTTAATTGAAACATGAGTCGACGAAAGTATCATCTTGCCCAGATTCTGCGTTCGTCTTATCAGGCTCCTTATTTTCTCCGGCCAGCAACCTTGTTTTTCAAATGTTTTCTTGCATAAACGTTTTTGTTTATTGTTTTAGTAAGAGTTACAGAGTTTTTTAACTGGGTTTTAAAAAAAATCACACTGATCCTTAACTGGTATCAAAAACGGGAGGTTAAAATTGTGATAAAAATTATCTATATACAAACAGGTTAATTACCTGTATATTGCCATTTGCACATTTCTCTCAATACAGGTTGTACAGTAAATGAACATATAGACCAGGCAATAGTGACTCGCTACTGCTGGGAAGGAATCTATTTGCCCTTTTATATATTTAATTCTTTCATCTGGGGTCTTGGTCGGGTATTGTGCCTGCCATGTTTTGAATGTTATCTGAACAAGTTGTCCAGTTATATTTATTTTGTGCAAATATAAATGTTTTACACACCCTGATAGTACTTTCGTTACAAGGCAATGTTCACTTCAATGAATTGAACGTCGACTACTTCCGCCGGCTACGTTGACAATTTCCTGAAACTGTTTTTTTTTTTTTTTTTTTTTTTCCTTTTGATTCAGAGTGCAGAGTGTATAAAGTATCTTTGCGGAGTCTCATTGTCTAATCCCCATAATTTGTGACATACATTCACTCTTGCCTCTCTACCAAAAAAGCAACAAAAAACACGGCTTTAAATCTGCATTTGATTCCACAACCCGATTTCACAATTTTGCACGTTGCAGGATTCCTTTGGCATTTGTATATTCTTTGCCTGGATTTCTCATAATTTTGTACAATATTTCTTTTCCATTTATCAAGATTATAAGTTCGCTTTTTACTCATAAAGCTAACCTCCATATCTTTACCACTTGCATCGATATCCACCATTAGATACTTTCTCCTGCCAATATACTGTCTAACCCCGCTACACTGCAACCGTCACCACCTATGATGTGTTCTGTGCTCTCTAACCGCACCATCGATACTATTTCTACTCACACAACTATCAAACTTGACCATATCATATTGACCCAACACAGTGTCAACAATTATAATATCCCCTTCAACTTCAACTTCTGCAACTATCATGTCGTAAACGGCTAATATACCATATTCACCCACACCTTCAAGAACTATTATGTCCTCTACATCTGCTGTGCCTTCTCTGACCACCCCACTACCAACATCTACCATGACCTTGGCACATACCATATTATGTCCACCATCACCATCCACCACATCATCATCACCTACTGTGTCATGTATACGTATCAATAAATTTCCCCCATCACACTATCAACACCTACAAAACTGCCTGCTCCTTTAATTTAATCTGTTAAAGCCGTGCTCAAGTCATCATGCCTGTTATCTGTCACCACAGGATCGAGTTTAAATTCAAAAGGGGTGCGGGGTGTTACTTGTGTTTGCTATTTTGTCTGTATGTGTTCTTAGTTTTGTTTCACTGTTTTCCTTGTGTGAATCTTGCAATGTACAATGAGAAAAAAATGCATACGTTTTGCAGCCGTTTACACAAACAACCCCTTTTGATCAAAAAGTTTTAATAATCTTCTCTTTTGACAAATACAGTTAATATGTAGTGCTGACTTTGCCTAAAAAAGTGTAATTCAGTGCCAACTCTTCTGTACTACATCGTTTTAGGTGAAACAAGACCTTACAAACCAACTGCCAAAATATGTGCACTAAGTATTACACGTGTGTACCTTTGGTGTAAAGTGGTTCTGATGTGCTCGCAGAACATCACTTTCGGCGCCTTGGTGTTGTAAAAAGTAAGGGCCTTTTTTTGCATGCATGCAACGTGTGTGAGATAGGTGGGCTATTTTTCTCATTTTTCATCTGTCTTTTCTGTTATCTTTGCTTTCTTCATTTTCTCTCTTTCATCTGCCTTGGAGCTAAAATACATTTGGCTGAGCTGTGATGTTCATCTGAAACAAAATTTCAGTAACGCCATCCTGTACTTAAAACCATCTTGAAAAAGGTAGGTCTGAAGGAGTGTACAGGAAAGACAATCAATCACTTTGTGAACAAAGGCTTAACCGAGGCAGGATCTAATTTCTTAGTGGATCTAATTTCTTAGTAACCAGGTATATTTCAATCATTTACTGTTTATAACAAGGCATAAATGTGGCATCATACTTTTGAAACAAATACATTTTGACGCACCAAATACCCCGTAGGCACAAAACGTTGACTCAACGTTGAAACGTTTTCAGCTTTATTTCAACATTGGATGCTGCTGGGATAAATGCATCAATCAATTCTATTATTTTGCCTTTGCATGTATGGATTGCTTTTAGCCCTTTTGGTACACCATACACTTCTTTACTTTCAACCGTTAATTGACTAAAACATATTAATTCAGTTGTCAAGGGTCTAAACAGTTCCACCAGATTTGAGTCCGCACACCGGAAAACCCTTCCCCATGTCTTATGTGACCAGTATATACTCTTATAAGCATGAGCATCCAAGCATCTACATAAGCCTATTACAGCTGCTGTGCCATCCTGTGAGTATATATGGACGAGCCTCGACCGGCTGTCTTCAGACACAGGCCAGTCTGTACCATTGGGCGTCGCACATCAATTGTATGTCTCCTCAAAGTATCTCAGCTTCCAGTTTCTTACGAACTTTAAATTGCAAATTTAATGGTAATGCTTAACTATTAGACTGCCTGATGATCATTTGAATTATAATTCGAGTTTGCAGACAGATCGCACTTAGTCACAAAACAGTTTTTGCTTCACGTGTTATTTGTTTGAAAAGCTGTGCAATATTAAAAGTGTAGCATCATAAACGCAATTGCTCTGCGTTTCACCGTGTTCGATTTAATTTTCCATATTCAGTTTAGCCGTGTCGAGAGAATATATGCAAGGTAACATAAACATGGATGGTCAACAAAGACACCGAACCGCCTGTGCGCATTTGCAGTCTTGCCCGAGCCTTAGGTGACCATATAAGATTTGTATGGGCAATAAGGTATCGATTTTTCTGTATTTCTAAACAGGCTGATCCGTCGAAGGGCATTGACAAAATTGTAAGTTTTTGATTATATGAATGGAAACATTTAAGTCTCAGGTTTGCCTTAGTATCTATTAATCAGGCGAATAAATTGGAAACCATTCCCAAAAGACGCAAAATTTGCATCAGTTTTAAATATATGATGTACCAAATATATCTCCAGACATATTGATGTGTCCTTCGAGTACATTTAATTAAATGTAATATTCATCATTTCCGTAATAATTTTATAGCTTTAAGTACAGATTTAGCCATCCGGTTACATAGTTTCGATATTATATACGCTACATTTTCTAAATAAAACTGACAAATATAGACTGAACTTAACGACAACAGCAACAACATAATAAAAGCATCATAAAATGAAAGACAGATCTTCATAAGTCAGCAGACTTTCTTCTGAATCCCACTGTATAATTGTACTTAATGATTCATCTTCATTTGTATTGTATCTTATATATGTTATACAAAGAAATAAATGCTTAAACTAAAATGAAAGACCCACGAAAGCGATACACGCACGCAAAAATGACATAAACAAATCCATATTCACAGGAGTGGAAAAGGATTTCCTAGTCCGTCTAATATGATTTGGCTAGTTATTTCTTATCAGGGATACCTGCTTGTCTTTCAATAAAGACGGAGTTGAAACGGAATGGCGTCACTGTAATTGTATAACTGAATATATGACAGCAGCCCCTTTGAGGGAAACCGTTTATCCGTGTATTTTGTTTGTTTTTGACAAAATAAAACACGAACCGAGACCTGCTCAGCTACAGAGACAATCAACAGTGTTGAAACTTAAAGGAACTCGTTTTTGATTTTTATTTGCCTTCACTGCAGCTGGTGTTGTGCCCTGTGGCGGCCGTAAAACGTCTCCCCGTACATCAACCATAGTGCAGTTTATATTTTACTTTTGATCCTTTGAGATCAGCGTGAATATTCTGAGAAATCAGAAATAAATTATTAGTTTAGACTCAAATTCTAGACAGGTTTTTAATTATTTGGACCTCTTTTTGATTTATATAAGTCTTTGAATCGACTGCCTATTCGAAATTCGCAAAATTGCAGTATGCTTCCTCTGGCTTTCGTTGCCGGATCATTACAGGGTCACTGATGAGGCTTTGTTAGCCGAAACTACGTAGTATGACCCATCTTCTTTCTTATGAATATTTTCATTGCTCTTAAAGGAACTCGTTTTTGATTTTTATTAAGATGTAGCTAGGTGTATTATACTTTGCCAAATAGCGAACATTAAAGTGCTGATCAAAGTGCGTGGGTGTGCAAGTGTTCGTAAGTGCAATACAACAGATTATAAATTGGATATTCTGTATTGTTTGGAGGTCATTTGTATTACCAGCAGGTCAAAAAATATTAACCTAAGGTCAAGTGATATTAAGCTGAGGTCAAAACTCAATTAGATGGGCTTTAATTAAGGTGTAACTATACCAAATTTAATGACACAGAGGCCTTTCTGATATGTAATCTTCATCAGTGTAAGTTTTGAAACGGAAACGGATGATGGACAAGAACCGGAAAACACAGCACACACCCCCTCCGAGTACACACCGACCGACGAAGCTCATGAGAAATGTCAGCTGGAGGAACAGGCTGAGGAGATGAGCTTTATAAGCTATTTTTAGCTTACACTTTACCATGTTTGTTTTCTGTGGATGATTCTTCATATATTTCATGAATAAACCAAAAATCAATGACCAGTTTCTTTTAATTGTGTCAGTTAATAAAATTGTCATTAATCAAGTAATTTCATATTCACCAAGTTGCAGGTCCTCGGTCAGCTGTATTGGCCTCGGCAAAGAGGCCGAGGTCAATATAGCTGACCGAGGACCTGTAACTTGGCCAATACGAAATTACTTGATAAATTACATCATTTTTTCTCATGGCACGGTTCATATTGAAGTACGGTTATATACATCGTACGGCCATCATAAAATTTGAGCCTGTCCGTGATTAAAGAGTTCTTAGCACGAAGCTACCTCCAGGTCGTGTCGACATGTCTGCTAATACTAAATGCTCTGATGAGACTGCGCTTTTGTGTAGGTTCAACTCATTAAGAAAACACGTCTATATCAAGAGTGTAAATTGTACCGCGGAAAAAATGAAAGTTTTGAGATGAAAAATTGTGATATTTTCCTTATTTCTGCTCAAAATATAGAAATAAGAAAAAATAGGCTTACCTTTGTAGACTCCAGTTGTACTATATAAAAGTAGGGTTCAAGGGGTCAAAATTATATAGGCGTTTTCGTGATGTCCAAATTATCTCTTCACAAGCGGCAAGGTCTTATCAACATGTCTGCTAACAGCAAATGCTCTAATGAGACTGCGCTTTTGTGTAGGCTCACTCGAGCATTTGCTGCTCGCCTATACAATCAGTACACCTGCACTCTTAACCTAGTTCTTTTGTAGTATTGCAGATTCCAAAGGGAATGGTCCTTCAAATGGAATTTTCTGAGTCTTTTCTATGTACAAATATCGGAAAATTCATTTTTGTTTGCCCTGCTTATATACTGATCAAGCGCTAAGCGTAGTATCGTTTAACTCAATGAATAGTTTATGGCCATTTAGATCAAAAAGATGGCACATAATTTAAGCTAATAAGGTTTTTCAATGCCCCAAACGTGTTCTGACATCATTTAAACAAGGGTCCTGTTGTTTAAAGCCTAACGAACCTGTAAGTGATGTAATACTTAATTGTTCTAACAAGCATACTATCAGTTACACAGACATGAGTCCTGGAGGACAATTCTTCTGTTACTCCTGCACACATGTTTTGCAGAAACTATGTTTTTGAACGGGAGGTGTAATGTACTGTATTGATTCTTGACCGTTATTCATTGCCCTCACTTTAGTTTTGAAGTAGATTTTATATTCATTGTAAGAAAATAAATGGCAACTTAAATTTTGTGCAAAGAAATACAATGTAATAGACATAACACTGGGAGGAACAGTTGCAGCTTATACTTCTAACGAATTCATAACGCTAACGATGCTTTGAACATTGTGGTTTCGAATTATACATTTAGTATAATAGCGGTATTGCACAAATATTGGTGAATATTATCTAGTTTTGGGATGGGGTATCAAAGGACATGGGCTTGCAACACGATTACGTATTCAATTTATTATTTAACTTAAGCTATAGATAGTCTGTGTCTTTCCAGTAGCCATAGTCTCAAAATATGCATTGTATCAGAATTGTTTCGCAAAAGTAGCAGTTAAAGTTGCATGACGTCGTTGCCGTAAGCTGTCATCAGATGTCTTAACTGTCGCCTAACGGTATTCGTAATTCGAAGGCATACAAGTCAGCGTCCAATATCAAGTCAACGTTTTGATAGCAAGATTGTTCATCGGGCTTTATCATTCCAATCATTCAATATTTTAGCCATATAATGACGCGGTTAGTATCGGTTAGCATTAATGTGGACTCGTCAATACAAACGTTTTCTTATATGACACGACGTTTACGAGTCTCAACTCAATAAACGTGACCTCAACTAAACAAACGTGGGGTTGATGTTGCATATAATTCATGTACCTTGTTGCAAACAAAATAAACTACCTAAAAAAAATCAAATATAAATTAAATAAAAAAACTAACACTTTTAGCTCGTGGGCAGATCCATGTATTAAATTACTCCGGCTTTCTTGCAGACGTACTTGCTCATGGCCGTTTTACGATTGCGACTGTACCAGTATTTAATTTTATATTGATTTGTCGTTCTTGGCATCATTCTTTTATACACTAATAAGTACTAGTTTATGTTGGTGAAACATTACAAAACGAGCAATGTTTGAAGCAAAGGAAAATATTTCAATAGTGTTGGTCTCAGGTGGGCCTGTGAGTATCAGCCTCAAACCGAGTTATCTATTTCTATCTTCTTATTTAGAATGATACATATTTTGCTATTACCGCAGATGTGTCGCTTAATTTAGAACTTAGCAGGCAAAAATCACTGGACGAGTTCTTAAAACTATTTACAATCAGTTTACAGACCTCTGATGTCCAGTTTATATCATACGGTCTTTAAATTCATCTGCACTATCATCACCTCTGGTTCAGTGTGGAATAATTCTAGAGAAAAAAGAATTCTTTAGGGCATCATTATAGATCTTGTTGCTACTGTATTGCGTGCTCTTTAATTTCGATGACACGTGTTTGAGTTTAGCTGATCACAGGGGTCAAATATCTATGCTTAGTAAGAGGCACTATATCAGAGTGTATCATATAAAATGGATGGATGGATCGATATGCATACTTATGCGCGTGCATGCATGAATGCATTTAACGGAATGTATGTATTGATGGATGCATTACGAAAACCCGCCTATACAAATACATCGTCGAAAAAATGAAAATTTTAGGATAAAAATTGTGATACATTTATTATTTCTACTCAAAATATAGATTTGGGGTACTCACTAGAACCGTCTCGTTGAGGCAGTTCTAACGGGTACCCACAATCTATATTCTAGAGCATAAGTAAGAAAAAATAAGGTTTACCCCTGGAAACCCCAGTTTTACTGTATAAAAGTGGGGTTCAAGGGGGTCAAAATTATATAGGCGTTTTCGTGTTGGATGGATGGATGGCTATACATACATGAATGCCTGTAACGGAATGTATGTATGGATGGAGGGATGGATGGATGTGTAGATGGATGGATGGATAGATGGATGGATATATGTGCGTACATGCATGAATGCATGTGTCGGAATGTATGGAAAGATGAATGTGCATACATAGGCACGTGCATGCATTAATGCATGTAACGGAATGTATCGAAAACTGGATGGATGTGCACCTATGTACGTACATGCATGGATGTGCGCACGCATCTGAACATGCATGATTGCATTGATTTATGAATGATCAAAACGTTTGCTCTGTAATGTGTCATCTTTGCTTGCATAATTAAAACCATTCAACAATGTTCAACTAATCTGCAAATATAATATGATATCCACATTAATTGCATACATGTGGAACATGCTAAACATGTAACACTGCTAACACTACAAAGTTTAGCCTTGAAATGAGGTGGATTTTTGAACAGGTGAACAGTGGACTGATTATAGTGAGTAGTTTTAACTGCAAACAGGCTAGTAAGAGGAGAACACTATGAAAAGGTGTACAGTAGGTATTTGAATTTGCGGAGTATTGACTTTGACGACAATAAACGACCACAACTATGATGTTTAGAAGTTCTGCCAATAATCTTAGGACTTTCATGAAATTAAATCCCGAAATTAACCCTCTAACAAAAACATGCTTTCAGTATGCAAAACAGAAGTGAAGGCAATGATCAGGAATCGATACAACGAACTCACAGCTCCCATCAGAGACACAAAAGGGGAAAAAACACAAACATGAAATAGCTAGACCCTAACGTACACATCAAAATGGGATGGAAAACCAATATGACATTCCCACAAAATGGCCATTTGGCTATCCAAAACAAACAAATAAAATAAAATAAAAAATAAGGGATACACACACTCAAAGACAAACCGTAACAAAACTAAAACTTACTCTTCGTCTTGGTGTCATACGTAGGTTGTAAGCTTTAATTGTGGCTTTTCCTGGGCATCAATTTCTATATTTTCTGGTTCTGGAGGCGATGTCGAAACTGTGAAAAAGTTTACGACAAACGGACGACGGACAACGGGCCACGGCATAAGCTGACCTGGAGTTCTTTGCTCCATGTGAGCTAATAAATGTCAGCTGAATATTATTTTAATATATCAAATGTACAATAGATAACATAAACAACACTGGAATATATACATAGTATACAAGCAAATAAAATACATGTTTGTAGAAAATTTCATGGTAGTTTCATGGTAGGTGTCAGAGAAAAAGAATTTTACCTCTAATAATGAGTTGCTGACAACTCTTGTTGAAAATCAGAAATATATTTTTATTTATTTTTTTTTCGTTTTCAAATTCATATAATTATGGGTAGAATGGTAGAGAAATTTTCCGGATAAATTGATTTCTGCTATCACTTCTGTCTTCATGTAAATTGGAGCAAGCAGAACCACATATTAACAAGATTTCAAATTAGAAGTGCAGTTAAACAATCACTGTGTTGACAATTTTGTTTAGAAGCAACAGCCTGTAGAGTTATATTTTTTTGGAATATTAAGTCACACAGATAAATACCGTTCAGTCGGATGCGCGTCTGACTGGTGATCAGTAGGACTCTGTATCTGACGGGGTTGGCAACATTCTTTCGTGGAGATTGATCATGGAATCTTTTCTACGGTCATTCTCTTCCTTCCGCTGATTCAAGAAGGGCAGTTGTCAGTTTCTGGCGAAACAATGTGCACTGTACCGGATAACTGCTTATGTATAAAAAATAGAAGTGAAGGCAATGATCCGGAATCGATACAATTAACCCACCGCACCCGTCAGAGACACCAAAGGGAAAGAAGCACAAACGGGAAACAACTAGACCCTAATGTACATCAACAGCGGAAAGCCCAAAGGACAGTTATCTTCCCACAAATGGCCAATTGGCTATCCAAAACAAAATAATATAAGCGAAATACACACTCAAAGACAAACCATAACAAAAATAAAGCGCGGCAGCAGAACCGCATTGGAACGGTCAGTGAAACGAATTCCACTGGGGGTTGGGGCTTAAATCGATTTTACGTGGCCATAATCCTCGCCCCTCTTTCCGTCGCGATTGACACAAATATTTTGTTCAGTTCGCATGAAGGCCTGCTAAGGAAAAGTGTACATAAGCCTGCCGAGGAAAAGTGTGGATAGGTGATCGCTCAAATGACAACAGTATTGATTGGGCCGCTAAACTCCAATACAAAGAAACACACAATACACAAATAAATTGTAGGAATTCCGTTGGGTACAAATTATGCTCCTCATGCAGCTGATTTGCATTTAGTTTGCTATGAAAGAGATGTCAGGATGTTTCTGTTTGATGATACTCAAGCAGCTGTTGTGGAAGCTTTTACCTCAACGTCTGGATATTTGGGTGACCATTTGAATATTAAAGATCCTTATTTTGAAGGACTGGATAGTAAAATATATCCTGCCGTTTATTGTCATTAAATAAAATTAATACTTCGGATACCTAGGACCCCTTGTAGGTTTATAATGACCACTTCCACTTCATATAGTGTTTGTATCTCTCAGCTTATTCCCGTTGCTTGGGTGTCTAGTCATTTGGCAGAACTTCAACAACAAGGGCATCGGTACCATAAACTGCGGTATGTTTGTTTCTAAATTTTATCAAAGACGCTTTGCACTGATCTCTACATATAATACCGAATTAAGGATACTTATGCAACAATGTTTGTTGGAAAATAGAAGTGGAGGCAATGGTCTTGTTGTGATTATGAATACACATTCCAAAAACTAATAGGGTAAACAGAATTTCTGACAAATGTCAGAAAATTATCATCCGGTGCAAACGCTCGGACTATAATGTAGATTTGAAGCGACAATCTGCATGCGTTGAGGTTTACCCTAATCACATTTTACAATTTTGCTGTCCTCTTAAATTGGGTCGAGGTTCGCAATCTATAATATCCCCGACAAAAAACTAAGCAGTGAGCCCAACAGCCCACTTAATTGTTCCAACATCGGCGGAAGATGAGAATAAAGGTTAAGACATCATAAATCCGGTTTTCACTACCGACCCCACCCCCCAACCTCCTCTTCCCCGACCCCAGTAATTATTACTGGCTGTCCTAATGCGGTTTCATTTGTTCGGTGCTGTTCAATTTTTATATGTTTTCATTTTGAAACTTCTTTGTGTCCAAATAATTTAGTACAGTATAGGTAAGTTAGGGATAGAGCTGCTAACCCGGCTAATCACCTTTAATTTTGTTGCTTGTAAAGATGCTTTAGTCCATTTTACCATTTGATGTTTGCGATACGCTTTGGGTTCTGGTTGGATCAATTCCTGAAGTATATTTACTTTTTAATTAGTTATGCTGTGTAGTCCTTGTTTCCAAAGGAAAACCATGAATACAAAATATTTATCTTTCACCAAAAGTGACAGTAAGGTGAGTTAAATATAAATTCGTGTGACTGCTGAATACAGAGAATATGCTGCATGGTAGAAACCATTCGGGATCAGAAACATCACATAAAATTACTATGAGGACACAGCAATAAGAAGATGCTGCATGAGTTGATAGAAAGTAGAAGTAAAACAAAGATCAGGAATCGATACAATTAACTTACTCCACCCATCAAAGACACCAAAGGGAAAGAAACACAAACATGAAGCGACCAGACTGAATGGAAACCCAAACAAAGAAAGGCCACAAGGACAGCCACTTTCCCACAAAATGGCCAAAAGATCATCCAAAACAAAAAGACACAAGCGACACACACAGCAAGTAACAAACAACAACACAGACAAATCGCCACAGAAGAACCGCCCGGAACGGCCAGCGGAAAGAAGCCCACTGGGGGGGGGGGGCTTAAATCGACCCCACATGGCCACAATCCCGCCCCCACAAAAACTGCTTTCCATACATAAGTGAGTGTTGGTGTCAAATGATGCAATATTGAATTAAAAAAATCTAAATCATGCCCGTTTTGTAGTTTGAATGTCAAATACTGGGATATTGTATCCGTGCGTGTCAAATAAAATATTTTGACAGAGAAACAGTTTTGTGTCTTGGATGTGAGGTGTAAAGTAATAGTATCGTTTCCTGATCATTGTCTTCACTTCTATTTCCTATACAAAAATGATTGATACGAAATGCATTTAGTGGCTAGCTATTCAGTGGTTTCGTGTCAATATAAGCCACGCCCTGCAGTATGCAAATACGTAGCCTTATGTTTCAACCAAAAATAGATTCCATATGGGATGAACAAAAGCTAAACATTTCCAGCATATTTCATAAAACGTTCTTTGACTTTGTCTAACTGTTCTAAATGTTCATGTACTTCACAGTTTATTATCGAGACGCAGCTTCATAAATAAATACGCAGTGTAGACGAAGACTTTCCGTACTGTGTGATGTAAAAATACATACCGTATGAATATAAACAAGACATGAAAACAACGTATCGTGGTAAAAAAAAGTGAAGGCAACGGTCAGAATTCTATACAGCTACCCAACATCTCCCATCAGAAACACAAAAGGGAAAGAAACACGGACATGGAATAACTTAACCCTAATGAAAACCTTACAAGCAGAAAGCCAAAAGGACAGCTACTTTCCAACATAATGGTAAAACGGCTATCCAAAATAAAAAGATATTAGCAATATTAACATGCAAAGACAAATTATAACAAACATAAACCGCAACAGAAGGACCGCCTTGGAACTGTCAGTAAAAATATTTCCATGTGGGGAGGGGGCTAACGTAGCCACAATCCTCGCCCTCGGGTCTGTCGCGGCTTAGAAAATTAATATGTTCCGCATGAATCAGCGCTACATCTCCGGTCCCATTTTTCCGTTTTTGCACCATGTAGCACATAATTAATGCAAAAAGATAATAAGAAAGTAATACTACGCATTCAGCTATATGCAAACAGGACAACTGGTGTATCGGATTCGATGGGTTCGGAATCGATTGAAAAAAGTAGAAGTACAGGCAATGAACAGGAATCGATACAATTAACCCACCGCTCCCATCAGAGACAGCAAAGGGAAAGAAACACAAACATAAAACAACAGACCCTAATGGAAACATAATGGCGGAAAGCCAAAAGGACAGTTTCTTCAAAAGGACAGTTTCTTTCCCACAAAATGGCTTTCAAAACTTTTTCTAAATCGCAACAACTGTCTCGTGCGACCCTAATATTTTTCCATGGCGGTCGTGTTTTTAATAAATCGAAGCGTATGTTTATATGTGTATCTTAAAGTGCTTGACGGCTCCCCATTCCTCTGACCTAAGTACAGAATGAACACAAAGTACACTTCTAGTGACTGAAATTGGTACCTGAAACGTGATTTAGGTTAAACGATTTGCACGTATCAGAAAAGTATAATCGATGGTTCAACATGTTATATACGCAATTTTGTTCCGAACATCTGTAAGTCTATTTGGTTTCCATTATCAAGAACGGGCAAAATTAGCATAAATCGCATCAGTTTGCGTTGGTAATTAGAAGTATGAAAGACGATGATCTTTGGGAAAGCAGTTATTTGGTTTTCAATTCTGACCTTTCTGTACACTGTTAGTACTACTACAAAATCCTGAAGAATATCCAGGATTCTGTGCCGTTGCCTGTTAATATCAGTTACTAATACAATAGTAGTTCTTAAATACCGGAACCCCCAATGTATTTAATGTGTGTCAATTTACTAGAAAATGCATCCTCGCCCTTACTTCCGTCACGATTTAGACAAAAAAATGTTCAGTCCGCATGGAGGTCTCCTAACCCTTCAGTGCAACATCTCCGAGGAAACAAAAATCAAACAACCACAGGGATGAAACAACAGTGAGGTATCGACAGCAAGAAACCTTGGAAATACTGGAGCAAAAGAAAAACAACAGTTAGACTCCGATGGGCCCGACCAGAGCAGAGCATCTGGCACCAACCAACTTAACATAAAATTCAAATCTTTCTTATTCTCAGCAAGCCTTTACGCTAGAACCGTCATAGAATCTGAGGCCGGACAATTAAAGACGGAAGCAATGTTGTCAACCGTAGGTTAACTACCATGCATGCAGTCTGTCGTATAACATTTACATAATAGAAGTGGAGGCAATAGTCAGGAATCGATACAATCAACCCACAGCTCCCATCAGAGACACCAAAGGGAAAGAAACACAAACATGAAACAACATACCCTAATGGAAACATCAATAGCGGAAAGCCAAAAGGACAGTTACCTTCCCACAAAATGGCCAATAGGCTATCCAAAATAAAATAATATAAGCGACCCAAACACACAAAGACAAACCATAACAAAAATAAACCGCGACAGAAGAACCGCCTTGGAACGGTCAACGGAAACGAATTCCACCGGGGGGCCCAAATCGACCCCACGCGGCCACAATCCCCGCACCCACCTCCATCACGACCTAGACAAATAATTTGTACACTCCGCATGAAGGCCTCCTAAACATGTACGCTGTACCCAATATTTTTATATCGAAGAATGATTTTACGACACTGGGTGTTGAAGTCATTGCTATTTTATATTTTTCTGAATTTATATACTAAGTAACCGTTAAATTCAGGTTCCGAAAGACCTTGTTGCAGAAGAGCTTTAAGTCCAACATTGAATTTTGAAAGTTAATCGGAATGACACCTTCAAAATTTTGAAAAGGCTTTGCGAGTTTATGATACCGATAACTCTAATTAAGAAGTTTAGCAGTTAATAATTTATTACGAGTGTTCAAATCAGTTGCATGACTAGACACTCTGGCGAAAAAATTGTGAAATGAAAACGCCATAGGATGCTGCACGAGGAACATCACCATCCACGAAAGGAAATTGTACAATCTCAAAATCAAAACCATCGCGCTTATCATCAATTCTGCAGGAAACACATCTACAACAGATAGATGTAAATGCAAAGACGGGGCCTCTGTATCATAAGAATTTGCTTTATTTAACTGAAGTTCTGTGGGGGGGGGGGGGTAAATTTGACTGATGAAAAAACACAGAAATAGGTATTGTCCATCTCTAATAAATCATCGAAGTACATAGAAGTCAAGCTAGAGGCTTCAATGATTTCAGATTGGTTTTCAACGGAATGTGACATCATGAACTCTCTTTCAATACCAAACAAGAACATATCAGCCACAAGGCGTGCGCAATCCGTACCAATCGGAATACCTACAACTTGTTTAAATAGCTTAGTACCAAATCTTATGTAAATATTGTCAAATAGAAAGGTTAGAACTTCACACACTTTCTGACATGACAATATTGTATAATATTTACACGCTTCAGAAGTGAAAAAGCATTTCTTACATTACATGCAAGATAGACGGTATCTTCCCTATGAAATGTCCATTCATTTAAATCATTAATTTTTTCTTTTATAATATTATGAGGGGCTGAAAAAATCATAAGTAGATAGACTTGAAGCACGAAAACGTCTGCATTTCAATTTATTCAATACTTCAGTAGACTGTTTTATAGACCAAAACAGATTTCTCCCTGATTTTTTCAAAGACTTTGTCGCAATATTTAATCACACGATTTTTGATGGCAGTAAAACACGTAGTTAATAATTTGGAATGTTCAGTGGTGGTATAAGAGCTAAATTTTGCAATTAACCGTGCTTTGTAATGTCTTTTATGATGTTTAGGTAACCATTATAACGTAGGAAACTTGTCTTGGCCTTCTGTATCACACACAGCAAACTTGGTGGCTGAAAGACAAATGTGGTCATCAATTACAGCCATTTCTAAGTTACATAGACAACATTTCGATTAAGATTCGAAATACATCTTGGTTTATCTTCTCCTTGGCTTTACCTTCTGTATCACATACAGCAAACTCGGTGGCGGAACGACAAATGTTGTCATCAATTACAGCCATTTCTACGTTTCATAGACAACATCTCGATTCGATTAAGATTCAATATATATGTTGAGTCAATGATCAGGAATCGATACAATTAACCCCTTACGCCCATCAGAGACCCCACAGGGAAAGAAACACAAACATGAAATAAATAGAACCTAATGGAATCATCAATAACGGAAATCCAAAAGGATATTTACTTTCCCACAAAATGGCCAGTAAGCTATCCGAAACATAAATTTATAAGCGATACACACATTCAAAGAGAAACTATAACCAAAATAAACAGCGACAGAAGAGCCGCCTTGGAACGGTCAGTGAAAATATTTTCATTGGATGAGCTTTTACGCGGCCGCAATCCTCGCCCTTATTTCTGTCGGGATTTAGACCAATAATTTGTTCAGTCCGCATGAAGGCTTCCTAACTCATCAGTGCAACATCTCCGAGAAAATAAAAATCAAACAGAGATGAAACAACGGCGATGGCTCGGCAGCAAGAAACAACTGAAATGCTGGAGCAAAAGAAAACCAAAAGTTAGATTCCGATGGGTCCAACCAGAGTCAGAGTATCAACCAACCAACACTACATAAGTAAGCTTTTAAGCTGGAACCGTCTTAGACTGAGGTGTGACCTCAATGTTAGGCCTGACTTTCTTCTGCAAAAAGGCCTATCAGATATGTTGTAGAAAGGGTTATCCTTCAGAACCTGAAGTTTATGTTGACTTATATTTGCATTCAGAAAAATATATTATTGCAATGATTTGAGTACACAATTACGTAGAATCATCTTACGGTACAAAAATGGGTACAACACAAATGTTATTCGACAGGTATTATACGACAGACTGCATGAATGACAGTTATTCCAATCACGGTTTGTAACTATGTTTCCCTCTTTTGCACGCCGGTGGGTCGGGCCTCATACTCTGACGGAGCATTGTTGCTTGGTGCTCGGTCTCTGATCAGGCTCACCGTAGTCCAACTTATGTTGTTTTCTTTTCCTCCGGCCTTTCAGTTACTTCATGCTGTCGAGTCCTCATCGTTGTTTCATTTCTGTATTCTTTTGATTTTTATGTTCTCGGAGATGTTCCACTGATAAGTTAGAGATCCTTCATTTCATGCGGGCTGAACAATTTATTTGTCTTAACCATGACAGAACCAAAGGGAGGGCTGTGACCAGTTGCAATCGGTTAAAGACCCCCGGTAAAAACTTTTAACTGACAGATCCAAAGCGTTTCTTCTGTTATGGTTTATTATTATTATAGTTCGTCTTAGCATGTATGTATTGCTATTTTTGTTTGTTTGTTTTGATACCCGTTTGGCCATTAATTTCATTATGGTAGAAATGAGACAATGATTGGGAATCGATACAATTAACCCATAGCTCCCATCAGAAATACCAAAGGGAAAGAAACAAAACATGAATCAACTAGACCCTAATTGAAACACCAATAGTAGAAAGTCAAAAGGACAGTCACTTTCCAATATCAAAGAACTGAAAGTACTAATAGAAGGTGATGGTAGAAAACTGTTAGTTTTTACACTGGGCCATTTCATTTCATTATCTTTTTTTTTTTTTTTAATTTTTAAAACAGTCAATGGTTATTTATGATTGTAGTTACGCGAGGAGCAGACAAATGAAATGTCAAAAACAAAATTGAGCCTCGAACGGTACATGTTGTGAATACCTTCTTGTGTCAATGAGAATAATTCTGGGGACAATTACATACATAGACTCTACCAAACAAGATAATTTACTCAACACTCCATACGTGCTAGCAAATGGCTTTCTTACACCAACGGCCCCCGCCAATAGGGGCTTGAAGAAATATATGGGCTGCATGATGCTTCCACGCAGAGCTGAATCCGGCCCGCACACTAGTACTGGTAAACCGCTTAGAAGATCTAAGCCTGTCCAGGAACCGCGTTGCGAGGCGGACCGTCCATGCTAATAAACCCTATTGGTTTCATTGGGTGACAGGGCTTGAGATGTCATTTCATCTCAATGTCGAGTAAAAGTCCCACAAAATTGGAAGCAACGTCTCCAAAATGACCTTTACAGTGTTGACGGAGACGTTAATCTCAAATCAAACAAACAAAAATTTCTAACACCAATATTCCGGGACACTGGCTGGTTTTTATCTGAGTCTTCGATCACAAGTTTAAAATTTGTTGGTTGCTATGTTTTGTCAAGTGTTTGAAAGACGTCCGTCGACCCACTGAAACCTGGATTAAACAAGAGGGCCAGGCCCTGGAACGCTCACCTGATCCGAATTGTACAGATAAAGTGGTAGCCTGGGCAATATAAGGTGGAGTGGATGGTTTGAAACATTTTGGTTGAGAGTGACCAAAGGAACATTCCTGTGAAATTATTTCAAAATCAGTCTACCTATTTAGTAGTACATCACGTGAACAAGTCCGTGAAATGAATACCCCTCTAAACCCCACTTCATATAGAGAACACTTGGGTTACGGGGTTGGGGGTATACATTATTTTTCATATTTCTGCTCAAAGACATAGGTTGTGGGTACTCGTTAGAACCGCCTCATTAAGGCGGATCTAACGAGCACCCACAACCTATGTTTTGATCATTGTAAAGAAAAATATCACGGACTTTCACCAGAAAAGTAGCCATTTTGGGGATGTTCAAAATGCACTATTTCGCATGGGTGTGTTATCGTAATGAAGGTCAGTTTAAAGCTTGTTTATTGTTCGTTTGGTGGCATTTATGTTCAGTGGAGCGAAACTATTTTGAGCAACTTTGTCAGTGGGTCACCCATGGAACATTCCTACCAAATTATTTACTTTCTGCATGAGGATGAAGTCTTTTCAAAGTTCCCTTCCAAAGAGCTGACTTATATGTTACTATCTGGACATTTTCCGGACATTGAGGGTCATGTCCTAGTGCATGGGGATGGATTTGCTCAACATCACTTGAACAAGTCCGTAAAATGAACCCCCATTCAAACCCCCTTTATATGGAGAAAAAAAACTGGGGTTTACGAGGGTATACATTATTTTTCTTATTACTGCTCCAAGACATAGGCTATGGGTACTCGTTAGAACCGCCTCACCTTACTGAGGCGGTTCTAACGAGCACCCTCAGCCTATGTTTTGAACATTTATATAAAAAAATATCAAGGCTTTTCATCAGAAAACTAGCCGTTTTGGAGATGTGAAAAATGCTCTATGTCACACGGGTGAGTAATCGTAATGGTCTAACTTACAATGCCTCGCTGTGACAATTGGCGGGGGTGGGGTGGGGCGGGGGGGGGCAAGAATTGTCATAAAATGCTAGACATGTGAGTCATTGGTTCCCTTTGACAATACAGAGCTAACTTGTATGTCACTATCTGGACATATTGTGGACATTGAGAGTCAGGTCCTAGTGCAACAGAGGGAAATGAAGAGGCTCAGTTTTACTAATAATGTCACATGGTGACAAAGGGAGAGTTATTATTTGTCAGTGGTTCCCTTTGACAATACAGAGCTGACTTGAATGTCACTGTCTAGGCACCTTGTGGACATTGAGGGTCAGGTCTTAGTGCACCAGAAGGAGATGAACCGGCTCAGCCTTAACCCATTATAAAAACCAATGGGCTCCGGGCAGGTCCTGTTTTGACCCGATGGGGTTATAATTTGGACAATCTTGGTTGAGGGCAACTAGAGGAAGTTTCATTCCAAATATCAAAGACTTAGACCTTCTGGTTTCAGACGGGAAGGTATTTAAAGGTTTTTAGTACGTAAGTCTGTGTGAAACCAGTGGGCTCTGAGGCGGGACCTTTTTTGGCTCCAGGGCTTTGATTTGAATAATCTTAGTAGAGGTCACCCGCATGAAACTTCTAGCAAAATATCAAAGACATGGGCCTTGGGTTGTTTAGAAAAACATTTTAAAGTTTGAGATCTGAGGCTTATGGTTTCAAACTAGAAGATTTTTGAAGATTTTCCCGCGAGATGTCTATGTAAAACCAGTGGGCTACAGGGCGGGGGCATTTTTTGGTCACAGGGCTATAATTCTAACAATCTTGATAGAGGTCCACTAGACGCAGCTTCATATCAAATATCAAACATCCCAGCCTTCTGGTTTCTGACAAGAAGATTTTCAAAGGGTTCCCTATATAAGTCAATGTAAAACCAAAGGGCCCAGGGGCGGGGGCATTTTTGGCCCCAGGGCTATAATTTGAAGTCGGAAAGTTCATTCAACGGGTCTCATAGTGTAGCAAGGCTTTAAATGCCATTTCATCACAAAGTTAGGTAAGCGTCCAACGAAATTCGAAGCACGTCTATACAGTTTTGTTTATTTGTTTGATTTGAGGTTTAACGCCCCGTCAACACTTTATAGGTCATTTTGGAGACGTCGCTTCCAATTTTGTCGGACTTTTGCCCGACATTGAGATGAAATGGCAACTCAGCCACTGCCGCACAATTCAACCAATAGAGTTTATATGCATGGATGGTCAAACTCGCACAACTTTTCATGGGCAGGCTTAGAATCGGAACCTATAAGCTGTCTACCAGTACTCATGTTCGGTCGATTTAAGCGCTACGTGCCCAATCTGTTTCCTCAAGCCCCGGTGGACGGGGCCGTTATACAGTCTTGACGGGGATGTTAAACGTCAAATCAAACAAATCAAATACACCTCAATAAACATGGAAATATTCAGATACAGAAGAAGAGGAAACAAAATCTGATATTTTCTGAGCTCGGCTAAAAAAAAAAAAAAAACACCCACCGCCCGGAATAAATATGTATTACCCCGTACTATAAACGTTAAGATTACGGAGTTTAAGTGCTAAAGTCATATTTTCCTGATGGTTCACAGAAACATATCCATGCAACAGTGAATCGGCCCCCGCCCATCGGGGCTTGAAGACATACATGGGCTGCATGATGCTTCCACGCAGAGCTGAATCCGACCCGCACACGAGTACGGGTAAACCGCTTAGAGGATCTAAGCCTGCCCAAGTAAAGCGTTGCGCTCGAGTCGGACCGTCCATGCTTATAAACCCTATTGGTTTCAATGGGCGAAAAGGCTGGAGAGATGTCATTTCATCTCAATGTCGGGTAAAAATCTCACAAAATTGGAAGCAACGTCTTCAAAATGACCTTTACAGTGTTGACGAGGACGTTAAACCTCAAGCCAAACAAATGCAACAGTGAAGGTAACTTCGCTCCATCCGCCCCCGCCATTAGGGGCTTGTTGAAATATATGGGCTGCATGATGCTTCCACGCAGAGCTGAATCCGGCCCGCACACTAGTACTGGTAAACCGCTTAGAGGATTTAAGCCTGTCCAGGAACCGCGGTGCGAGGCGGGCCGTCCATGCTATTAAACCCTATTGGTTTCATTGGGCGGCAGGGCTTGAGATGTCATTTCATCTCAATGTCGGGTAAAAGTCCCACAAAATTGGAAGCAACGTCTCAAAATGACCTTTACAGTGTTGACGGAGACGTTAAATCTCAAATCAAACAAACAAACAAAACTTTGCTCTGTCTGTATTATAGCAAGTCGTAGTATTCCATTCATACTGTCAATTCATTCATTGAACTATTAATCCGCGATCTAGATTTTGAGCGAGTTCAGTTGACGTACTAGAGTTAACAAGAGTTGACTTGCTCCAAAACGCGCCATGTAGGAATATTGCGACTGCTAGAGTTAGCTTGGTATGAGAGTTGGAAGTCTTGCCTAGTAACAACGAATACGGTGGAAGGTGGAAAATTGTAAGTTAAATGCAATCCGAAAATCGATTATTTCCAACTATTTGAAATTTTGGCCGCGTGTTGGAAAAATCACGTCCAACTTGAAAACATGTTTATAGTTTCGATTTACTCGAGGGCAAACGATGACATTTTCTTGACGTCAGTAGAGTTCTGAGTCTGAATCTGAATCGTTACTGGTGACGCATCAAATGACATTATTATTTGCTGCTTCCTGTCGCTTCTAAGTGTGTGTGTGTGTGGGGGGGGGGGGGGGGTCCTGAAGTTGGGCCGGGGGGGGGGGGTTAAAGTCATTGTGCAACTTAGTACAAGAGTAAGCCTACTGTCTCCCCTACTTTTCTTGAGTTAACTTTAGTTGGTCATCTGAACTCGCTCAAAGCAACTTTTGCCATGACAAAGCTTCGAATCGAGACCAATTTGAACCATAGGGTTAATTCTATGGCATTTTACTCTGAAGTTAGTTGTTTGTGTAATTGGCTTCCTCAGTTTGACAATCTGCATATCATTTTCACTTATCAAATGATACATGCGCGTCTAATGATAAATATATGGAGGCTTATTTTTCTTGAAGCATAGGATTCGTCATCGTGGGGCTCCAGTGTTGATTGACATAAGAAGGTGAGGCCTGAAATGTCATCACCTTCTAATAAGTTTATGTTCATTTCTTATTTAACCTACGATTATCCCCCTGCCGTTGTGTTTTTGTTCTTGCTAGACAGAACTCCCAACTTCCAAAGCAAGCTTGATTGAACTTGAGTTAACTCTAATAGTGCGGCACGAGCCATAACCCGCGTGTTTTTGGAGTAACTATAGTTAACTCTAGAAAGTCAACCGAACTCGCTCTTAATAACTAGGCCAGGTCAGCTGCGAAACGAGACCAATTTCAAATCTAGATCCATTTTATGTCATTTAACTTTGAAGTTCATTGTTTTTGTATTTTGCATCCACAGTGTTTTTTCAATCTGCATTATATTTTCACATATCAAATGATACAGGCGCGTCTCTTCACTGATTTATGAGGGCCTATTTTTCATGAAGCAGAGGAGTGATGCGGTATCAAGGGAATTCTTTGGAGTGTTGCCATAAGAAGGTGAGACCTGAAAGGTCATCACCTTCTAAAAATGGCCAATCTGCTATAAAAAAAAAAAACAAACAAAAAAAAAACAAGTATAAGCGACAGACTCAAAGACAAACCATAACAAGAGGGCCATAGTGGCCCTGGATCGCTCACCTGATCCTTTTTGGTAGAATCGGACCAAAATCTGTGGCCTCTAGTGTGTTCACACGGTTTTTCTATAATTTGACCTATTGATCTACTTTTTAGCCCGACATGACCCATATTCAAACTTGATCGATATATTGTCAAGATGATCATTCAAGGCAAGTTTGATGATGATCGGAACAAATGTGTTTACAAGGTTTTTCAATGATTTAACCTAATGACCTCCTTTTTGACCCGACATGACCCACATTCGAATCTGACCGAGATATTGTCAAGAGGATCATTCTGAGCAAGATTGATGATGATCAGACTAAAACTATGGCCTCTAATGTGTTCACAAGGTTTTTATATGATTTGACCTAATGACTTACTTTTTGACCCTACATGACCCATATTCGAACGTGTCCAGATATTGTCGAGATGATAATTCTGAGCTAGATTGATGATGATCGGGCCAAAACTGTGGCTTCCAATGTGTTCACAATGTTTTTCTTTGATTTGACCTACTGACCTACTTTTTGAACCGGCATGACCCATATTTGAACTTAGCTAAAATATCGACAAGATTATAATTCTGAGCGAATTTGATGATGATCTGACCAAAACTGTATCCTCTAGTGTGACCACAACATTTTTCTATGATTTGACCTGCTGACCTACTTTTTGATCCGACATGGCCCAAATTCAAACTTGATCCAGATATTGTCAAGATTATGATTCTAAGCAAGTCTGATGATGATCGGACCAAAACCGTGGCCTCTAGTGTGTTCACAAAGATTTTCTATGATTTGACCTACTGACCTTCTTTCGGGCCCGACATGACCCGAACTTGACCGAGATATTGTCAAGATGATCACTCTGAGCAAGTTTGATGATGATCGGACCAAAACTGTGGCCTCTATATATAGTGTTCACAAGGGTTTTCTATGATTTGACCAACTGACCTACTTTTTGACCCGACATAACCTATATTCGAACTTGACCGAGATATTGTCAAAATGGCCTCTAGTGTGTTCACAAGGTTTTTCTATGATTTGACATACTGACCTACTTTTTGACTCGACATGACCCATATTCGAACTCGACCGAAATATTGTCAAGATGATCATTCTGAGCAAGATTGATGATGATCGGGCAAAAACTATGCCTCTAGTGTGTTCACAATTTTTTCTATGATTATACCTACTGACCTCCTTTTTGACTCGACATGACCAATATTCGAATTTGACCGAGATATTGTCATTATGATCATTCTGGCCTAGTTTGATGATGACTGGCCCAAAACTGTGGCCTCTAGAGTTTTCACAAGAAACGTTTACGCACGCACGACGCACGAGTCACAACGGCGCCGGACATCTCACAATCACAAAAGCTCACCATGACCTTCAGTCAGGTGAGCTTACATAAATAAACCGCGACAGAAGAACCGCCTTGGAACGGTCAGTGAAACAGATTCCACTTGGGGGCTTAAATCGAATTTACTCGGCCGCAATCCTCGCCCTTACTTCCGTCGCGATTTAGACAAATATTAGACGCGATTTTGACTTCAGTCCGCATGACGGCCTCTTAACTCATGAGTGCAACATCACCGAGAACACAAAAATCAAACGACGTATTAGTGTTTCTTACCCTTTGATGTATTGGTTGAGAGGTCTTATCATTTAATATGAACATTGCCCAATCCTATGTAGTGTTAGATTACTTTTATTTTTGTTTTGTTCTTTTCGTTTTTTTATGTTTCGTTCGTTAGTGGTCTGTAAATATTACTTCATAACCCTTTTATAGAACATATTTAACTTCACTACAGCTGGTGTGTGGAAGTGTGTGGCGGCGGTAAAACGTCTCCCTGCCCTACATCATAATGTAGATTATATTTTCTTGTCCTATGGGATCATTGATTCCATTGTGGAATTTTGAAAATATCTGAGGGTCACTGATGAGGCCTAATTGGCCGAAACTAGCTAGTCTGGCCCAGAAAACATATACACTCCATATTTTTCAGTTCTGTGGTGTATTCCTTGCTTCCAAAGGATAACCCTTTTATAGAACATATTTAACTTCACTACAGCTGGTGTGTGGGAATGTGTGGCGGCGGTAAAACGTCTCCCTGCCCTACATCATAGTGTAGATTATATTTTCTTGTCCTTTGGGATCATTGATTCCATTGTGGAATTTTGAAAATATCTGAGGGTTACTGATGAGGCCTTATTGGCCAAAACTAGCTAGTCTGGCCGAGAAAACATATACACTCCATATTTTTCAGTTCTGTGGTGTATCCCTTGCTTCCAAAGGATAACCCTTTTATAGAACATATTTAACTTCACTACAGCTGGTGTGTGAGAATGTGTGGCGGCGGTAAAACGTCTCCCTGCCCTACATCATAGTGTAGATTATATTTTCTTGTCCTTTGGGGTCATTGATTCCATTTTGGAATTTTGAAAATATCTGAGGGTCACTGATGAGGCCTTATTGTCCGAAACTAGCTTGTCTGGCCCAGAAAACATATACACTCCATATTTTTCAGTTCTGTAGTGTATTCCTTGCTTCCAAAGTATAACCCTTTTATAGAACATATTCAAGGCCTACAGAATATCCAGAATATGATGTTAACTGCCCATTGTTGTTTTATGTCGATAATATTTCGCTGTTATTAGTTGTAGTTTTTCGCGGGATCTTTCACTGTATTTAATGTGTGTCCGCGTGTGAGCAAACGTGCCTGTGGGACCTGTCGAAGTGTTAACAGATCGACCTGCTTAAAACTTATAGTAGGATATAGAAACATATCTCATCACTGATCCATTGAACGTTAGTTTTCTTTTGGTTCTCAGATTTTGATTCTGTTTCACTATGCTCTGAATGTCTTTAAGAATTTATGTTACAGCTTATTGCACTGATAGTGGTGAATTCTTTTCGAGTTTTGATATCGAACGACGTAAGTTTGCAAGTGTCTAAGTATATCCCAACTCTTGACTTTCGTCACGGGTTTAAATCGCGAGTCCCTTGCAAGCTCCAGTTTGGGGAATCGAAGAATACTTTCAAGCTCGTGCCCTTCTAAATCCCGATATCAGTAAAACACTTTATGGAGCCACAAAATGCTTGCTTTGTCACACTTTACTGTTAACAAGTCTGTGTATTGAACCTTATATAGTGAAAACTGGGTTTTACGAGGGTATTCAGTAGCTTTTCTTATTTCTGCTCCAAGACATAGGTTGTGGGTGCCCGTTAGAACTGCCTCAATATTTGACTTAGGATGAGAGTGCCCGTTAGAACCGCCTCATTTAGGTGGTTCTAGCGAGTACCACAACCTATGTATGCAGTGAAAATAAGAAAAAAATATCACGGGTTTCATGAGAAAAGTAGCTACTTTGGAGATGTAATAAAGTGCGCTATGTTGCATGGGTGTGTTGTCGTAGTGCGGTTATACCATCCTACTTGAACCACAAGGTTTACTCAGTGGAATATGTATGTTTCTATATACTGAGAACTCTCCCATGCCAGTTGACAATCTTATTACATTCTAGACAGTAGTACCCATAACAGCAGCAGGGAATACCCACTTTGTTCGATGACGTGTTAGAAGTGCAATACTACTACCAGTAGCCATCAATTTCGAAGGCGTTCAAATCGAGCAAGAATGTGTTTGTTAGATAGAGGTAATTTCTAAGGAATCGATTAAGATGCAGTAATTATAGTGTTGGCTTTTATTTACGGTGATCTTAAACATCAATTTGCAGACTTTTAAATCAGGACTAGATGAGCATTTTGTATCGATTCGGATTGCATTTTGCAAAACAATTATTTGGGGGATAACTGTATTCAAATGTGTCATTTGTGGAGGTAAATCGGCGGATTACGGTCGGAAATTTCGTTTTACGGCGATGCGCAAGCGGAGCCGTAAAACGGAATTTGCGACTATAAAACCGACGATTTACCTCCCCAAATGACAATTGTGAATAAAGTTATCTTCATTTAAATGCACTACGTAATTCAGTTGCTTTGTGAAACATTGTACTGTTTTGCTTAAAGCCGCAAGGGCTTGGAGCTGCATAAAAACAAATGCTGCCCAATAAGAAGCGACGTTACATTCATGGTGTCGGGTTTACGACAGTATATCGCAGGATACATTGTATACTGTCGCAATATGTTTACGTTAGCCAATCAAACGTCGCGTTACATATGCAACTGCATTAGAATTCAAAATATAAATTTATTGCACGTAAGCATGTGTCTCTCAGAATCCCAACTCGTGACACTTTTCCCCATTACTAAAGCAACAACCCTTTCAGCCTGATTTGCGTCATTAGGCATAAACATAGCTGTGTTTCCCCTCACCTGTGCCGACCCTGCAATTTTTATGGCCGACCAGAAAAAAAATAAATAAAAAAAAGATTTTATCTACCGACCTTACTCTTTTCTAGCACTTTTGATAAAATTTTATAAAAGTGGTAAAACAAAATGCAAAGCAAATATATAGAATCCTGTTCTTTTGCTTTTTTGATACTCTAAACCTCATTATTTGAATGTTTTCTGGTAATATAGTTGGACTTTTAAAGATTTATGCTCGTTTTCAGCAAATAAAAAGTTGACAAAAAAAAAAAACAAAAAAAAAAGTTTAATCGACCTACCGACCCAATTTTTTTTCGGCATGTTAGCGGAAATATAGATTTCTTGTGCCTTGCCATTAGTTAGTTTTGCCTCAGAAAAGACAATTTGTAAGAATATGAGTGACTGCGCAACGGATGTGCCGCACTGTCGCAAGTTGTTATCAGATTCCATTTGCAAATTCGTAAAATTGGAGGTATCCAATTGAAGGCGCCATAAAAAGGAGCGTGTCGATATTGGGCGATTTTGTCTGAAGTGCATGGGCTGTTCCAAAATAATGTCACTTTCATTGTTTCTGCTCATTACAAAAACGCGCCTATTCAAATGTATTGAAAAATTTACCATGAAAAAAAATGACAATTTTCAGACAAAATTTCTGATATTTTCAAATTTCTGCTCAAACCATAAACGCTGTGAACTCGTGAGAACCGCTTGCTGAGGCGGTTCTAACAAGTGCTCACAATCAGTGTTTTGAGCAGAAATAAGAAAGTAATGCATACCCCTGTAAATCCCAGTTTTACTGTATAAAAGGTCCCCTCTCCCAGTGGATTCGTTTCACTGACCGTTTCAAGGCGGTTGTTCTGTCGCGGTTTACTTTCGTTATGGTTTGTCATGCGTACATGTATATCATTTTGTTTTGGAAAGCCAATTGGCCATTTTGTGGGAAAGCGACTGTCCTTTTGGCTTTCCGCTATTGGTGTTTCCATCACGCTCTGGTTTTTTCAGGTCTGTGCTTCTTTCCCTTTGGTGTCCCTGATGGAAGCTGTGAATTAATTGTATCCATTCCTGGTCATTGCCTTCACTTCTATTTTAAGGGGGCCAAAATTATGTAGGCGTGTTTTCGTGATGTTTACTGCAATCGTTAAAATCTTTCTGACTTGTTCTGCCCTTCAAAATATTTTCCGTCTACCTAAATACACCGTTTAGCCGGTCATTTGACTTTTAAAAGCAGTTGTCGTACTCTTCCACTGCGACAGCCACCAGAAATTGATAAACCGCACCTCCCTTCCGCTTATTCAAGAAGAGCAGTTGTCAGTTTCTGGCAAAAGAATGTGCACTGCACTCGTTAACCGCTTATGTATAAGCCTACCTCTGGAAAACTGACTGGTTCGAAATGACCTTAATAGTGTTCATTCGGCCATTAAACATCAATAAAAACAAACAAACGGACAAAATGGAGATCAAAGGGTATTTCTCGAATTGTATCACTTTCCGGATAGCTGCTATTTGGGTTTTGAGTTCTTGCGAACATGGAGGATGAGGTAGGACGGTGACCTTCATCACGCGAACACACCTATATAATTCTGACCCCCGTGAACCCCATCTTGGTATAGTAAAACTGGGGGATATATGGGTAATTGGTTGGTTGATTTCACGTTTATCGTCTCCATCAACACTGTAAAGGTCATTTTGGAGACGTTTCTTCCCATTTTGTGGGACTTTTACCCGACATTGAGATGAAATGACATCTCAAGCCCTGTCGCCCAATGAAACCAATAGGGTTTATTAGCATGGACGGTCCGCCTCGCACCGCGGTTCCTGGACAGGCTTAGATCCTCTAAGCGGTTTACCAGTACTAGTGTGCGGGCTGGATTCAGCTCTGCGTGGAAGCATCATGCAGCCCATATATTTCTTCAAGCCCCTATAGGCGGGGGCCGATGGGTTATATGGGTAAATCTTATTTTTCTAATTTCTGCTCTTTAATATAGAGTGTTGGTACTCGTTAAAACAATATATCTGTTTTTGTAGTGTCTGACTCAAAACAACCCGGTCACATGGTGGGCCTTGTGAGCGGATGAGTCTAATGTGAATGAGTGCCGTTTTGGGGAGGCGGGCTTCGTAATAGTACATATACTTCAATTTTCATAGTGCACCATTTTTATAGAACTTTGCTGTGCAAGTTCTGGTCAGTTCAGTTAAGGTCAACAAATCAGTGTAATGAACGCAATGCAAACCCCACTTTGAATAGAGAGAAATTGGGTTTAAGGGGTATACACTGTCTGTCTCATTTCCGCCCACAGACAAGGCCGCTGGTAACGAGCACAAACTTTACAAACTTAACAATGGCCCCCGCCCATCAGGACCTGGATGAATAGATTGGGCTGCATACTGCTTCCACGCAGAACTGAACCCGACCGCACAAGAGTACTCATAAACTGCTTTGGTCTAAGTCTGCCCAGGCAAAGTGACGCGAGTTTGACCGTCCAATGCAAATAAACCCTATTTGTTTCTTTGGGCGGCAGGTGTAGAGATGTCAGTTCATCTCAATTCCGGGTAAATGTCCCACAGAATGGGAAGCAACTTCTCCAAAATGAACTAGATAGTGTTGACGGGGACGCTAAACCTCAAATCAAACAAACAAACATAACAAACGTAACAAAGATGCGTTTGTTACGATGCTACATGTAGTTCACAGTTAGATATTCATGTCAATAAAAATGGATTCGATTCACATTTTTATTACTGTACTGAATCTTGAATTTAATATCCGGCAATTTAAATCAGAAAATTCCAATAGCATATGCAAATGCCATAGAACTTTCTTGAAAAATTACCATATTTTTGACATTTATTAGCTGAAATATATTATGTCATAGGCTTAATAAAAGAGAGAAAACATCGAATCTTACTTGTGATGCAATAGAAATATGGTCACGTAATGTGAGATTATTGTAAACCCTGGTCGGTTTGTGCATCTAGATGCAGTTTGTCTTTATCGTTTTGTTATCGACTCATTTTTGCCTATATTGCGCCGATATTGCGCTGTCCTGATTTCGGTCACTACTGTCTGCGAATGGAAAGAGACGTGATACATTTAACAGTGGTCTGGCCCCCATTTTCTACAAAACATCTGTGTGACATAGTGAATTCATTCATATCTCCAAAACCGTTATTTTTCAGACGAAAACTATCGCGTTTTTTTACCTATACTCTAAAAATAGTTTGGTGGTACTAGTCAGAACGGTGCTTACGAATACCCAGAACATATACCCTGAAACAGAAATAATAGACATAATGTACCCCTGTAAACCCCAGTGTTCTCCATAAAAAGCAGATGCAACCGTGCTTTACGCTTTTGTCCTCTTTAATTCCACACTGATGGATCGGGGTTCAGAATCTTTGATAACCCTAACATAAAACTAAATATTTGGTTGGTTGGGCCTGGACCGTTTCAGTTTTTTGGCCCGTCTGGTTTTAACTGGTGGTCTTCTTTTGCTCCAGAGTCCAGTCATTACGTAAACACGCCTACAGATAGGCATTGTAACCTTGATCACCGAAAAAATGAAAATTTTAAGATGACAAATTGTGATATTTTTCTTATTTCTGCTCAAATTATAGATTGTGGGTACTCGTAAGAACCGCCTCGATTGTGGCTACCCGTTACAACCGCCTCATCGAGGCGGTTCTAACGAGTAGACATAATCTTTACTTTAAATCAGAAATAAGAAAAACAAGGTTTAACCCTGTTAACCCCAGTTTTACTATATAAAAGTGGGGTTCGTTCGAGGGGTCAGAATTATATAGGCGCGTTTTCGTGGTGTGTGTTGCTGACGCCCGATTTATCTTTTGGTGTCTCAACGCGAAGTAACTTTCAAGTCTATGGGGTGCCTTTTTACTATTTAATCCATATTTATAGATATCCATAATTCCAATTATGGATATCAATAAATCAAAATATGGATGTCCATTATTCCGCTGATTTATGGATATCCATAATTCGGATTATAGATATCTATAAATGGAATTATGGATATCTATAAATCGGGCTGAATTATGGATATCCACATTTCGAATTATGGATATCCATATTTCGAATTATGGATATCCATAATTCACCGCAAAAGCCTTTGGTTTCAGTCATTATTTATTGTATTTATTTGCCAAGACGAATTATGGATATCCATAAATCGAATTATGGATATCCATAAATGGACCGAATTATTGATATCCATAATTCGAACTAATGATATCCATAATTCAAATTATGGATATCGATAAATAAATAGATATCTATAAATATGAAATAAATAGTAAAAGGCACCCCATACAAGTCCTCATCATTGCTTCATCTTAGCCGTTTCGTTGATTTAACATGTTGTCCATGATGACACATTGATCCATGCGAGCCGAAATGGCAAGAATATTATGTAAACCGCGACGGAAGATGCCCCACCCCCCACCCAGGTACTGGCAGTCTTAAGACGATGGTGGTTTTATGATCGGTGTAGTTCAACATTCCACCCATAAATGCCAATCAAGACAATTGTCGTCGGCTTTGTCGACTGCTGGTTAATTTAAAAGTCATTTTTGCAAACAGTGTGGCCCAAATCAGACTGCTCCTTCCGGAGCAGTCTGATTTGGGTCCACACAGTTTGCCTGTAAGCAAAAATATTTTAAAACATTTAACCATTTGCAAAAAGTTCAGCAGACGACACATGCAGACAACATTTTCAGATGTACATGTAGTTTTGCTCGCGTCTTAAGGGTTAAATGTTTTCATTTTAACACTTCTGTGTGTCCAAAAAAAGGTAACTGAGTTGCCGCCTATTTGGGAAAGAGCTGTTTTGTTTGTTTGTTTGAATTGAGGTTTAACGTCCCCGTCAACACGGTAAAGGTCATTTTGGTGACGTTGCTTCCAATTGTGTGGGACTTTTACCGAAAATTGATATGAAATGACATTTCAAGCCCTGTCGGCCAATGAAACAAATAGGGTTTATAAGCATGGACGGTCCGACTCGCACCGCGTGTTAACTCTGCTTGTCGCTTCCTATTTTTAGCTCACCAGAGCCAAAGGCACCGGGGGAGCTTATAGGATAGGCAGTTGTCCGTCGTTGTCGTCGTCGTCGTCGTCTGGCGTTAACATTTTCAAACGACATCTCCTCTGAAGCCACTGGGCCGATTCAGCCCAAATTTCATCTGTAGCATCCTTAGGCAGGGGGATTGAAAGTTTGTGTTTTTAATAAAAATCGGCTCATTAGTTTGGTTGCTATGGCAACTTAGAGTGCCCATAGACTTATAATGGGGAAAATAGAAAAATGGCATTTACTGCCAAGCCTCTGCAGATATTTTGACAAAACTTCCAAAGAAATGTTCCATAGGCGATCTACTATCTGCCGTATGATTTTACGCCTTCTGCTCATTTTCGTTGGTTGCCATGGAAACCAAAATAAAAAAAAAATAGACAAAAAATACTTAAAAAATCATCTCCTCAGAAACCATATGCTCTAGGAGGCTGAGACTATATGAAAATATTCACCATATTTGCCTTTAAGGGTTTTGTGTTTTTTATGAAATTTGGCCTTTTAGTTTTGTTGCTATGGCAACTTAGAGTTTCCATTGACTTATAATGGGGAAACTGAAAAATGGCATTTACTGCCAAGTCATTGCAGATATTTTGACAAAACTTACATAAACATGTTCCTTGAGTAAACTTCTCTCAGCCATATGCTTTTATGTCAACCTGGGGGCCCTTAGGTTGTGCCGGGGCCATGCCCCGCCCCCTCCACTTCATAAAATGCCTTATATCTCAGAAACCTTACAGATCCCAACCCCTAAACCATATATATTCTTGTTCCTTATGATAAGATGCATTAAGTGACACCAACCTGGGGGTCCCCCGGGATGTGCCGGGGACATGCCCTGCCCCCTCTATTTCATAAAATGCCATTTATCTCAGAAACCATTCAGATCCCCACCCCTAAACTATATATATTCTTGTTCCTTATGCTAAGATGCATTAAGTGACACCAACCTTGGGGTCCCCCCGGGATGTGCCGGGGACATACCCCACCCCCTCCACTTCATAAAATGTCATTTATCTCAGAAACCATTGAGATCCCCACCCCTAAACCATATATATTCTTGTTCCTTATGATAAGACACATTCAGTGATACCAACCTTGGGGTCTCTCTGGGGTGCGCTGGGGCCATGCCCCGCCCTTCCACTTCATAAATGCCATATATCTCAGAAACCATTCAGATCCTCACCCCTAAACTATATATATTCTTGTTTCTTATGATAAGACGCATTCAGTGACACCAATCTGAGGGTCCCCTAGGATGTGGCGGGGCTTATGCCCCACCCCCTCCAGAATATCTCAGAAACCGTTCAGATCCCCACCACTGAACCATTTAAATTTTTGTTCCTTATGATAAGACGCATTCAGTGATACCAACCTTAGGGTCTCCCTGGCCGCACGGGGGCTATGCCCGACCCCTCCACTTCATAAAAGGCCCAATATCTCAGAAACCGTTCAGATCCCCACCCCTAAACCATATAAATTCTTGTTCCTTATGTTAAGATGCATTCAGTGATATCAACCTAAGATTCTCCCAGGCCGCACCAGGGCTATGCCCCAACCTTCCACTTCATAAAAAGTGATATATCTCGGAAACCCTTCAGATCCCCACCCAAAAACCATGTATATTCTTGTTTCTTATGAAAAGACGCATTCAGTGACACCAATCTGGGGGACCCCTAGGATGTGCAAGGGCTATGCCCCACCCCCTGCACTTAGTAAAAGCTCAATATCTCAGAAACCGTTCAGATCCCCACCCCTAAAGCATATAAATTCTTGTTCCTTATGATAAGACGCATTCAGTGATACCAATCTAAGGGACTCCCGGGCTGCACGTGGGCTGTGCTTCACTTCATAAAAGGTGATATGTCTCGGAAACCATTCAGATCCCCATCCCAGAGCCATATGTATTCTAGTTTCTTATGATAAGACACATTCATTGAAACCAACCTGGGGGTCCTCTGGGATGTGCCCGGGACATGCCCAACCCCCTCCACTTCGTAAAAGGCTCAATATCTCAGAAACCATTCAGAACCCCCACCCCTAAACCATATATATTTTTGTTCCTTATGATGAGACACATTCAGTGATACCAACCTAGGGGTCTCTGGGGGTGTGCTGGGGCTATGCCCCACCCTTCCCCTTCATAAAATGCCACATATCTCAGAAACTGTTCAGATCCCCACCCCTCAAATATGTATATTTGTGTTCCCTATAATAAGACTCATTCACTCACATCAATGCGCGGTCTCTATGTGCTAGGGCAACATGCTGATGCCATGGCCCACGCCACTACTTCATTAAAGGCCATATATCTCAGACACCATTAAGATCCCCACCTCATAATCATATATATTCTTGTTTCTTATGATAAGACACATTCAGTCACACAAACGTGGTGGTCCACAGGGGCCATTCCTCTCCTCATCATTATACCCCCGGCATACAAAGTATGCAATGGGGGTATAAAGTTTTTGTCTTTTCCATCTGTCTTTCTGTCTGTCTGTGTGTCCGTAAACAATTATTTTGTGTCAAAGATATCTCAGGAACTGCTTCACATAGAAACTTTAAATTTTGCACACATGATCAGTATGACTACTTGTATTGTGGGAAAGAAAATAAGGGCCAAGGGGTCAGGCCTTTTAGAGTTATTTCCCTTTGTAGTTCTTGCTGTTTAATAGTGTATATTTTTATTTTGTGTCAAAGATTTCTCAATAACTACTGTACATAGAAACTTGAAATTTTGCAAACATGATCAGTATGACTAGTTGTATTGTGGGAAAGAAAAATAAGGGCCAAGGGGCAGGTCTTTTAGAGTTATTTCCCTTTGTAGTTCTTGTTTCAGCTGAGGTGATGGCACTGGCCGGGGGTATACGTGCCCCACTGGGCACTTTTGTCTAGTTTCATAATAGAGCCTCATATCTTGGAAACTGTTCATATCCCCACCCCTAAACAATATATTTTCTTGGTCCTTATTATAAGACACATTCAGCGACAACAATCTTGGCTTTCCTGGGGTCTGCCAGAGCCATGCTCCAACCCCTTAGCAGCTTAAAAGGCCTTATATCTCAGGAACAGTACACATCCCAACCCCTAAACCATATATATTCATGTGCCTTATGATAAGATGGATTCAGTGATACCATTCAGGGCTCTGTTGGGTCCATGTCTCATCCTTCCTCCTCATAAAAGGCCTAATATTTCAGATACAGAGTCCACATGGGTGCTCATTTTGAAATGTGGGTTTGTTTGGGAGACTTTATAATCAATAAATTAAAACCTGAAACCATACATGGCTGCCAGTGGGCATTGTCCGCCTGAGTTCTGGTGAGCATTGTGGCCCATGGGCCTCTTGTTTATTGTTGTTGTTGGGATGTGTTTGTCCGTCTTTCCCATTGTTGTTTGGAATAGGCTTTGAGTTCCGATTGTATCAGTTCCTCAAGTATCTTTACTCGTTTAATTTAAGTGTATGAAAGTAAATAGGAAGTACATGTACAGAAAATATAGAAATTATGACAAGTGCATCAATTCACCCATCGTCCTAAGTCCACTTCTTGTACGACCCTAACTCTTCGCTAATCAAATGTTCTAAATGAACTACTTAATCTACCAACGCATGGCCACCAACATATTTGGAAATCGAAACCCCAGCTGCGTACTTTGTTGGAATGCGAGCAAGCTACGTCAAGTCGATCGTTATGAAGCCATTCTCTGTTGTCTAAATAAAGATAAACATATTGCAAATGCAATATAAAAGATCGATTAGTTTCACCATATTAATACCTAATTTATCGCGGCGTAATGATAGCAATCACAGCACTGAGGGTACTGGTGGGTCGATTGTCTCTGAATGTAGGTTGGGAACATCACGTGAACAAGTCCGTGAAATGAACAACCCCCTATACCCAACTTTATACAGAGAAAACTGGGGTTTACGGGGGTATAAATTATCTTTCTTATTTCTGCTCCAATACATAGGTTGTGGGTACTCGTTAGAACCGCCTCAATAAGGCGGTTCTAACGAGCATCCAAAACCTATGTTTGCAGTATTTATAAGAAAAATATCACAGATTTTCATCAGAAAAGTAGCCATTTTGGAGATGTGAAAAATGCACTATGTCGCACGGGTGTTATCTTAATGAAATAGTCCTGAACTGAGAATCGAACTGTTCGTTTAGCCCTTAAATTCCAGTATTTCCAGTATTTTAACCAAACACAGTAGTCCTGATTACACAGCTATGTGGTGTCTGATTAGGTATACACTGTTTGCCAATGCCCAAGTTTTACTATATAAAACGTGTTCAAGTGGGGGGGGGTGGCAAAATTATATAGGCATTTTTTTGTTATGACCAGAAGGCTTTTTAATTCACCTGTACCCTAATGAACACATCACAAGCGGAAGGCCAAAAGGACAAACCTGCTGATGTGCACATTCCGGGGTTGTATATCTATAGCTTATTACTAAGCAACCTATTTCTGTACCATCATATCAAATTCATAGCTTCTCGAAATGGAAACCTACTTTATGTGTATGATCGATGGCATCTTCGATCATTTACTGTGCTCATTAGATTGTTGACAAGCTCTTGATGACCCATTTTATGAAACGGCATCTTCATCGGTACAAAACATTGACGTACACAATTAAATTGTCACATATAGGAAAAAATGCTTGGCGCCAGTTGTATAAGTTGACGGCGGCGTTGGTTAATAAACTGTATGTTTGTTTGAATTGAGGTTTTACGTCAACGTCAACCCTATTTAGGACATTTTGGTGACGTTGCTTCCAATTTTGTGGGACTTGTACACGACATTGAGATAAAATAACATCGCCCAAATGTCTCCCAAACAAACCAAAATTGTTTATATGTAGAAACATTCCGACTCGCAATACTTTGCCTGGGCAGGCTTAACCCTCAAAGCGTCTTACCAGTGCTCTAGTGCGGTCATTTTTGTCATTAAATTCGCCAAGTGCACTCATTTGTTTGCTGAAAAAAATGTGGATAGCTTTTGCAAATGCAAAAATAACACTACATTAGAGAGTGTGTACTTGTTAGAACAGCAAACGTTTTTACCACTAACGAGCATGTTAGGCTACGATGCTTTGAATAACTGATCCCTGATTGACAATTTACTCATTACTCATTACGATAACACATCCGTACGATACAGTGCAGTTTTTCTCATCTCCAAAATGGCTACTTTTCTGAAGAAAATCCGTGATATTTTTTCTTATTTATACTGCAAACATATATAGTATATGGATATGTTATATAGATTGTGGGTACTCGTTAGAACCGCCTCATTGAGGCGGTTATTACGAGTACCCACAACCTATGTCTTTTAGCAGAAATAAGAAAAAAAGGTGTACCCCAGTAAACCCCCGTTTTATCTATATATAGTGGGGTTTGCGGGTGTGTTCATTTCACGGACTTGTTCACGTGATGCTGACCACCACAATGACTGTAATAGTTTTGACTTTTGCGTCGAAATTATTACTATCACGAAAACACGCCTAGTATATAAATTTGACCCCATTATACCCCACTTTTATACTGTAAAACTCTTGGGCGATTTCTTTCAAGGATTATACGACAGACTACATGCATTGTAGTTAACCCAATCACGTTGACAACTTTGCTTCTCTCTTTAATTGCACGCCAGTGGGTCAGGCCTCATATTCTATGACGGTTCCAGCGCAAAGATTTACTTATGTAATGTTGGTTGGTACCTGATGCTCTGTCTCTGGTTGGGCACATCTGAGTCTAACTGTTGGTTACCTTTTGCTCCATTAGTTAAGTGGTTTATTGCTGTCGAGTCTCCACCGTTGTTTCGTCTATATGGTTGTTTGATCTTTGTGTTCTCGGAGATGTTGCGCTGGTGAGTTAGGAGGCCTTCATGCGGACAGAAAAATCATTTGTCTAAATCCGCGTAAATTCGATTCATCACGAAAACATGCCTTTATAATTTTGACCCCTTTAAATCCCACTTTTATATAGTAAAACAGGGGTTTACAGGGGTATACATTATCTTTGTTATTTCTGTTCAAAAACACAGATTGTGGATACTCGTTAGAACCGCCTCGTCGAGGCGGTTCTAACGAGTACCCGGTTCTAACGAGTACCCACAATCTATGTTTTGAGCAGAAATATGAAAAATATATCGATTTTTACCTGGAAATTTCATTTTTTGGTGGTAAAATTTTACCAATATAGTGGAATGGGCATGTTTTCGTAATGTAAGCACCCAAGTGAAATTCTATTCACTGACCGTTCCTAGGCGGTTCTTCTGTCGCGGTTTATTATTGTAATGGTTTGTCTTTGAGTGTGTGTATCGCTTATATTATTTTGTTTTTGGATAGCCAATTTGTCATTTTGCGGGAAAGTAGTTGTTGCTATTGATGTTTCAATTGGGGTCTGGTTATTTCATGTTTGTGTTTCTTTCCCTTTGGTGTCTCTGGTGGGAGCTGTGGGTTAATTTTATCGATTCCTAATCATTGCTTTCACTTCTCTTTTGGTATATTCATGTAACTTGGTTAACCGTCAATCGTTATGATATGTAATACAATTTGGATTCCTCATCAGCCGTTGCAGTACTCGGGGTTTTTTTTTTTGTTTTCTTTTCGTTTAAAAAGCTTCAATGAATGTTATAGTAGCGATGTGTTTATTAATTTCTGTACTGTTTAAGTGTGTCAGTGTATTATTTCTCTAAATTAGAGGGCGTGTTTGGAATGAAAACAGTACAGATATTGATTCGTTTCTACAACACACATTCATATCCAACTGTTATTTTTGTCGTTTATGAATATTAATTCTTATGTTGCAAAGGAAAATAATAATTATTTGCCTGTAATAATCATCTAATTATCTAAAACAGAAGTGAAGGCAATAGTCAGGAATCGATACAATTATCCCACAGCTCCCATCACAGACATGTTTTGAAAACAACTAAACAAACAACAATAAAAATGATGTTAACCCATATCTTGCTAATCCCGGATATACCTTATCTTTGAAACAATGTAGATCCAGATCAGATGGCTTCAGGATCTACATTGTTTGCCATTCAGATTGTGAATTTGTTGTAATAATTTGCATCAAGTAATCTGATTGGTTGATAATCAGTGGTGGGTGTGGTATATATAAATATTCAGCAGGACAAGGGTTAAGAACGTAACAGACTCCCTTGTAGTATTTTGTGCACAATTCATGTCTTAAAATGTCTCAAACTATTACGCAAACACGCCTATATAAATACATTACCACCTTTATCGCCGAAAAAATGAAAATCTTATGATAAAAAAATGTGATATTTTTCTTATTTCTGCTCAAAATATAGGTAATGGGCATCCGTTAAAACCGCCTCATCGAGGCGGTTCTAACGAGTACCCACAGTCTATATTTTAGAGCAGAAATAAGAAAAATACGATTTACCCCTCAAAAACCCCAGTTTTACTATATAAAAGTGCGGTTCAAGGGGTCAAAATTACATATGCGTGTTTTCGTGATGTAAAGCAAAAAATCAGAGTGTTTTAAATCTGACATCATTCAAGATATCCCCATAATAACATGTTTTAGAACATGATATATTTTTCTTGTTTTCAGTAGATAATAAAGTTATATTACCATCATAACTTGAGCTTTGTCACAAGATTACCTTCAGTCTGGCTCTGCGACCAGATAAATAACATTTGCCCAAATCAGGTGATGAACATATTTTTATTTACTTATATAAGCTGCAAATATAGATTTCTTGCTCGTCCGGAACGCCGTCAATAACTTTTAATATTGTGACTAAAAGATATGCTTAGACTGCATACCATTGTACACCAAACCTTTTCATACATGAAGTAGGGTTTATAGAGGATCTTACATGAGTGCTCATATAATGCAAGATTCTATTTGTCATATGACATTTAAAACGCATTTTATTCCCGATTGTTTACAAAAATGTCAATTTTCCACCGTTAGTAAAGGCGACTTCGTTAAGGGCGTCGTATATGTAACGTTACGGGACGTATCTAGCTAATTTGCATAATTTAATCCACTAGTGGATTATCAAAAATATTACATGGCGTTATCACACTCTCAGACGCGACGTCATATGATAAAAAGATGTACAGTACTCGACCCATTGTGACATTCTAAACCAGGTTCGATCGCATTCTAGAGGCATTTTAATATGTTCAATCGACGAATATTCTATATTTAACAATTTGATTTTATTAAGATGTCCATGGTGTTGGGTTGGAAGATGTTATTAGTCTGAGTAAACAGGTCTTAACGGATTGATATATACTCAGTCAAAAAAGTTCCTATAGCTAAAATTGCTTCTGTTACTATAGCTTCTACAGATAAAAGCTACACAAAGCTTGTTATGTTTTGATAAGAAGACTCATTTTTCCGTGCAAAAGCACCATTCGTTTTTGTTTTCGTAAACACATCATCGTAGACTATTGCTTTAAACACCCAAGGGGTCACTGTGTCATTTTCGCAGAGAAAATAATTAGAACATGCTATGATATAACATCACACAATTTCCCTGAACCCTACATTTATAAAATTTGATACATGTGACATTTCTTTAGATACCATTTGCGTCTATTCACAAAAGATTTGGAACTTTAGTTGCATCAGCTACGAGAAACAGGCTATCACATATTGACCTCCAATTCTTAGAAATTGTGTGCAAATCGCAATCGATAGTGCTACATGTTACATGAATTTTCTGTATTTTTTACCATCATGATGAACAGCAATGGTAGACACAAAGCGTTTTTTGAAAAAAATGGCAAAAATTGATTGTCAGGAATAAAAATTACAGCAGTTCGAAAATTGCTATATTTTTAATTGCAAGGGAGATAATTTGAGAATTTCACAAATTGAAACCTCGCTTATAATGCGAGATCATGAGATATTGTAAAAGTAAAGTGTTATCCGATGTTCAGAGAATATTGTCTTCCATCTTAGACAAAAAAGAACTTTATGCGCATGCGCAGTGTCCATTTTCTACCAAAATCTTTCCAGGCACATATTGGAAGACAACTCTGGAGCAGAAAGGTACGGACAGATGCATGTTTGAGCATTCTCTAGCTAAACGTCCGCTTTAAATGTCTACAGCCAAATTTAGCTCAATAGCTGCTAGATATCTAGTGAATTTCACCCGAAAGTTGGTATAGTTACTTTTTGTGACTAAGTATATATAAGACCAAAAGCACAGCCGCAAAAGCTAAAGTAACAATTGCTAAAATATCGACGTGTTATGGGACGGTCTTGCCTGTGTTCACTCTTGCACCCCTGATTTTGTAAAGTGCTTTTCCATATATGACTTTGACTTTGCACGCCCATTCCTGCCAACACGGCTTTGGTCAAAATTATGAACAGAATTACAAACACGTGCCGACATTAATCCCAAAACCATTCCTAAAGGCAGCTCAACATGTGGAAAACCATGTACTACATGCCCTTTCATGCAAAAAGGGAGCATATTACCTCATGGAAAACAAAATAACATATCAACATACAGGTCGATTCAACTGCAAAACCAACAACGTGATTTACGTCATCAGCTGCAAAAATGCGGATTACAATATGTAGGACAGTCAGGCAGTACATTCCAGGAACGTTTCCATGGCCATCTCACACACATCAGGCAAGGTAACCAGATCAAACCCGTGTCATGCCACTTCACGTCAAGTCATCACACGACAGAAGACGTTAACGCTGTCATTGTAGTCAAGACAACGGACAGTCTTAACGTTCGACTTCGAACAGAGGAGTGCTGGATCAGCAGCTTAAATACCAAGCACCCAGCGGGTGTAAACCTCGCGCAATAGAAATGGACAAACCCTTCAGCTGTGGAACGTGCCATAAGAGATTCTCGACAATCAGCAACCTTAGACGTCATAACTAATCATTTCACCTTAAGGACAGAACAAAGTACCAGTGTTGGCATTGCACAAATACATATGCCAGGGTACAAACAGCCAAGAAACACGCTCTGAGGGAACATGGCGACAGCGGACAGAAACCCGTCGAGATAAAAAAAAAACTCAAAACAAAAGATGGAAACCAGAGATAATTAAACCCGGACCTTGGACCCCCGCCCCCTTCCCGAGGCGAGACAAAGAAACGGAACAATCTACAAAATTGTAGTTAAATCGGGACATACTGACGAGGGCAATAATAACAAAATTTAAAAAAAAAAAAAAGACACAGCAGACTCGAACTGTATATACTCGTACCGTTAACCACAGACAAAGCCCTTGTGACCTTAACAGACGAATAATCAATCATAGGACGACTAACCAGATTGCAGGTAGAGAAAGATCTTGAACTAAGTCCTAGCTCATCTAACAGTACCATTACACAGGACGAGAGAGAAGAAGAGTTAGACAGTGATATTGCTATCTATAACTATGCTTATGGAATATTTCAAACATCCGAAAACTCGGTCAAGCCATTTTAGATTAACATCTCTTATCTAACTTCCTGTTCTCTTCTCTACTGAACACTAAAAACTCCTACTTTCACTTTCATTTCTCATAAACAGATAGCCCCCGCCTATAGGGGCTTGAAGAAATATATGGGCTGCATGATGCTTCCACGCAGAGCTGAGTCCGGCCCGCACACTATTACTGGTAAACCGCTTAGAGGATCTAAGCCTGTCCAGGAACCGCGGTGCGAGGCGGACCGTCCATGCTAATAAACCCTATTGGTTTCATTGGGCGACAGGGCTTGAGATGTCATTTCATCTCAATGTCGGGTAAAAGTCCCACAAAATTGGAAGCAACGTCTCCAAAATGACCTTTACAGTGTTGACGGGGACGTTAAACCTCAAATCAAACAAAACAAAATCATAAACAGACAGTCTGATAGGTCGACATTTTTAACAATCAGATCACGTGACACAATTGATCCGTTTTTCAGTACTTCAGGAACTCAACCAAATGTAAATTTTGTCTTGAAAAAAGGTGTACAACATGGATATTATACGACAGGCTGCATGCATGGTAGTTAACCCAATCACGGTTGGCAACTTTGCTTTCCTCTTTAATTGCACGCCGGTGGGTCAGGCCTCAGATTCTATGACGGTTCCAACGTAAAGGCTTATTGAGAATTAGAGAGATCTAATTCAAGGTAATGTTGGTTGGTGCCTGATGCTCTGTCTCTGGTCGGGCCCATCGGAGTCTAACTGTTGGTTTTCTTTTGCTCCAGCATTTCAGTGGTTTCTTGCAGTCGAGTCCTCATCGTTGTCTCACCGCTGTGGTTCTTTGATTATTTGTGTTCACGGAGATGTTGCACTGATGAGTTAGGAGGCCTTCATGCGGACTGAACAAATTATTTGTCTAAATCGCGACGGAAGTAAGGGCGAGGATTGTGGCCACGTAAAATCGATTAAAGCCCCCCAGTGGAAATCTTTCCAATGACCGTTCCAAGGCGGTTCTTCTGTGGCGATTTATTTATGTTGGTGTTTGTTACTTAGTGTATGTATCACTTGTGTCTTTTTATTTTGGATGGCCATATGGCCATTTTGTGGGAAAGTAACTGTCCTTAAGGCCTTCCTTTGTTTTGGTTTCCATTATGGTCTGGTCGCTTAATGTTTGTGTTTCTTTCCCTTTGGTGTCTTTGATGGGTGGAGTAAGTTAATTGTATCGATTCCTGATCTTTGTTTTACTTCTACTTTGAGGACCGAAACCGTTCGACAAATAAAACACCCGGGGATATTTTAATCCGTAGCTGGTTGTTCATTCTGTATTTCCTTAATTACCCTCAGAATGACAAACAGTGTGGATCTTGGTGAGAGGAACATCATGAGTTGTCTCATCAGTGCTCATACCGTTTGCATAAGAAGGTAAAAAGAGACAAATATCTTAATCTTTTATAATTAGTTTTTTTCATTTATTTGTTTTTAAGTTTGTTGCTGTGGAGTTTCTCCACGAAAACACGCCCATATAATTTTGACCCCATTGAACCCCACTTTTATACAGTAAAACTGTGTTTGTTTGATTATTTGTGTTCACGGAGATGTTGCACTGATGAGCTAGGAGGCCTTCATGCGGACTGAACAAATTATTTGTCTAAATCGCGACGGAAGTAAGGGCGAGGATTGTGGCTACGTAAAAGTGATTTAAGCCCCCTAGTGGAATCGTTCCAATGCGGTCTTCTGTCGCGGTTTAATTTTGTTATGGTTTGTCTTTGGGTGTTTGTGTCGCTTATATTATTTTATTTTGGATAGCCTATTGGTCATTTTGAGGGAAAGTAACTTCCTTATGGCTTTCCGCTGTTGGTGTTTCCATTAGGGTTTGTTGTTTCATGTTTGTGTGTCTTTCCCTTTGGTGTCTCTGATGGAAGATGTGGGTTGATTGTATCGATTCCTGATAGAGGCCTGGGGTAAACCTTATTTCTCTTATTTCTTCTCTAAAATATAGATTGTGGGCACTCGTTTGAACCACCTCGAGGTGGTTCTAACGTGTACCCACGATCCATATTTTGAGCTGAAATAAGAAAAATATCATAATTTTTCATCTTAAAATTATCATTTTTTTCGGCGGTGGAGTTTGCAATATATTTGAATAGGTGTGTTTTCGTGATGTGTTTTCTGCAAAATGGATAACAAACTATATATGGATTGTGCTAATTTGTATTCATCGAGTCTCTTCGCAGATTTCTGTGGATTAGCTAAAATCTATTTTGCTATTGAGCAAATACGTGATAGTTTCTTCATTCTTAATTGACATGATGCATGACAGTCCCATGTGACTTCAACGCAGAATTGATTAACAGAAAAGAATTGAAGGCATTTACAGCTGATATCATAATGCAAACAACTGACAGTTGCGATGATACGCCAATAAAATTTTATGAATTTCATTAGCCGAAGTGGGAAAGTTACGTGATTCCATACATCGTCTAGCAGAATGTACATTCGAACTTCGATGGCTCGAACACTGATGGCTTGTTTACCATGGATGTGTCGAACCCATTCTTTAGCCCCTAGCGAAACCTCTACATAAGAAATAGTGGGGGATAATTAAGGAGATTTTAGTCTTTATCTTGCAAATGTATGCTGTGTGTACTCATTAGAATCGCCTCGGTGAGGCGATTCTAATGAGTACACACAGCATACATATTCACTATAGAACACCGAAAAGATGTCTAAAAGTATCTCCTTATCCCTCATGGCAGTAACCCTCACTGGGTCGAACTACCCCTGTCTCGAACAGATTTTCGAGGTCCGAAAGGCGTTCGAGCCATTGAAGTTCGACTTAATAAAATGTGAATTAAATGTGACTTTGGCGATGTATCGAAACTGAAAAGCTGTTCGAGGCATGCTTCGCACTCGTGAAAATGTCTGGTATTTTTGTCACACTCAATGAAAATGTTTCCAACATATTCGATGAAATTTTGGTATTTATCGAAAAATGGTATTTTTTTCTATAGAAAACAACAAACAAACCAAAAGTAGTCCGGACTGCTGCTGAGAAAATAACACGGTCATGTTATTTTTCACACTGTGAAAATATCATATTTTCACATTATGAAAAAATCCTACATGCTTTTCAATGAAATATAGAGATTTCTCAGTGAAATCGAAACCGATATTGTCATATTGTCACTGTTTCAAACAGTGAAAATACGATTTGTATTTTCACTGTTAGTGAATTCGATGTATCATCGAAAAATAACATATACTTTCTGCTTGTTACATGTCAGTTAGCTTAACGTTACAAATGAGTGTCAGAAACTTCGTAACGCACGTTTTCACGTAACTTGGACGTGAATGACGACAATTTTAGCACCTACGCAACGTTAAGAATGTACGCGACATCAGTCAAGCTTAGCAACTGCGGATATTGTTTAAATGCAAATTTCAAGAGAACCATTTGATAGTGTTACATTCCAAGCTGTTTTTCAGGTGCAAACTTTTAGTTTACACCCGATATAACGTTTATACGCTGAACACCTCTAAATCGACGCGAAATCGCCCTCTGTGTTGATGGCTGACGCTTTGAAACTGCGTTACAAATTACAATTTAAAGCATGAAAGAAACAGAAAATTTGATTTTTTTTCAGTGTAAAATCTTTTTTAATTTCACTAATGAACACCTAGGGAAGTTTTTTCACTCATGGCTTTGCCACTCGTGAAAATACTTCTTTCGGTGTTCATTCGGCGAAATAAAAATGATTTTACATTGAAAAATTGAAAAAATCAAATATCCTATATATCAGTTTTATTTGTTTCAGATATGCATTGATTTCACAGCCAAATAATAAAATATTACTATGGATCATTTCAGAGCATTGCTTCTTTTCCGTGATTAATCTTCGACTATAGACGGATCCAATGTTTTGACACGTGATCTTGTTTACATTTCACTGCGCATGTGCCAATTACCTCCCCTGTAGAGGTACTCTTTTATCTGGTTGGCAAAACATGACTGTTGCCGTATAGTGTCAATGAGAATTCCGAATATTTATTGTGCGATTAAACTCATTTTTTCTCCAAAAAATTAACTGATCCTTGTCAATTTGTGTTTTTGAAGTAATTGATGATCTAGAACCAGTCTCTTCTGACATTTTATCGCACATTTTGTTGCCTAAAAAGCGTTATAAAACTACCCACCATCATGTCAAAACATAGTCGATGCGCTTTATTTAACGAATGGAAATAAGATTAAAGCATGTATATTTTCTATCCAATTTTATACGAAAAAGAAGCAGTTTAATGTCAAAAATGGTTTATAATAAACATTTTTGATAGAAAGACTTTTTTATATATTTATTACAGAATATAATTCGTGCTACATCAACGGAAGAGTATGGAACCGGAAGTTTTTTTTTTTTGCCCACCAGATAAAATGAGGCTAATGACCTTTGACCTTGTGTGACGTAGACTTTGGATGTGTCTATATATAACACACGTTAACATATTCCTGCAATGAGCACTCCTGTAACACCCTTTATATTGAGAAGACTGGGACTTATGGGGTCTACAGTCTTTTTCTCATTCCTGTTCTAAACCATAGATTGTGGATACTCCCTAAAACCACCTCACTAAGGCGGTTCTAACGAGCACCTAATCACGAAAACACGCCTATACAATTGTGACTCCCTCCAACCCCACTTTTATATAGAAAAACTGGGGTTTACAGAGGTAAGCCTCATTTTAATTATTGCTGCTCTAATATATAGATTGTGGGTATGCGTTAGAACCGCCTCATCGAGGCGGTTCTAACGTGTCCCCACAACCTATATTTGGAGCAGAAACAAAAAAAAATATCACAATTTACCTCTTAAAAGTTTCATTTTTTTTGCGTTAAAGTTTACACTGTATTTGTATAGGCGTTTTTTCGTAATGTGTAATCTATACTTGTGTCACAAATACGAATATATGACATTTTGTTCATCCTATGAAATGAAGAATGCACTATGTCACACTCGAGAATTGATTCCCCTCCGACGTCGCCGCATCACGATAACACACGTGTGCTATAATGGTGTCTTTCATTTCTCCAGAACAAGCATTTTCCGTATGAACATGTTCCTTATTTCAAGTCGTAATATAGATTGTTAGTTGTCGTAAGAGCCGCTTTAATGAGGCGGTTCTAACGAGTACCAGCAACTTATGTTTTTGAGCACAAATAAGTATATAATGAACAACCCCATAAACCTCACTTTTATCTGCCAAACGTGGTTTAGATGGTGTTCATTGCTTTGACTTGTTAATCTGATGGTCCGGAATTTGCAATCCGTCCTCTCACAACTTGCTTCTTTACCGAAAATTCACAGTCATTAATTTTATGTATGATAAAATTAAATAGCATTCTTTATGGATTATTATGCTCCCCGAAGAATTTCGGGGGAGCATATAGTCGCCGCTTCGTCCGTGTGTTCGTGCCGCTCTTGTCTACACGAATTCTCAGACACTACTGGGCGGATTTCAATGAAACTTCATGGGACTATTAAGTATCGAAGGTGGATGCGCATATCACCTGCGTGGTTTGGTTCGATGATTTGTCCAACAGTTATGGCCCTTTGATGAATTCTACATGAATATAAAGGGTACTGTTCGTGTCTACGCGATCAGCAACTACTTGCAGAAATTTAACGAAACTTCAATGGAACCTTAAGCAGCAATAGGGGATGCGCATATTATCCGTGCTATCTGGTTAGATGATTCGTCAGAGTTATGGTACTTTGTTTAAAGCTGCAATGTAAGGTCACTGTGGCTACTTTAAGAAAAGCTTTGTTATCACTCTGGTGCCCACATTTATTGATGGATTTTAATATAACTTCACACAAATGTTGGGTATGATGATATCTTGAGCATATTTGACTTTTAGGGTCCTGGGCTTAAGGTCAAGGTCACTGTGGCTATTTTTAGAAAAACTTTGTTTTCGCTCTAGTGCCTACATTTATTGATGGATTTTAATATAATTTCACATAAATGTTGAGTATGATAATATCTCGAGCAAGTTCAACATTCAGGGTCGTGGGCTCAAGATCAAGGTCACTATAGCTATTTTTAGAAAAAAACTTGTCATCGCTCTAGCGTCGTCATTTGCTGATGGATTTTAATATAACTTCACACAAATATTGGGTATAATAATATCTCACAAAAAATTAACTTTCACGAATCTGGGGTTAAGGTCAAGGTCACTGTGGTTATTTTAAGAAAAAAAAACTTTGTCATCACTCTAGGGCCTACATTTATTGATGGATTTTAATATTATTTCACACAAATGTTGAGTATGATATCTCGAGCAAGTTCAACTTTCAGGGACCTGGGCTCAAGGTCAAGGTCACTGTGGCTATTTTTAGAAAAAGACTTTGTCATCGCTCTAGCGTCGTTATTTGCTGATGGATTTTAATATAACTTCACACAACTGTTGGCTATAATAATATCTCAAGCAAGTTCAACATTCAGGATCCTGGGGTCAAGGTCAAGGTCACTCAGGTTATTTTTAGAAAAACTTTGTCATCGCTCTAGTGTCTGTATTTATTGATGGATTTTAATATAATTTCGCACAAATGTTGGGTATGAAAATATCTCGAGCAGGTTTGACTTTCAGGGTCCTGGGCTCAAGGTCAAGGCAATTGCGGCTATTTTTAGAAACAACTTTGTCATCCCTCCAGCGTCGTCATTTTTACTGATGGATTTTAATATAACTTCACACAAATGTTGGGTATGATAATATCTCAAGCAAGTTTGACTTTCAGGGTCCTGGGCTCAAGGTCAAGATCACTGCGGCTATTTCTAGAAAAACTTTGTCATTGCTCTAGTATCTACATTTGGTGATGGATTTTAATATAATTTTCGAACCCGTGTGATATGTTATATGCATGTAAAGGCACCCAATACGGAACCATACCTGAAGACAGTCCTATGAGGATTGCCTCTCTGTACGGGAGTAAGTTTTCAATAATTTGAATTAAACAGTTTTACCCAATTAATAAAGCTAAACTATCACCCAGGATCTTGGGGTATGGTATCGTACCTGAAGACACTTCCTTTCATTTATTCCGACTTTTGTGTTTCTGATGTTTGTATGACAGTGCCATCAGGCAAGCTAATCTGTCCACAGACAGGTTTTGTTATACGCCATTTTGAAGTACAGTGAGTATACACAGTATACGGCTCTTTAACTGGGATAATGTTTCCTGTTCCGACTAGTGCACGTTCGGGGAGCATCAATCGGTTTCACCGATATTCTTGTTGAATGCTGGTCTGTCTGTCAGTCTGTCCGTCTGTTTCTCTGTTTGTTTGTCTGTCCGCAACAACCTTAAGATTAAGCGTAACTTTTGAATGGTAACTGATAGGGTTTTCATATTTCACATGTGCATTTCTTGTCACAAGACCTTCCCAGTGGTACCATAATTTTTTACCTCGTGACCTTGACTTTGCCCTACTTTTTTACCTACAGTTTTTAAAAACTTTAAAATAGACCATTACATTCGATTCGTAAGTGATAGGGCTTTGATATTTCACATGTATATTCTTTGTCAAAACATATTTCCAACGGTGCCATAGTTGTTGACCTCGTTACCTTGATTTTGACGTTTGACCTTCTTTTCTAAAACTTTAACATTGGGCATAACTTTCGATTGGTACATGTAGTGATAGGGCGTTCATATTTCACATGTTCATTCTATGTCACAAGACCTTTCCAACGGTACCATAACTTTTGACCTTGTGACCTCGACCTTGAGGTTTGACCTACTTTTTAAAAACCTTAACATTGGCCTTAACTTTTCAACTTTGGTTCATATTGGTTCATATAACGGTTCATATTTCACTTATGCATTTAATGTCACAAGACTTTTCCAGTGGTGCCATAATTTTTGATCTTGTGACCAAGAACTTGACGTTTGACCTACATTTTAAAGCTTCACTACTGGCCGTAACTTTCGATTGGTAATTGACACAGCGACTGTTTCTCTGTCTGATGGTCTGTTCGTTTGTCTCTCCGCAATAACCTCAACATTGAGCATAACTTTTGAATGGTAAATCGTAGGACTTTCATGATTAATTTTTGACCTCTTGACCTGGACCTTGACGTTTGACCTACTTTTTGACCTACTTTTTTAAAAAAACTTTAACATTGACCATAACATTCGATTGGTAAGTGATAAGGCTTTCAAATTTCACATGTGCATTCTATGTCACAATACTTTTCCAACGGTACTATAATATTAGACCTTGACCTTGACGTTTGACCTACTTTTTAAAACACTTTAACTTTGGCGATAACTTTCGATTGGTACGTGATAGGGCGTTCATATTTCACATGTGCATTCTATGTCACAAGACCTTTCATACGGTACCATAACTTTTGACCTTGTGGCCTCGACCTTGACATTTGGCGTACGTTTCACATTTACATTCTATGTCACAAGACCTTACAACGGTGCCATAATTTTTGATCCTGTGACCTTGACCTTGATGTTTGGCCTACTTTACTTAAATTTAACAGTGGCCATAACTTTCGATTGGTAAGTGATAGGGCTTTCATATTTCACATGTGCATTCTAGGCCTTTCCAAAGGTACCATAATTTTTTACCTTGTGGCCTTGACCTTGACATTTGACCTACTTTTCCAAAACTGTAACATTTGCAATAACTTTCGATTGGTAAGCGGTAGGGCGTTGATTTTTCACATTTGCATTCTATGTCACAGAGTGCCATAATTTTTGACGCTGTGACCTTGACCTTGACGTTTGACCTACCTTTCTAAAACTTTAACGTTGACCATAACTTTCGATTGGTAAACAATAAGGCTTTCATATTTCACATGTGCATTCTATGTCACAATATTTTTTAAATACTACCATAATATTTGATATTGTAACCTTGACGTTTGACCCACTTTTTAAACCCTTAACATCGGCCATAACTTTCGATTGGTTAGTGGTAGGACGTTCATATTTCACTTATGCATTTAATGTCACAAGACCCTCAGTGGTCCAATAATATTTGGCCTTGTGACCTTGACCTTGACATTTGACCTACATTTTAAAAGCTTCACTATTGGCCGTCACTTTCGATTGGTAATTGATACTTCAAATTCATAATGTGCATTCCTTGCCACAAGACTGTTCCAGTGATGTCATAAGTTTATCATGTTGACCTTGACATTTGACCTACTTTTTTGAAACTTAACATTGGCCATTACTTTCGATTAGTAAGTTATAGGGCTTTCATATTTTACAAGTGCATACCTTGTCAAAATACCTTTCCAGTGATGCCAGAATATTTAATATTGTGACCTTGATCTTGACGTTTGACCTACTTTCTAAAGACTTTAACATTGGTCATAACGTTCGATTGCTAAGTGATATGGCTTTCATAGTTCACGTGTGCATTCCTTGTCATTAGGCCTTTCCAGTGATACCATAATTTTTGACCTTGTGACATTGACCACGACGTTTGACCTACTTTTTAAAAACTTTAACGTTGGCCATAAATTTCGATTGGTAAATGACTGGGCTATCATATTTCACATGAACATTCCTTGTCACAGACCTTTTCAGTGGTACCATATTTTTTTTACCTTATGACCATGGCCTACTTTTTTAAAAACTTGACCACTGGCCAAACCTTTTGATTGGTTAGTGATAGGGCTTTCATATTTCGCATGCGCTGTCCGGGGGCATAAGTGTTTCACAAACAGATCTTGTTTGTATAAAGGTATGCATCATTTTACTAATTAAGTTATCGTCCTGAGTTCTTGATTCCTAATTCGATTCCGTTCGTTGCACATCAATGAAGCAATACCAACTTGTCGGCAAGCAAGTATAGATATGTCCTGTTGTGCAATAAAATATAAGACTGCATTATGGCATCGGGAAACTCTGGTTAGAATGTTATACGTGCAATCAATAATAGTTCATAGTAACACATAAGGCGGGTATTTATTGATAATTGAGTGATAATATCCACCACATGGGTTAATAATGAGAAATAAGGAAAATTATCCTTCAGTTATCACCAAATACCATCATATATGTTGCCATGTATGTTTAATATAAAAGAAAAGTGGCGTTGTACCCGTATTCAGTTAACAAATTAGTGTAACTTACAAACTTGGTATCATCATACAACGAACGCGAGGTTTAACAGGGTATATAGTATTTCCTCATTTCTGCGCAAAACATAACTAACGGGGACTCGGTATACTAAATACGTATTGAAACGTTCAGGAAAATATCAGAACATCACATGAACAAGTCCGTGAAACGGAGGCCCCACTAAACCCCACTTTATATAGAGAAAACTGGCGTTTACCGGGGTATACATTATTTTTTCTTATTTCTGCTCCAAGACATAGGTTGTGGTTACTCGTTAGAACCACCTCAATGAGGCGGTTCTAAGGAGCACCCACAACCTATGTTTGCAGTATAAATAAGAAAAATATCACAGATTTTCATAAGAAAAGTAGTCATTTTGGAGATAAGAAAAATGCACAATGCCGCACGTATGTGTTATCAAAATGATAATAATGGTAGACCTAGTGATCGTAGAACATTTTCTGGTTAAACTGTAAAAGTATGCAAATTACTGACTGCCAAATGTCAGTTGAAGCATTTCCAGTGAAGCCGAAAAAGTCTAGTCTTCAGTTTGTAAATTATATGGTACCGCAATGCCTGTTCGGATTATTTAATGATATTTTTCTGCCATTTATAGGTCTCTAGAAGGCATTATATAGGCATATTTAGATCAATATTTCAGAAGGATAACCTTTAAACGTCTCGATTTACATTAGAATGAAAAAATCTATGTGATAATTTATTAGACGCCAATCATAACTACAGTCGAACTTCGATGGCTCGAACCCCTTTGGGACCATGGAAATTTGTTCGAGACAGCGGTAGTTCGAGCCACTGTTGCATACATCCAGAAAACATAACGGGCGTATTTTTGGACTTCTTTTCGGTGTTCTGTAACATAAACGTATGCTGTGTGTACTCGTTAGAATCGCCTCATTGGGGCGATCCTAATGAGTACACACAGCATACATTTGCAAGATAAAAGTCAAAAATCTCCTTAATTATCCCACACTTATTCTTATGCAGAGGAGTTCCCTAGGGGCTCTTGAGCGAGTTCGACTCAGTCATGGTAAACTCGCCATCGGTGTTCGAGCCATCGAAGTTCGACTGTATTGTCGTCTGCGTTTTTGTCTGCTGGTCCTTTAAAAGTTGACGTTGCAAACAGCGAAAACCCCGATAAGACTGCTGTCTGATCAGGGCCCACACCGTTTGCATGTGTGCAAAATATTTTCAAAACGTTTGCAATAATATACAGCAGATGCCATAAACAGAGACGATTTCAGATGCAGGTTACTAAACAGGTTATCCTTTTGAACTATTTATCTAATTGTAACTCTTGAATTGCCATCATACCATGGATTCTAAAGACCTATAAATGGCAGATAAATATAATTATATGATCTATAGGGATAAGAAAATTTGTTTTGTTCGTTTGTACTGGAGTCTAACGGCCCATTCAACACCATTTAGGTCATTTCTAAGCCGGTCAGTTTACCTATCCATACTTTTCCTGGACAAGCTTATACGTAAGCGGTTAACCAGTACAGTGCATATGCTTTCAGCAGAAACTGACAACTGTCCTTCTTGAATCAGCAGAAGGGAGAGAATGACCGTAGAAAAGATTTCATGATCAATCTCCATGAAAGAATGTTGCCGCCCCCCTGCAGGTATCGAACCCGCGTCCGCTTGATCACCAGTCAGACGCGCATCGGACTGAGCTACCGAGGCTGGTCAAATATGGTGTCAGAAATGACAACTATAAGGCAAAAAGTGTAATATCTTTCTTATTTCTGCTTTCAACATAGATTGTGGGTGCTGGTTAGAACCGCCTTAATGAGGCGGTTCTAACGAGTGCCCACAATCAATATTTTAGAGCAGAAATAAGAAAAATAAGGTTTACCCCTGCAAACCCTATTTTTCTCTTTATAAAGTGGGGTTTAGCGGGGTCTTCGTTTCACGGACTTGTTATCGTGGTGTGAATACATTGTATACAATAAACGCTAGGTTTAACAGGGTATATAGTATTGCCTTGTTTCTGCGCAAGACAGAAATAGTGGGGACTCGGTATACTCATGTATATTCTTAAATACGTATAAAAGGCGTTCAGGAAAATATCAGAATAGTAATGGTAGACCTAGTGATCGCAGAATATTTTCTGGTTAAACTGTAACAGTATGCAGATTACTGACTGCCAAATGTCAGTTGAAGCACTTCCAATATTGCCTTGAAACTGGAAAAGTCTAGTCTTCAGTCTGTAAATTATATGGTACCGCAATGCCTGTTCAGATTATTTAATGATATTTATCTGCCATTTCTAGGTCTCTAGAAGGCATGATATAATGACAATTCAAGTGGAATATTTAGATCAATATTTCAGAAGGATAATCTCAAACTTAAACCTCTCGATTTCCATTAGAATAAAAAACATGTGATAATTCATTACGAAAATTTCCCAATACAAATACATTGTAAATTTTACCGTCAAAAAACGAAACTTTTAAGACGAAAAAGTGTGATAATTTTCTTATTTCTTCTCAAAATATAGATTGTAGGTACTCGTTAGAACAGTCTCATCGATACCCACATTATATATTTTAGAGCAGAAATTAGAACAAAAGATTTACCACTGTCAACCAAGGTTTTACTATATAAAAATGGGGTTCAAGGGGGTCAAAATTATATAGGCGTTTTCCGTGATGTTTAAGACGCCAATCACAACTACAGTCGTCTGCGTTTTTGTCAGCTGGACCTAAAAAATTTGACGTTGCAAACAGCGAAAACCCAGATCAGACTGCTGTATGATCAGTGTCCACACCGTTTGCCTGTGTGCAAAATATTTTTAGAACGTTTTCAAAAATATACAGCAGACGACATAAACAGACGAAAATTTCAGATGCAGGTTACAAAACAGGTTATCCTTCTGAAATATTGATCTAAATGTAACTCTTGAATTGTCATCATGACATGCATTCTAAAGACCTAAAAATGAAAGATAAATATCATTATATGATCTGAAGAGACGATATATTTATTTAATAGCTCTGAAAAAAGGACAATTGACTGATAAGGGAAACAAGAAACGCAACAACGTTTTTCTCTCATAACTCCAAAAGTGTTTTCTCTTACCGATACCAAATTTTGGTGGTAGTTCTCAACACTTTAATCTCCTCTTATACCGGTATTTACGGTAAACCCAGTCTGGTCAAAATATACGCCAACACATAGTCCACGTGCAAACCTATACATTACCAAAGTTTACATCAAATGGTTTCTTATTGTGTTTCTAAATGTCGACCCGACAAAAGGCAATAACGTTTATTTTGGATTATTGTATCCGTATCATGCCGCGGCTACGTCAAAACTGCGTGCAGAAGCAACCATATTGCTTCTGAACGGATCATGCCAATCTAAGTACGGAATCGTCTTAGAGATTTTGTTATACGTACGCGACGCCCGTACGTTGGTTTGGTACTTAATCAGCAACGACATCAACGCCGAATGGCCTGGTTGATTCACATAGCCCAGGAAACTACACGTTGCAGCAATGGAGACGGATGCTCTTCATCGACGAGTCTAGGAACCTCCTCTACCGTTCAGACAGACGCCAACGAGTCTACCGACGTCGTCGCGAACGTTTCACGGGTTCGTGCGTTGTAGAGAGAGATCGTTACGGTGGAGACTGAGTCGAGGTCTGGGCTGGGATTTGCCAGGGCCATAAAACACCTCTAATCTTCATTGACGGCAACCTTATAGCTGTACGTTATCGTGATAATGTGTTGGCACACGCTGTGGTTCCATTTGTGCGACGTCATAACGTAGTCTTCCAACAAGACAACGCCAGACCTCATGTAGCGAGGGTCTGAAGTGACTTTCTAATTGTCAACAATGTGGATGTGTTGCCATGGCCAGCCTATAGCCCTGATTTATCCCCGATTGAACATCTTTGGGATATCCTGGACAGGAAAGTTCCCATCACATTACAAGGACTGAGACAGGCATTGGAACAGGAGTGGATTAACATCCCGGTCGCCACCGTGTATCGTCTGCTCCACTCTATGCATCGCCGGGTCAGAGCAGCTATCGCAGCGAGAGGTGGTCACTGTGATGTTTTCAAGTTGTGTATTACTGATAAAAACCAGTGCTTCAGCTGAAGTGCACGACCCGCCGGATGCTTTTAGCTTTATGAGTGTTACCATACATGGGTATGGCGGCCATTTTGGTCATGTGACCTGGACATAAAACGGTTCCCCCAATAAATGCGCCTTATCGTAAGGAGCAAAAATATATCTTATACTTTAGTACTGTATTCTGAATCGTTTGCAGGATAAAATCCAACACAAAAGCATATGTGTCAAAGTTTGACCTAGGCACAAAGAAGGTCAAGGTCAACCCAGGGTCACCATTTTAGCAATTTATGATGGGCCTACGTTCCAGATGCTATTTATCAAGTTTCGTGGAAATCTGCACAGTGGTTCTGGAGAAGACTATATTTGAAGGGTTTTTACCAAATATTGCTTGGCGGCCATTTTGGTCATGTGACCTGGACCCCATGAGGAAATTTTGGTTTCCCCCATCCCGTAGAGGCTCCATATGAAATTTGATTTCAATCCGCCCAACGGTTTCCGAGGAGAAGCAGTTCGAAAATTTTCACATTTTTCGCCTCGGCGAAGCTATACTAAATAAAATGTAATATTTCGCAAGTTCATTGGTTAGATCTCATTGATATCTATCAGTATGCCAAAAATTGTTTAAATATTCCAAGCGGTTAAGTCACTATCACCAATTTTCACAAACGGGTTACGGACGGACAGACAGACAAACCATATATGACTTGGCGGCCATTTTGGTCATGTGACCTTGACCGCATGAGCAAATTTTGGTTTCCCCCATCCCATAGAGGCTCCATATGAAATTTGACTTCAATCGGCCCAACGGTTTCCGAGGAGAAGCAGTTCAAAAATGTTCGAAAAATTTCACATTTTTCGCCTCGGCGAGGCTATACTAAATGGAATGTAATATTTCGTAAGTTCATTGGTTAGATCTTATTGATATCTATCAGTATGCCAAAATTTGTTTTAATATTCCAAGCGGTTAAGTCACTATCACCAATTTTCACAAACGGGTTACGGACGGACCCAAAGAAGGTCAAGGTCAACCCAGGGTCACCATTTTAGCAATTTATGATAGGCCTACATCCCAGATGCTATTTATCAAGTTTCGTGGAAATTTGCCCAGTGGTTCTGGAGAAGACTATTTTTGAAGGGTTTTTACCATATATGGCTTGGCGGCCATTTTGGTCATGTGACCTGGACCCCATGAGCAAATTTTGGTTTCCCTATCCCATAGAGGCTCCATATGAAATTTGACTTCAATCGGCCCAACGGTTTCCGAGGAGAAGCAGTTCGAAAATTTTCACATTTTTCGCCTCGGCGAGGCTATACTAAATGGAATGTAATATTTCGCAAGTTCATTGGTTAGATCTCATTGATATCTATCAGTATGCCAAAAATTGTTTAAATATTCCAAGCGGTTAAGTCACTATCACCAATTTTCACTTACGGGTTACGGACGGACAGACAGACAAACCATATATGGCTTGGCGGCCATTTTGGTCATGTGACCTTGACCCCATGAGCAAATTTTGGTTTCCCCCATCCCATAGAGGCTCCATATGAAATTTGACTTCAATCGGCCCAACGGTTTCCGAGGAGAAGCAGTTCAAAAATGTTCGAAAATTTTCACATTTTTCGCCTCGGCGAGGCTATACTAAATGGAATGTAATATTTCGTAAGTTCATTGGTCAGATCTCATTGATATCTATCAGTATGCCAAAAATTGTTTAAATATTCCAAGCGGTTAAGTCACTATCACCAATTTTCACAAACGGGTTACGGACGGACAGACAGAATGACAGACTGACAGACTGACAGAATTACAGAATGACAGAATGACACGGTGATTTTAGGGCACTCTTAGAAAAAACCGACTTCAGTTGCTTTTTCTGCGGGTCGTGCAATATGCTGTCGTACTCCTTTACAACTAGCTAGGCTGCACGTGCCTGGTTTGTCACCAATAAAATTATGTGATAAGGAAGTCAAATGATGAATGTCTCGAATATAATAAAATTGAAATTCAAATGTGGGCTATTTTCAGGAATACAGGTGTTGAAATTGTTGTCTTTCTTGTTTACCTTAGTATATTATTTAATCCTGCGGTTTAAAAGAGTACCCGCAATTTATCTGCTTGCATAAGAATAAGGAAACATAATGAAAACTGAAGTAAACTCCATTTTTCTCTATATAAAGTTGGGTTTAAACGGGTATTAATTACACTTGTTCACATAATAAAACCGCTGAACCATTAAAATGTGCCATCCTTCAAATATTTTATTTATTTATTTTATTATTACCTGTTAGGTCACTTGAGCAGAAGGCTCCACAGGAGCTGTTATAGTCGGTCACAGCCTGTCGTCCACGACGTCCATATGACAATTTTTTTAAACATCACTCCCACCTCTGATTGCCGGTGGCACTACAGTAAAAAAAGTCCCATTGCTCACAGTGCAAAATAGGGCAGTTTTGTTGCACTCCCAATTCTTTGTCTGTCTAATGCTTCCAAATTGACTCATATAATTTGACAGAAAGCACCCTTACCTTCCAGCAGCAGTTAAAAAATAGGGGGGTTGTGCGGCAAATTTCAGCCTTTATGGTAGTCTGATGTAAACAAACAGATTCCGCAGCAAATAAACCTAGCAATTTTCACTGGCTGGTCTCAAGTATTTTCTTTCTCATAAAAGCTGATGCTTTTCATTTTAGAAATAGCTACTAGCATTTCTCAAAATCAAAAACATTACCTTTCACAAAAATATTACTGTTTATCGCCAACTCCAATCACAAGCAACCAGATATTCAGTTCTCTACTGAAAGCTCTCCCCAAAACAAGCGCAGCTTTCAAAAAGCCTATTTTTTTACTGTAGTGCAACCTGCCATGGCGACGAAAAGCGAAAATTAGCGAACAGCTTTGAAAACTCTTCTTGTTTAAAACCAGAAGGCCCAGGTATTTAAGATTATGTCCTAATCCGCAAAACCTCTACCAAGCTTGTTCAAATTATAGCACTGGGATCTATAATGGCTCCGCCCTGAGCATATTTTTCTCTTAAACAAGAAGGCTCTGGCCTCTTATATTTGGCATGTAGCATGTATGGGATAATTACCATTATTATTCTAAACAACATCTGGGTTCAAAAATGTACCCGCCCCGGATGTCACTTGTTTAAGAAACATTCCTATAGGGATCGAATCTGCTCGTCTGTAACAAGACGTCCCCGGTCTTTGATATGCTAAAAATAGCCATCCCTGGAATCACTTGTTTTACATAGACTCGGTTAGAGCGCATATTTAAACATTACGAAAACACGCCTGTACAATTATATCGAAAAGTTTACCATCACAAAATGAAAAGTTTCAGATGAAAAAAACAAACTACTATAATATATATATATATATATATATATATATATATATATATATATATATATATATATATATATATATATATATATATATATATATATATATATATATATATATATATGCTCAAAACATAGATCGTGAGAACCGGTTATGACCTAACCGCGGGCGGTTCTAACGACTGCCCACAATATATTTTTTAGAGCAGAGACTTAAACAAAAATATACCCTTGTAAACCCCAGTTTTACTATATAAAATTGGGGTTTATTGGGATTCAAATTATGACGGTGTGTTTTCATGATGGTCTCTTTGTCTGAAACTAAGTGGCCCGTGCCATTAATATGTGGTTTGCAACTTGTTTTAAATAGACCATTCTAACACAGCGCCCCTATAAAGGCGATGGAAAATAACTGTTGTTTTATTCTACAACACATGACGGTAAGGAAGAGCGTGACGAGTGACGTCATTGAAAATTGCAAATTTATGACGTCATTAGTCGATCTTCTTGACGTTAGACGGTGTAACGTCATTTACTCGCATCGAAAAAGTTAGGAAAGGGTATAAATGCATGTGTTTCAGTCGATAATTTTAGCGGGATTTCTTCTTACAATGGCGAAAAGTTGTGAGATTTTGAAGGAATCAACAGCATTATTGCCGATTTTCAGTCTGTTAGAATCGAAATAGATCAGCTCTAGTTTGTGATCTGTTGAGTAATAAATCACAGTTTGTCGATCAGTTGTAAGTAGACAAATCACGCGCGCTACGCGCTCGTGATTCGATCTACTTTAAAACTGATCTCCAAACTGTGACTAATTACTCAACAAATCACAGCTGCAGTTAGAGCTGATCTATTACTTAAATATAGGGTAAACGTTTAAAATTATCCTGCCTCAAAGAAGAATGTACAGAAAACCATCCTATCTAAATGGAGAATGTACAGGCCTTTGAATTTTGCTATATACATGTAGCTTTATCTGGTGGAGAACAACCTAAATTTTCAAACTGTAGCCCTTCCGCCCCTGGGTCATTTATTTCACATATAGCCATATGGAGAAAAATCTTCTTGTATAAAACCATAAGCTAATACAATTCTACGATCGTTCAAATTGATAGCCTGTGGTATACAATGGTACCGCCCTAGATGCCACAAGATGTACATAGACGCATGTAGGGACACTCGGAACTAAAATGGTCTTGCCTAAACCAGAAAACCAGTGCTTTTGATATGTATGTTGCTTTATCTAGTAGATCTGTGCAAAGATTTTTTTTAAATAAAAGACTTGTGATCAAAACTGGCCACACTCCGGGCGTGACTTGTTTTGCATAGACTCATTCACAGAGAAAGTTTAAGAATCTTCTATTCTGTAACTAGAAAACCTTAAGATTTTGTAATTTGATATGTATCGGCTCTTTGGCATTGTTTCATCTCTGTATTCGCTCCGGCACTAATGAGTTAAAATCCTTCATGCGGGGATTGAAAAAAATATTTGTCTAAACCACGACAGATCCAAAGGCGAGGATTATGGCCGCGTAAAATCGATTTAAGCCCCTAAGTAAATGACAAACTTATCGTTCAAAAACGGTACTTCTGTTGTGGTTTATTATTGTTATATTTTGTCTTTCCATATACATGTATGAACTGCTGATACATTTTTATTTTGGATAGCCGTTTGGTCATTTTGTTGAAAAAAAATAAACACTTCTGGCTTTCCGCTTGGTACGTTTTAACTATTGTGATGTTTGTGGTGTCTTGGGTAGGAGGTGTGAGATAATTGTATCGGTTTCTGATCATTGTCTTTGCTTCCTGGCAATTGCAGTTTATTGGTATATTTTAGAATAATCTAATTCAAATACAGATTAGCTCTGCTTTGTGTTTAAGAAAATAAAAACACTCTGCTACATCTTTCATTTCTCTACAATTCGTTCATTCAAGGGCACGGGGCATTATACTTCTTCCAAATCATGCATTACGAAAACACGCCCATATAATTTTTACCCTCTTAAACCCCACTTGTATATAGTAAAACTGGGGTTTGCAGGGGTATACATTATTTTTGTCATTTCTGCTCAAAAATATAGGTTGTGGATACTCGTTAGAACCGCCTCACCGAGGCGGTTCTAACGAGCATCCACAATTTATGTTCTGAGCAGAAATAAGAAAAATATCTCAATTTTTCATATGAAAATTTCATTTTTCGGTGGTAAAATTTACAATGTATTTGTATAGGCATGTTTTCGTAATGCGTTGTTATAACGTGTTGAACTGTCATCAATCTGTGTTGGAGTATAATATCAGTGTTCCTGTAAATCATCATTTGAATGACAATAAATTGATGAATTATATAACACGTCTGTTATTGTAAAAAACATGCTTAGCCTAGCAATTTTCTGAAATTAACAGTATTGCAAGTCCTACTTAATAAAGAGAAAAAAAATGTTTACAAGGACTACCATTTTATTTGGTTTTATATCTCAGATTGAGGTGACAGTATCAGGTCCCCTAAACTCCTTGTTTGAATAATTCCAATTCTCGATCATTATGTACATTTCGAGAGATTTGATTGGTTGAAATGAGAGGTTTAAGATTCGATAAATTCCATGAGCAAATGTCACACAGCGACAGGTTACAATATAATATGACGTCAAAGAGCAAGTTTCGAGGCCGCGCGTTACGTCATTGTTCATGAGATGACGTCAACAGCAATCGATTAAAAGATGAGAAACAATTGAAAACGTAAATGTTAGAAGACAAAAAAACTGAATTAAAAAAAAAAAATATCAGTGCTTGAATTTCTTTCAAAGATTGCAACTTCTTACTGAATAATCATTCGGCGGTAAGTTTATTCTTACGCTTTCGAAAGAATTCCTAAAACTGAGCATTTTGATAACATTTTTTGTTTTTAACATTTCGCTGAAAAAGTGTAATTATAAGGAATGAATTATCATTTTTGTGGATTTTATCGATGTGTAACTCACAACATGCATGAAGTCCATATGGGGCTCATTTTAAGTTTGTGAGTAATTCGCCGGAGTTTAATAATAAGAAGGCCCCGTTAAGAGAAATGGTTATTTTATCGTTGTTGTTGTTGAAGAGAAATAATACTTGTATATTTCACTTACGGACATGGAATTGTGCCTTAACAACAGCTTCAACCCCGAACTTTGCCACACCATCATAGGTATTTTGTGTTTTATTCAAGACATATGAAAAATAATAATTGTTCTACTGAGAGATAGGAAGCTAGAGAAACATATTTTAATATGTATATCTCTTCGGTAAATTCGTTTCTTTCTTCTCCGCATGAACAGAACCAATATTAACTGTTGAATCTTACAATAATGTTCCACGCTTCTTTAGGATGAACCTATGTTAACAGTAATGGAAAATTCATGGTGTGCGTCTGACAATTTTCCAATACAATTTAAGACGGCCTTTCGTGCAAGACTGGCGTTGTACATTCTATCGGGAATTTCGGAGTATGAAGTTACTTTTAGTTGTGATATGAAAAGGAAATTTCTAAGAAACACAAAGAAAAATAAGTGAGTATATTAAAGTTAAACTTGATTCCTGTTCATTGCCTTCATTTCTATTTTGGAAACATAAATTGGCATTGTTCATTACAATTCAAGAAGTTATAATAGTTTCTTTTCCTAAGGATTTCAGCCTGGTAAGCTTTGTGACTTGTACATAGCTTTAATTCTGCGAAACAATTTTATTCCTACTGCAGTTGAATATCAAAAAAATAATTTGTCTATCATTCGTTTATGACTACGTAGTTGGACACAATATATGGGCCTAAATACCTAGTTGTAAAATGCTAACTTTGCTGTTATTTAACTTAAAACTGTATGACAAACCAAATACAGTCGAGCGCCAGTGGCTCGAACACCTGTGGAACATTTAAAAAAATTGTTAGAGACAGGGCTAGTTCGAGCCAACGAGGGTTGCTTTAAGAGCCAGGCTAGGATGCATATTTTTGAGATTTGTTTCCAAATAAAAGTATGTTGTGTGTACACATTAGAATCGCCTCATCGAGGCGATCCTTATGAGTACATACAACATTCTTTTTCAAGATAAAATTAGCCAAAAATATTCTAATATATTTATTCACATCACGAAAACACGCCTATATAATTTTGACCCCCTTGAACCCCACTTTTATATAGTAAAACTGGGGTTTCCGGGGGTATACTTTATTTTTCTTTTTTCTGCTCTAAAATATAGATTGTGGGTACTCGTTAGAACCGCCTCGATGCCTCGATGAGGCGGTTCTAACGAGTGCCCACAATCTATATTTGGAGCAGATATAAGAAAAATATCATAGTTTTTCATCATAAAAGTTTCTTTTTTTTTTTTCTCTGCGATTAAGGTGGCAATGTATTTGTATAGGCGTGTTTGCGTAATGATACCGAAATCAGCCGTTCTGGTACTCTAATGAAGGAGGTCGAATAACTGCACGCTATGTACAATCGGTAGTGACCTATAATAACTCACACTTCATACATCTGGTGACCGTTTATAGACCGGACCTCCTGTTCAGGTACCTCATTTGCAAGTGAAAAAAATACCATGCAACCCTATAAACCCGGTAAAGCAACCAAACTGTAAGTTGTTATCTTTGCTATATTTATCGAAATGAATTTTCAGAAATTTAAGATAGATTCTTACCTTCTCGGTCTGGTCAGTTGGAATAATTGCGGAGTGCTACTACGGCTGTGTCTGAATCTCGAAAATAATTTCTAAAGCCATAAAAAGTAAATATTTGTAGAGTATATATTTGGGATGCCGTCATGCGAACGGAACAAATTATTTGTCCAAATCGCGACGGAAGTAAGGGCGAGGATTGTGGCCACGTAAAATCGATTTAAGCCCCCAGTGGAATTCGTTCACTGACAGTTCCGAGGCGGCTCTTCTGTCGCGGTTTATATTTGTTATGGCTTGTCTTTGAGTGTGTGTATCGCTTATATTATTTTGTTTTGGACAGCCAGTTGGTCATTTTGTAGGAGAGTTACTGTCCTTTTGGCTTTACGCTATTGATGTTTTCATTAAGGTCTAGTTGTTTCTTGCTTGTGTTTCGTCCCCCCTTGATGTCTCTGATGGTAGCTTTGAGTTAATTGTATCGATCCTGATCATTGCCTTCACTTTTATTTCACATACATAATGCAAAGCGACGAGAAACTTATTTCGAGCGACAATGCTGTTTCTGACGTCTCCGACGTTGCACTCTTTGATGTCACGTTATGCTACGTATGCGTACAATGGCACAGAATGTCGTTTATCATACGACACATTCTGTAGTCATGAATGGTGAAATTTACTAAATTATTGCCAAACCTCTTAAGTTTTGGATTGTGGTAAAATCTAATACACGATTCGTGTCTTTAATAATAAAATATAATCGGTTCGCCGGGACAAATTTTATTAAATTGTCTAAGGGCCACCCATTATATTTTATAATTAAAGACACTAAACGTGTATTTACTATATCTGCAGTTGTTGAAAATAAGACTGACGGAAAAAAGTAACTTTTGCAAATACAAAAGATATTTACATGCTATAAATGGGCATAAAATTTTGTACTTGCAAGACCTTTGCTGTTATGATTCGATAATATAACGAAATAAGAATAAAAGTCAAAAATGAGTTCCTTTAAGAGCAATGAAAACATTCATAAGAAAGAAGATGGGTCATACTACTTAGTTTCGGCTAATAAAGCCTCATCAGTGATCCTGTAATGATCCGGCAAAGAAAGCCGGAGGAAACATACTGCAATTTTGCGAATTTCGAATAGGCAGTCGATTCAAAGACTGATATAAATCAAAAATGGGTCCAAATAATTAAACACCTGTTTAGAATATGAGTCTAAACCAATAATTTATTTCTGATTCCTCAGAATATTCACGCTGATCTCAAAGGGCCAAAAGTAAAATATAAACTGCACTATGGTTGATGTACGGGGAGACGTTTTACGGCCGCCACACGGCACAACACCAGCTGCAGTGAAGGCAAATAAAAATAAAAAATGAGTTCCTTTAAGAGCAATGAAAACATTCATAAGAAGGAAGATGGGTCATACTACGTAGTTTCGGCTAATAAAGCCTCATCAGTGACCCTGTTATGATCCGGCAAAGAAAGCCGGAGGAAACATACTGCAATTTTGCGAATTTCGAATAGGCAGTCGATTCAAAGACTGATATAAATCAAAAATGGGTCCAAATAATTAAACACCTGTTTAGAATATGAGTCTAAACCAATAATTTATTTCTGATTTCTCAGAATATTCACGCTGATCTCAAAGGACCAAAAGTAAAATATAAACTGCACTATGGTTGATGTACGGGGAGACGTTTTACGGCCGCCACACGGCACAACACCAGCTGCAGTGAAGGGTTCTGTATTGACATTCAACGAAAGTTGATACTATAAGAATCTTGTATGGGTGTGAGGGATGGATAGAAAATCCGCCCCGGCATCACGAGGCTTGCCGAGTAATGCCGGCCAGTGATCCCGAGGGCCGGATTTTTCTATCCACCCCTCAAACCCATATTTGATTCTTTTTCTTGCAAACCTTCCATATTTTAAAGCGGATTTTTAATGCTGCAGTCACTTCGGTTACCAACTTCCGCCATATTGTGTTGACACTGCAGGAATGTTTAGTGATGTTGCTGTGACGTCACCCTTAACGACGGCGTATACGAGGTCGTAATCAACCAGCGCATTTATCAAACACGCGATTCTATTCGATTTTGGGTCGGAACACCAGGGTCAGAACATACATTTCTATCTCAGGGTAAAATCACGCATTTCCTTGTCTGGTGTGCAAGAAATTACAAGTTTATAAACAATCGAATGTCAGGATAATCTACATTACGATAACGCATCCTTGTGTCATACACGTAGTGCATTTTTCACATCTCCAAAATAACTACTTTTCTGACTAAAATACGTGAATTGTTTACTTATTTAAACTGCAAACATATGCTGTGGGTGCTCATTAAAACCGTCTCATTGAGGCGGTTCTAACGAGTACCCACAACCTATATCTTGGAGCAGAAATGATAAAAATAATGTATACCCCCGGAAATTCTATTTGTCTCTATATAATACATAGTAGGGTTTGGGGAATGTTCATTTCACGGACTTGGAGTCTAACTGTCTTTTGCTCCAGCATTTCAGTGGTTTCTTCCTGTCGAGTCCTCGCCGTCGTTTTGTCTCTGTGGTTGTTTGATTTTTTTTTTTGTGTTCACGGAGATGTTGCACTGATGAGTCAGGAGGCTTTCACGCGGACTGACCAAATTATTTGTCTAAATCGCCAAGGAAGTAAGGGCGAGGATTGTGGCCACGTAAAATCGATTTTGTGGCTCCCGGCAACACTGTGCGCGGATCATAATGATAAATAGAAGTGAAAGCAACGATCAGGAATCGATACAATTAACCCACAGCTCCCATCAGAGACACCAAAGGGAAAAACATTCGATTAACTAGTAAGGAAATGTCACTCAGGAGAGGCCACAATCGAAGAACGCAGCTATCTCAAGTCACCTAAAGAAAATGATTTGGAGGCACAAACAAAAGCACACGAAACACGAACCCACGGCACAAAGCCAATCAACAAATGACGCTTCATGTTTACTATGCCTATTCTGATTTCTTCTTTGTAACATCTCAATAACAGTTTGTCATTAAGGACAAAAAGGGCATACAATACAACTGCCATGATTCTTGGGCTGGGACGTCCCAAACGAATTTGCCTCGACCAAAATCGTTGAGAGGTGGGGTTGTGGATGGTACCTTCTTCGTTTGTATATATTATACAAGCACGATGACAGTTGTTTTTAATATTTAATATAATGTATATCAATAGTATTCTCACACACAACATATCGAATCTGTATCAATATATTTTTCCAGAAATACCAGTTTATCGGTGTATTGGTTTCCACCCCTGACCTTCAATGGTGCATTGTGTCTAAGATTTATGCGCACTTGGAATTCCATTAGCGAAGAAGGACAAAATTAGCATACTCAATCTATGCCAGTCTCATAATGAAATCTTTGGGGACATGGAAATAACTTGAGCACCATTACGAGAAACAAAAATGCGAAAAATGCCATTTGGCTTTGCGCAAGATAAAAAAACAACCATCATGGTCAGCTAAACCGACTAGCAAACGATAAAGAACCTAAATACATTGTACTATCCAAAATAGAGGTGAAGGTTATAATCAGGAATAGATAAACATTCCATCTTAGACGGAAAATGGAAAGAAGCAAACACATAAGGCAACGACACCGTAATTCCACAGGCAATGGGTTAAACCAAGTAGAATGACAAAATGACAGTTTCTTTCACACAAAATGGCCAAGCGGCAATTCAAAATGAAAATATATGTTGTCCGTACAAATTGATAGAAATATTAATGAGCCAGTGCAGCTAAAGGCTTTTGTCTACAACTAGATTAGCCAGTGCATTAAGACCGTGTGGTCAAAGTCTTTGCATGTTGAGCTTTCGGTAGGCCATATACCGTTCGAGGTTCGTGCAGAGAGCAAAAACTGGGAACAGACTGCACAGATACGTAGACTCATCTGAGTCATTAGCAGTATATACATGTAAAGACAAACAGTAGATGTACTAAACCACATGTACCGGCCCCGATAGCTCAGTTGGTAGAGTGTCCGCTCCGGGGAACGGGAGGTCACGGGTTCGAGGCCGCGACATACCAAAATCGTTAAAAATGGTACTAGCTGCTCCTCGCTTGGCACTCAGATTTACGGTGTAGAGCTAGGACTGATCGACCCAGTGTCAGGATAATGTGACCGTTCGTGGTATCATGTAATGTGTCTGGGACATGATACTTCAGTGAGGCAGAACTATAAAAGTGAGCATTGAACTCCCTGTCGCAACGAGACACCGTCGTGATATGACTGAAAAATTGTTGAAAGCGAAGTTAAACCCGAATTCACACACACACACACACACACACACACACACACACACACACACACACACACACACACACACACACTAAACCACATGCGCTTGGACTATTCCGTGCGGGAAGCTAAAATCGATTTTACATGGCCACAATCCTTGCCCTTGGTTCTGCTGTAGTTTGTTCAGTCGGAGTGAAACCGCATACAAAATGCATCTGATCAGATGGCACGGATGCACCTTTTGCTGTACACAAGTAACAAGTCGCATGTTCTATTGTAGGGTTATACTTTGGAAGCTAGGAATATACCGCAAAACTGTTCATTTTTCTGCTTCAAACAGGCTATTGGTGTGTGCTCATTATCAAGTAAGTATTACTTGATGCAAAGGGTTTTATGTTCACCATTACGAAAACTCTACCGTAAGGCATAGTGCAGTTTTTACGTATCTCAAAAATGATATTTTTCTGACACATCATGAAAACACGCCTATATAGTTTTGACCCCCTCGAACCCCACTTTTATATAGTAAAACTGGGGTTTGTAGGGGTAAACCTTACTTTTCTTATTTCTGCTCTAAGATATAGATTGTAGGTACTCGTTAGAACCGCCTCATCGAGGCGGTTCTAATGAGTAACCCCAATCTATATTTTGAGCAGAAATAAGAAAAATATCACAAATTATCATATGAAAAAAAAAATCAAGGTAAAGTTTTCAATGTATTTGTATAGGCATGCTTTCGTAATGAATAATGTGTGATATTTCTCTTATTTGGATTCCAAATATAGATGGAGATTGCTTGTTAGCACCGCCTAATTGCGGCGAACGAGTACCCACGACTTACATGTATGTCTCGGAGCAGAAATTAAAACAATAATGTATACCCCCGTAAACCACAGGTTTCTCTATATAAAGTGGCGGCCCATCGGAGTCAAACTATTGCATTCTTTTGCTCCAGCATTGCAGTGGTTTCTTGCTGTCGAGATCTCGTCGTTGTTTCATCTCTGTGGTTGTTTGATTTTTGTGTTCTCGGAGTTTTGCGCTGATTAGTTAGGAGGCCTTCATGCGGACTGAACAAATTTATTTGTCTAAATCGCGACGGAAGTAAAGGCGCGGACTGCGGCCGCGTAAAATCGAGTTACGCCCCCACGTGGAATTTGTTTCACTGATCGTTCCAAGGCAGTTCTTCTGACGCGGTTTATTTTGTTATGGTTTGTCTTTGAATATGTGTGTCGCTTATATCTTTTGTTTTGGATAGCCAGTTAGCCTTTTTGTGGGAAAGTAACTGTCCTTTTGGCTTGCCGCTATTGATGTTTTCAATAGGGTCTAGTTATTTCATGTTAGTATTTCTTTCCCTTTGGTGTCCCTGATGGGAGCTGTGGGTTAATTGTATCGATTTCTAATCATTGCCGACACTTGTGTTTTAGAGGGATGTTCATTACACGGACTTGTTCACGTGGTTGCCGTCGCCATTTAACACGCAATCTTGCAAACCTCAAATGTAGATGAAGAATCTCAATATCCCTGACACTACTTATAAAAGGGATTTCCTTGTTTCATTAGTGACAAAAAGCTGTCTTATTTGACTTGAAGGTCGAACAAATTGCCATATTATTTCTCAGCTATGCTTAACTCTTATCCTGTTGTTCATGACAATCCCTATCTTTGGAAACAGTGTACATCCAGATCAGATGGCCATCTGATCAGGAGTGGCCATCTGATCAGGAGCTACACTGTTTGACATTCAGTTTGTTGATTTGTCAGAATAAATAACATCAAGTAATCTGATTGGTTCAAAGTCAGAAAGGGTTGTGGCTAAACTGAATATTCAGCAGGATAAGGTTTAAAATGCAGACTTGTTTGTTGTAAAAATAGCATCATTGAAAAGCTTTTCTGTATATAAACGCGGGTATTAAAGGGCATTCGTTGCATATTTTAAAATTGTATTGATTCATGTTCATTTATGCGTTTGTTTGTTTGCAGAAATCTATGAAGAGAAAACTTGAATAATCTAATAATCCGCAATAAACTCGACGGGAATTTGACTGATGCGCGCCATCCTTAAATCGTTACAGACTCGACAGGATTTAGTGATACATTGTACACTTGGGAAAAGTGTTTCCTTCAAGGAAAGAAATCCATTCATATGTATTGGAAACTACAATTTCTTCTGTCACAATATCACACGCAAGCAGATGTGATCTTTTTCTCCAGATGTGTTTTATCAATAAACATTGTAAGGCGTTCATTTATTACAAACTTTGTTAAGGACAGCACTGCAAAATTAGTATCGATCATAATGTTAAGCATTTAGCTATCTTGTTAAGAGTCTGGAAAAGTTGTATACCTGTTCAGTTTAACTATTAGCTCGAAGTAGCATTGCATTTAGCGCAAAATCGCTTCAAATGTAAGTTATTTAACAGCAGACGCCACATAGACATACACTTGGTATCACAGTAGGCAACCAAATATTAAATATTATGAATATCTAACCGATATTCCGCAGGATAATCGCAATAACACTAATAAATCGCTTCTCGTAATGCGTTAAAAATATTTAATCTTCATTTTGAGTGTGTTTAAAGTGCAAAGCTGACAATAAAACCTACCCTTGAAGGAATCCAAAGTCAGAGTGGTTTGCGGTGAAATCATATATTTCACTTAGCTTTTTTCCCATGACGTCCGCAGAGTCACATCTTTACGGAACGGATTAATAGTTATCTATTTCAGAAATGATGTTCACATTTAAGAAGCTTTTGGTTCGAGCGTAGTGTAGTGATTTATCTACCAGGCATTAAAACGATATAAAGATTCTATCATGTGTGATATGTATATAAATAATCTACTATATCTGATCGGAATTATGTGCATTTTATGTGGATTTTTCTACTCACCATGCTCCTCAGGTAAGTCGGTTTCTTTGTTTTATCAGGAAATACTTACAATACGAGCCCCGCCAAGCCAATTTGTGTCTTCGAACATTCCGTCATGACAAATTTTAACTGCGCATGCCCAGCCAATCAGAGGGGCCAGGGATATGGCTTTCTGTCTGAAGGTTCCTCTTGATTCACTGCTTGTATGAGCGAGCAGCGAAGGTTCTGGCGAGACTGCGCGGATGCGCTCGCCTGAACCTTTGCTGCTCGCGTGGCGATAAGTACCAAAATCGCTTGACGGGGCCCATACGATCATAGCTCTAGGGACGATATGTTTGAAACAGATCGATACTCCAAATATAAGATGTATGCAAATACAGTGAAATTACGATATTAAGACCACCTAATATGAAGACTAATTTTGCTTTAACAAGCTTATTTAGAAGGATGCACTTATACTGCCTTCGTTTTTTCTGCGCCCAGTGTCCTCTGCTCATAGATCGCATTTGGGACTGTTCAAAGGTGGTCTTTAAGACCACTTTTGAACAGTTCCAAATGCGGTTTTAATATATGAATTCTACTACATCTACTAATATATGTGCACAATGTTGCACAATGAAGTTGTGAGTAGAAAAAAAAAGATGTATACCCTTCAAAGCAGTTCATCACGAAAACACGCCTATATAATTTTGACCCCCTTGAACCCCACTTTTATATAGTAAAATTGGGGTTTACAGGGGTAAACCTTATTTTTCTTATTTCTGCTCTAAAATATAGATTGTGGGTACTCGTTAGAACCGATTTCTGCTCTAAAATATAGATTGTGGGTACTCGTTAGAACCGCCTCGATGAGGCGGTTCTAACGAGTACACACAATCTATATTTTGAGCAGAAATAAGAAAAATATCACAATTTTTCATCTTATTTTTTTCATTTTTTCCGTAATAAAGGTTACATTGGGTAAAATGTGGGGTTAACATGGGTATTCAGAATATTCCATATTTTGTTTTTGCTAACGTTAAACTCAGCCGTACTCTATATTTGATGCTGAAATAGTAATATTTACACAAACTTTAATGAGACATATTGTAATTATAGAGACAAACATAGCGACAAACACGCCCATACAAACACATTGTAAAATGTGCCGCCGAAAACATGTATGAACATTTTAAGATGAAAAATTATGATATTATTCTTATTTCTGCTCGAAATATAGATGAGCACTAGTTTGGACCGCATTGGCGAAGCGGTTCTAACGAGTACCCACAATCTATGTTTATAGTAGAAATATGAAAAATAATAATTACGCCTTTAAACACCAGTTTTACAATATAAAAGTGGGGTTCAATGGGATCCGAATCATACAGGCGTGTTTTCGTGATAAAAAGGTACTATGATTTATTTTTCTGGGTGGTTTATTCTAATGCACGTGTTTTTTAATCACGGTCTGTGATAGAACAACATAAAAGGTGCATCCATATTACGTTTTCAAACTTCTTATAGGAATTGTAGTGATGGACAGATCGGAAAATATATTATGCACATTATGAAGAATATATTTTATTGCACGTCTGCTTGGCCCAAGTCACAAAAACACGCCTCTATAATTTTGACCCACTTTTATAGTGTAAAACAGGGGTTTACAGGGGAATACCTTATTTCTTTTATTTCTGAAATAAAAAAAAAGATTGTTGAGGCGGTTCTAACGAGTACCCACGATCTATATTTTGAGCAGAAATAAGAAAAATGTCACAGTTTTTCATCTTAAAATTTTCATTTTTTTTTTTCGGCGATAAAGGTTACAATGTATTTGTATAGGCGTGTCTTCGTAATGAAGTCACACTGTCTGTCACGTATTGAGCTACACCAATTTTTTAGGGTAGTGATGTTAACATGTCCGTGTAATGAACACCCCTCTAAACCCCACTATAATATACTATAATTATTATAGAGAGATAACTGGGGTTTAGGGGGTACACATTATTTTTCTTCCTTTTGCTTAAAACATAGATTGTGAGTACTCGTCAGAACCGCCTCAATGAGGCGGTTCTAACGAACACCAGCAATCTATATTTGGACTGGAAATAAGAAAAATATTGAACATTTTCATCTTCCAGAGATAAGAAAGACGCCACTTTGGTACACGGGTGTGGTATCATACTGAAACGTAGAAAAACATATTTTAGATGTTGAAAACCGTAGGTAATGCATTGTGTCATACGTTGGGGACCTCCAAGTATATTGTATGTTTTGAATTCGTTTCGTCTACGTTTTACTACTTATTTTTGCTAGATAGGCTACGTATATCGCAATGGCACGAATGTTTTGAAAATGCCAAAGGAAGATAGCTGGGTCAGGTATTTAGCCATATATAGCCGTCACTACGTTTTACTACAATTATTGCCGTTCTGCTAGGTTTTAAACTACGCAGTAAAACCTAGACCTCAATACGTGGTAGTGAGACTGTGGATTATGTAGCCATATATAGCCGTATGGTTTACGTTTTCACTACGTTTAACAACTTTTATTGCCATTCTGCTACGTTTTAAAGAAACGTATTAAAACCTAGCCCTTAAAACGTGACTACCTCGTTTGAATTAAACATTCGTATAACATATTCAATGCTTTCGGGGTGGGGGGGTGGCAAATTTATATAGGCATGTTTTCGCGATGCCTAGATTGTGTGTACTCGATGGGGCGGTTCTTATAAGCATCCATAATCTATATGTACGGTAGAAATAAGAATACTATTAAACATTTTCCCTGAAAATGGTCATAATAGAGACAAGAAAGACGCCATTTTAGCGTATATGCCTGTTATCTTAATTGCCTTGGTTTGGTTTGGGTGTTACGGCTCTTTCAAAATTATTTCAATTATTTCGAGTCGATCGCTAGTCAGGGGTGGGCAAAAACCGGTGTTCCCGAAGAAAACTCAGCCGACATTTCGTTTCATAACTTGGCGTCTAACATGTGGCCCGAGAGTGGCCCGAAACAAATAATGGCCTTGGTCATATACATGTAATTGGTCAGAAAAATAATTTTGCTGTCCTATAGTCTTTCAAAACGCAGTGAGACGTGACTGCACTTTTAATTTTGGACTAGTCTGTGTTTTAGGTAAGTCGCCTTCAGTTGGGATTTTACATTGGGAGATATAGTTTTACTGAGATTCGTACTGCATCATTCTAGCCATTTGGCCACGGCTTCTACATAATGGCATTATCAAAAATAAACTATTTATAATTTTAAAATCCAATGTAAAAAGAAATCCGAAACGTGTTTTCCCTAAAACATGGAACAGTCTTGCCACGCTTGAACGTTGAACTCTCAAAGGTCGTTGATAAACTATACCACTGCACGAGATCACGGTACTTCACACGCTTCACATACGTGTCGTTTATTTATCGTTCATATATGTTTCGTCCAAACGGGTGTCGGTTTTTATCGTACATATACTTGTATGCTACAACATTTTGATTGATTGCTTGTTTTGTTTGTTTGTAGTTTAACGTTCCCTTCAACACTACTGAGTTCATTTTGGAGACATTGCTTTCAGTTTTGTTGGACTTTTACTCGACATTGAGATGAAATGACATCTAAAGCCACGCGGCCCAATGAAAACAAAAGAGGGCATTTGCAACGGACGGTCTGACTCGCAACACTTTGCCTGTGCAGGCTTAGTCCGTCTAAGCGATTTACCAGTACTCATAATGACTTCTCAAGCCCCGCGGCCCAATGAAAACAAAAGAGGTCATATGCAATGGACGGTCTGACTCGCAACACTTTGCCTGTGCAGGCTTAGTCCGTCTAAGCGATTTACCAGTACTCATGTGCGGTCAGTTTCAGCTCTGCGTGGAAGCATCGTGCAGTCAAATCTTTTTCTCCAGGCCCCGATTGGCGGGGCCGATTGATTGTTTTGAGTTTAACGACCCGTCAACCCTTGTGGGTCATTTTGTGTCGTCTCTCAGATAAAGGGAGAAAAAGACAAAAAAGAGATAGTAGATTAGATGAAAGTGAGGGACAGAGGAGAAAGTGGAAAATGACAAGAAGTGTAGAAAGAGAAGAAATAACATTCCACCCTCTACCTTTACCTCCTGCAAGGACAGCAGGTTTTGTACAACTGTAAGTCAATATCAGTTGGGCGCCCCAGTGATGTAAGATACACCTCACCTTTGCCTCACCCAACCATCCCATCCCCACATTAAGAGAACGTAGGAAACAAGTGACAATCGGCATATAGTTCTGTGTACTGAATAATCCTTGTAAACCTCATGATAAAGGGAAAAGTGGCATTTACAAAGTATACATTTTCCTTTTCTTTTTCTTTTTCTTTTTTTTTTTGTTCAAATCAAAACGTGGGGGCACTCGTTTAAGCAGACTTAATGTGCATCCACAATATGTGATTGATTCACAATAATTGATTGATTCACAATCTCGTATTGATTCACAAGTTATGATTCGGGTTGTAAAGATCTATTCGTATCTGTCATTTATGCTGGATTACGCGTTTTGTCGTTATGGTGACAATCAACGTACACAGCATGTGTGTCAAGTAGCCCAAAACAAAGACAGTGACATTCAAACACGTAGAAACGAATAACACGATGTGATCACCAACATCAGAAACGCTAAAGCAGGACTTCAACCTCGTAGCGATCTGCTATCAATTACGTTTATTTGTTCTACCGAGTACCCACAAAATATGTTTTTGAGCAGAATTAAAAAAATATCGAATTTTTCATTTTTCGGTGGTAAAATATACAATGTATTTGTATAGGCGTGTTTTCGTAATGTATATTTGGGGTTAAAATAAGAAAAAATTCACGGATGATCATTTTGTAGTGAAGGACCATGGGGAAAAAGACATGACTTTTTCAGTTTTAGAGAAAATGTACGGTGCAGATGTTATAGAAAGACAGTTGAGGGAAGCACGTTGGATCAGACGCTTGGGAACAACAAGACCAGACGGCTGTAATGTGAAATGCGTTCTCATTCCGACAGTGATATAGAGGCATAAGGGCGGTTTAAGTGTGGGGAACGCCTTATGTATATGCAAATAGCCGGGGATAAGGTGGTGCTGCCCAGATGTGTAGTCTCGCCGGCTCCCTTACTGTTTGCAGTGTGGGTGGGGTCGGTCTTTTTCCATACTTGCCGTCTCAGGTTGACCTTTGCTCGGGTATTCCTACTCATCCGTGGGTGCACGGTGAATAGTCTGATCTGAATCACCTGTGTGGTCTGACCTGGGTGTTCCTTGTGCACGTCTGGCCATGGTATGTATGACTGTTCCAGGGGCGTGTACTGATGCTTGCAACCGCAAACAACAACTCGCGCCCTTGGAGAAGTCTGTTATTGAGTGGGAATGCTGGAGCTGTGGTTTATTATGCCAAAGTGTCGTTTTTGCAGGAAATGCAGTGTGACGTCATGGCACGACGTCATGACGTCGTGATGCACTTCCTGTATACAAGTTAAAATGGTGGAAAAGAGACAATGTAGTAGGCTTTAAATACACGTTTTTTCTTGATAAAGGGCTCTGGCCTAAATATTGAATAAGAGTAATTTTGAAAAATTGCACCCTAATAAAAGTTGCCATTTTGGAGATGTGATAAAAGCACTTTCTTGCACACCAGACAAGGAAATCCGTGATTTTACCCTGTAATAGAAATTTTTGTTATGACCTGGTGTTCCGACCCAAAATCGAATATTCCCGCGTGTTTGATAAAAGCACTGGTTGAATACGACCTCGTATGTGCCGTCGTTAAGGTTGATGTCATGCACGTTACGTGACGTCACTAACCATTCCTGTAGTGTCAACACAATATGGCGGACGTCGGTACTCGAAGTAACTGCAGCACAAAGAAATGAAGGTATGCAAGAAAAAGAATCCTATAAGGGTGTGAGGGGCGGATAGAAATATCGATCCCTTTGGATCACTGCCCGGCATTACTTGGCAAGTGTCCCTCGGCACGGATTTTTCCATCCACCCCTCACACCCATATAAGATTCTTATAATGTCGCACGGACGGGCCTTCGTGGCCTAGTGGTTAAGAGCGCTGACTCTTGATCATTAGGTCTCTCACCGCTGTGGTTCGAGCCTCGCTCGGGTCACATGTGAGACGCCAAGTTATACAACGGAAGGTCAGGTGGTTTTTCTCCGGGTACTCCGGTTTTCGCCCACCTCTGATTAACGATCGGCTCGATATGAGCGAAATAATCTTGAAAGGGACGTAAAACCAAAACCAAAATAATAATAATAATAATAATGGAGCACGGGTGTGTTATCGTAATGACTGGAAGAAAGGACGGAAACGAAACACGAAACAGTATAAGCACGAACAACAATAATCCACTTGACAAGAAACTGCAAATGAACGACCGCCACAGGTCGGTAAAAATCGTTTACCATCACGAAAACAAGCCTATTCAAATACATTGTAAATTGTACCGCCGAAAAACATGAACATTTTTCCGATAAAAAATGTGATATTTGTCTTATTTCGGCTCAAAATATTGATTGCTGGTACTCGTCGAGGCGGTTCTAACGAGTACCAACAATCTATAATTTAGAGCAGAAATAAGAAAAATAGGTTTACTCCTGCAAACCCAGGTTTTACTATATAAAAGTGGGGTTCAAGGGGGTCAAAATTATATAGGTGTATTTTCGTGATCATTACGTTGACGACATGTCTTGCAAAGTCATTATAACCAAAACTAATATTGACAGATGTGTCTGTCGGATAACTGAAAAAAGAAAATAGTCAAATCCCGAAAACAGGACGTACAACATCATCTTCTCAGAAATGAACTAGTCGTATCGTGAAGAGAAAGACGTAACATTACGATAACACACCCGTGCGATATAGTGCAATTTTAACATCTCCAAAATGGCTACTTTTCTGACGAAAATATGTGATATTTTTCTCATTTATACTGCAAACATAGGTTGTGGGTTCTCGTTAGAACCGCCTCATTGAGGCGGTTCTAACGAGTACCCACAACCTATGTCTTGGAGCAGAAATAAGAAAACTATTGTTTACCCCCCCCCCTAAACCCCAGTTTTCTCTATATAAAGTGGGGTGTAAGGGGGTGTTCATTTCACGGACTTGTTCACGTGATGAAACATCAACTTTTTAGGTGATGTTTTATGTTTAATTTTGGTATTCGACTAGTTTAATTTTACATTATAATTAGTTTCATATTGTGGTATCTGGCTTTAAATGAAGACTTTTAAACTATTTCCTAAATATTTAAGCGTCGTTTGTCTTCAGACAGCTGTGCGATTGATTTTGTATGATGGTTTGGGTACCATCGACTAAGGCACAAACATGTCTTCTATTCTGCCATGTGGGAAAATTTTGTCTTTTGTGATTTGTGATTTCTTTACACAACTCAACACCTGTGACATAGTCACACTGGTCAATACATACGCACAGGCTGCGTAGCGGTCGCATAGGCTTCGTATTTTGGACGCATAGGCTTCGATGAAAAATGGCGGATGACAGTTCGTAAATGCAGGTAAGAAACTGTTTTTACGTTAAACTAACTGTTGTATTGCATTTCCCGATACTGACATCTGCTTTACGGACCACTTTATTAATATGCGGCTTCGTCTGTTGCAAGAAAAAGTTTGAAAAACGGAATATAGAAAAATAGACCCCAAAAGAAATTTGGCAGTCAACACAGATTCACCTGTATTTCCACTTTGAACCGGTCGCCCTATGTAACTACACGTTTTTGGCTGGTGTTCTGGCCGATAAATTGTGAATAACGATAATGAAATCGAAAAGCTAATATGCAACTTTCGTCATATCTTTTGCGAAAAATAAAAATCTTGATATTTCGATACAACGCGCGTAGCTTCGTTACCTATTACAACGCAGAGGCTGCGAACTAAATTTGAAAGCCCTGTATTAATTAGAATAATAGCGAATGCTATTAAATTAATGTCGCGGAATCAGTCAACCAGCGTTAGTTGGTGATGCTAAAGACATTCTGTATCATTTATACCGAAAACATTTTCAGTCTCATCTATGCAAATACATGTATAACATTTTGAGGCGAATGCACAAAATCTGTCAATTTACAATTATTAACACCACCATTCATAAACTCGGCAAGTCCTCCTCTAATCTGTTAAGTATTAAGCCAAATAATATTTGCACTGTATGAATTTTTGTCGTGTTTTTTACAAAGCACGTGGCTTCGCATGTTACAGAGATGGGAAGACGCATTACGAAAACACGCCTATTAAAATACCACTAAAAAACAATTAAAAAAAAAATACTTTCAGATAAAACATTCTGATAGTTTTAATATTTCCGCTCAAGACATAGTGTATGGGAACTTGTTACAACCGCCTGGTCCGGGCGGTTTTATCGCGTATCCACAATCTGTATTTCTGAGAGAAATAATGAAAACAATGTATATCCCTTTAAAGCTCTGTTTTACTATATAAAAGTTGGATTTAAGGGGGTCAGAATTATATAGGCATGTTTTCGAGATTCTCCGACTTCTATTTAAATGCTTCAATCGAATACATGCAGCTCCTACAAAACTTCAGCAAAGGTTCATTAATCGCGCCTGCACTGTCTGATCCCAGTCTTCGTTTCCGATAAAATAGAAGCATCTGTTCATTAAACAGTAAACATATAAGCTAATTCTAGCCTTTGTAGGATCAAAGAAGAAAAAAAGACTTTTCTTTATCTCAGATCTATTTTCAATCTCTGTCCTTACATCATAATTTTTTGCTAACCAGACTGTCTTCTTCAACATAGCCTATCAGAATCTGAATTTCATAGTGACTTAGAATATATATTCAGAAAAATACTTGCTTGCAATGATTTCAGTAACCCATTTCGTGAAATCATTCTTCGATATAATAAGATAAGATAGATAAAAATGTTTTTTGCTTTACGACCCTTTCATAACTCTATGACGGCTCCGGCCCAAAGATTTACCTTTTTAAGAAAGTCTGTCGGCTGGCTGCTTACGTATGGATTTAAACTGCTTCCTTTAACCCTTAAACTACAGTTTAAAGCAAAAAGTGAAGACCCTGATAAGACGCTGCGTTTGGCCTTTCAATTCATGTAATGTGAGCAAACAGTGAAGACCCTGATTAGATGCCGCGTCTGGACATACACTGTTTGAAAAACCCAATCCATGATCTATGGATTTCCGTATTACGCAACACGCTGACCTCTCTTCGAAGAAAAATAAACGCTGCTGTTTTCTATATACAAGTTCCCTGGCTTTCCGACCAATCAGTGATAATCACGTGGACTTAAGCACTGTAGAGCTACTTGCACTTTTTTACTTTGTGACGATTGATAAATAATCGACCCAAAAACTAGTATTTGTCTTTTCAAAAAGTAAACGGGTCATTCATATTTAGCAATTGCAAGTATGCTTTATATGCGGTAGGGTTTGAGATGTCATTTCGTCTCAGTGTCGGGTAAAAGTCCCATAAATTCGGAAACAATGTCTCAAAAATGTCCTGAATGATGTTGTCGGGGACGTTTACATCAACACAAACAAAAAGGTTCCACTAAGTCATGTGCTGTGACATGAGAGGATTCTCTACCAATAATGAATTGACATACAACCGTTCGTTAGGGATACCAACCTAGGCCGAATTTATCTGGAGCCAAGGGCTAGCTTTGGCTACTTTGGTTGCGGTTTCATTTTCCTATATCAGTTAGGCAAATCCATAAACACCCAATCAAAAATGAAGACTGCTATCTCCATTTTAAGAGTGCTCATGAGTGCGCATGGGTGGAAAACCGGACGAATCAACCGTAAGAAAAACCTGAATTGTAAAATGGCCCTTGTTTATACTGTCTGCTGCATCTTCTTAAAGTTTTTTTTTTTTCTTTCTTTATTTTTTTTTTTTTTTAAATAATATTTTTGCTTATAGGCAAACAGTGTGGACCAAGATCAGACTATATACTTAGATTGGTTCAGGTAACATTTAATGAAAGTAGCAGATGACTATGCAGACGACAATTGTTGTGATTGACATGTAAGATAGCTATATTCAGAGCTGCTGCTTCCCTCACTAAATTCCTGATCACAAGTTTCCCTGGACTCAAACATATTAGGCTGAATATCTAAAGTGAAGTCCCCTCAAAGGATGGCCAGTTCTTGCTTATTTTGCTCCATTTTAAGCTTCTGTTTTAAACTTCAACATTGCTACATCTGCCTATTCAGTACACACCAAGCTTCTAGATTCCTCATTGATGACGTCAGGGCATATCTGTGGTTAATTGGAATATTCAAGGTCAGTTCTTTAGCAGAGTAAATGGCTGGAGATTACACAGTGATAAAATCCTTATCAGACCACTTAGAAACCTGCAGTATTCAGTAGAAGAAAGGGTTTATTAATGTTTACCTATTTATTGTAACAGAATATCTTTTTCCTTTCTCCTTTAACAGATTTGACGAAGACAGACTTACCAAGTTTATGAACGGTAGTGTACATTGACAGATTTTCTGCATTTATTATATTTCCTTATTTATTCTCAGAAACACAGATTGTGGATACGCGTTAGAACCGCCTGGCCCGGGCGAGCAGAAATATCAAAACTATCAGGATGTTTTATCTGAATGTTTTTATCTTTTTAGTGGTATTTTAATAGGCGTGTTTTCGTAATGCGTCTGCCCATCTCTGTAATCTGCACGTCGTAAATTCCTAAGCCACGTGCGTTGTAATAAAAACACGACAGAAATTCATACAGTGCAAATATTATTTGGCTTAATACTTAACAGATTTGGCGAAGACTTACCAAGTTTATGAATGGTAGTGTAAATAATTGTAACTTGATAGATTTTGGCATTCGAATCATAATAATGTATGTGCATAGCTGAGAATGAAAATGTGTTTGGTATAAATGATGCAGAATGTCTTTAGCATCATCAACTAACGCTGGTTGGCTCATTTCTCGATATTAATTTAATATCATTCGTTATTATACTGCATAATTCAGGGCTTTCAAATTTAGTTCGCAGCCTCTGCGTTGTAATAGGTAACGAAGCTACGTTCGTTGTATCGAAATATCATGATTTTTCTTTTTCGCAAAAGATGTGACGAAAGTTGCATGTTAGTTTTTCGATTTCATTATCATTATTCACAATTTATCGGCCAGAACACCAGCCAAAAACGTGTAGTTACATAGGGCGACCGGGCCAAAGTGAAACTACAGGTGAATCTGTGTTGAATGCCAAATTTCTTTTGGGGTCTATTTTTCTATATTCCGTTTTCAAATTTTTTCTTGCAACAGACGAAGCCGCTCGTTAATAAAGTGGTCCGTAAGGCAGATGTCAGTATTGGACAACGCTATACAACATTTAGATCGACGTAAAAACCGTTTCTTACCTGCATTAACGAACTGTCATCCGCCATTTTTCATCGAAGCCTTTGCGTCCAAAATACGAAGCCTATGCGACCGCTACGCAGCCTGTGCGTATGTATGACCAGTGTGATAGTGGATTCTTTCAAAATCCTTTCAAAGTTCAAAACATACATTTTTCTGTTTATGTATTAATTTCTGTCAACAATGATTGTTGGTGCTCATGATTGTTGGCTCTAATTTCGAAAACATTCCTATTCAATAATATTGGTAAAATTGTACCACCAAAAATGAAATTTTCCAGGTAAAAATCTAAATATTTTTCATATTTCTGCACAAAAACATAGAAATAAGAAAATAATGTTCACCCCTGTAAACCTCAGTTTTACTATATAAAAGTGGGGTTTGGGGGGTCATAATTATATAGGCATATTTTCACGATGTCGTGAGAACCACCCCTTATCAATGTTTGTAGACCGCCCCCGCCCATCGGGGCTTGAAGAAATAGATGGGCTGCATGATGCGTCTATGCAGAGCTGAAACCGACCGCACACGATTACTGGTAAACCGGTTAGGGAATCTAAGCCTATCCAGGTAAAGTGGTGTGAGTCAGACCATCCATGCATATAAACCCTATTGGTTTCATTTGGCGACAGGGCTTGAGACGTCATTTCATCTCAGTGGCGTGTACGAATCCCACAAAATTGGAAGCCACAATGACTTATACAATGTTGACGGGGACGTTCCACCTCAAATCAAACAAACAAACAATGCTTGAAGAATATCGGAACATTCATAACAAAATAACCTACACTTTTCCTGCCCAGGAATAAACCTTTTTTACACATTGTTGTGTTCTTAATGATTTACTCATTTTTCATTTTGTCTCAATCCCTGATATATTTGACCAGGAATTATTATTTCCACTGAGTACCAAAGAACTTCATTATCTTTATGCCACTGGAGATATAAATGTGTTTGGCCATAAATTGTCTAATAATTGCTTTCTATTTAAACACTAGCTCGGAGGACTAAACTGTACTTTTAACGTGTAATTATAACTAGTTCTTACAGAAAGCTTATAAGCATTTGCTGCATGAGTTTTGCAGAATGTTGAAGAAGTCTGTGATATTTCGATAATGACTGTTTATTCATGATTATTAAACAGCAGAGACTAATAACCAAAGACAAATATTGGCAATGAAACGTCTGACTTACAACACTTATATTAATTAAATGACAGGCACGCCTCGTAAGACAACCAAAAGAACGTTTTCAAACAGATTTGTAGGATAAACGTATGATCGTTTTATAATGAAATGCTTTTTCAGAGGAAAGTCTTTTCACTTGTTTTTGCTTTTATCGAAGATTGTAAAGTGTAGGTCGATTGGTGAAAGAAGGTATATTTAAAAGTATTTTGGTTAATAGCAATGGCGGAAGAACATATACAGGACTGTAGACAGTGAATGTTTTGAAAATGAATAATGGGTGCCAATGAAACCTTTAAAACGAAGATCCAAAAATTTATATCATAAATGCGCCTACAATACGGACAAATAGTTAGCAGTCGGTTAAGAACGCAAATATGTTCTATAAAGCAATTATAATGCATTAGGTTTTGCATTTTTCGAAATTTTAAAAGGGCTAGCAACGTTTGCATTTCTTGTGTTTCATGAGAGATATATATTTACAGAGGAAGTGACAGAAAATCGGGTAATGTTTCTCGTGAGCCCATACTTAGCTAAATATGTGGTGTAAAATAGAAGTGGAGGCAATGATCAGGAATCGATACAATTACGAGATAACCCACACCTCCCATCAGAGACACCAAACGGAAAGAAACACAAACATGCAATAACTAGATCCTAATGGAAATATCAATAGCGGAATGCCAAAAAGGACAGTAACTTTCCCACAAATTGACAAACTGGCTATTAAATAAAAAATATGTAAGCGATGCATACATTCAAAGACAACTATAAATATGTAAGCGATGCATACATTCAAAGACGACTATAACAAAAAATAAAACGCGACAAAATATGGTAAGATTCCTAATATTATGTATCAAGATATAAAGAAACAAGAACAGTCCCATAGCTACAAAGGGGAATAGCTTTATAAGTATTAATCCCTGGGCCTTGATTATTCCCTAGCAACATCTTATCAATATCAACATTTATGCAAAATATGATAAGATTCCTCAAATTATCAAGCAAGATATGTCTTTATCATGCTGGTTACAGAAAAGAAGCTTTTTTGAAGATTTTCTACCGTATATGGTCATGGCAGCCATCATGGTCAGGTGACCTGAACCAAATGAGCCATTGATTTGTACGCCTGTTACAACAAGTGACGAAAAAACAGCCGGTGCAGTTTTAAAATATCTCTAAAAACAATAGGCCCTTGGGCTACTATGCTCACCAGAGTGCAGTTGGGCCACACCCATTGGCAGACATGCGTTTCAGTAAACCATTATGGCTTGAAAACTCTAAGTAGAGGCCTACCCGAGAATTAGGCTCCAAGCGCTTCTATTTCCTATGTAATCTTTGACAAAATATTAACATTGGCCTAATTATTGAAAGAAGAGTGGACGACCAGCTAAACAAATAAGCTGAAAAAGCTCATTGCCTCTTACACAATAGAAGTCATCATTATTGAATTGCATGCTAATAATCTAGAAAAAGGTAATCTTTTTGGAAGCAATGACATCAAGACAAAACGGAAATCTGTTATGTGAACAAAAATTTCTGCGCGAGAATATGAGTTTCGACCAACTAGGACTCATCATTGACCCTCAAACATATCCGAACATTAGCCTATTTTGTGGGTATTCATTTCAACCACCGCACCAAGGCGTTTGAAAAGAATACGCGCAACATAGGTTTTTATGGAGAACTAACAATAAGTGTGATTTACGTATAATCAACTACTCACCTCACCCGTTTCTATGTGAAAAAAAAAACAAACGGAATATTTTCGTTTTTTCAGCTACAATCATTGATTATGAGTACGCAAGGAGGCAGTTCTAACGAGCACCTAAAATAAATCTTCTGAGCTGAAATAACGACATGGCAGATGATTTTATGTCATATTATATTCAAGTTGTGTTTTTTTGTATTTTGCATCAAATACGCATTGATTGCAGCTTATTTTGTTTGTGACCATGTTCATATCATACGTCGATTACTTCAGTTCTGTTTTTTTTGTTGTTTTTTTTATATCGATATCATCACGTGAATCAGTCCGTGAAATGAAAACCTCTAAACCCCACTTTATATAGAGAAAACTTGGTTTTACGGGGGTATACATTATTTTTCTTATTTCTGCTCCAAGACATAGGTTGTGGGTACTCGTTAAAACCGCCTCACTGAGGCGGTTCTAACGAGCACCCTCAACCTAAGTTTTGAACATTTATAACAAAAATATCAAGGATTTTCATCAGAAAAGTAGCCATTTAGGAGATGTGTAATGCACTACGAGTGTCGCACGGTTGTGTTATCGTAATGTGTTCTCGAGAATATAATGCCTAAGGATACGAAAAACATGTGAACACCAACCCGAGAGAGTATCATAACGATATAAGTGTCAGACAAAGACGAGGAAACAAAAATTGGCCTTGGCCCAGCAAAAGGTTCAAGATAACATGTTTTGTTTGTTTGATTTGAGGTTTAATTTCCCCGTCAACACTGTAAAGGTCTTTTTGGAGACGTTGCTCCCAATTTTGTGGGACTTTTTACCGACATTGAGATGAAATGACATCTCAAGCCCTGTCGCCCAATGAAACCAATAGGGTTTATTAGCATGGACGGTCCGCCTCGCACCGCGGTTCCTGGACAAGCTTAGATCCTCTAAGCGGTTTACCAGTACTAGGGTGCGGGCCGGATTCAGCTCTGTGTGGAAGCATCATGCAGCCAATATATTTCTTCCAACCCCTCAAGTTTACATGTGCGACCGTCGGCGACCGTCGAAGATTCCGCGAAGGCTGTCTAGAGTTTGCAGGTTGCATGAGCCAGATATGCATCACGAAAACACGCCTATATAATTTTGTCCCCCCCCCCCCCCCCCCGCACACCCACTGAACCGCACTTTTATAAAGTAAAACTGGTGTTTGCTGGGGTTTACCTTATTTTTCTTATTTCTGCTCTAACATGTAGATTGTGGGTACTCGTTAGAACCGCCTCGAAGAGGCGGTTCTAATACTACATTGTGGGTACTCTTTAGAACCGCCTCGATGAGGCGGTTCTAATAGGTACCCACAATCTATATTTCGAGCAGAAATAAGAAAAAATATCACAATCTTTCATCTTAAAAGTTTAGTTTTATCGGCGGTAAAGTTTACAATGTATTTGTATAGGCGTGTTTTCGTGACAGGATCATTTGGTATTCAAGCATATATAAAAAGTGACTCTTCTTGACTGCCTGTATGGTATACAGACATGAGATTAAATGCTGCTTTACACAGTACCACTCCAGTGCCTGGAAAGCCTCAAAGCAGGCACATGACGTAATTGTAACGTCACGTTATCGTCATGATGTTTATGCAACGTCACAACTACATCGGTGCAACGTCGTGCACCAACGTTGATTTGGCGTTGCCCTAGCGACGTGTGATTGATGGGCTAGTTCTCATTTACCCTGGCTGATTCGAACCTGCTTTCTAATCCAAACGAAATTCTTCCGATATCTTTGTACAAAACATATTTAGGACAAATAAGGAGAATTTAACATAAAAAATTTTGTTGTTTATAGTCAATCTCTAATCGCCCCGATGAGGGGATTCTTATGAGTACACACAACATACATGTTTTATAAGAAAGATTAGAATTTCACCCCCCACACCCCCAATATGCATCCTGGTCTGGCACTAACCCTCAGTGGATCGAACTTTTCTTGTCCAGAGCATATTTCTCTAGCCCTAAGCATGTTCGAACTAATGAAGGTCAGTTGAACCTTTTTTTGTGTCATGGATCAATGTAAGAATCATTGCTATCGATCAATGTTGTCCGAGCTCATGGTGGACGGCGTCGATAGGTAGACGGTTTTTTTTTTTTTTTTTTTTTTCAGAATACCTGTGTACTACATGCATAATACGAGCCCCGCCAAGCGAATTTGTGTCTTCGAGCATTCCGTCATGACAAATTTTAACTGCGCATACCCAGCCATTCAGAGGGGCCAGGGATATGGCTTTCTGTCTGAATGTTCCTCTTGATTCACTGCTTGTATGAGCGAGCAGCGAAGGTTCTGGCGAGACTGCGCGGATGCGCAGGCTCGCCTGAATCTTCGCTGCTCGCATAGGCGATAAGTACCAAAATCGCTTGACGGGGCCCATACAATGTCATGCTTGTGTCTGTTTGCTTCTACATGTACATTCTTCAACAATTGGAAGGTATCGATTACGTATTCAAGGGGAAGAGACTTGCATCTTCCAAGTCATTTGCAGTATATTGACATTTTTATCAATGCACGTTCAATCATGGTCAGTGACACATTGGCTGGAAGAAGGTCACGTTTCTCGTTTCTCATATCTGTGTAGTTCACTTGTCATTTTTTATTTACATTAGTGTCCATTAACCTAACATCTAATCATCGCAAGATATAACCGAAGTTGTACAACCATTCCACCAGACAAGTGTCAATATTTATTTCGGATAATTTGTCTGTCATGTTCCAAATATACGTTCTTCCGACTATAAGACGGAGAGTTCTGTTTTGTAATTCAAGTAAACCCAATTACTGGAAGCGTCAGTCATGAACTGTTGTCAGTTCTCATATTGATCGGCCCAGAAGCCACGTGATGCGAAGGTTTGTTTTAAACAAAGATGCAGGTTCCTTAGCGTTTGCTGACACCTCCCCAGCAGGCACATGACGTAATCTTGACGTCACATTAACGGCGGCGCAATGTCATGACTATTTTGCAACGTCACATCTACGTCGGTGCAACGTCGTAACGTTTCACCGACGTTGATTTGAGTGACGTTGCACCGACGTTGATTTGACATTGCCCTTGCGACATGTGTCTGCTGGGTCTAGTTATGACCGTAGATTGCTACCTTTTTTTTAGAATTGCCGCATCAGACTTTTCTAAACATTATAATTTGGCCGTGCCAAGCGAAGTGACTTTCAAGCAGTTACGCTCAGTGAATTATCAGATCAGTCTATGCAAAAACTTTTTGTGAGTACACAATCCCCCAGCCTGCATGAAGAAATTGTGTGTTCTGTATACATTACGAAAACACACCTATACAAATACACTGTAAACTTCATCGCCATCAAAAAGAACACTTTAAGGTGACAAAAATGTGATATTTTTCTTATTATTTTGGTGCAGAAATAAGGGAAATAAGGTTTACCCCTGAAAACCCGAGTTTTACTATATAAAAGTGGGGTTCAAGGTGATCAAATTATATAGGCATGTTTTCGTGATGTAAATACAAAGAGTGTATACCGAGATCAGAGGGCCTCCGATACCTATTGGGCAACAGAGCTGAATCTTACCAATTAGGCCTCTCACCGCTGTGGTTCGAGCCGCTTCGGGTCACATGTGAGGCACCAAGTACAGGTGATTTTACTCCGGTTTATGCCAATCTCTGATTAACGTTCGACTCGATATAAGTGAAATAATCTTGAAAGGGCCGTAAAGTATAGAAACAGTAAAACCAAACAGAAAAATACCCATATGAGACACCACGTCCTGTTGCGGCTCCTCCGACTTTTCAGCCCCCGCCCTTTAGGGCTTGAAGAAATAAATGGGCTACATGATGCTTCCACGCAGAGCTGAATCCGGCCTCACATTAGTACTGGTCAACCGCTTAGAGGATCTAAGCCTGCCCAGGCAAAGCGGTGCCAATTGGTTTCATTTGGCGACATGGCTTGAGATATCATTTCATCTCCTGAATGTCGGACAAAAGTCCGACAAAATTGGAAGCAACAAAAATAGCACAACTGTGCCAATGTCTTTGGAGACCTTTCCCGACTGCCATAAGGCACTTCAACAATTGCCGTTGTCTCTAAATAATAAGGAAATATATTCCGCGAAGATAGTCGAAGCATCCAAATTTGAATAACAGTACTGTGCATTATTTCCCGTGTTCCGATCTCTGTTGTCTAACTGGTCGTTTCCTTCTGATCTGACGTCACCTTTATCCTTCTTCATGATTGCGCTAAGTGATACAGAATTACTTTACGTCACGAAAAAGCGCCTATTGAATTTTGACCCCCTAAAACCCCACTTTTATGCCATAAAAATAGCGTTTACAAGGGTGTAAATTGTTTTGCTTGTTTCTTCGTAAAACATATATTGTGTACATTTGTTAGAACCGCCTCGCCACGGCGGTTCAAACGGGAGTCCGCAATTCATGTTTTGCGCAGAAATATGAACACTATCAGATTTTTTTTTTATCTCACAAAAACTCAGTAACTGATAGTAAAATTTCCAATATATTTGAAGTGTCGTGCTTACATTTACATAATGAAACAATGAATCTTTCATGACACCCTTCTCAGCTATGACTAAATTTGGTGTAGTTACGCCTTAATTCTCAATGTGGTCGATTTCTGTGTTTGATTGTATTTTCGAAGGAATATGTAATGGAACTGGGTACGAGGGTAAAGCCCCCCCCCCCCCCCCCCCCCAGTGGAATTCGATTCACTGACCGTTCCAAGTCGGTTCTTCCGTCATGGTTGATCTTTGTTATGGTTTGTCTTTTGAGTGTGTGTATCGCTTATATTATTTCGTTTTGGATAGCCATTTGGCCATTTTGTGGGAAAGCATCTGTCCTTTTTGTTTTTCCATTTGGGTCTAGTTATTTCATGTCTGTGTTTCTTCCCCTTTGGCGTCACCGATATGAGCTGTGGGATAATTGTATCGATTCCTGATCATTGCCTTCACTTCTGTTTGGAATATTCGTAAACCCCAGGGTTGATGCCCTCAGGGGCCAGTTGTTCTAACCTATAGATATCGTGAATTCACAAATGGTTAAAACTTTGATAATTTAATACGACAAATATACTAATATTTTTGCTGAAGGACCTGTGATAAGCTCTCACGTTTTTAAGCAAAAATACCAGAATTTGTAAATATTGTACTTGCTACAACAGTTGACAAATCCATCCCAATGATGCCATTCCTTTGCAGTTGCTTATATGTTCATTGGACTTGTGTGCCCGTGTACATCTCTCATTAAATAAACGCGCCTATTAAAATACATTGATGTTTTCGACCAACTAATGAATATTTTCAGAATAGTACATTAGATATTTTTTCATATTTCAGCTCAAAATATAGATTGTGGAAACTCGGTTCTAACGAGTATCCACAATCTATGTTCTTGAGCAGAAATAAGGAGAAATATGTATACCTTTGTAAACCCCGGTTTCACTATATAAAAAGGGGGTTTAAGTCGAACAAAATTATATAGGCATGTTTACATGATGTTTATTTTTGTGTTTTTGGTGAACGTTTATGACTCTAACTTAAGCTCATTTCTCGATGGCTTGAGACGTTGTTAGTACTCATGACATCGCCCCCATCCATCGGGGCTTGGAGAAATAGATTGGGCTGCATGATGTTTCCACGCAGAGCTGAATCTGACAACACACGAGTACCGGTAAACTGCTTAGAAGGACTTAGCTCGGCCAGGCAAAGCGGTGTGAGTCAGATTGTCCAATGCATATAAACCTTCCGGTTTAATTGGGTGGCAGGGCTTCAGGTGTCCTTCCACCTCAATGTCGGGTAAAAGTCCCACAAAATTGGAAGCGACGTCTCCAAAATGACCTAAATAGTGTTGACGGGGACGTTAAACCCCAATTCAAACAAACAAGTACTCATGACATTTTTGTGTGTAACCTTCCCTTTCCATGTATCTAGAAGTCTATCCAAAACACTGACATAATGAACACCAAAGACTCTTTTTAAAGGAAGTTTGTTTGCGCATCAAAACACAATAATGATACTTCTGTGTGTGCCGAAATTAATAAAATAGTTTCAGGCGACACAATAGTGATGATTGAATGTGAGAAAAATAAATACTAAAACCATTGAAAATTGAGCTGCCGTCTTGAATATGTGACATTAATGGAACTAATGCTGCTGGATGATTAATGGCTTTGTGGCTTCACTTAAACATTAAAGTCTGCTTTAGACTTGATTGCGTGTCTAGAGTCATCTATTAAAAAAGGAAGACATTCTGTAATAGTCACGATTCTTGATTAAAGGAAGATGCTTTGTAACACGTTCTAAATCTGGAATATGTGACTCTTCGTGTTAAGATTCCGTATATTCTACACCAGTCAGAAAATCGAAGCAAAAACATTTATTACAATAGATGTTAATTATGGCACTGAACTCTCCAAATTATTAACTTCATGTTTTACTGCCATCAAAAAACATGTGATAAAATATTGCGACAAAGTCTTCGAAAGATCAGGTAGAAATCTGTTTTGGTCTAATGAAGCTTTAAATAAGTTGAAATCCAGGTTGCAATGGATGGTTAGTGTTAAATTGTCATTGATACCCATTTATTGAGCGACTGCGTGATCTACAGCAATGATCATATTCTTATTTATGAGATGATTAAGGGGAATTGCACATGTGGTGTATTGTCATTATGCGCTACAAAGGCGCAGCTGGAGTCACTTGCAACTTGCGTTCCAATCATAAGCGTGTTTCCTTAAATGGAGTTAGTGTTGTTTTGCCATATCAGCGAAGTCTTTCCTCACGTTTGGGCCATTTGATACACAGTATAATATTTAGAAAGAGTTACTATATCTATTTTAATCTATATTCATTTCTCGTAATGCATAAATTCTTGTTTCAACATTCAAGATAATTCAATTTTCATGCATTCACATTCCCGAGTGAGTTACTTGAACGTGAGGCTGCATGTTGATAACACAAATATTTCTCGAGGAAATCGGCAATGGTTCATGCAAGGAAATAAATATATGATCGCTATTCTTGCATAAGAGAGCATTTCAGTTATTTGTTACTGCCGAGTCCTCTCCACAATTTCATCTCTGTGGTTGTTTGATCTTTGTGTTCTCGGAGATGCTGCACTGATGAGTTAGCAATATGTTCTATAATTGGGTTATCCTTTGGAAGCAATGGCTACACAGCAGAACTGGAAAGTATGGATTGTGCATGTTTTCTGGGCCAGACTAGCTAGTTTCGGCCAGTAAGGCTCATCAGTGGACTCAAATATTTTCAAAATTCCACAATGGAATCAATGATTTATCATGCGGCCTTCATGCGTTCTGAACAAATTATTGTCTGAATCGCGACGGAAGTAAGGCCGAGGATTTCGGCCGTGTAAAATCGATTTAAGCACCATGCAGTGAAATACTTTTCACTGACCGTTCCAAAAGAGGTGAAGGCAGTGATCAGGAACTAATACAATTAAGCCTTAGCTCCCATCACAGACACCAAAAACATGAAATAACTAGACCCTTATGGAAACACCAACAGCGAAAAGCCAACAGGACAGTCACTTCCCCCAAAAATTGCCAGTTGGCTATCCAATATACTCAACGACAATATATAACAAAAATAAACCGCGACAGAAGAACCGCTTTGGAACGGTCATTGAAGCGAATTCCACTTGGGGAGGTGCGGGGGGGGGGGGGGGGGGGGGCTGAAATCGATTTTACGCGGACGCAATCCTCGCCCTTACTTCTGTCACGGTTTAGACAAATAGGCACGAAACAACTAAACTTTAAACCAACGGTCGTACTCCGCTCGGCCCTCTGAGAACAAGGGCAATCGGCTATCCAAAGCAAAAAAAGCACCAGCAACATACACATGCAAACGAAATATAACAAATATAAAACGCGATAGAAGATCCGCCTTGAACCAAGTCGGTTCTTCTGTCGCGGTTTATTTTTGTAATAGTTCGTATTTGAATGTGTATCCCTTATATATTTAGGGGATAACTGTTTTCAAAATTGTGATTTGGGGAGGTAAATCGGAGGTTTTACGGTCGGAAAATTCGTAAAACATAATTTGCGACCGTAAAACCGACGATTTACCTCCCCAAATCACAATTTTGCAATACAGTTATCCCCATTCTAATGCACTTCTACGGTTGTTTTGTTAAAAACTGTATTATTTTATACTAAACGGCTAGCGCTGTGAGCAGCGTAAAACCAAATGCCAGCCAATGAAAACCGACGTTACGCGATGACGTCGGGTTTCCGACAGTATATCGCAGAATATACTGTCGCAAATTTTTGATGTTATCCAATCAGACGTCGCGTTACATTACGCAATTGCATTGGAATGTTGTTTTGGACAACCATTTGGCCATTTGATGGGAAATTAAGTGTCCGTTTGGCTTTCCGCTATTGATGTTTCCATTAGGGTCTAGTTATTTCATGTTTGTGTTTCTTTCCGTTTGGTTTCTCTGATGGTATCGAATTAATTGAATCGAATTCTGATAATAGCCTTCTGTTGTCCATATATACTTTTGTCGAGGATCTCCCGTAAATATACATTAGAAACTATCCGAAAATCATCAAATTCAATACGGAGACTTATTCAGAACGGTGCAGACATTGATGTTATTTTCCACTAACATCTAACTAACATTGACTCTATCACAATTTGTAGAAAATGCATATTTCAGAAAACACGCCTATACAAATACATTGCCAATTTTTTGGCCAAAAATTAGAAAGAAATTTTAAGATGAAAAATTGTGATATTTTTCTTATTTCTGTTCAAAACATAGATTGCTGGGACTCGATAGAAATGCCTCGAGGAGGGGTTCTATCTAGTCCCCACAATCTATGTTTTTGAGCAGAAATAAGGAAAATTATGTATACCCCCTTAAACCCCAGTTTTACTATATAAAAGTGGGGTATGAGGGGGTCAAAATTATATAGGTGTGTTCTCGTAATGTTTCAGGTTGTCGTCTGTCACCTAAACAAGTACGAGTAATATAAAAAAAACACACCTAAAACCCACTTTATTCGTTGTTTTCATTTCTGCTCCCAGATATAGGTTGTGAGTACTTGTCAGAACCGCCTACAACTTATGTACGAGGCATTTATAAACCAAATGTCAGAGATTCTCATCAGACAAATGGCATTTTTGATATGGGGCCCGTCAAGCGATTTTGGTACTTATCGCCTATGCGAGCAGCGAAGGTTCAGGCGAGCCTGCGCATCCGCGCAGTCTCGCCAGGACCTTCACTACTCGCTCATACAAGCAGTAAATCAAGAGGAACCTTCAGATAGAAAGCCATATCTCTTGTCCTTCTGAATGGCTGGGCATGCGAAGTTCAAATTTTTCATGACGGAATGCTCGAAGACACAAATTCGCTTGGCGGGGCTCATATAAGAAAGAATGCAGATACATGTATATGCACATAGGTGTTTATGCAAGACTACATGTATATGTGTTTATGCAAGACTACATGTATATAATAAATGCATTAAGGTTAAGGATTCATATCTGACCTTGCATTTTGGCACTGACAGAACAGTCGTGTTATTTTGTTATGAGCCGCTCAATGTGTCTGGCTTATAGTTAAGAAGTTTCAGTCTTTTGAGCCCTGCTTTCAGTACGTTTCATGACATCACGAAAACAAGCCTATATCATTTTGACCCCATTGAACTCTCCTATATACACACTGTATAGCAAAACTGGGGGTTACAGGGATAAACCTTGTTTTCTTAGATCTGCTGTAAAATATAGTTTGTGAGTACTCGTTAGAACCGCCTCGATGAGGCGATTCTAACGAACATCGAAATCTGTATTTTGATCAGATATAAGGAAAAGTCCCAATTTTTCATCTTATTTTCTTTTTTCCTTTTTTCTCGGCGGTAAAATTTACAATGTATTTGAAAAGGCATGATTTCGTAATGAGTTTATAGTCTACTCTTAAAGGAAATAAATTGTTCCTCAGGAGTAAATTCTTTCCTTTAAGATTTGATCCCTATTGACATGGAAGAAAAACTCTTTTACAGGGGCTTCCTCTCCTGAAGGTCTACCCATTCCCCTTATAAGACACACATACAGTTAAGATTGAGAAGAACTTTACAGCGCACACGCATTTGTTTCGCATTTGTAACGCGCGAGATTCGCACTCGTGATTCACGCGTTTCACTTGCGAATGGCGTTTTAGCCAATCAATTGCTTTTATGAATAATGCGATATTGCGTGTAAATCGCGATCGTTGACCAGCCAATCAAACATGAGTGTCGAAATCGCAGAAAGTGCACATTCACAGACTGCTTCGCGTTTCAAAAGCAACCAATCAGTACCTCGTAACTATTTCACACTTATCCTTCTTTTTTGTTTCTTTTTTTCTATTTCTTCAAATTTTCCTTATTCCATATATTTTTTTCAGTTTGAACATAACAAATCTGGCGGACTAGTAAATTATCCATTTACATTTGCCTGGGGCTAAAGGGTAAAATACAGGTAATGAGTCGTGATTGAAGTTGACTGTCAAAATGCAGGATGTTTATTGACCGAAAGTTTTATGACACCCAGGTGCAACTTGGGGGGCTATAAAGATATCAGCTTAAAACAACATCTCATTATCGTCTTTTATTCTAGATGTCCGAAATAATCAATGTTCTTTCACTCATAGAAGCGGCCCAATTTTCAATTAATTATTTTTGTAATTTTCATTTATTTTGTTTAATTAACTCGGAGAGTCAAGTTGCATTTTCTTCGATATTTATTTGGAAATGCCTGAACCTCTTGCATTAAATGTAGGCCCTGATCAGAGGCCTACGTCTGCTGCGTCTGATCTGGGTCTGCATGGTTTTTGCCATTTGGCACAAATGGAATCTTCCACCTTATTAATAGAGCAAGTCCATTTCAAAATTAAAGTTGAAGTTTTGTTTTCTTTGTTTATTTTGGCATACCGAGTACGTCCTGATCAGACGCCTACTCCAACTAGGTCTGATCTGGATCTGCACTTTATTTTGCCATTCGGGGGGGGGGGTTGGTTTTACGGCCCTTTCAAGATTATTTCACTCATATCGAGCCGATCGTTAATCAGAGGTGGGCGAAAACCGGAGTACCCGGAGAAAAACCACCTGACCTTCCGTTGCAGAACTTGGCGTCTCACATGTGACCCGAGCGAGGCTCGAACCACAGCGGTGAGAGACCTAATGATCAAGAGTCAGCGCTCTTAACCACTAGACCACGGAGGCCATTCGGATCTTTCACCTTGTTAAAAGCACAAGATCGTTTCAAAATTTAAGAGTGTGAGGGTGTGTTTTCTTCAAAATTTATTTTGAAAATATTTGAAGCTTTTTGAAACAATGTAGGCCCCGATCAGGTGCCTATTTCTGTTGCGAATGATCTTGGTCTGCACATTTTGCTAATTGGCGCCAAATGGCATCTTCTACTTTGTAAATACCACAAAACCATTTCGAAATATAAGAGTGTGAGGTTGTCTTTTCTTAAAAATTCCCGAAATAATTGAAGTTCCGTCACTCACAGAAGCAGCTCATTTATTTAGTTACTTATTGCTGTAATTTTCATTTATTTTGTTTGCATTAACACATTTGTTTTACCAAATGGAATTTTCCGCCTAACATACATTTTTTATCGAAATTTATTGGGAAATAACTGAACATTTCGTAATCTTCTATAATCTAGGCCCTGATCAGACACCTACTTCTGCTGCGCCTGACCTGGGGCATTTTTACTATTACCATTTTTTCCCATTTTCTTCAAAATTTAATAAATTTGGAAAAAAAAATCCTGGACTTTTTCCAAACAGTGTAGTTCCTGATCAGACGTTAATTCTGTTGCGTTTGATCTGGGTTTGCACTTCTTTGCCAATTGGCGCCAAACGGATTCTTCCACCTTGTAAATAGCACAAGAAAAGTTCAAAATTTAAAAGAGTGAGGTTATGTTGTTTTCAAAAATATTATGAAAATGTCTGAAGCTTTTGGAAGCAATGTAGGCCCTGATCAGACGCCTAGTTTTTCTGCATCTGAACTGGGCTTGCACTGTTTGCCATTTGGCGCTAAACTTTATGAACTTTAAGAAATGTGCGTATTTCAGCCTTTACCTTTTTCCTTATCTTTTATTTATGTGCTTATATATTCATTTATTTGTCGTTGATCCAAACAGAGATTGTTGGAACTTCATTGCGAAAATACGCCTATACAAATCTATTGATTTTTTTACCACCAAAACTGAACATTTTCCATTATTTTAATATTTCTGCACAAGACATAGGTTATTGTACTCGTTAGAACCGACTCGGCGAGGCGGTTCTGACGAGTACCCACAATCTATATTTTGTGCAGAAATAAGAAGAATATGTAACCCCTTAAATTCCAATTTTACTATTTAAAATTGGGGATTAACGGGGTCAAATATGTGAATGTAGGACGATTTGGCCAGCGGACGATTTGGCCCGGACGATTTGGCCTAGGACAATTCGGCCTAGGACGATTTGGCCAACCAAAAATATTGGGTAGGACATTTTGGCCAGATTAATATAATGACTAGTTTAGACTGAAAATTTAATGTTTTAGGTTCGTTTTTAATAAACAGTAATGTTTGAATACGTGGAAGGAACATTTTAAGATTTTAAACAATTAGATTTTTTTTTTAAACTATAACTTTTGGCTTGAAATATTCTTTATGAGCAAATTAATAAAAAGAGTTAACTATAATCCCCCCAAACACAAAAATACAATAAAATAAAAACAAATAATATAATAAATGAATTCAATGATTTTGTTTAAAATGGCTGGTTCATTGGTTGATTGATTTGTTTACTGGTCTTGGTTTCTTTAATTACCTTTTTTTAATTACCTTGGTTTTGTTTGTATGTATAAGTGACAACTTTTAATTGCTATTAAAATTTAAAGAAAATCATAGTGTATCTTCACATTTTCTTTAATTAGTTTGTTAACACATTGAAATATTTGGTGACGTAATTGCCATAGAAAATCAAAAGGTTTTGTTTGTTTCTTGCGTCATGAACAATTTGCAATATAAAATAAAAGTATCATGATTTCATAATCCCAATCGGCTAGCTGATAACCGTCAAGCAGACAGGAGTCAGCATATTGGCAGCCTAGGGAAAAGAGCAGTACCTACAACTAATCCCAGCTGGCGAACTGGTGGTAGCCCCTATGTGCCCTTGGCGCCCGGTTACCTTAAAAACAACAGTCAGTCATTTCATGAAGTTAGATTTCAATGATTCCATGCATGTTTAACAATGGAGATCACTACTACTAATATGACCTAAATAGTGTTGACTTGGCTCAGATTCTATAAATGAGCAGAAAATATGTAATGATGTGTAAAACTGCTAGGAGAAATCAATTTGGCCAAATTGTCCTACCCGGTATTTTTGGCTGGCCAAATTGTCCTAGGCCGAATTGTCCTAGGCCAAATCGTCCGGGCCAAATCGTCCGCTGGCCAAATCGTCCGCCCACCCAAATATGTATAGGTGTGTTTCAAGATGTGTTAGAAACACCATAAACAACCATTAAATGGCGGTTCTGATGAGCGCCCACAAACGAGTAAATAGACGTGACTTGTCAAACAAATATCCCAGGATAAACGATTACCCTCTTGGTTCCCTGCACCATATGCATCAGAATACCCCGAGTGTTTATTATCTCTAAACTGCCAGACATTAGGGTGTTATGCAATCTAAAATATGTCTTTAAATGTAAATATTATTGTGTGTGTTTATCCGAAGAAATCACTACTGATAATAGAGGCCAATAACGCCATAAATTAGTGAATGAATAAAAAAAATAAAATAAAGAATATTGGTCAAACATACGAGCTAAGAGGATTTTGATTGGTCCGTGCTCTTTCGCATTCACGCGGTTTATCTTCGCTTACCTGTCTTATTCTTATTGGTTGGAATTCTCTCGCAAAGAAACGCGTATTGAGTTAACCTAACGCGTTACGAATAATCACTTTCATTGGCTGATATTAAACGCGTTGCAATCGCGTATGAACGCGATGAACCGCGTATTGAAACCCGAAAATTTTACACGCACGCAATGCGCGTATGTCCCGCGGACAAAACGCGAAAATGGTTAGGTTCTTCTCAAGCTTAACTGTAATTGCCCCAATGGGATATCGCAAATTTAAATGCAAGTGCACTGTCATGGGAACAAACCACAAACATAGACCCGCTAAGTGAATAACCATGTACTAAAACATATACTCCACTCACCAGAATACAAAAATATGTAATTGGAAAATACTCAAAAAATATAGAAATAGATGCCCAGGAAAAGTCACAAAGATTACAGCCTACCAATGGCACCAAGAGGAAGAGGAAAAGAAACAAAGGGTAAAACCGAAGCACAAACAACACAGCAACCAGTTCCCTCACCCCACAAGAGGTGATCAAGGTGCAACAAGGTCCAGCAAACGTTCAGAGGAACCTGTGCATAGGCACAGCCACGAAAGAACCATTGCTGCTCGCAGGCAAACAGAGAAGACCATCTGGCTCACACCCATACAACACAGTGAATTTTTTCACATCTCGAAAATGGCGACTTTTCCGATGAAACCCCGTGATGTTGTTCTTTTTAATACTGAAAACATAGGTTGTGGGTGCTCTTTAGAACTGTCTCAATGAGGCGGTTCTGAAGAGTACCCACAACCTATGTGTTTTTTTTTTTTTTTTTTTTTGTTTTGGTTTTACGGCCCTTTCAAGATTGTTTCACTCATATCGAGCCGATCGTTTATCAGAGGTGGGCGAAAACCGGAGTACCCGGAGAAAAACCACCTGACCTTCCGTAGCAGAACTTGGCGTCTCACATGTCACCCGAGCGAGGCTCGAACCACAGCGGTGAGAGACCTAATGATCAAGAGTCAGAGCTCTTAACCACTAGGCCACGGAGGTCCGTTCACAACCTATGTGTTGGACCAGAAATAAGTAAAAATGATGTATAAATGAAAATCAACATCTTCCTTCAAATTCTAGAACTTTAATCATAACCAAAGGATGAAATTCTTTTCCATCACAACGACATAACATGTATTACAGCACAATAATCAATAGAAAACTTTGCATGTCAAAGTACAGAGATGCATAAAAAAAACATGCTAGTCCTCCCCTCCCCCCATGCTGAAAAGTCTTATGGAGGAGTATGGAAAAGGATGACTGCTACCTGAAATAAACAGACAGGTATATAATTAGTTATCTCATCCCCCAGGGACAAGTTTTCAAGGGTACGCAGAAAACTTAAAAGGAACACAAGCAAAAGCTTAACAAAAGTGAGTCAAATGTTAACTTAAACAAAACTGGTCTTATTAAATCGTCACTATTGGTCTCAATCTCACTATATGTTACAAGACAAACTGATTGCTTGCATAGTCTCTGGCATCAAGTTAACTCTTTGTCCCGCCTGCAAGGTCTACGAGGTGTCAACAGCTCCTTACACCCAGCTTTATTGTAAGGTTGAAGTCGAGCAAGAGCACGTGGTATGTGGGTCGCAGGTTCACATGGAGTAGGGTTTTGCTGGTCCAGCTGGCCGAAACTCAAGCGCCTGGGCTCCAACACTGTCTGGTGGGTTAACTTACCCCGTAAACCCTAGTTTCTCTATATTAAGTGAGAGTTGTAGGTGGGAGGGGGCGGGGGGCGTTGTTCACGCACTTGTTCACATGATGTCAACGAATGGTGGATCAAAATGCCAAAGATCGAAAAATGCTGAGGGTCATATACACTCAAACCTGTCTTAGTATCCATCTCTATTAAGCGAGCAACCTGTCTGAAGCAAGCATGCATTAAGTTCCCCAAAAATGCAAATTCTTTAAAATTCACCTGTATTGAGCCAGCACCTGTCTTTAGCAAGCACATTTTGATAATTCCCTAATGTGCATGGTTAATACAGGTTGGACTGTAATATGTAAATTTCAGTATATAGAATGTGAAATAAACTATTGTGTTCAAATCTAAACATGTCCTCAGTAAATCTAAATCACACGTAATTGTGAAAACTTGCAACGCGAAACTTTGGTCGTACTCTGGTCGGTTAAATCGGTTAAATGTTCGATGGTGTTCCAATCGTGTTATTTCGTTAACTACGTTGTTTCATAACGCAAGATAAAAATTCAGTTTAAAACGACTTTAATTTTTAAACTTACCGTTTTGCCATCATATTATCAGGTGCAAAAACTAAAAAGCTTTGTAAACCCCAACTTGAGTTTACAAGGGTAAACATACCCTAGCGGCCCCCGCCCATCGGGGCTTGAAGAAATATATGGGCTGCATGATGCTTCCACGCAGAGCTGAATCCGACTCGCACACGAGTACTGGTAAACCGCTAAGAGGATCTAAACCTGTCCAGGCAAAGCGGTGCGCACGAGTCGGACCGTCCATGCTTATAAGCCCTATTGGTTTCATTTGGCGACAGGGCTTGGGATGTCATTTCATCTCAATGTCTGGTAAAAGTCATACAAAATTGGAAGCAACATCTCCAAAATGACCTTTACAGTGTTGACGGGGACGTTTAACCTCAAATCAACCAAACACACCCTAACAGGCACATTGCGTAATTGTGACGTCACATCAACGTCGGTGCAACATCATGATGTTTATGCAACGTCACATCTACGTCGGTGCATGGCGTTGCATCGACATTGTTTTGACGTTGCCCTAGCGACGTGTGCCTACTGGGACTTTACATTCTTACTTCCATTATTACTAACATTTGTTAGGCCCTGTTTCTATTGAATATCTCCTGAAACCATATGCTGCTTCGACTTTCAACTGACGCTGATGAAGGGGATATTCATATAGCATATGTTACAAAATTTTATGTAATAACATCTGTCATTTTGTGCATCTTCTGTCAGAATCTGTTAATATGTCAAGGAAAATTCTCAAAACAAATTTTGAAAATTCCCAAGCCGCTAATGAATCCTTACAGACCAGAATGCCAATTCACACACTATAATTAATTGAACATTGGATAGAACAATATAACATGATTTCAGTGCTACAGGAGTGACAGTTTTTATGTGTCTGAAATCCTCAAGTGCGTCATAAAATTTCAAACGCATAACGATGTCCAAGTTCAAGTAGCGTCCATGCATTGTCGCGACACTCCTGCGCTAAAACGGCATTTTTCGTATCTCTGAAACTAGCATTTTTCGGATGAAAATATTTGATATTAGTTCTTATATCTAATCCAAATATAGATCGTGGATTCTGGTCAGAACCACCGCCTCAGTGGGAGGGTTCCAACGCGTACCCACAATCTATATTTTGACCAAAAATAAGGAAAATAAATAATACCCTGTAGATCCCAAATTTCTCTGCTGGGTCCCGGGGTTTCTTACAGTCGCTTACAAGTATGCTTTTCTACTCGAAGAAAACATTACGAACATATTCTGACTTTTTACATTATGAAAACACGCCTATACAAACACATTGTAAACTTTACCGCCCTAAAAATGCATTTTTTTAGACGAAAAATTGTGATATTTTTCTTATTTCTGTTCCAAATATAGACTGTGGGCACTCGTTAGAACCGCCTCATCGAGGCGGTTCTAACGAGTACCCAAAATCTATATTTTAGAGCAGAAATAAGAAAAATAAGGTTTACCCCTGTAAACCCCAATTTTACTATATAGAAGTGGGGTTCAAGGGGGTCAAAATTATATAGGCGTGTTTAAGTGATGACATGGCTTTTGTTTGTCTCGAATGTGGTTCTTAGGGTGTCTTCTTGACGTTCAGCTGCAATAAATCATTTAGTGTTTGAAAAGGGTCTTCGAAATTTGAACTGCAACCTTATTTAAAAAAAAAAATATCTAAATTTTTAAATTTCCGAACATCGAAGTAAACATTTTTGAGGTTCTTTGTTATTTATGCAATGTTTTTACCATATGCAGTATTCAATGTTGAAATACGGCATAGCTATATGTATCAACTCAGTAAATTTTAATGCGAAAAAAAAAACAAATTTACATTTTTGTCGAAATTTTCATGCATGACTGCACATCTATTGTTAGCATTTGCAGACTTGAAAAAGTCAATCACGAAAACTCATACCAGTGCTCAAACTCATCACGTGAACAAGTCCATGAAATAAACACGCCCCTAAACCCCACTTTATATAGAGAAAATTGGGGTTTACGGGGGTAAACATTATTTTCCTCATTTCTGCTCCAAGACATAGCTTGTCGATACTCGTTAGAACCGCCTCAATGAGGCGGTTCTAACGAGCACCCATAACCTATGGTTGGAGTGTAAATAAGAAAAAATATAACACATTTTCATCAGAAAAAAAAAATCCCTTTTTTGTAGTTTAAAACATGCACTATATCACATGGATGTGTTATCGTATCTTATCCAGAATTGTTTTTCTTAGGTAAAATTACATGATGTGCAGTGGCGCGTTTTTTAAAGTTCCTAGGTATATATTTGAAGTATAAATAAGAAAAATATCACACATTTTCATCAGAAAAATTACCGTTTAACGTTCTATGTCAAACGGATGTGTTATCGTAATGGTTTTTATGTGTGTCTTACGTCAGTCCTCTCTTTTAATTCGGCTGCTCACACCAGAGCACTGACAGACGGTATGATAGCCCTCAAGATGTTTCCCAGTTCTATTCTGTAACACTAATACCTTCAACATTTAAGTCGAACTGTAATCAGTTATCTACTGACTCGCAAACACATTCTTAATTTTTATCTGTCATCAGCCTGTCAGAGTGGAACTGTAATTTGTGGAATCTCTTGTCAGCTCATGTGTACATTAGTCTGCGGCGAACTAAGACCTTATCATATACAGACATATTTTGATCAGACAGACGTTTCTGACATCATGTATCCATGTGCGATTGACATATATTTATCACCAAATGATATTCTTATTGAAGTGTCTGAATACGCACACTAAATGTTCAGATTCTTAGCTATGAACTTTTAATGAATGTAAGCTATGGACTTTTTGAATGCATGTAGTAGATCCCTGTTTTATTCAGACGGTATTGCAGCATACTTTTAGTCGTCGCTTGGCTCACGTGACTAGGGAAAAACGGTGAGAAATGGAAGGCATGCAAGAAAAAGAATCTTACATGGTGTGAGAGGTGGATAGAAACTCCGTCCCTCGGGATCACAGTCCGGCAGCCTCGTGATGTCGGACTGAAACCCTCGGAACGGATTTTTCTAGCCACCCCTTACACGCATATAAGATTCTAATTATCAACCCCATGGCACCAGAAGGAAGAAAAAAGATGCACATGAATCGAAAACAACAAGAATCGCTAAATAAGCGGAACAATCAGCCTCTCCATTACGAAAACATGCCTAAACAAATACATTGTAACTTAAACAGCCGAAAAAAATGAAAATTTTGAGATGAAAAGTTATGATAATTTTCTTATTCCTGCTCATAATATAGATTGTGCGTACTTGTAAGAACCCCCTCATTGAGGCGGTTCTAACGAGTACCCACAATCCATATTTTTCAGCAGGATTAAGACAAATAAGGTTTACCCCTGTAAACCCCAGTTTTGCAATATAAAAGTGGGGTTAAAGGGGGTCAAAATTATATAGGCATGTTTTCGTGATGCAAATACAATGTACATCGTAACTTATACAGCCGAAGAAAGAAAATTTTGAGATGAAAAATGTGATATATTTCTTATTTCTCCTCAAATTATAGATTGTGGGTACATGGTGGTTCTAACGAGTACCCACAATCTATAATTTAGAGCAGAAATATTAAAGAAAAATAAGGATTGCCCCTGTAAACCCCACTTTTACTGTATAAAATTAGGTCAGAATTACATGTATATAGGGCATGTTTTCCTGATGCTTCCAGAAATGGAAAGATAATAGAATTGAAAGCAATGATCAGGCATCGATACCAACTACCCCAAGCCTCCCAACAGCGACACCACAGGGAAAGGACACGAATACGAAATAACTAAAAACTATTAAAATGAAAACATCACACGTTAGATTGCTAGAAAGCACATACCGGTACCAACAATTTTAAATAAGAGTATAGATCTGTACAGAACTGTTTTTTCGAAATACAACAAAGCAGCAATGAAAGAACTATACTAGAACCCCCGCCTTATACAGATCGGCAGCACAAGCTACACGGAGGGTGGGGGTGTGGCTTAAAAACATTTTACTGCCAGCAAATCTTCGCCCGAGGCTCACTTGTAATTCCAAAATTTAACACAAAATATTCGGTTCGGATAATGGTTTCTTAACTCAGTCAATGCACCATCACAGACAAATATAAATCAAATTCACTCACTGAGATGAGGCAAATACGAAGGCTGCCGGCCAATATCCGTAACACTGTTGGCCAGAGCGAAAGAAAACCACTAGTTAAGATACGGCGGGTCCGGAGAAAGACAGCATCCGGTCTCAACCAACTTGTGGAAGTATATGTTGAGAACGCTACTGAGCCTGAAGCATGAACCGCCTACATGCAATTTAAGAGCCCGACATTGCTACCAAACCTGATTGTGTCACCAACCATGCCTGCAATTTGTCGCAAATTGTTTCCCTGTTCAAAATAGAGCATCAGGAGCTTTCAGTTAGGCAATTGTAGAATGGAGTGATAAAAAATTGTTGTACGCACCATCATGAGCCCATTATTCCTAGCATTACGAAATTACGCCTGTACAAATACATTGCCATTTTTTTGGACAAAAAAAAAGAAGAAATTTTAAGATGAGAAATTGTGATATTTTTCTTATTTCTGCTCAAAACATAGATTGCTGGAACTCGATAGAACCGCCTCGACGAGGCGGTTCTATCGAGTACACAATCTATGTTTTTGAGCAGAAATAAGACAAATAATATTGTATACCCCTTTAAACCCCAGTTTTACTGTATAAAAGTGGGGTATGAGGGGGGGGGGGGTCAAAATTATATAGGCCTGTTTTCGTGATGACACACTCACTGATGTACAAAACAGAAAAAAAGTTCAGGAATCGCCTTTTGACACAAAACCAAAATCAGAGGTCACAAATTAATTAAAAGATTGTAAAAACAAAAGAAAGGGTGTTACGAGGTTTAATAGAACCCAATCCTCTGCATTGCATAAGTATGACATTAGAAAGCTGTTTAAAATGCTTGTCCATCCACATAATTATTGAATCGAATTATTTTCTAGAGCCCAAGATTTAATCAAAATATTGTTGCTATTGAACAAGTGCAAGACAATCCACTTATATGGTGTACAATGTGAGGCATATGAGTTATGGCGAACGGTTGAAAGCTTTTAAATTGTCCTCATTTGCATTCAGAAGATGATTGAATTTCGCAAATGTTTATCTTATCTTGCGATGTTTTCATTGACTGAAAAGAATACACGTGGCTGTGCACTTAAGTTGAATGAAACATCATGAAAGAAAGAAAAGCTGAAACGAAACTCATAACCTGGAAATATTGTGACTGCACCGACCCGAAATACGAGGGCTGATTGATATGTTGTGAGCCTCGTATTGATGGAGGTGCGCAGGGATGTTATTTTCCAAGTCCTACTATACTCTGACTATATAGGACCGTGTACCCAAAGACTGGTCTCATTTGGTCAGTTTATATCGACGAGGTAGCACTCTAAAGTAAACAAAACAGGCAGCTTTTGAAGAATGGACAAAATCGGTGAAAAAGTAGTGATTCAATATTTGCATAAAGGAGGTTTAACACCTAAGGATATCCATGATAATGATATGGTAGCGACACTAAGGAACGACCCCCCTTCCTATGCTACAGTGAAAGAGTGGGTGGAGGAATTTAGGCGCGGCAGACAGAGCCTTGAGGAAGACCTCCGTCCTGGCTGGCCTGTCAATATTGCAACCTCAGAAATGGTTAATAAAGACCATGATGTTGTTATGACCGTCAGACGAGTTACAGAAAGATATATACATGCAGCCAGTAGCGTTGGCATTTCACAGTACATTCCAATCTGACAGAGGATCTTGCAATGAGAAAGCTTTCGGTCCGATAGGTACTAAGGCTTCCGACAGTTGCTCAGAAGCACACTAGGCGCACATTATCGTGTGCTGATCTTAACCTTTTTGGGGGAGATCCTGCCAACCTTCTTCAAAGATATGTCACAATGGATGACACATGGGTCCATCAGAGGCCAAACAACAAACCAAACAATGGAAGCACCCTGGTTCACCCCGCCAAAGAAGGCAAAGACTGTTCCGTCAGCTGGGAATGTTATGGCCTCGGTTTTCTGATATACAGGTGGTATTCTGCTGATAAATTATCTCCGAAAGGGACAAACAATCAGTGGCACATACTATGCTTCACTTCTGATACAGTTACGGGAAATTATTAAACTTAGGCGCCGCAGAAAGCTAACTAAAGGTGTGCTGTTCCATCAGGACTATGCTCCTGTTCACAAGCCTGTCATTGCTATGGCTACCATTCACGATTGTGACTTTAATTGATTGAACATCCGCATTATTTAACTGATCTCGCTCCATCACACTTCCATATATTTCCAAAACTGAACACGGCTATTTCAGGCACCCACTTTAAGTTCGATGATGACGTCATATACGCAGGGGATGATTTTCGGAACAGCCAAAAGAAGGAGTTCTATAAAAGTGGCATTGAGACCCTTAAACAACGCTGGCAAAAGTGTTTAGATACTGAAGGGGATTATGTTGAAAACAAAATACAATATATCAGACAAAATACACATCCTTCAAGCTGAAGCTCACAACATATCAATCAGCCCTCGTACCCTCAACAATGTGAAGACGAATTTTTCAGAGACGACAGATATACAGTATATCCGGAAGATATCTTTGGTGTCTAAATGGCAAGCGGGTGTGTATGAGTTGAATCAACCTGCGTCCTCTACTGAATAAAGTGAAACAAAAAGTCATTTAGTTACAACGAAACATAAAAAGGCCATGAAAAGAACAACAAGACTCACCTTCATGCACCTTTGACACTGAATTCGAAATGGCTTGAACACCAATGTCTCGTTTAGCATGGCTGATTTGAGCTCGATTCGAACGACTACATGCCTTTATATTCATCACGGAAACACGCCTATATAATATTGGCCCCCTTGAACCCCACTTGTATATAGTTTGTTTGTTTGTTTGATTTTAGGTTTAACGTCCCCGTCAACATTGTAAAGGTCATTTTGGAGACGTTGCTTCCAATTTTGTGGGACTTTTACCCGACATTGAGATGAAATGACATCTCAAGCCCTGTCGCCCAATGAAACCAATAAGGTTTATTAGCATGGGCGGTCCGCCTCGCACCGCGGTTCCTGGATAGGCTTAGATCCTCTAAGCAGTAGTACTAGTGTGCGGGCCGGATTCAGCTCTGCGTGGAAGCATCATGCAGCCCATATATTTCTTCAAGCCCCTATAAACCCCAGTTCTACTATATAAAAGTGGTGTTCAGAAAGCATGTACACTCCATACTTTTCAGTTCTGTGGTGTATTCCTTGCTTCCAAAGGATAACCCTTTTAAAGATCATATTTAACTTCACTACAGCTGGTGTGTGGGAATGTGTGGCGGCGGTAAAACGTCTCCCTGCCCTACATCATAGTGTAGATTATATTTTCTTGTCCTTTGGGATCATTGATTCCATTGTGGAATTTTGAAAATATCTGAGGGTCACTGATGAGGCCTAATTGTCCGAAACCAGCTAGTCTGGCCCAGAAAGCATGTACACTCCATACTTTTCAGTTCTGTGGTGTATTCCTTGCTTCCCACGGATAACCCTTTTATAGAACATATTTAACTTCACTACAGCTGGTGTGTGGGAATGTGTGGCGGCGGTAAAACGTCTCCCTGCCCTACATCATAATGTAGATTATATTTTCTTGTCCTTAGGGATCATTGATTCCAATGTGGAATTTTGAAAATATCTGAGGGTCACTGATGAGGCCTAATTGGCCGAAACTAGCTAGTCTGGCCCAGAAAGCATGTACACTCCATACTTTTCAGTTCTGTGGTGTATTCCTTGCTTCCAAAGGATAAGCCTTTAATAGAATATATTCAAAGGGGTCAAAATAGTATAGGCGTGTTTTCGTGATTGAACCAGGAGATGTAGTTGGGTGGGGATAGTAGTGGATATCTGAGGGGAAGTGTTACACCTGAAATGAATTGTTGAGCAGTACTTCCTGTTTGTTTACCCATACCGAGCCACTCTGATAGAGGTCTATACTCTTGATGAAAAGGGAAAGGCCCTGATGAATTTTGCTGATGATGCAGACAAAACATATTTGAAAGACCTGAATGTTCTTTGAGTTGTATCAAATGTTGGTATTGCTAAATGTATGATTTTGAAAAGTACAATGTATATGTCTCACAACCAGACGGATTCCAACGCACACATGTAAAACTGACTGATATAAAAATATAACCTGAGTGAAAAACTCATTTTTAACGAAGATTTGAGACGGAATTTTGCGATCATGTGACTGTCGACTATACTACAAACTCATCATACCTACGGTGGAGTTGTCACAAAATATAAACGAATTATCGATCCAACGGGCGTCTTGAGAGTTGATCGAATTATTTCTGATTTGTGTATTAGCTAAATCTAATTTGCTATACTGAATTAACAAAATTAAGTTGTTCCAGGAAAACATTGGATATTAAAATACCTCAACCAATGACAGCTACTTTAACGGTAATTAGCTCGAAATTGAGACATTTCATTCCTCGCAGTGCGATGGAATGACAAACGGTGCTAAAACCGCCAAATTGGTCCATAAAAAAGCGATTCGGACGGACCCCGGGCAACAGTGGTTTACAGCACTGACTCTTAAACATTAGGTCTCGCATCGCTAGACTTGAACCTTGTTCGAGTCGCATGTGAATTCTGCAACCGAAGGCCAGCTGCGTTTTGTTCTGGAATTTTGATTTTCAACCACTTCTGATTAACGATCAGCATATTATATGTGAAATAATCTTGAAGGGACCGTAAAGCCCAAATCAACGAAAAGACAAAACCAAGCCACCCGACAAACACAAATGTCTTCAATAAGTATTAACGAGATATGCAAGGTAGAAGGTAAAAATAATATACATTATTATCCTTCCTCTACGCATCACGTGAACAAGTCCATGAAATAAAGACCCCCTAAACCCCACTTCATATAGAGAAAACTGGGGTTTACAGGGGTATACATTATTTTGTTTATTTTTGCTCCTAGACAAAGGTTGTGGGTACTCGTTAGAACCGCCTCAATGAGACAGCTCTAACGAGCACCTACAACCTAAGTTTTGAGTATGAATAAGGATTATATCACAAAATTTTATTAGAAAATTGACCGTTTTGGAGATGTAAAAAATTACACTATGACGCATGGGTGTGTTATCGTAATGGGAACCCGGTAAGTGACATGATTTTTTTTAATATGTTGTGCGCACAAGATAATATCTTGTGCGGACAAGATATTATCTTGTTCGAACATCATATTAGCCCCGCCAAGCGAATTTGTGTCTTCGAGCATTCCGTCCTGACAAATTTTAACTGCGCGTGCCCAGCCATTCAGAGGGCAAGGGATATGGCTTTCTGTCTGAAGGTTCCTCTTGATTCACTGCTTGTATGAGCGAGCAGCGAAGGTTCTGGCGAGGCTGCGCGGATGCGCAGGCTCGCCTGAACCTTCGATGCTCGCATAGGCGATAAGTACCAAAATCGCTTGACGGGGCCCATATTATCTTGTGCAATCTTGTGCGCACAAGATATTAAGTGCTGAATCTGACCCACACACGATTACTGGTAAACCGCTTAGAGGATCTAAGCCTGCCAAGGCAAAGCGGTGTGAGTGTCGGACCGTCCATGCTTATAAACCCTATTGATTTCATTTGGCGACAGGGCTTGCGAAGTCATTTCATCTCAATGTCGGGTAAAAGTCTCATAAAATTGGAAGCAACGTCTCCAAAATGACCTTTACAGTGTTGCCGGGGACGTTAAACCCCAAATCAAACAAACAAAAACAAGATATTAAGTTGTGCGAACAATATACATGTATTATCTTGTCCGCACAAGATAATATCTTGTCCGCACAACATAGATCTTGTGCGGACACTAGATAATATGTTGTGTATCTTGTCCGCACAAGATAATATCTTGTTCGCACAGCTTCCTAAGATCTATGTTGTGCAAACAAGATAATATCATGTGCGCACAAGATAATATGTTGTCCGCACAAGATAAATTATGTTGTTCGCACAACTTAATATCTTGTTCGCACAACATATTAAAAAAAGTATGTCCCTTCCCGGGTTCCGTAATCCTCGGTAGGCATCGGAAGCAAGTAAAATGCAACACAAGGCTCTACACCGTGACCGTGACCGCCACTTCAACGGTTGGTCCGAGGGTTAGAATTCCTCCGAGGGTTAGAATTCCCATCCTCCAGATGATAAAAACAGAAATTAATTAAACTAGTTATTAATTAACCCGACATACAACGAAAAACACTTAGTATTCACTGATTTCCTCCTAATACGCATGAGCAGCAAACTTGTAGGCACCACGTGAACAAGTCCGTGAAATGAACACCCCATAACCCCAAGTCATATAGCGAAAACTGGGGTTTACGGGGCTATACAACACAACGAGCACACACAACCTATATTTGCAGTATAAGTAAGAGAAAAATCACGGATTTTCATTAGAAAAGTAGCCTTTGGAGATGACAAAATGCACAATGTCGCACGGGTGTGTTATCGTAATTAGGACCTTGCTTGAAGCTGACTCAAGACCTCCTGTGAATGAGGCTGGTCCTCTCACAGGGACCTGTTTCAAGCTTTTTGAGAGGAATGATTTTCTATTCTATAGTAATATAGACAAGGGCGCCATCGGGAAAATATGACCAGTCGTGAATGAAGTTGTGAAGCTCTGGAAGTTTGTAACACACAAGTCAAACATCTTGTCACATCTGTAGATAACACATTTATGTATACAATAGTACCTGCTATGTCTAATCTAGTCTTCACCAGTATTGAGAAATGCCACCATAATTTCAATAAAAACTAGAAAATACTACTCCAAAACTTGAAAACAATAACAATTTTGACATCTCCTGGTTCTAGCAGCCATTTCTGGAGCCATTAGAAAGGAGCGATTTCATTGGTTAAAAATCTCAGCAATTCAAACTGGCCAATGAAAAATTAACCTAATGCTATAACATCATTATTTATTTACTCCTGTTCTGTGAATAAAAAAAAATGGCTGCCAGAGCCAGGATATGTCAAAATTGTTAATGTTTCGCGTTTTGGAGTAGTATTTACAAGTTTTTATTGAAATTATGGACACAGGTGATTGGTATAGATGAAAATACAGGACATGGATATAAATTTTCTGTGTGTTGTGCCCTGGAAAACTTTGGAATCTCTTGGGAAGAGAGCAGACAGGCTTAGCTACACGGGATCATTTTTAGCAATTCTGGAGGTTCTGTGTGGCATTGCTCCACACCGTGAAGACTAGATTAGACATAGCAGGTACTATTGTATATATAAATGTGTTATCTACACATGTGACAAGATTTTTGACTTGTGTGTTACAAACTGCCAGAGCTTCACAACTTCATTCACGACTGGTCATATTTTCCCGATGGTGCCCTTGTCTATATTACTATAGAATAGTATATCTTTCCTCTCAAAAAGCTTGAAACTGGTCCCTGTGGGTCCTCTATGTTACACCACGAAAACACGCCTATACGATTACATTGTAAACTTTACCGCCGCAAAATCGACAATTTTCAGATGAAAAATTGTGATAATTTTCTTATTTCTGCTCAAAATATAGATTATGGGTACTCGTTTGGACCGCCTCTATTTTGAACAGAAAGAGAAAAATAAGGTTTACTCCTGTAAACCCAAGTTTTACTATATAAAAGTGGGGTTCAAGGGGGGTCAAGATTATATATGCACATTTGCGTGATGATAAGGACCATTTTCTTATGAATCGGCTTAATTAGTTTACACTTGCAAAAAAACTGTTTTTCAAGACTCGGAGAATCAATCGTAGGTCCACAAACGAAGTCATTTGTTAAAAGACATGTGTTTACGTGATATTCAAGATGGCGATACCCACGCACAAAGACCTGTTTCATAATGTTTTATAACATGGTGAAACATTGAAAAGCTAATCTTTTCTCCACTGTTATTAGATACATGTAGCTGGGACAGTGTTTGGTTGTCTTCTTTGTTCATTTTCAAAGTGTCCTATGTAACTTTAATGCAACATCTGATTTGTTAGCGTCAAAAATTTGCGATGACATCACGTGAACAAGTCCGTGAAATGAATACCCCCCTATACCTCATTTTACATAGAGAAAACTGGGGTTTACGGGGGTATACATTATTATTCTTATTTTTGCACCAAGACATAGGTTGTGGGTACTCGTTAGAACCGCCCTCCACAACCTATATTTGCAGTATTTATAAAGAAAATATCACGGATTTTCAACAGAAAAGTAGCCATTTTGGAGAAAAAAATGCACTATGTTGCAGGGGTGTGTTATCGTAATGACATATTCTGCAATGTACTACAGGAAAGCCGCCCCCGCCCATCGGGGATTGAAGAAATAGATGGGCTGTATGATGCTTCCACGCAGACGGCTGAATCCGACCGCACAGGAGTACTGGTAAAACCGCTTAGAGGATCTAAGCCCGCCCAGGCAAAGCGGTGCAAGTCGGAATGTCCATGCTTATAAACCCTTTTAGTTTCATTGGGCGCCAGGCCTTGGGATGCTATTTCATATCAGTGTCGGGTAAAAGTCCGACAGAATTGGAAGCAACGTCTCCAAAATCATTTATACAGTGTTGACGGGAAAATTAAACCTCAAATCAAAGAAACAAAACTTTAGGAAACACGACAGAATTACAAAACTTTGGTGCGTTTTTTTTTTCATTGACTGTTTTAGCACTTGATAGCACTTACTGTTTGGGATAAATTGACAATTAATGACCCAATAGTCCACTAGAATGGGTCTTACCGCCTTGCATCAGGGAAACACGCCTACATAATTCTGATCCCCTGGAACCCCACTTTCATATAGTAACACTGGGGTTTACAGTGGTAAACCTTATTTTTCTTGTTTCTGCTCTAAAATATACCCACAATCTATATTTTGAGCTGAAATAAGAAAAATATTATAATTTTTCATCTCAAAATTTTCTCTTTTTTTTCGGCGGTAAATTTTACCAAATATTTGTATGGACGTTCTTGTCATCATGTGAGGCAAATCGTCCATTTAATCTCCAAAAATGACAGTTTTCCCGAAAATTACGACCTTTGACGTGCATGTAACGTTGCAGCTACAGTGTATCAATCAGAATTTTTAATTTTTGTACCACATGGTATCTTCCTCCTTATATATAGCAGGAGTCCATTTAAAAATTTAGGGGTGTCAGGTTGTGTTATCTTTAAAATATATTCGGAGAATACGCTGAACGTTTTGCAAATAGGGTAGGCCCAGATCAGACGCCGCGTTCTGCGGCATCTGATCTCGGCCTGCACTGTTTGCCAGGGTAGCCATTTTGGGGTTTGTGGTATAAAATGGGTTCAAACAGATACTGTTGAAAAATGTAGCTTGTCAGTTATTCCTGATATGTGTGTAGGGGTTGTTGAGGGGGGGGGAATTTGCCTGGTAGTCAAGCATCTGCGTCTTATTGTTTTCCCCGAAGTCTTGGAAGATGACATCAACTTAACAGGTTCGTGAAGTGAACATCCCCTTAACCACAGATAAGATAAAGAAAACAGGTACACAGTATTTTTCTTATTTCTGTTTCAAGACATATGTTATGGAGCACCGACAACCTTTGTTTTGGAACAATAAGAAAAAGAATCACACATTTCCATAAGAAAAATAACTATTTTGGAGACATGAAAGAATGCTCTATGTCACACAGCTAGCTGTGCTATAGTAATGAGCAAACATTTATGGTTTTGTATTCATTACGAAAACACGCCTATACAAATACAGTGTAACCTTTATCACCGAAAAAAAGGTAAATTTTAAGATGAAAAATTGTGATACGGTTCTAACGAGTACCAACAATCTATATTTTGAGCAGAAATAAGAAAAATAAGGTTTACCCATGCAAACCCATATAAATGGGTCAAGGGGGTCAAAATTATATACTTGTAGGCGTGTTTTCGTGATGGACTTTCTTTATATATTTCAGATAAAAATTCGTGGTACATGTACTTTTTTTATTCTTCAATCATATATTTGTTACATGTACGTGTTCCCAGAAAGTATAAATAGCAGTGTAAATCCAAATTTTACTTTATAAAGTAGACATAGACTTGTTAACATCACGATATGAGCCCCGCCAAGCCAATTTGTGTCTTCGAGCATTCCGTCATGACAAATTTTAACTGCGCATGCCCAGCCATTCAGTGGGGCCAGGGATATGGCTTTCTGTCTGGAGGTTCCTCTTGATTCACTGCTTGTATGAGCGAGCAACGAAGGTTCTGGCGAGACTGCGCAGATGCGCAGGCTCGCCTGAACCTTCGCTGCTCGCATAGGCGATAAGTACCAAAATCGCTTGACGGGCCCCAATTATGATCTAAGTGTTGCCTCATTTTCATACATACACATAGGTACATGTATATTCTCAATATGGACCCAGTAATGGTACCGGTCTTGTCAGTGCGTTTTAATGAGCTTCGCAAGACAAACTAAAATATGAAAGAATTGAATTTCCACTCACTCAACTTCCTGTTGAAACAACAACACTATTTTCATAAGGAAATGAAATTCATTCGCATCATGCTAACAAGTACCTAGAAACTTTAAGGCGAAAGGTGTGGATTTTAAGATTACAGTATTATATTTTGTCTGCCTTCTAAATCAAAACATACAACTTGGTTTATGCTCCTTAATATCAGCCCAGTAAGGGATTTCAATACATAAAACAAAAAAGTAGGATAAACTATCAACCCTTAAAATAGTAATACGTGCATTGTGTACATGTAGTTGTGTTGCTACTGGAGTATATTTTAGCAAACGACACGACCCCCAAATGCATTATATTTACGAAATGCATCTCGAATTCGTTAATGGTCGTTCTCATCACGTTAAAACGTCCGTATCATATTGATAAATCCGGGAGATAAACATGCTTGTAAACCCCATTTTTATAACAACAACAACAACATAGAAGTAAGTATGTTTATAGGGGGACACTGTACACAATGATTTTTTTACATCTCGATAACAAGTTTGTGAAACGTTTATATAGAGAAAAGTTGGGTTTATTGGGTATTCATTAACTGCCCTTTCTTGCTCAATAACTGAGGCGATTCTTACGAGCACCCACAATCTATTTTGAAACCAGAAATAAGAACGATGTTACAATTTTTGCCTAATGTTTGTTATTTCTGACACCAGGTTGAACGCCATTATTTCGCATGGACATGTTTTTTTTTCTATTTATTTTATTACGGCTACTAGTTCATTTCGATAACTCACCCGTGCAACATAGTGCATTTTTCACAACCATAAAATGGCTACTCTGATGAAAATCCTTAATATTTTTGTTATAAATGTTCAAAACATAGGTTGAAGGTGAGGCGGTTCTAACGAGTACCCACAACCTATGACTTGGAGCAGAAATAAGAAAAATAATATATACCCCCGACAACCCCAGTTTTCTCTATATAAAATTGGGTTTAGGGGGTCTTCATCTCACTTACTTGTTCACGTGATGTAAAACATAGGCGATTCTAATGAGAAGCAACAAATTATCTTTGAAGAAGAAATAAGGAAAAGCTCATCTAAAACCTGCTAGTCGAAGAGACATAAAACCGCCAATATATAACATGGTTGTTAATAAACGTGATTGATATTTTCATATTGTGAATTCACAGTGTGAAAATAATATGACCATGTGTGTGTTTGTGTGTGTGTGTTTTTGTTGTTGTTGCTTTTTGTTCACTCTAGCAGCCCGGAAAACTTTATTGGTCTGTTTTTTGTATAAAATCAAAAAAAAAAAAAAAAAAAAAAAATACGTTTGTTCCGATAAATTTATACCAATGTTTTATCGAATATGTTGAAAAAATATTTCATCAAGTGTTTGTGTTGAAAACAACAGTGATTTTCACGAGTGCGAAGTAGTCGCGCATAAAAAAAGAAGAAAATGTACTGGTTCCGATAAGTACTAAAAACTATCTCATCTGGTGTGTTGAACCGTTCAGAATTTTCACTCGTTGAATTTTGCACAGTTGAAACTTATGATGTTTTCAACACACTCGATAAAATATGATTAGTATTCATCTAAAACACACAAGAGTATATACTCTGTTTATTCAGTCTGTTCATCGGCAAAAATCTCAATTCCGGAAGTCCTAGTCATCTGGACCACCACAAGCAAACGTTTCGCTTCTGAAATGTGCGTTTAGAGGAAACTTAGACAAGTCTCCGTGCACACTCACAATAACATCTTCACTGTCTACACACGACACACAAATGACCTACAAGGGGTTCGTAAATTCACAAACAATCAAATCCCTGTCTGTCTACATGTACAGCGCAGCGAAGACGCTACGCGCGGACTGTTGTGCCGGAGTCTTTGCTAGGTGCACATTGTCGCTTTCGAAACACATTTGCGCAGGATAAGGCCAAGATGATATGTGGAGCAGACAAAATTCGGAAGCAGTAAAGATGGCATTAGAAAATTGTATTTAATTTGTATGGTTTCTTTAATTCTAAGCCTACAGATAAGAAAATAATAAATTAGAACGCAGTTAGTGCAGGAAATCACGACATCTTGAAGTGGGCAAGTACTTGTAAAATGTAAAGAACCGGGTTCTGTAGGTTTGTAAATTTGTAGGTCCGGTTAGTTTCTCAGCAGGCAATCAACGTTGAACTGAAGTTGATACAACGTTGAAAACGTTGTTTCAACGTTAGTTCAACGTTGAGTCAACGTTTTGCGCCTGTAGGGTTTTAGCTCAACTGAGTCGTTCGGTGTCCTTTCGTTGGATTGTTTGGTTTAACTGTTTTTTCCGGCATTTATACATTAATTATTTGAGCTAAACCATAGGATAACCTGTTTTTTGTTTCCTCATTTATGAACAACAAATGTGTATTTGTGCTGTCTGATCAGTATGTTTGTGTTCGCTAATTGAATAGACTTATGGTGCTCATACATGTGTTCAACCCATATATAACAATAGAATCTTCCACCTAATATTGGAGAGGTCCATTTCCAATACATTGTAAGTGGGGTACCAGGTTTGTATTGTTTATTTTCAAGCTCTACAGCATTATATGTTCCCGAAGCCAACAGTTGGCCCCGCCCATAGGGGCTTGCAGAAACAGATTGGGCTGCATGATGGTTCCACGCAGGGCTGAAACTGGCCGCACCAGAGTATTGGTAAACCGCTAAGAATGTTTAAGCCTGCCCAGGCAGAATGCTGCGAGTTGGAACGTCCCTTTCTTTAGTTGTTTATTTGATTTGAGATTTAACGTCCCCGTGAACACTGAATTGGTCATTTTTGAGACGTTGCTTCCAATTTTGTGGGACTTTTAACCGAAATTGGGATGAAATGACATCTCCAGCCCTGTCGCCCAATAGAACCAATAAAGTTTATAAGCATGGACGGTTCGACTCGCACCGCTTTGCCTGGGCAGGCTTAAATCCTCTAAAAGGTTTACCAGTGCTCAAGTGCGGTCGGTTTCAGCTCTGCGTGGAAGCATCATGGAGCCCATCTATTTCTCCAAGCCCGATGGGCGGGGGCCGAGGACCGTCCCTACACACATATAAACCATTTTGGTTTGTCGGGTAAAAATCCCACAAATTACCTGAATAGTGTTGACGGGGACGTAAAACCTAAATTCAGTCAATCAGTCAATAAGCCAATCTTGGTCTACACTCTTGCCAATGTCCTTTTCATGAGCTGCTTGGCATATACGGGCTAATTGCTAGGCATATATGGATTAATTAGCATATTTGAATCAATTTAAAAATAAAAATAAAAAAACGAAGAATTTTTGTAATGCTAGTTTCTGTAGGTTAATCATCACGAAAACAGGCCTATATAATTTTGACCCCCTTGAACCCCATTTTTATATAGTAAAACTGGGCGTTTGCAGGGGTGAACCTTATTTTTCTTATTTCTGCTCTAAAATATAGATTGTGGGTACTCGTTAGAACCGCCTCGATGAGGCGGTTCTAACGAGTGCCCACAAATCGAGGCGGTTCTAACGAGTGCCCACAATCTATATTTTAGAGCAGAAATAAGAAAAATATCACAATTTTTCATCATAAAATTTTCATTTTTTCGGCGATAAAGGTGGCAATGTAGGCATGTTTGCGCAATGTTTGTGTTTGAACGTTTATTTCTATTAATTTGTTGCTTCTAACACCAACTGCCAGTACATAGCCACAAACCATATATCAAGTAAATCCGTCTGGCTATAGAATTAGCGCTGTTCAGTCTCCCGAGGGTTGGTCAGACGGAGAAGAATTGTTTTATATTCCACTGATTTATCACTTAATCTAGATTTTACGATGGAACTGTCATCTGTTAGGGAGAAGTTTATAGAAAACAATAAACGACGAAAACTTACACCTAAATCGGTATTGAGTCTCTCTGAAACAAGTAATGAGCTCTGGTGCGTATACATCACGAACTTGTTACCCCTATTTACCCCACTTTTATGCAGTAAAACTGGGGTTTAAAGGGTTATACATTATGTTTCTGATTTGTGCTCAAAATTAAAGATTGCGGGTACTTGTTATAACCGCTTCGTGAAAACAGGAAGTGTGTGTGTGTGTGTGTGTGTGTGTGTGTGTGTGTGTGTGTGTGTGTGTGTGTGTGTGTGTGTGTGTGAATTCGGGTTTAACGTCGCTTTCAACAACTTTTCAGTCATATCACGACGGTGTCTTGTTGCGACACGGAGCTCAATGCTCACTTTTATAGTGCTGCCTCACTGAAGTATCATGTCCCAGACACATTACATGATACCACACCCAGTCACATTATCCTGACACTGGGTCGACCAGTCCTAGCTCTACCCCGTAAATCTGAGTGCCAATCGAGGAGCAGCTAGTACCATTCTTAACGACTTTGGTATGTCGCGGCCCGGGATCGAACCCGTGACTTCACGTTCCTCGGAGCGGACACTCTACCAACTGAGCTATCGGGGCCGGTAGTGTGAATAGGTAAACTGACCACTAAATAGTGACCACTGATCATTAAATATGACCTAAACGGTAGTAAACGGGCCATAAATCTCCAAACTGTACTAAAACAGACTGTACAATGCAGTTTGTTATGCTCCCCAAAGAATTTCGGGGAAGCATATAGTCGCCGCTTCGTCCGTGCGTCCGTCCCACTCTTGTCCACGCGAATTTTAGAAACTGCTAGTCGGATTTCAATGAAACTTCATAGGAATATTAAGTATCGAAGGTGGATGCGCATATCACCTGCGTGTTTTCTTTCGATGATTTTTCCAACTGTTATGGCCCTTTGATGAATTCTGCATCAATATATAGGGAACTATATATAGGGTACTATTCGTGTCCACGCGAATTCTCAGCAACTACTTGCAAATAATTCAACAAATTTCAATGGAATCTTAAGCAGCAATAGAGGATGCGCATATTATCCGTGCTATCCGGTTAGATGATTCGTCACAGAGTTATGGTACTTTGTTTAAAGCTGCAGTGTGAGGTCACTGTGGGTATTTTTAGAAAAAAAGTTTGTCATCACTCTGGTGCCTACATTTATTGATGGATTTTAATATAACTTCATACAAATGTTGGGTATAATAATATCTTGAGCATGATCGACTTTCAGGGTCCTGGGCTTAAGGTCAAGATCACTGTGGCTATTTTTAGAAAAACTTTGTTTTCGCTCTAGTACCTATATTTATTGATGGATTTTAATATTATTTCACGCAAATGTTGAGTATGATAATATCTCGAGCAAGTTCAACTTTCAGGATCCTGGGCTCAAGGTCAAGGTCACTGCGGCTATTTTAGAAGAAAAAAAAATGTCATCGCTCCAGCGTCGTCATTTGCTGATGGATTTTAATATAACTTCACACAAATGTTGGGTATAATAATATCTCGAGTCAGGATCCTGGGGTAAAGGTCAAGGTCAATGTGGCTATTTTTAGAAAAAATCTTTGTCATCGCTCTAGTGCCTACATTTATTGATGGATTTTAATATAATTTCACACAAATGTTGGGTATGATAATATCTCGAGCAAGTTTGACTTTCAGGGTCCTGGCCTCAAGGTCAAGGTTATTGCGGCTATTTTTAGAAAAAAAACTTTGTCATCGCTCTAGTGTCGTCAGTTGCTGATGGATTTTGATATAAATTCACACAAATGTTGGGTACAATACTATCTCGAGCAAGTTAAACTTTCAAGATCCCGGGGAGACGGTCAAGGTCACTGTGATTATTTTTAGAAAAAAAAAACTTTGTCATCGTGCTGGTGCCTGCATTTATTGATGGATTTTAATATAATTTCACACAAATGTTGGGTATGATAATATCTCGAGCAAATTAGACTTTCAGGGCCCTGGGCTCAAGGTCAGGTTCACTGCGGCTATTTTTAGAAAAAAAAAACTTTGTCATCGCTCTAGCTTCGTCATTTGCTGATGGATTTTAATATAACTTCACACAATTGTTGGGTATACTAATATCTCAAGCAAGCTCGACTTTCAGAATCCTTGGCTCAAGGTAAAGGTCACTGTGGCTATTTTTAGAAAAAAAAAAACTTTGTCATCGCTAAAGTGCGAGTCTAAATTCTAAAGGCTAGAGACCACTTTTGAACAGTCCCAAAGGCGGTCTCTTTTTAGGAGACACTTGGCGTACAAAACATAAAGAAAGAATAATTGAAACCTTCTCAATTAAATCTGCATTTAAAAGCTAATTGAGAAGGTTTCAATTATCCTAAAAAGAGACCGCCTTTGGGACTGTTCAAAAGTGGTCTTTTGACTTTAGACCACTTTTGATCAGTCCCTAAGGTGGTCTTATTATAGAAATTTTACTTTATTGTTAAACAAGCATCCAAACGTTTCTTCTACCACATACACTGTACAATGTACTCTTACTTCTTATAAATGGGCCCCGTCAAGCGAGTTTGGTACTTATCGCCTATGCGAGCAGTGAATCAAGAGGAGCCTTCAGACAGAAAGCCATATCCCTGGCCCCTCTGAATGGCTGGGCATGCGCAGTTGAAATTTGTCATTACGGAATGCTAGAAGACCCAAATTCGTTTGGCGGGGCACAAATAACAAACAAGATTATTTTCAGAGGAAAGAGTCTGAAGACTAAATGTTATTAGTGAGCGACATCTTTGTTTCCATTAAGCAACTTTGTAAATTGTAGACATTTTGTTTTATGAATATATCCTGTGCTATTTCTTTTGTTATAATATTAATAAATTGTTATAATGGTGAACTGCACTTTACGGTTTTTCTATCGGCGTCTGTTTTTGTTGGGGTTTACGTCCCAGTCAACACTATTTAGGTTATTTTTGAAACGTTGCGTCCGAGTTTGTGGGACTTTTACCCGTCATTGAGATGAAATGACATATCAAACCCTACCGCTCAAAGAAACCGCTAGGACTGAAGGAGCGGCCCGACTCGTACCACTTTTCCTGGGCACGCTCAGATGGTGCATTCTTAGACCTTCTAAGCGATTTACCACCATTAAAGTTTGGTCGGTTTTAATTCTGCGCGGAAGCACCATGCAACCAAGTCTATTTCCCCACGCCCCGTTGTCTTTCGGCAGTCTCTGTATGACCGTTATTTGATGTTGACCTTGCCAAATTCCACGTGTAATAAAAATGTCTTCTGATCGGTAATTTTCCTTGAAAACACAGTTGATAGCCAAAACAAAATCCCATGAGTTAAAGCAAACGGCTAAAAGTCTATTATGCGGATTATGTCGTTGGCCATCTTAGACACCACTTTGAATAATTATAATACTCAAAAATGCAAAAGTGGTAACCGGTAGACGGTTCTAAGACAATAAGTGAACTGCAAGAATCAATAAAAAAATGTTCCCGTTCCAAGCTCAGATTTTTTTTCTCTACGTTCCAACAAAGGCTTGTACCCAATATACAAGTAACATTTCTTCTGACGAAAAATGGTTATATCCGCAACACAGCATTTCTTACACTTTACATGTGCGCCAAGCGAAGACCCGGATCAGCCTGCGCATCCGCGCCGTCTGATCAGAGTATTCGTATCCGCACAGTCTGACTACTGGCTTCGTTGTGCGCTCTAAGGATAGCTTAGGACCCAATGCTCCTTCATGCAGCAAGGGAAGTCTCTGGTCGGACTAAATGGGTACGCAGGCTGATCTGATTCTTTGCTGTGCGTTCATGTTAATTGTTAAATGCTGTGCAACGGCTCATCTGTCATTTTCCAGCTTCTTTAGAACCGTCTCATCGATGCGGTTCTAACGAGTACTCTTGGTCTAATTGTTTGAACAAGAACAAAACAAATAATATTTAACTCTTAAAACTTATCTTTTCTCTAAATAAAGGTGGGTTTATAGGGATGTACATTACAACTGATGTAAGCATTCGACATCTTTTGGTGCTTTATGCAGACACTTAAGGAAAATAAGCAAACATTCAGAGTAAACGTTTCAAGCATGATGGTCCATTTTTCTAGGACACAATTTCCCTTTATTAGTAGCTCCCTTTTTCGAGGGGTTCGGTTTACAGGAACCCGATCAGGAAACTCAAAATGGTCTTCCATGTTACATTAATCCATTAATGCCCAGCGACCCAATTGTGGGACATTGTAAAACAGTGCAGACCCGGATCAGACGCCGCAGAACGCGGCTGGGTCTAGACTGTTTGCTCAGAGAACATACATTTTTGTACAACTGACTTTAAACAAAACAAATCTGACACCCCTATAACCGAAAAAAAAATGAACCACACCAAACACTTATTTGGTGGGGGATTCCATTGTCATAAATGTGTTAAATTAATCGTGTAAAATATGTCTACCGCTTCTATTCCCATTAAACTCATCTTCAAATACTTAGTATATGCAATTATGTAGCGGTTACGAAATTTTGAACAATTGTTTTGTCTGGAAAAAGAATCCCCTGGGTACCACCTTCGCGTATATTTATACTTAAACTTTCGTTTTACAATCTACTAAATATCAATTTCTGTAGCTCTATTATATTACCTGACATGATAATCATTTTTCTATTGGATAGAATTTAATTAGTGTTTGGATATATACTTTGAAATGCCACAAATGTATTGAGAGGTTGCAGATGACGTCACACACGTACCGTTATCTTACTTGCTGGAGACACCAAGGTTAACAGAGTTTTGATTTCAAATTTAACGTCCCCGTCAACACTGTACAGGTCATTTTGGAGACGTTGCTTCCAATTTTTACCCAACATTGAGATGAAATGACATATCAAGCCCTGTCGCCCAATGAAACCAATAGGGTTTATAAGCATGGACGGTCCTGCTCGCGCGACTTTGCCTGGGAAAGCTTAGATCCACTAAGCAGTTTATCATTACTCGTGCGCGGTAGGTTTCAGCTGTGCGTGGACGCCTCATGCAGCCCAAATATTCTTTAAGCCACGATGGGCGGGGGCGATGAAATTAATTCTAAATTAATCTGCTTTTAAAAGTTTATTGGGGCGGTTTCACTTGTTCTTTATTTGTGTTTTTACAACAGGTGTCTCCTGTTGAGAGATCACCTTTGAGACTGTTCAAAAGTGGTCTTAAAGACCACTTTTGGACAGTCCAAAAGGTGGTCTTAATATAGGAAGTTTCCTGTACTTCCCTTGTAAATAACTTCCCTGTCCCTTGGAAAATTATGACTAAACCTTGATAATGTTATTCTTATGACCCTTAAGAACAATAACAATCACATATTAATACATTCAGTGTTTTTATCACTGAGGTATAGTTGGTCAAAAATGTATAACTTTGTACACAAAAAATTCTCTGGTGTCTCCAATATGGTGGATCAAGGGAGAAGAATCTTACATAAATGCTGCGCATGCAACCTTTCAGTTGGTTGCAGACCTCAGATTCCATGACGGTTCCAGCGCGGAAAAAGGCTTTCTGAGAATTAGAGCGATCTAATTCAATATAACGTTGGTTGGTGCCTGATACTCTGTCTCTGGTTGGGCCCATCGGCGTCTAACTGTTGGTTTTCTTTTGCTCCGGCATTTCAGTGGTTTCTTGCCGTGGTTGTTTGATTTTTAGTGTTCACGGACATGTTGCACTGATGAGTTAGGAGGCCTTCATGGGGACTGAACAAATTATTTGTCTAAATCGCGACGGAAGTAAGGGCGAGCATTGTGGCCACGTAAAATCGATTTAAGCCCCCCAGTGGAATTCGTTTCCGCTGACCGTTCCAGGGCGGTTCTTCTGTCGCGCTTTATTTTTGTTATGGTTTGTCTTTGAGTGTTTGTGTCGCTTATATTATTTTATTTTGGATAGCCTATTGGCAATTTTATGGGAAAGTAAATGTCCATTAGGGTCTGTTTCATGTTTGTGGCTCTTTCCCTTAGAGGTAATGCTCAGGAATCGATACAATTAAACCACAGCTCGGATAGAAAATGAAAAATATTTGCTTTCGTTAAAAAAAATTGCATTTCACCAGCTTTGTTCAAGTCTGGCAGCAGAAAGGTTTCAGTCATACAGACTGTGTTTACTAGTAGAAGACAAAAAGAAGACAATTTTCACATTTATTTACTAAAAGAGGATAGAAGAAAGCATGGGTAATTTATCATAATTCTTTTTACGATAAACAAAATCTGTGCAATCAGTACTCAAAATTGTAAACCCTAATTTCAACAGAGAATTGTGTAATTTACAAGATTTTTGTTTTCATTATCATTACGATAGCTCCGCTAAATAGATCACATCACGTGGTCAAGTCCTTGAAATGAACAACCATATATAGAGAAAATTGGAATTTTAGAAGGTATATATTATTTTTTCTCATTTCTGATCCAAGATATAGATTATGGCTACTCATTAGAACCGCCTCAATGAGGCGGTTCTAAAGAGTATCCACCACCTATGTTTGCAGTATAAATAAGAAAAATATAACGGATTTTCACCAGAAAAGAAGCCATTTTGGAGATTTGAAAAATGACAAATACTGATTGGAACCGCCTGATTCATTATGATAACACATCCGTGGGACTCAGTGCACATTACCCCCGCCCATCGGGGCTTGAAGAACTAGATGGGCTGTATGATGCTTCCACGCAGAGCTGAAACCGACCCGCCTACGAGTACTGGTAAACCGCAAGGCTTAGAGGATCTAAGCCTGCCCGGGCAAAGCGGTGCAAGTCCATGCTTATAAACCCTATTGCTTTCATTGGGCGGCAGGGCATTAGATGTCATTTCGTCCCACAAAATTGGAGCAGACATAATAATAAAAAAAATAATGTATGTCCTGGTAAATCCCAATTTTCTCTATAACAAGTAGCATTACGTAAAAACGCCTATACCAATACATTGTAACCTTTATAGCCGAAAAAATGAAAATTTTAAGATGAGAAAATTGTGATATTTTTCTTATTTCTGCTCAAAATATTTTAGAGCAGAAATAAGAAAAATATGGTTTACCCCTGTAAACCCCAGTTTTACTATATAAAAGTGGGGTTCGAGGGGGTCAAAATTACATAGGCGTGTTTTCGTGATGGTTTATGGGGTATTCATTTTGTTAATGTGATGGTAGTGTGTTCTAACAAGCACCTATAATCTAAGATTGTTGCAGAAAACAGAAACAAAATCGCAATTTTCATTTGCAAAAGTCTGATACGTTATCGCAAAATATACATAGCATATATTGCATCGTGCAGATGAATCCTGTATCATTACGAAAACACGCCTATACCAAAACATTGTAACCTTTATCACCGAAAAAAATTATAATTTTGAGGTGAAAAATTGTGAAAATTTTCTTATTTCAGCTCAAATTATAGATTGTAGGTACTCGTTAAAACCGCCTCGATGAGGCGGTTCTAACGAGTACCCACAATCTATATATTAAAGTAGAAATAAGAAAAATAAGGTTTACCCCCCAAAAAAACAGTTTTACTATATAAAAGTTGGGTTCAAGGGGATCAAAATTATATAGGCGTGTTTTCGTGATGATAATAATAATAATAATAATCAATTTCTAACACTGTTTGCCGATCATTGTAGCAAACCGTGTGAACCCCAGTAAATCTTTTCGCATTGCGAAAACACGCCTATATAAATACATGGTAAATTTTACCGCTGAAAAACTAAAATTTTAAGATGAAAACTTGTGATATTTTTCTTATTTCTGCTAAAGATATATATTGTGGGTACACGTTAGAACCACCTCGATGAGGCGGTTCTAACGAGTACCCACAATCTATATCTTAAAGTAGAAATAAGAAAAATAAGGGTTACCCCCACAAACCCCAGTTTTACTATATAAAAGTAGGGTTCGAGGGGGTCAAAATTATATAGGCGTGTTTTCGTGATGATTGAAATTTTTTCAGCCGAAAATGAAATTATTCAGCTTCTGAGTCCACGCTGGTCATGCAAATAACACTGTAAGGATTACGGTGCGGCGACCCTAATTATATTTCGTATTGATATTGAAATCTTCGCAAACCCAATTTAAAATGTGACGTCGTAGAGGATATTTCAGTGATGTCGACCTTAGGATTTGCCAGTATGCCATATCTTTGAGTACAGATGTGCTATTCCGAAGCCGAACAAGATTATTAGTATAAGAACGGTCAATTTCAGAACCTTGAAGGACACTGTTTTTTAATTGGTTATCGAATAAAGTTCGACATGAGTTTTTAACAGCCTTCATGATGCTAAGCACAACATTCTCTTACTAATGAGGTTACTGAATTACACATTTTGAGCTATTTATAACATTTTTTCTCCTCCAAAATTGATTGCTTCGTTAACTAGAGTCTTTCTGACAGAGCTAAAGAGTTCAAAGGTTTCCTCATTTAAGACAATGATTCCACATCTAATTCCAAGTCTTTATCGAAAAGAACCATGGTACCGTTTCAATTATTTCCGATATTTCACAGTCGATACACAAGCTAAATGCGTTATCAGAGCTGCCTGATATTCGAAACGATGCAAGGAACTCCAAATGGAGCCTTGGGTCAAGCTGTTGTTTTCATTAGAAACTTTCTGTAAATAAAGATGAACTTAAATGGCTCGAATACTTTTTTAACCATGAAAATGTATTTTATCACGATGTCACATCCATTTAATATAAAACGGTCATTATTCTGATACAAAATGTTTTAGTTTTCTTATATTTGCTCCAGACATAGGTTTTGGGTGCTTGTAAGAGCGGTTCTAACGCGAACCTAACATCTGTGTCTTTGATCAAAAATATGGAAAATAATGATTACCCCCGTAAACACCGGCTTTCTCTAAATTCTGCTTAAGCCGGTCCTAGAGAGCGTGACCGGTGTTGCACATTTCAGTACTGGTCATGGACAGACTCATAAAAACCGAATCTGCTATTTTCGATTATTTGGTGTATTCTTTGCTTCCAAAGGATCCAACTTTTCAGAACTTATTTATCTACACAGCAGCTGGTCATTACGAAAACACACCCGTGCGACATTGTGCAGTTTTCATATCTCCAAAATGGTTGCTTTTCTTATGATAATCCGTGACATTTTTCTTATTACTACTGCAAACATAGTCTGTGGGCCCGCGTTAGAACCGCATCAATGAGGCGGTTCTAACGAGTACCCACGACTTATGCTTTGGAGCTGAAATCAGAAAAATCATGTTTACCCCCCTCTCCCGTAAACCCCAGTTTTCTCTATATAAAGTGGGGTGTACGGGGTGTTCATTTCACGGACTTGATCATGTGATTTGGTGTTGTGCTGTGTGGCAGCCGTAAAAAGTCTCCCCGTACACCATCATAGTGTAGAGTATATTTTCTGGTCCTTTGGGATCATTGAGTTCATTTATAATCAATTTGAAAATAGAGTTCTGCATAAGCCGATGCTAGAGAGATTGACCGGTGTTGCTTATTTCAGTACTGGTCATGAATAGACTCAAGAAAACCGAGTCTGCTATTTTCGTTTATTTGGTGTACATCTTTGCTATCAAATTATCCAACCTTTCAGAGCGTATTGAGAGGAGTGCTCATTACACGGACTTGTTAATATGATGGAGTGTGTGTTTGAGTTTTACGCCCCACCAACAGCTAAGGTCATACGGAGACTGGACCTCGGTTTAAAGACTCAACCGAAAGTCTAGAGAAGCCCGAGATCGATCCTGCGATCCCTGGTTTACAAGGCAAGTGGCGTAACCACTACACCACGAAGGATTCTGTTAATATGATGGAATTGGAGAAGTTCGAACAACTGAGGTTTAACCATAGCGCCAGACCATGAAGTATAATTGGGATTGCTTGAACATATATTTTTGTATACGATGAAGAAATGTTGTGTGTACTCATTAGAATCATCTCCGCGAGGCGATTCTTATGAGCACAAACAACAATCTTTCGTCATAAAGTTCTACTTATGTGAATAACTGGGGCCAGTTGTTCAAAACTAACGATGTCGTTAGTTAACGTATCGTTAAAACTTTGATCATTAAATATGGCAAATATGCTGAAATTTTTGCTGAAAAAATGTGAGCAGCTTTTGCGGATGCAAAAGCTGCTCTCATTTTTTCAGCAAAAATACCAAATTTTTCGATATTCTACTTGCTAGAACAGTTAACAATATGACCACTAACGAGCTCGTTAAGCTAACGATGCTTTGAACAACTGGACCCTGGAGTTATAGAAATAACTCTCTAGGGACTCACATGTAAGAACGAGTTTGAATAGCCATGGCAAACGAGACATCCATGTTGGAGCTATCGAAGTTTCACTGTAATTGTTTGTATAATATCGGAGTTAATTGGGTATTCGTGCAAGGTAGACGATTTAAGTCCATGATAAATATTCAAACATGTTCCATACGATACACATGTACTATAACGGGCCTCCGTGACCTAGTGGGTAAGAGCGCTGACTCTTCATCACTAAGTCTCTCACCACATATGAGACGCCAAGTTCTGCAACGGAAGGTCAGGTGGTTTTTCTCCGGGTACTTAGGTTTTCGCCCACTTCTGATTAACGATCGGCCGGATATGAGTGAAATAATCTTGAAAGGGTCGTAAAACCAAAACCAAAAGAAAAAAAAGAAAAAAAAAACATATGTACTATAAGATGATTCGCGAATAGCGAGAGTGTGTTTCGGACATATGTGCGTTGATCAGCATGCACATCCGCTCACTCCAATAAAAGATAAAATCATATTGATGGACACAATACTTCTTTTTATCATATGAAGTCGCGTCTGAGAATGCCATAACGTCATGTAATAAATTCGATAATCTACTAGTGGATTAAATATGCAAATTAGTTAGATACGCCCAGTAACGGTACGCACGACGTTCTTAATGACGTCACATTTACTAATGACGGAATATTGACATTTTTGTCAACAATCGTGAATAAAATGCGTTTCAATGTCATATGATAAATAGAATCTTGCATTCGTGTTAATGTATTATTGCATTTATTAAACTCGTTGAGGAAAAGGGATAAAATCCTCGGCATAGCCTCGCATTTTATCCATTTTCCTCAACTCGTTTAATAAATGCAATTATACATGTGCTGCAGTATTACTGCATTTATTAAACTCGTTGAGGAAAAGGGATAAAATGCTCGGCATAACCTCGCATTTATCCATTTTCCTCAACTCGTTTAATAAATGCAATTATACATGAACACTCATGTAAGATCCTCTAATTATTAATTAATGCCAGATTCCATCCATCTGTACCGGCCCCGATAGCTCAGTTGGTAGAGTGTCCGCTCCGGGGAACGGGAGGTCACGGGTTCGATCCCGGGCCGCGACATACCAAAGTCGTTAAGAATGGTACTAGCTGCTCCTCGCTTGGCACTCAGATTTACTGGGTAGAGCTAGGACTGGTCGACCCAGTGTGTCAGGATAATGTGACTGGGTGAGGTTTCATGTAATGTGTCTGGGACATGATACTTCAGTGAGGCAGCACTATAAAAGTCAGCATTGAGCTCCCTGTCGCAACCAGACACCGTCGTGATATGACTGAAAAATTGTTGAAAGCGACGTTAAACCCGAATTCCCACACACACTTCATCCATCTGTCATTTTTGACAGATTTCATCGGTCATTCTAAGCTTACACAGGAATTTTCAACCAATTTCCGGCTTTGACCCAAAAACACTGAAAAACGAGTACGCGCAAAAACGTAGTCCGGTTGGTTTTCAGTTTTGGCACCATATTATTTAGATTTGTTTCTCGCGCATATTTGTATAATATATATGTATTGGTTTTAAGATTGAAAATGCCTCCGATAATTATCATACACGCGCGGTTAAAAAATAAAACAAGATGAATGTACCAATTTATTAATCCTTCAAGTGTCATGCAAATTGCGAAGCAGACAACAGTCTTTTTCTTGAATTTTCACAGAGAAAGTCAGGCTGGTAAGATATTCATCTGGATTATCTGCAACATGAAATCTGAAGTCTGTTTCCGCTTGACTCTGAAGTCTGATTTTCTCTGAAAAAAATAAAAGAATGACACGTTCTACATACATTAGGCACTTTAACATATCAATGGAATTAATACGTGGCAGGAGAAGTTAGGACCATAGCCTTCTTTGTCTAGTATTATTATTGTTTAAAAAGTTATCACCGCCCAAATGTAATGCAGATTCTAAGAAGGTTTGAATGCCAGAAAAGACAATACAGCTATAGTTTATGTACATGTGTGGGGGCCTCCGTGGCCTAGTGGATAAGAGCGCTGTTTCTTAATCATTTTTTCTCTCATCGCTATGGGGTCGAGCCTGGCTCGGGTCACATGTGAAACGCCAAGTTGTGCAACAGAAGGTCAGGTTATTTTTCTCCGGGTACTCCTGTTTTCGCCAATCTCTGATTAATGATCGGCTCGATATGAGTGAAATAATCTTGAACGGACCGTAAAACCAAACCTGAAAACAATTACATGTGTGTGTATTACACGCTTCATAATATAAGAATCCTATATGGGTGTGAGGGATGGATGGAAAAATCCGTCCCGAGGGCCTCAGTGATCCCGAGGGACGGATTTTTCTATCCACCCCTCACACCCATATAGGATTCTTTTTCTTGCATACCTTCCATTTTTAGCGCGGATGTTTAATGCTAGAGTCACTTCGGTTACCAACGTCCGCCATATTGTGATGACACTACAGGAATGTTTAGTGACGTCACGTAACGTGCATGGCGTCAACCTTAACGACGGCGCATACGAGATCGTAATCAATCAGTGCATTTATCAAACACGCGAATATATTCGATTTTGGGTCGGAACACCAGGGTCAGAACATAAATTTCCATTCCAGGGTAAAATCACGGATTTCCTTGTCTGGTGTGCAAGAAAGTTTCCTCCGCCCTCATCGTGGCTTGCAGAAACAGATTTGGCTGCATGATGCTTTCACGCAGAGCTGAAATGGACTGCACATGAGTACTGGTAAACCGCTTAGAGGGTCTAAGCCTGCCCAGGCAAAGTGGTGCAAGTCTGATCGTCCATGCATTTATTTATATATGTAGGCAAATAGTTGTTACTGAAGTGACACGGTCAACGATTTAACAAACACAGAAACTGTTCATGAGCTTATTCAACATTTAATATTAAGCAAGGTATTTGTAGCGAAGGGCTCCGTTCATCGGGTTTGGAGAATTAGATTGGGCTACATGGTGCTACCAAGCAAGCAAATTAAACAAACAAAATTTGCAACGAAACCTGTACCTCACCTCAGTTAACTATATATAGAGCATAAAACGTACCTCGCCTCGACCAAAAACTAAATCACTATCCAAATAATGGTACCTTACCCCAATAACGCCCCCGCCCATCACACACATACACACACAAAAGATTTTCCGTAAGAGATTTTTCACGAACCACTGGGCCTAAGTCGTGAAAGTAATGTATTTTAGTTCCGGATTAAAAGAGTTACTTGCTTTTGTAATTCTTTCATTAAAACATTTACTTTGCTTAATATTTTTTCCACGAAAGATTTTTCAGGAACTACCTCACCTATACTAATGATAATTACAATTTTTATTATTTTCTGTTGTATTTATGCATCAACTTAGCAATGCAATTTATTGATTGCTCCAGTCGTGGATATTAGTGAGCATAGTGTTCACATTATATTCTAGTTGGTATTACCAAGGAACAGTACGGCCCCCGCCTATAGGGGCTTGAAGAAATATATGGGCTGCATGATGCTTCCACGCAGAGCTGAATCCGGCCCACACACTAGTAGTGGTAAACCGCCTAGAGGATCTAAGCCTGTCCAGGAACCGCGGTGCGAAGCGGACCGTCCATACTAATAAACCCTATTGGTTTCTTTGGGCGACAGGGCTTGAGATGTAATTTCATTTCAATGTCGGGTAAAAGTCCCACAAAATTGGAAGCAACGTCTCCAAAATGACCTTTACAGTGTTGACGGGGATGTTAAACCTCAAATCAAACAAATCAAACAAAAACCAAGGAACAGCAACCCACACAAACAAACTAATTAGATAACGTAAGAACCAATTAATTTTAGTGACCAAATGCCATACGACATTTTACGAAATTGATATAAACAAAGAACAGAGCCTCATCTCAAACTAATTAAATAAGCCGAAAAGGACCAACTTATTTTATTAACCAAATGTCGGTACATGTACCTCACCGCAAACCACTAATTGATTTACCTAGGCTCAACAAACTAGTTAAATTAACTTAATTCTGATACCTATCCGCATCAAAATACATGTAACACACTTCACCACAGAAATGCGTGATATAATCACTAAACGACATCGTACATCCGAAGATAATAAGAATCTTACATTGGTGTGAGAGTGGAAGGGAAAAATCGATCGCGAGGGTCACTGTCTGGCATCACGAGGCTTGCCGAGTGATGCCGGACAGTGATCCCGAGGGACGGATTTTTCTATTCTCCCCTCACACTCATGTATGATTCTTTTTTAGCTCACCTGACCAAAGGTCATGGTGAGCTGTTGTGACTGTGAGATGTCCGGCGTCGTCGTGCGTCCTTCGTCGTGCGCCGTGCGTACGTAAACTTTTCTTGTTAACACTCTAGAGGCCACAGTTTTGATCCAATCATCATCAAACTTGGTCAGAATGATCATCATGACAATATGTCGGTCAAGTTCGAGTATGGGTCATATCGGGTCAAAAAGGAGGTCACCAGGTCAAATCAAATGAAAACCTTGTTAACACTATAGAGGCCACAATTTTGGTCCAATCCTCCGCAAACTTGCTCAGGATGATCATCTTGATAATTTCTTGGTCAGGCTGGAATATGGGTCATGACGGGTCAAAAAGTAGGTCAATAGGTCAAACCACAGAAAACCCTTGTTAGCACTCTAAAAGCAACAGTTTTGGTCCAATCATCCTCAAACTTGCTCACAATGATCATCCTGACAATATGTCGGTTAAGTTAGAATATGGGTCATGTCGGATCAAAAAGTAGGTCAGTAGGTCAAATCATAGAAAAACCTTGTTAAGACTCTAGAGGCCACAGTTTTGGTCCAAATTTCCTCAATCTTGGTCAGAATGTTCATCCTGACAATATCTCGCACAATTTTGAATATGGGTCATTTCAGGTCAAAAAGTAGATCAGTAGGTCAGATAATAGAAAAACCTTGTTAAAACTCTAGAGGCCACAGTTTTGGTCCAGTCATCCTCAAACTTGCTCAGAATGATCATCCTGACAATATCTCAGTCAAGTTCGATTATGGGTCATTTCGGGTCAAAAAGTAGGTTAGTAGGTCAAACCACAGAAAAACCTTGTCAGCACTCTACAGGTCACAGTTTTGCTCCAATCATCCTCAAACTTGCCCAGAATGATCATCCTGACAATATCTCGGTCAAGATCGATTATGGGTCATGTCGGCCAAAAAATAGGTCAGTAGATCAAATCTTAGAAAAATCTTGTTAACACTCTAGAGGCCACAGTTTTGGTCCAATCATCCTCAAACTTGCTCAAAATGATCATCCTGACAATATCTCGGTCAAGTTCGAATATGTGTCATGTCGGGTCAAAAAGTAGGTCAGTAGGTCAAATCATAGAAAAACCATGTTAACACTCTAGAGGCCACAGTTTTGGTCAAATCATCATCAAACTTGCTCAGAATGATCATCTCTACAATATCTAGGCAAATTCGAATATGGGGCATGTTGGGTCAAAAGTATGTCAAATCATAGAAAAACCTTGTTTACACTCTAGAGACTGCAATTTTAGTCTAATTATCATCAAACTTGCTCAGAATGATCATCTTGACAATATCTAGGTCAAATTGGAATATGGGTCATGTGGGGTCAAAAAGTAGGTCAGTAGGTTAAATCATAGAAAAAAAAACTTGTTAACACTCGAGAGGCCACAGTTTTAGTCCAATCATCATCAAACTTGCTCAGAATTGTCCTCTTTTTTGTAATACATTGGTCAGGAGGGGTATTTTATTTGACAGAAAATGCTGTTAGCAAACAGTGCAGACCCTGATCAGATGCCACGTTCTGCGACGTCTGATCTGGGCCTATGCTGTTTTCCAGGCTACCCCTTCAGGGTTTTCCCGCCTTTTAGGGGTTATTATAACTTTAAACTAATATTCTGTATAATAATACGGTATCTTAAGCAATTCAGACTTTCAGGGTGTTTGGATCATGGTCAAAGTTCTTTTGGCTATTTTTAGAAAAATAATTGTCATCACTCGACCTACTTTTATTTCATAATTTCCCCACCATAAGCATGCTACAGATTAGAAATGATTGAAATCAACCTTCAGGCTGCAGAAATATAAATGCTGTCAGGCATGAAGGGGCGGACCTTTCATCTCAATGTCGTGTAAATGTCCCACAAAATTGGAAGCAACGTCTCCAAAATGACCTACCGGTAAATAGTATAAACCTCAAATCAAACAAACAAAATTGGTCAAATCATACTTGAGACTGCATTTTTGGTTCAAGCTTCATGAAACTTGCTAAGAATGTTTGGCTTTATAAAATCTTGAATATATTTGAATATGGATCATGTGGGATCAAAACAAGGCGATGAATAGACTCAGGTGAGCGATACAGGACCATCATGGTCCTCTTGTCTTGCATACTTTCCATTTCTGAACGTTGGTATTTAATACTGCAGTCACTTCAGCTGCCGATGTCCGCCATATTGTAATGACCCTACAGTGATGTTTAGTGACATCACGTAACGTGATGTGAATTTAACATTTGGGGCGTATTCAACTAGTGCATTTTTCAAACACGCGAGAATATTCGACTTTTACCCAGTCCCTTGGTAAGAACACCAGGGATAGAACAGAATTTCTATCCGAAGCTACAACTACGGATTTCCTTATCTAGTATAAAAGATTGTTTAATATTGCTCTACATTTTTTTTTGTTACATCAGATATGACACATACATCGAGTTGTTTTCCTGCACTCTTTATCCAGACAGACATGATTTTAAGCAGATCCCCTAAGAGACATTTAGAGCGACATTGTGTCAGAACTGAAAGAAATATTCAACTTCGGACACGATGGGTAATATTTAGTATGCTGTTGATTTCTTTTCAGAGACTATCGTATGTACTGGGCGCCATAACTGACAAATATAAAGGCAAAATAACTTTACGATAACACTCCCTTGTGCAAAAAATGGCGTCTTCCACATACTTGAACTAGCATGTTCAGATTATTTATTGTTTTTCTTAAAATAAGGAAATGATGTACACCCCTGTACACCCCGTTTTTCTCTATATAACGCGGGTTTGGCATATCTACTGTATACCCCTGTAAACCACAGTTTTCTCTATATAAAGTGCGGGTTACGGGGGTCTTCGTTTTACAGACTTGTTAACTTAACATGATGGATACACATTCTGGATACGAGTGTACACGTTCAGGGGCTGCATTTCATCGAAAAAGAATTTCCTTCCCCCATTACGATAACACATCCGTGTGATATAGTGCATGTTTTCAAACCTCAAAATAGGTAACTTTTCCGACGAAAATTTGTGATATTTTTCTTATTTATACTCCAAACATAGGTTTTGGGTGGTCGGTTCTAACGAGTACCCACAACCTATATCTTGGAGCAGAAATAAGAAAAATAATGATTACCCCCCTAAACCCCAATTTTTTCTATATAAAGTGGGGTTTAGGGGGGTCTTAATTTCACGGACTTGTTCACGTGATGCAATAGCAGGCGTCTCTTAGAGCAGAATTCTTTCCTTTAAAAGCAAACAGAAAATCTGAAACGTTGCCCGCTCATATAAATGTTGAGAAATTTACAATACTAATTTGTACAAAGTAGAAGTAAAACAAAGATCAGGAATCGATACAATTAACTTACTCCACCCACCAAAGACACCAAAGGGAAAGAAACACAAACATTAAGCGACCAGACCATAATGGAAACCTAAACAAAGGAAGGCCATAAGGACAGTTACTTTCCCACAAAATGGCCATATGGCCATCCAAAATAAAAAGACACAAGTGATGCACACAGTAAGTAACAAACAACACCATAAATAAATCGCCACAGAAGAACCGCCTTGGAACGGTCAGTGGAAAGATTTCCACTGGGGGGCTTAAATCGATTTTACGTGGCCACAATCCTCGCCTTTACTTCCGTCGCGATTTAGACAAATAATTTGTTCAGCCCGCATGAAGGCCTCCTTACTCATCAGTGCAACATCTCCGTTAACACAACTAATCAAAGAACCACAGAGGTGAGACAACGGTGAGGACTCGACAGCAAGAAACCACTGAAATGCTGGGGCAAAAGAAAACCAACAGTTAGACTCCGATGGGCCCGACCAGAGACAGACTGACAAAATGGCTTGTCAATAGGAAAACATGTCCATGTGAAAAAATTGCATCCAACATTGTGCCAGAAATTACAAATATTAAGTGAAAATTGTAATATATTTTTTATTTTTTTCTTTCAACATAGATTGTGGGTGTTTTTGTGCACAAATAAGTCAAATAATATATATCCCCGTAATTTTTCACTATACAAACTGGGGTATAGAGCGGACTTGTAAACGTGATGTGATCCTAAATCAATCTACACAACAAAATGCAAAATCCCTATTGTGGTAGCAAAGGAAAAAAAACTATTGTAGGCTTAAACACGATTTTTTTCATGGACTTCTGCATATCGGAACCGGATTTTTATGTTGACCTAGTTTTCAAGTTCAGGAAAATTGTTGATAAATTGGATCTTTTGGAACAACATTACGAAACCTCCCCTATACAAATATTTTGTAATTTTAACCGCACCAGATACAAAGATTTTTAGAATGAAAAATTGTGATATTTTTCTTCTTTATGCTCAGAAATAAGAAAAATAAGGTTTACCCCTGTAAACACCAGTTTTACTATATAAAAGTGGGCTATAGTAGTCGCAGATAAGATTGACTAGGCGGAGCTATTCAGGTGCTGTCAATATATATCAAATTCCTCGAGTCCATCAGAAGATTCGGTAGAGTGCCTTTCGCACGCTTTCTACAAGCGATCGAAATGGTCATATACGTCACAACTAAGCTTGTGTTATAGTTGAATTCACACAATCGGGTGACTTGGTTTACCTATTCGTTGATGGAATATTCCTAAGGCAGATACAAACGATAGCTCCGCCTAGTCAATCTTATCTGCGACTACTATACAAGGGTCACAATTATATAGGCATGTTATCGTGATATCAAACTGTATAATAAGAATGCTATATGACAGACTGCATGCCAAAATTTAACCCAGGCACGGTTGTACACTCTGATTTTTCTATGGTTACATGCCGGTGGGTCTATCCTTTCAGTACGAAAACAAATCCGTGTACTAAAATGGCATATTTTATATTTCTACAACTAGCATTTTTCACATGAAAATATGTGATATTGTTTTAATATTTCTAGTCAAAAACATAGAAACATAGATTGCCAGTTCATACAACCGTCTCATTGAGGCGATTCTAACGAGTACCACAATCTATGTTTTTAATGAAACGGGATAACAATGTAAATCCCTGTAAAATCCATTTTCCTCATATAAAAAGGGGTTCAGAGGGGTGTTTATTACAAGGACTTGGTAACCTGATGGACTTAATACATATCACACGGATGTGTTATCGTAACGGCGGCGTGGCGAAACTACACGAATGCTTTTATATTACATGTAAGTCCTTTCAAATGCATCGATATTATTTTTATAACATTATCGGCTTTCGCGAGTAATACTGAAGAGCAGTATTTACGGGAAGATATGCGCTCGACCAAACTCGCTATAATATGCATATAAAACATTGTGAATTTGCATCACCCATTTGGCATCCCTATGTTAAAACTCAGATTCAACAGGTGGAGAAGGTGCAGAGGACAGCTGCTCGATGGACCTGCAGGCGATGGCGTAGGTGACATGCTTAATGAGCTAGAGTGGCCGTCCCCGGAGGCCCGTCGTGAGCAGTCCTCTTTAACTTTCTTCTATTAGATACACTCTGATACAGTTTCTGTTAATAAAGATCGGTACTTGACCCCTACAACAGCGTCAATCCAAACAAGGGCATCAAAAGTAAACAACTCACAATATCGCAGGTACCAGTCCTATAGTGATGCCCTGAAGAACTCCTTCTTTCCTCGAACTATTCTTCAATGGAATAGTCTTCCCTCCACTGCGGTGAATACCAAGTCCGGAGAAGAGTTCAAAGCCCGTACAGTGTAAGGTTGAGACTCAGAGGTATGCGTCTTATTATACCTCTGTTATACAGATTGTAAATAGTTTTAAGGACGCATCCATTGACTCTTCTTTTTTTTTCAGCTAAATTCTAAATTTAGCCACCCATTCAACTGAGGTAATGGCCAAATATGACCGACTCAGTATAAGAAGATAGGTAGGTATTGTCGGGAATCGCTAAAATGCCAGTAGCACCTTTTGTAACGCAGTGTAACTATGAGTGCCATCACAGTCTACCTGAACAACCTATTCTATTATTTTCAGGTTATGGATGGCCAAGATTGAAAAGCGTGGTTTTGTAACATTATACAGGGTTTTTATATTGTTTGCTTAGATGTGTTTGTCTGTCTTTCCCTTGACAGTTTGGGAAATGCTTTGGGTTCTGGTACGATCATCCCCCGAAGTTCATGTCTCTTAACTCAAGTATATTCATTTTTGCATTAAATACACTTCGTAACATTTTATAAGGACATTCCCAAACTTTTCTCTTACATGAAACCCTTATTGTACCAAATGGAATTTTCCTCCTTATATATAGCAGGAGTCCATTGCATAATTGAGGGGTATTAGGCTGTGTTTTCTTCAAACTCTTTTTGGATACTGGCTGAACGTTTTGAAAACAGTGTAGGACCTGAACAGACGCCGCGTTCTGCGGCGTCTGATCTGGGCCTGCACTGTTTGCCAACTACCCGTTTTGGGGTTTCCGGTACAAAATGGGTTAATAAAAAAATTACAGTCTGTTATGTATAATTCTTTCTTTGATGCATTTTTTTCGAATAGATCAATCTTTTTATTTCGTTCCTCGATTTCTTAAGTTTTAAGAATTAGTGACGAAATTCCCTAGAGTAAATAAGATTCCCGCTGATAAAAACAGGTCACGTGACACTAGACGCTCAGCTGTATGTAATTTAAAGGCAAATAACGACTTGCCTTACATCTAATCCAGGCCAATTTAAAGCTAATATTTCAGCTTTAACTGTGAAAATAAATTTCTGTGAGGGTAATTATCCGACGCATACTGTTCGCAATTTCTAGATAAATTGGCACCGGGCCGTTTATTTCTTATTTGTCTGTACAACTACGACACTTTTAACACTCGATATGAAGACAAATGAAAAGCTAGGCTGCCTGAATGATAATTCTCAAAAATAGCTCGGCTTGAAAAAGCATAACGTTTAAGGAAGGTGTCATCGAATTAAGTAAGTAGTTTTTAATTGAGAAGTGAGAACGTCATTTGTAATTATAGTGCTTTGTTTACCCAAGTAACAGTGTAGACTGGTATCAGTCTGTTAAATAGAGCAGTCTCTTAAAACATACTTACTTCTGAACACTAATACCACCTCTAATACCACGTTCTGAGTAATGTCTGATTTAATCCTGTATTTTAGATAAGGGGCAGATAACAATACACATTTCTACAGGATTACTGTAGTCGTGTACCTTTTTGATAAGAATGACTTAAGTGCATGGTCTGATTGCCAGGCTAGTGTCGCAGACGCGCCGTTCCCAGGTATATAAAGTGGGCTTTATAAGGATATACGGACTTGTTGACATGATAATAAGTCTGTGTTAGATATGTAATGAGAGATATTACTTGACATTTAGTGTTGACAATCTTATTCTAGTCAAAACAAGAATTATTCTGATTTAGCAGGCATGTCAGTCATCACTCATTTTAGTTTGCCAGCCTCCAAAGTTCCCTGAATATTATACATTCGTTTGACGTGTAATTCGGTTTTACATTTTACTGCCACGTCAATACGTAAGACCACTTCGACCCGCTCAGTTAGGCACTGTCCTCGGGCATGCGTTAATAACCTGGATGACAACATGCACTTTTCTTGCACACAAGATAGGAAATCCATAGATTTAGCATTTGATAAAAATTATGTCCTAACCCTGGTATTCTTACCCAAAATCGAATATTATCGCGTATTTCATAAATACACTGTTTGAATATGACCTCATATGCGCCGTCGTTAAGGTTGACGTCAGAGCACGTAATGTGACGTCACTTAACCGAAGTGACAGTATTAAATCCACGCTCACAAAATGAAGGTATGCAAGAAAAAGAATCCTTCATGCGTGTGAAGGGTGGATAAAAAAAAACGTCCATCGGGGTCATTATCCGGCATCACTCGACAAGCCTCGTGATGCCGGGACGGATTTTTCCATCCACCCCTCCAACCCATGTAATATTCTTATAGGCAGAGCAAAGACGCATATCACAACACGTGGCATACCCGTGTAATGAACAATCCTATATTTCCGTTCTCAATGCATTTACAGAAAACCCCTATAGTTAACTACTGGGAAGCAATGTTGTTCATACTTCAATATTTACATTCTCAGGGCATTTACAGAAAACCCTGGAGTTAACTACTGGGAAGCAATGTTGTTCATACTTTAATATTTACATTCTCAGTATATTTACAGAAAACCCTATAGTAAACTACTGGGAAGCAATGTTGTTCATACTTCAGTATTTACATTCTCAGTGCATTAACATAAAACCCCTATAGTTAACTACTGGGAAGCAATGTTGTTCATACTTCAGTATTTACATTCTCAGTATATTTACATAAAACCCCTTTAGTTAACTACTGGGAAGCAATGTTGTTTATACTTCAATATTTACATTCTCAGTGCATTTACAAAAAACCACGGAGTTAACTACTGGGAAGCAATGTTGTTCATACTTCAGTATTTACATTCTCAGTATATTTACAGAAAACCCCGGAGTTAACTACTGGGAAGCAATGTTGTTCATACTTCAGTATTTACATTCTCAGTGCACTTACAGAAAACCCATATAGTTAACTACTGGGAAGCAATGTTGTTCATACTTCAGTATTTACATTCTCAGTGCATTTACAGAAAACCCCTATAGTTAACTACTGGGAAGCAATGTTGTTCATACTTCAGTATTTACATTCTCAGTATATTCACAGAAAACGCCTATAGTTAACTACTGGGAAGCAATGTTGTTCATACTTCAATATTTACATTCTCAGTGCATTAACAGAAAACCCCGGAGTTAACTATTGGGAAGCAATGTTGTTAATAATTCAGTATTATACATTCTCAGTGCATTTTCTAAAAAAAACTCCTGTAGTTAACTACTGGGAAGCAATGTTGTTCATATTTCAATATTTATATTCTCAGAGCATTCACAGAAAACCCTGGAGTTAACTACTGGGAAGCAATGTTGTTCATACTTTAATATTTACATTCTCAGTGCATTTACAGAAAATCCCTATAGTTAACTACTGGGAAGCAATGTTGTTCAAACTTAAATATTTACATTCTGTGTGCATTTACAGAAAACCCCTATAGTTAACTACTGGGGAGCAATGTTGTTCATACTTTAATATTTACATTCTCAGTATATTTACAGAAAACCCTATTGTTTACTACTGGGAAGCAATGTTGTTCATACTTTAATATTTACATTCTCAGTGCATTTACAGAAAACCCCTATAGTTAACTATTGGGAAGCAATGTTGTTCATACTTTAATATTTACATTCTAGTATATTTACAGAAAACCCTATCGTTAACTACTTGGAAGCAGTGTTGTTCATACTTTTATATTTACATTCTCAGTATATTTTCAGAAAACCCTATTGTTAACTACTTGGAAGCAGTGTTGTTCATACTTTAATATTTACATTCTCAGTATATTTACAGAAACTCCTATAGTTAACTACTGGGAAGCAATGTTGTTCATACTTAAATATTTACATTCTCAGGGCATTTACAGAAAACCCCTACAGTTAACTACTGGGAAGCAATGTTGTTCATACTTCAATATTTGCATTCTCAATGCATTTACAGAAAACCCCTTTTTTAACTACTGGGAAGCAATGTTGTTCATACTTCAGTACCGTATTAACATTCTCAATGCATGTACAGAAAATCCCTAGAAGCAACTTTGTTCATACTTTAATATTTACATTCTCAGTGCATTTACAGAAAACCCCTATAGTTAACTATTGGGAAGCAATGTTGTTCATACTTCAATCATTCCAGCTCTCCGTCATTTTATACATTTCGAACGATTTGATTGGTTGTAATAAAAGTTTTATACTTCTATGAATTTATGAACAGAAATCACAGAATCTGTTTCACATAGCGACAGTTAGTAACATAGCGTGACGTCAAAGAGCACGTTCAGTACCCGCGCGTTATGTCATTGTTTATGAATTAAGGTGTAGGTATACCAAATTTAGTGACACAGGTGCCTTTCTGATTTTTAATCTTCATCAGTGTGTCTAAACCCCAAAGTTTTGAAACCGAAACGGATGATGGACAACACCCGGCAAAACACAGCACATCCCCTTCCGAGCACACACCGACCGACGTAGCCCATGAGACATGTCAGCTGGAGGCATCAGGCAAGAGACGCGCGATCCAGATAGGCGTCCCCCTCCGAGCCAACATCAGCAAACATGGCCCAATCTCCACGGAAGTCCTGGGCATGAAGCGATGCCAACAGCGTTCGATTAAAACTAGTAAGAAAGGTTCACTCAGGAAAGGCCACAATCTAAGAACGCAGCCGTCTCAAGTCTCAAGTCACCTATAGAAAGTGACACGGGGGCACACATAAATACAGACGAAACATGAACCAACGGCACATAGCCAAATAACAAATGAAACACTGCAAAAAGAACGACCGCCTTGGGACGCTCTGTAGTAAAACTACTGGGGGGGGGGGGGGGGGGCTTCAACTCTGCAGTTTATGAAAATTCAACCCTCGCCCTCAGTTCCAGTACAGTGTCAAACAAATTAAAATTAACAAACTGATCCGTATGGAGGCTTCCAGCTCAACATTGAGTCATGATAAAACACATGGTAAAACGGTCATATATAAAATCTATTGAAAACGTAAAAGTTAGAGTGAGTGATTGTTTGAGTTTTACGTCTCACCAACAGCTAAGGTCATACGGAGACGGGACCTCGGCTTAAAGAATCATCCTAAAGTCTGGAGAAGCCCGGGATCGATCCTGCGACCCCTGGTTTACGTGGCGAGTAGCATTGTTGTTAATACTTCAACGAATATATTCACTCCCTCGCCAGTGACGTCGAAATAAACAATGGATCGGACGATGGCGACGTTATGGTGCCAATTACGCTGTTTTAGTCTTTCACTTTGGCCCTTAAACAAGACTCTTTCGTCAAATGAAGGATTGGAAATAATGTAAATATAGGTAATAAAGGTACATTAAGAAAACACGCCTATACAAATACATTGCCAATTTTTTTGCCAAAAATTAGAAATTTTAAGATAAAAAATTGTGATATTTTTCTTATTTCTGCTCAAAACATGGATAGTGGGAAGTCGATAGAACCGCCTCGACGAGGCGGTTCTATCGAGTCCCCACAATCTATGTTTTTGAGCAGAAATAAGAAAAATAATGTATACACCCTTAAACCCAAGTTTTACCATATAAAAGTGGGGTTCAAGGGGTTCAAAATTATATAGGCATGTTTTTGTGATGGTTGCACACTTAACAACATCGGGTCACGAGCAAAGTTTAAAAGACCCCCCCCCCCCCCCCCCCCGGTTTCATTTACTTTGTTGTCCATGCTTCGATGAAAGTTAAATAAATTACAATCATTTCTTATGTAAGCTCAACTTCATGTAGAGAAAAGTGGTGTTTACAGGGTAATACACTCTTTTCCTTATTTTTGCTCAAGACATTGGTCATTGGTACTACTGAGAACAGCATCAATGAGGCGATTCGAAAGAGTACCTACATGTACATCTATATTTGGACTAGAAATAAGAAAATTTCCTAGCATTTTCTTTGATTCGGAAAATGCAATTTCTAGAGGTACATGTTAGAAACACCATCACAAAAACACGCCTATATAATTTTGACCCCCTTGGCCCCAACTTTTATATAGTAAAAATGGTGTTTACATGGGTAAATTTTATTTCTGCTTTAAAATATAGATGTTAGCTACTCGTTAGAAGCGCCTCCATGTGCCGGTTCTAACGAGTACCCACAATCTATATTTTGAGCAGAAATAAGAAAGCTATCACAATTTTTCAACTTAAAGTTTTCCTTTTTTCGGCGGAAAAGACATTTTTTATTTTTATTTGCCTTCACTGCAGCTGGTGTTGTGCCTAGTGGCGACCGTAAAACGTCTCCCCGTACATCAACCATAGTGCAGTTTATATTTTACTTTTGGTCCTTTGAGATCAGCGTGAATATTCTGAGAAATCAGAAATAAATTATTGGTTTAGACTCATATTCTAGACCGGGTTTTAATTATTTGGACCCCATTTTGATTTATATCAGTCTTTGAATCGACTGCCTATTCGAAATTCGCTAAATTGCAGTATGTTTCCTCTGGCTTTCTTTGCCGGATCATTATAGGCTCACTGATGAGGCTTTATTAGCCGAAACTACGTAGTATGACCCATCTTCTTTCTTATGAATGTTTTCATTGCTCTTACAGGAACTCATTTTTTATTTTTATTTCAATGTATTTGTGTAGGCCTGTTTTCGTAATGCGCCATTTTAGCACACCGGTAAGTTATCGAAATCAGGTGCAACAGAATGCAGCGTCTTAACAGTTGGTTGGTTGATTTGAGGTTTAACGTATACACACCTTTAGGCCAAGGTGCTGAACTTTTTTATTACACTTGTTATAATTAAAACACACCGGACACCACTAAAATTGGAAATTGACTTTATCAATGATCATTACGCAAACACGCCTATACAAATACATTGCCACCTTTATCGCCGAAAAAATGAAAATTTTATGATGAAAAGTTGTGATATTTTTCTTATTTCTGTTCAAACTATAGATTGTAGGCACTCGTCAGAACCGCCTCATTCAGGCGGTGCCAACGAGTACACACAATCTATATTTTAGAGCAGAAATAAGAAAAATAAGGTATACCCCCGGAATCCCAGTTTTAATATATAAAAGTGGGGTTCAAGGGGGTCAAAGTTATATAGGCGTGTTTTCGTTATGTAGTAGCTGTAATATTCTGTTCGTCACAGTCTTAACTGTTTATGTTCCATTAGATCGAAAAAGTAAAACTCTTACTGTTTACACCTCATCCATACATAAGTTTCCCCCAAACGTTCACTTGAATTCTGCATTTGTTTGCTTCTGAAACTATGTATGTCCTTTAAAACGAAAGAAAGCGAATCCAAAATACAAGTCTGGGGCGATCAAAACCTACAAGTTGACCGAGTTGACCAGCCAAGTTTCAGCTTCACTTGGGTATTAAGTCAGCCTGTCAGTCCAGAGTCTTCGCTTGTTGCTCTATTGAATATCTCAGCGCCCAGCGAGAGCTGATCTTGGCCCTTGCATGTCGCAGATGCTTTCCTGTACGTTTTCTTGTGCCACAGTTCATAATTTCAAGGACAATAGATGTAGGGAATAAAGTGTATGAAGTTGGCTTGGAGTTCGGAGTCTGGAGTATGACATTCAATACCAAGCTTGGTATTAACAAACAAGAATGGTTTTCACAAACAAGGATGGTATTGCGGCTTAAGCTTGGTATTAAATGCCAAGCCTAGCATTCAGCTTGGAATTCAATTCCAAGCCTAGCATTCAATACTAAGCTGCTGTTCAACCCGGACTTGAAATTCAATTTTGCAGAGGTTAGGTTAGACCAGCTCCCGTATACATGAAGTGTGTGAACTTGGCTGGGAGTTTGGAGTATGACATTCAATATCAAGTTTAGTTTTCACAAATAAGAAAGTGTATGGGTGGGGGTATTTAGTTTAAAGGTTGACAATTAATCCAAAGCCTGGCATTCAACACTAAGATGGATATTCCTAACGAAGACTGTTATTCAACACCAAGCCGGCTATTCAACCCAAGAGGTCTCCATCTAAGTCACAACCATCTAACTATAGCTGCACGTGAGGTGTAAGTGTATGAAGTTGGCTTGGAGTCTGGAGTATGGAGTTTGGAATTCGATTTATTCCGTAGTAGTAAATAATAGTAAAATATTAAGAGTGTGTGAACTTGGCTTGGGATTCGCGGCTTGGAATATCGATTTTGCCTAACATTCACTAATATTTTACTATACTTTACTACTACGGAATAAATCGAATTCCAAACTCCATACTCCAGACTCCAAACCAACTTCATACACTTAAATATTAAAGTGTATGAAGTTGGCTTGGAGTTTGGAGTATGGAGTCTGGAATTCGATTTATTCCGTAGTAGTAAAGTGTGAACTTGGCTTGGAGTTTGGAGTATGGCATTCAATACCAAGCTTGGTTTTCACAAACAAGAATGGGTTTCACAAGCAAGGTTGGTATTGTTTCTTCGCTTGGGATTCAATCCTAGGTCTAACATTCAACACCAACCTAGTATTTCAGCGTGTGTGTGAACTTGGCTTGGGATTCGCTGCTTGGAATATCGATTTTTGCCCAACAGTAACTAGTATTTGAGTGTGTGAACTTGGCTTAGGATTTGCGGCTTGGAATATCGATTTTGCCTAACATTCACAAATAAAGCTAATTCCAAACTCCATACTCCAAACTCCAAGCCAACTTCATACACTTAAGTCCTTTCTTTAACATAAGCAGACCGCCAAATTGAATTCTCGTCCTGGGATTGAATACCAGTTTTGTATTGAATGTTAGGCCTAGGATTGAGTGCCAAGCTAAGAAACAATACCAGTCTTGAAATACCAGCTTGGTTTTGAATATTAGGCCTAAGATTGAATGCCAAGCTAGGAAAAAATACCAGCCTTGAAATACCAGCTTGTGGTTGAATGTTAGGCCTAGGATTGAATGCCAAGCTAAGAAACAATACCAGTCTTGAAATACCAGCTTGTTGTTGAATGTTAGGCCTAAGATTGAATGCCAAGCTAAGAAACAACACCAGTCTTGAAATGTCAGCTTGGTGTTGAATCTTAGGCCTAAGATTGAATGCCAAGCTAAAACACAATACCAGTTTTGAAATACCAGCTTGGTGTTGAATGTTAGGCCTAGGATTGAATGCCAAGCTAAGAAACAATACCAGTCTTGAAATACCAGCTTGCTGTTGAAGCTTCTGTCTAAGATTGAATGCCAAGCCTTGCTTGTTAAACCCATTCTTGTTTGTGAAAACTAAGCTTGGTATTGAATGTCATACTCCAAACTCCAGACTCTAAGCCAAGTTCACACACAAAATAGACTTGTGCTATATATTGTAATAATTAAGGCTTAATTTGAAATGGGTGACATAATTAGCTAGGAGCCACTCTTCCTTGATGCCCACTTATCAAAATGTTTACGCTTTGCACAACAACAAAATTAATTAATATATAAAATAAGGTGGGGGATTTCATTTGGTTTGTCTGAGTTGAGGTTTTACGTCCCCGTAAACACTATTAAGGTCATTTTGGAGACTTTGCTTCCGCTTAAGTGTGACTTTTACCCATCACGAAAACAACCCTATATAATTTTGATCCCCTTGAACCCCACTTTTATTTAGTAAAACTGGGGTTTCCGGGGCTATACCTTATTTTTCTTATTTCTGCTAAAAATATAGAAGAAATAAGAAAAATATCACAATTTTCGTCTTTATTTTTCATTTTTTCGGCGATAAAGGTGGCAATGTAATTGTATAGGCGGGTTTGCGTAATGCGACATTGAGATGAAATGACAGCCCAAGCTCTACCATCAAGAGAAACCACCAGCAACTAAGGAGCGGTACGACCCGCATCACATTGAAGCACCATGCAGTCCATTCTATGTCTCCAAGCCCCGATAGGCGGGGGCACAAAGTTTCCTTTTGTTACATGCGCATGTGCATTTAAAAATTAACAGTTTAATGGATTTTAGCTGAAGACAAAGCACAGGTATATACTTCGACTAGATCTCCTACACCAACGGATCACCTACACCAAAGTGTGGGCTTAATTTTAAAGCTCCCTGGATTTCTGCAACGTTCGCAGCCTGCCAACATTTATTATTCGTAGAGTTACAATTTATAACACAGTTGCAAATTCAACTTACAGATTGTTGTAACAATGCACGTTTACAGACGTGTATGTCCGGAATTAGACTGGCTCCTGTCTTTTTAATCTATTTTGCCCTTTCTCTCTATTTATGACCCCCTTCCATCCAGCTTCAGTTTACCTATGGCTGAAGAAAAACTTCCTTTATCGATAGGACTGAAGTAATGAAAAATTCTCTATGACATGCAAGGTTTGTGTCGCTTCCAAAAAGACATTATGAAAACACGCATATCCAAATACATTGTAAACATTACCACCGAAAAAATGAAAATTTGAAGATGAAAAATTGTGATATTTAAAAAAAGAGGTTTACTTTTGTAAACCCCAGTTTTACTATATAAAAGTGGGGTTCAAGGGGGTCAAAATTATATAGGCGTGTTTTCGAGATGGAGAGATAAAAGAAATAAAGAAAGAAATAAAAGACATAATAATTATTATGTAACATTGCATTTACATTGCGATCATATCACGAGAGCAAGTCCGTGAAACGAATACCCCCTAAACCCCACTTTATATAGAGAAAACTGAGGTTTACGGGGGTACACTTTTTAGCTCACCTGTCACGTAGTGATAAGGTGAGCTTTTGTGATCACTTTTCGTCCATCGTCCGTCGTCAGTGCGTGTGTGCGTAAACAATTTCTTCAAACGACATCTCCTCCTAAACCACTGATCGGATTTTAACCAAACTTCACAGGAATGATCCTTAGGTGGTCCCCTTTCAAGGCGGTTCAAATGGTTCTGGTCCGTTGCACATCTAGGTCACAGGAGCCAAAAATAGATTTTTTCACCGAAAACTTAAAAAATCTTCTTCTCTGAAACCACAAGGCCCAGGTCTTGGATATTTGGTATAAGCTTGATCTAGTTGACCCCTTCCAAGATTGTTCAAATTATAGTGCTGGGGCTAAAAATGCCCCCGTCCAGAGACGATTGGTTTTACATAGGATTATATAGGGAAACTCTTTAAAAAACTAATTCTCTGAAACAACAAGGCCAAGGTCTTCGATATTTGGCCCTTTGGTTTTAAATGGGCTTATATAGGGAAAATCTTTAATAATCTTCTTCTCTGAAACCACAGGGCCTAGGTCGATGATATTTGGTATGAAGCATCATCTAATGAACCCCTACCAAGGTTGTTCAAATTATAGTGATTGGGCCAAAAATGTCCTCGCCCCAGGGCCCTTTGGTTTTATATGGGCTTATATAGGGAAAAGTTTTAAAAATCTTCTTCTCTGAAACCACAAGGCCTAGGTCTTTGATATTTGGTATGAAGCTCTATCTAGTGGACCCCTTCCAAAGTTTGTTCAAATTATAGTGCTGGGGCCAAAACTGCCCTTGCCCAAGGGCCCTTTGGTTTAACATGGGCTAAATATATAGGGAAAATCTTTAAAAAATCTTCTTCTCTGAAATCGCACTGCCCAGATCTATGATGTTTGGTATGAAGCTTCATCTAGTGGACCCCTACAAAGTTTGTTCAAATAATAATGCTCGGGCGAAAAATGCCCTCGCCCCAGGGCCCTTTGGTTTTACATGGGCTAAATATATAGGGAAAATCTTTAAAAATCTTCTTCTCTGAAACCGCAATGCCTAGGTCTTTGATATTTGGCATGAAGCTTCATCTAGTGGACCCCTACCAAGTTTGTTCAAATTATAGTGCTGGGGCCAAAAATACCTTCGCCCCAGGGCCCTTTGGTTTTATATGGGCTAAATATATAGGGAAAATCTTTAAAAATCTTCTTCTCTGAAAACGCAAGGCCTAGGTCTTTGATATTTGGTATGAATCTTCATCTATTGGACCCCTACCAAGATTGTTCAAATTATAGTGCTGGGGCCAAAAGTGCTCCAACCCCGGGCCCTTTGGTTTTACACGGGCTTATATAGAGAAACTCTTTAAAAATCTTCTTCTCTGAAACCGCAAGGCCCAGGCCTTTGCTATTTGGTATGAAGCTTCACCTAGTGGACCCATACCAAAATTGTTCAAATTATAGTGCTGGGGGAAAAATGCCCCCGCCCCGGGGCCTTTTGGTTTTACATAGACTTATATAGGGAAAACCTTTAAAAATCTTCTTCTCTGAATGTGATGTGTGAATTCGGGTCTAACGTCGCTTTCAACAATTTTTCAGTCATATCACGGCGGTGTCTGGTTGCGACAGGGAGCTCAATGCTCACTTTTATAGTGCTGCCTCGCTGAAGTATCATGTCCCAGACACATTACATGATACCACATCCAGTCACATTATCCTGACACTGGATCGACCAGTCCTAGCTCAACCCCGTAAATCAGAGTGCCAAGCGAGGAGCAGCTAGTACCATTTATAACGAATTTTGTATGTCGCGGCCAGGGATCGAACCCGTGACCTCCCGTTCCTCGGAGCGGACACTCTACCAGCTGAGCTATCGGGGCCGGTCCTTCTTCTCTGAAACCGCAAGGCCTAGGTCTTTGATATTTGGTATGAAGCTTCATCTTGTGGCCCTCTACTAAGATTGTTCAAAATATAGCCCTGGGGCAAAAAATGCCCCCCCCCCCCCCCACCCACCATCCGGAGCCTCTTAGTTTTACATAGACTTATATCTTCTTCTCTGAAGCTGCAAGGCCCATGTCTTTGATATTTGGCATGGAGCTTCATCTAGTGGACCTCTAAAAAGATTTTCAAACTATAGCCCTAGGGCCACAAATGCCCCCGCCCCAGGGCCCTTTGGTTTTACATAGACTTATATATAGATAATATTTGAAAATCTTTTTTCTCTGAAACAGCAAGGCACAGGTCTTTGATATTTGGTGTGAAGCTTCATCTAGTGGACCGCTATCAAGATGGTTTAAATTATAGCCCTGAGGCCAAAAACATCCCGCCCCGGGGACATTTGGTTTTACATAGGCTTTTGTAGGGAATAGCTTTAAACAATCTTCTTCCCGGAAACCGCAAGGCCCAGGTCTTTGATATTATAGGGATCAACCATGGTTTTTCATGCGTTAACATTTGCCGGGTCCCGAGGAAGCAGTTTGAACATGAGGCCGATGGGACGAATGTTCATATCTTCCAAGGGATCCGGCAAATGTTAATGCAATAAAATAACCATGGATGATCGCTGTAGTAGTAGTTGTAGTAGTAATTGTTGTTGTTGTAATATTTTTAGTGACATTATTATTATCATGATTATTATTATTATTATTATCCTGCAAACAATATTGTCTATTGTTTATCCAATTTCATTTTCATCTTGTAATGCCCATATCAATCCGAATTTATCAAGAGCAAACATTTTTACATTATTTTGACAATATTGCAACCCGCAACCTACAACTTAATTCTTAGACAAATGACATTTTTACAGACAAGAAACACAGCATTATTATGGGTGAATTGTAAATATGTTTCCTGTCCTTATCAATAAACTGTCATAAACTTCATTTGAAATAAATGAGTTTGACATAATAGCAATTATACATCTTCTACGTTAGCATATTAACTGTATACTGCAAATTTAGGGCACAGCAAAATGTACAAGTTGGCATTTTTGAAACACAACTTCCCATACAAACAGTCCCGTTCGTTCCTTACTCACCCCCAATGATCCTTTAATACTGTATGTAAAATAATTAAAGTCAATCTTACTTTTTGCTCGAAGTCTGAAAGGGTATTTGCCAAAACTTTAAATGATTTTAATCAAAATATGATGTGCAAATCCTTTTCCTGCTGAAATGCTGAGAAGAAAATTACACAAGTTTATTTATAGATCATGTAAACACTTCGTGTAAGAATTGTTCTGTGTAATTGTAGTCAGTTTTAATTGTATGAATGGTTAGGTCAATGAAAAGTTCGAGTCACAAAAAAGATTAGCTTCAGTATTATGAACGATGTACCTGTTTTAGAATTCATTGGTAATAGGCAATGCGTTTTACTGTTTTTTTGTTTGTGTGTGTGTGTGTGTGTGTGTGTGTGTGTGTGTGTGTGTGTGTGTGTGTGTGTGTGTGTGTGTGTGTGTGTGTGTGTGTGTGTGTGTGTGTGTTTAATTTAGACGTTGGGATATTAAAGGCGTTTTGTGTTTGTTTGTTTTTTTTTGTTTGTTTTTTTTTCGTATACGTATCTTTCATTTTCTATTTATTTGCTGATACAGAACTTTTTCTGTTGTGGCTTCTTGCTATTAACATAAGATCCTCTCACATTCTTTCATGACTAATTTCTTACTTTCATATTAAGCCTGTCTGACAGAGATAGGTGAGTTCAAAGGTTTCCTTATTTCAGACACTGATTCCGTTTAATACCTATTCTTTACTATTTAACAGTCTAAGATTATTCTATTACTTTATTGATAGTCTGGTTGTATAACTAGAAATCCAAATAGCAAACGCATCATCATGATCATGTTACAAAGTACGTACAATGAATGCCCTTGTAAATTAGAAGTGAAGGCAATGATCAGGAATCGATACAATTAACCCACAGCTCTCATCAGAGACACCAAAGGGAAAGAAAGACAAACATGAAACAACAGACCCTAATTGAAACACCAACAGCGGATAGCCAAAGGACAATTACTTCCACACAAAATGGCCAACTGGCTATCCAGATCAAAATAATATAAGCAATACAAACACCAGAGACAAACCATAACAAAAATAAACCGCAACAGAAGTACGACATTGAAACGAATTCCACTGTGTGTGTGTGGGGGGGGGGGGGGTAGTTAAATCGATTTTACGTGGCCACAATCCTCGCCCTAACTTCCGTCGCGATTCAGACAAGTAATTTGTTCAGTCCGCATGAAGGACTCCTAATTCATCAGTGCAACATCCCCGTGAACACAAAAATAAACAACCACAGAGATGAAACAACGGTGACGACTCGACAGCAAGAAACCACTGAAGTGCTGGAGCATAAGAAGACCAACAGTTAGACTCCGATGGGCCCGACAAGAGACAGAGCATCAGGCACCAACCAACATTACATATAATTAGATTCTCTCTTATTCTAAGTAAGCCTTTACGCTGGAACCGTAATCGAATCTGAGGCCTGACCCACCGGCGTGCAATTAAAGAAGGAAGCAAAGTGGTCAACCGTGATTGGCTTAACTACCATGCATGCAGTCTGTCGTATAACATTTATGTGGTACCCAATCTTTTTATATCAAAGAATGATGTACTGAAGTCATTGCGGTTATATATTTTTCTGAATTTGAATACTATAAAAAGGGGAAAAAAGGAGTTTACAAGCGAATACATTATTTCCCGTTTAATGGCTTATTTCATTTCCCAAGACCATTGCAAAGTGCGGTGAGTGTGAGTATCCAAAATATACGCAATGGCTCAATGTGGCCGTTCTGACGAGCAACCACGATCTATGTTTGGACTAGAAATAAGACAAATGTCACGGTTTTCGGTCTTAAGGGGAATGGGAACACGTAGCAGATTTTTTCGCCATATATCAAAGGGAGATAACTTTCCTGTTCGCTTTTCTATAAAAAGTAGAAGTAAAACAAAGATCAGGAATTGATACAATTAACTTACTCCACCCATAAAAGACACCAAATATAAGCCCTGTCCCCCTGAAAAATAGGTCCTCTCTTAAAGGAAAGGATTTGCTCCTCAGTAACAAATTCCTTCCTGTAAGAGTTGACCACTATTGACATGGGAGACAAAAATACTTTTGCAGGAGTTGCCTCCTCTGATGGTGTTCCCGTTCCCCTTAAATAGGCCAGTTCTGGGGATCTTAGAATATATCTCACACTTAATCCAAGCAAAATAGAAGTGACGGCAATGACCAGGAATCGATACAATTAACCCACAGCTCCCATCAGAGACATCAAAGGGAAAGAAACACAAACATGAAAAAAAAAACAGACCCTAATGGAAATACCAATAGCGGACAGCCGAAAGGACAGTTAGTTTCCTACAAAATGGCCAATTGGCTATCCAAAACAAAATAATATAAGCGACACAAACACCCAAAGTCGGACCATATCAAAAATAAACCGCGACAGAAGATAGGCCTTGGAACGGTCAGTGAAACGATTTCCACTGGTGGGGGGATGGGGGGCGGGCTTAATTCGATTTTACGTGGCCACAGACCTCGCCCTTTCATCCAAATCGGGCGTAAAAATAGATGTACAGTAGAACTTTGATGGCTCGAACACCGATGGCTCGTTTACGATGGATGTGTCGAACCCATTCTTGGGCTCCTAGCGAAATCCTCTACATAAGAAATTGTGGGACAAAATTAAGGAGATTTTAGTCTTTTATCTTGCAAATGTATGCTGTGTGTACTCATTAGAATCGCCTCGATGAGGCGATTCTAATGAGTACACACAGCATACATTTTCATTATAGAACACCGAAACGATGTCTAAAAGTATCTCGGTATGCCTTCTGACAGTCACCTCAGTGGCTCGAACTACCCCTGTCTCGAACAGATTTTCGAGGTCCCAAAGGTGTTCGAGCCATTGAAGTTCGACTGTATTTCTACTACGAGTAACATGCTGAAAAAGGTTTGGTTGGGAAGTAGGAGAAATTTTTTTGTTATTTTATTTGTTTCTTCCGAAAAAAAATAGGGTCGGGCCTGTATTTTTTATGTGTTTGTGATGATGATGATGATTTCTTGTTTAACGACGCGTCAACCCTCTTTGTGGGTCATAAGCGTCAAACGGTTAATGGTTAAACGGCAAGAATAATTATGATGATATTAAAAGTAAAAAGTCAGAATGATAATGTATAAAAATCTGAAACAGTTAAATCTTATGAAAAAGTCCAATTTCTTTTAAGAATAAAATAATATTATCAACAGGTACATCTCGAAACAGTTGTTGCAAAGTGTCAGCTTTGAAATATAAAATACGTGAGGGTGAAAAGTCAACACAGTCAATTAAGATATGTTTCACAGTGAATGGCTGATCACAACCTACACAAGAAGGCTGATCATCACCATTAAAAATATAAGAATGAGTAACTCTAGTATGGCCGATGCGCAGTCGTGTTAATACTACGTCCTCTTTTCTGGAAAACTGTGGAGGAGAGCATTTTGTACTAACGGCAGGTTTAATGGCACGGAGTTTGTTATTTATTGCACGGTCCCATTCGCCTTGCCATTCCGACAAGATGTATCTGTTGATAAATGGTTTAAAATTATTAAAAGGAATTTTAAAAACAGATGGATCAAGATTGAGCGATTCCTTTGCTTTCTTGTCAGCATATTCATTGCCGACAATGCCAATATGGCTCGGAAGCCTATGTGTTTGTGTTTTTGAACATGTTTTTTGGTTAGTACATTTGTCATGTTGAAACTTGCACTGTATGTCATACTCAAAAAAGTCAGCTCTGTATTTTGGAAGGAACTAAATGCCAAAAACTACTAAAATGTACTTAAAACGCGAAAGTACTAGGGGAAAATGCAAAGACGACCCTGGGTAGGGTCGGAAATTGAAAATGGTAGGGCCGGTGTTTTAATTTACTGTTGTTGTTTTTATTGATAAAAAACGTAGAGTCGGGGAGATCTGAAGCAGGGTCGGTCGGGTTAGCAGAAACACGTCTAATTTTAGGTCTCACATGTTTGTTTGTTTGTTTGTTTGATTTGAGGTTTAACGTCCCCGTCAACACTTTATAGGTCATTTTGGAGACGTTGCTTCCAATTTTGTGGGACTCTTACCCGACATTGAGATGAAATGACATCTCAAGCCCTGTCGCCCAATGAAACCAATATGGTTTATAAGCATGAACACTCCGACTCGCACCGATTTGTCTGGTCAGGCTTATATCCTCTAAGCGGTTTATTAGTACCGTGTGCGGTCGATTTCAGCTCTGCGTGGAAGCATCATGGAGCGCTTCTATTTCTTCAAGCCCCTATGGGCGGGGGGCGATAGGCCTCACATGATGTGAATATGGATTTCGTTTGATTGAACATAATATATGATAGCATATCCTTGCGACATAGACCATTCTTTCATATCTCCAAAACGTTTATTTTCTTTAAAACAAATATGATATTATTCGTGTTTACACTCAAATCGAAGGTTGTTTGTGTTCGTTAGAATCGCCTAACTGAGGCGGTTCAAACGAGTATCCACCACCTATGTCCTGGAACAGAAACAAGACAAATAATGTATATGTCAAGGGGGACATTTTTATTTAAGGTGGTTGTGGCCACATGATGCTGTTTCACCGTTATGATCTTCTCCCGCTATCTCGAGGGTGTTCGGGGTTGAGAGACGACAACTAAGTTGGTGTTTTCATGTTTTTGGAGCTTTGAGAACATTCTCTCTCTCGACCTCGCCATTCTGATAAATATATATAAATAGCCTTAGTAATAAGGAAAACTATATAAATTGTGTCCCGCTTCAGGTGGTCGTAAGATCTACCCTTGCCAGGGACAAAGAAAGACCGACAAGGCTTAGGTAAGTATGCCCGCATGCGGTGTTAATTAGTGAGGTGAAAAGCGCGGGAGACTTACATAAGGACACCGGAAATTGCTATGCGCTACTCAGGAATGCTTAATGCTCAATGAAAGATGAAATATATGAGCATATGAAGTATGAAAAGCGACGCTCAATAGGGGGAAATAACTGGAAAAGACTAGAAAGTCCTAAGCGCAAGCCAGTAGCCAGCCTAGGCACTGAAACCCTCTTAGAGGCAATAACAACGGCCCGGAAAAAAAAACTAACCAGGCCGCACCAACGCGCAGGCTGACCAAATTATACGCTCCTCCAGTTTCCATTATTTCACTCTGTGACATATACCCCCAGTATTCTCTGTATCAAGTGTGGTTTACAGGGGTGTTAACCACACGTATTCGTCTGAATGTGTTCTGTGCAAAATGTACTTTTCTTATAATACCAGAAACATATTTCTTCCTTTATCCGTCTGAGCTTATGCCTAAATACAACATACTTACGAAGGTAATAGACTGAAATAAATAATGACAGACGAGTCTGCTAGATCAAAATAAGTCTATTTATGATTGGTAATTAGTTCGATAAATACGGATATAAACACAAACTGACAAACAATATATCTGACTACAGTTACGTCCAGACGTGTATCGAACGGACGAGAAAAACCAAAACATTTTAGAATCACAGTGTCGCTTTATAACATTATCACATCAATAAACCTATATTGGAAGCATCTGAAAAATCCTACCATTTGTTGACAATATTTGGTTTTACAAGAATGTGGATTAATTCTGATGAAATCCAGTAAACAAGGCAGTGGTATACATACCCTTGTAACTCCCCCTCTTTATTCAGAGAAAACAAACTTTGCAGTTATGGCATTCATAACGTACTAAAACAAGAAATAACTTAAAAAAAGATAAACGGCGAAAGAGAAATAGGAACATGAATATTGAAACAATTTTGTAGTTCGGTATGAAAAGAAGAAATTGTTTTTAAGTATAAACTTATCACGAATTCCAACAAAAAAGTTTAAAAAGTATTTAAAAAACCCATGCCAATCAGTCACCTTTTGGATAAAGAGTTCAAAGTGTAATCCTGTGCAGCCCAATCTATTTCTTTAGGCCCGCTACAATATTTAAAGACCTTCTATTGAATAAACATTCCTGTGAAATAAAAAGTAGCCCACAGAGGAGATTTTAAAAGATTTGCAGCCTGATTCTGGTATTCACAACATATTGGACATCTGTCCACCTCTGCATAAAAGTTTTATTGTAAGTTGTGCCAGTTAAGGTTTTTAATAAGAGGTATGTCGACATAAGATTATGCACAATGCAGGTATATCTATACCGTTAGCAACAAAAGTAACATAAGCACAAGCAGGCTGATTATGTTATACGTCATGATCAATGTGTGAACTAAGTTTCCCCTTTGAAGCCCATCACATTTTATATAGTTCCTGTGAAAATTGTGACACAAAATTTCAATGTGGTAAAGGTTTGAGAAAAAGAAAAAAAAAATGAACAAGGAAGAGGATAGATAAGCAGGAGCAGCCGGATTCCGGTATACACAACATATTGGACCTCTGACCACTTCTGCATAAAAGTTGTTTTTTTTGTAAGCCGTGCCAATTAACTCATATTTTGACATTACAATTCCTAAAAACACTTAGGTTTATGAATTATGTAAAATTGAGTTCGGGATTGGGTTTTGAGTTGTGGTTTTATATTCCATCGTTCAGAATCAGAATCAGAATTGTTTACTGGTTACACGTCCTTAGACAACCCTTCACCAGGAATATCCTAGTTATGAACAATATCGTATACAATGTATGTTGACAATATTTCTACTAAGCTGAAGGCAAAATCCCTGTATACTTGCTATATAGAATGAAAACATGCGATTTTACATTACTGTATGCACCTCATAAAAGGCAAAAGATAATTCAGCATATTATCGACTAAGTTGAGAGAAGTGAGGTTGAACCCGCCATTTGAACTTGTTGAAGCCCCTTGTTCACTTAGCCAACAAACATTTACTTACACCGCAGGAGCTTGAAGTTCTGTCTGTAAATAATTCATAATGTCCAAAAAAACAAAAGTGACAGTAAGCCATTTCGTAAGAAATTGAAATTGCTTCCAGAGCTTTTGTATTTGAACATTTTTTTTGTTTGTTTGATTTTGTTGTTGTTTTAAAAGCTGTTACTTGCCTATTTTTATTATTACCACCCTTTGAAAAAATAATTCCATTGTGCACTCAGTGGCATTATTCCAATAAACAAGACTTACTTGATTACTGCTTTCACATCAGTCTTACCTTATTTCTTTCAAATGAAACACGCTTTGCAATATTGTAGCGTAAGCAGCACTAATTTGTGGTGAAACAAGGAACGTGAAGTCGTATAGTTTATGACACCGTTTTGAGTTTTAATTGACTTAGTTCGAATAAAAAGTGAAACAGTGCAGTAGCCACGCAGTGGTTACTTTTGTGCTGAAGTTTACACGCAAATTACAATGTATTCAATCGAGATTAATATCAATAAGTAGGTCAAAAGCAACTTATACAGCTATGCCGAAAAAAAACAGATGATGGAGTCTTGAAGCCCCATAATCTATGTTGTAGACTACCAACATTAGAGCCACGTAATACAGCATCTTACATGTGATAACATTTAGACTTGGATGCGCTGTGTGTATATTGATGACATGCTCAGCAGCTTGTCACTTAGTTTGTTATGGTATAACATCATTTAGCACATGTCTTGACATCGCAATGTTCTCCGGACATATTTGTATTTATCCGCACCCAAATCCCGTATCCCACCCACGGAGTTTTCCTTTTGGCAGTCATAATTTGCAGCACAATCCTCATCAGAAAATCTACACCACAACAGAACCAAGGGCGTGGATTATGACCACGAAAAATCGATTTAAGCCCCACCCCTACCCCCATCCCAGTAAAAAAAAACTTTTTCCTGCCTGTTACAAGGCGGTTGTTCTCACACCGTTGTCTTGTTGTATTTATTTTTGCATGCATGTACAGTCCAACCCGTGTTAAGCAAAAGACGTGAAATTTTATGCGTTTGGGAACCAATTGTTTGCTTGCTTAGACAGCTTGCTTGTTCAATAGAGGTGGCCACTATTCAATGGAGTTTAGAATTATATAGGCATGTTTTCGTAATGGGTAGGGTAATTTTGTTCGATTCCTGATCATTTCGTCACTCCAAGTTCAGATTCAAGCATCTGGTTATAAAATCCAATTTACAACCATATGACTTTTACATCTATTGCAAATCTCATAAGAGGGTAAGAAAAATAAATGCTTTACCGTGTTTGCTCAGTAACATCTATGCGGAGGTGTCATTTTAAATATTGTTTTTTCTTGGGGATCCTTGAGACAATGGTTTCTTTATCATACATGTATTATTCAACACATTCTTTAAAGTAGTGGGATGAGGGAAATAATAATGGAGTTGAGACTTCGACAGGGAAGTCTTTTCATCCTTCTACGAGATTTAAATAAACTGAAAAATTGTCTGAGATTTGATTATCTCGGTTTCAATCCCATCGGACGTTCTTTTAATCCCAAAATATAGGCGTTTACATAAACATGTACGCATGAACACAATACCATCATTATCAACAACTCGATAAAGATATCTTGCACGATATTAAACGTGACAATAGTTGACTTTGTGAAGGGCTTTGTTCACACTACCTCTCTGGCAGGTTTGCATCCACAATACAAATACCGACTGTTAAGTACCTTTTGTATAAATGCAAATCTGACGCTTGACCAATCGATAACTTACCAGTTTGGTAACAATTCGGGTGGCCATGAACTTGAATCTGAACTATACCAGACTGGACAGGACCAGTCTGTAACTAAACAGCTTCCATGAACGTAAATCTGGCATGTACCAGACGGACTAGACCAGTCTCTGACTAAACAGATTGATAACGCTACCATGAACTTGAATCTGAACTGTACCAGACTGAAGTGTACCAGACTGGACCAAATCTGCAACTAAACTAAAGTCGTAGCACTACCGTGAATTGGTCGGTTCTACTAGTGTGAATGCAAATCCTAACTGTTCCAAGCTATTATGGTCATATAAGAAACTTAAATGATAGTGTGACAAGGAGTGGATATACAATTCGTCCCGATGGTCACTGTCCGGCATCGGCATGGCCTGCCGAATAATGAATGACGTATGTTTCTATCTACCCATAACGTCCTGATTCATATCATTCTTGAGGGCGGATTTTTTTTGTCAAAAGTCATTCTGCTTAGTTAGGATAACCCTGTTTGGATAATAGTTTCTATTACTGGAATTAGTACCAATAATATGCACGTAAACATTAACCGGTCCTGTCTAATACGAACTTTTTCCTCCCTTAAATCCATGCGCTTATACTAAGATACGTTGGTGAACTATAATTTTCTAATGTTTTTGCAATATTTCTGCAATTTATGGCACGAAGCCCGACATTTTACAGCAGCTGAATTTTATGGATAATTCAACAAAATTCTTTATAGGAAAAATTGAGACTTCCACTTTCATCAGTTGAAACGAAATTTTCAAACTCAGCTTGCCTGTAGTTTTAAATCATTATCCAAGACTGCATGGCGAATCAACTAATGATGGTTTAAGATTTTATTTGAAAGAACTAGATTCTCCATCTAACGATGTCTGTTTGATAAAATGGTCTGCATCAAGCAAAAAGGTATTTTCGCGCATGCGCTCACATGGGAAGCAAAAATAACAGTACGTTCTTTGTTGCCATGCGGTTCTTCTGCCGTGGTTTATTTTTGTTATGGCTTGTCTTTGAGTGTGCGTATCGCTTATATTATTTTGCTTTGGATAGCCAATTGGCCAATTTGTGGGAAAGTAACTGTTCTTTTGGCTTTCCGCTAGTGATGTTTCCATTTGGGTCTACAGTCGAACTTCGATGGCTCGAACCACTTTGGGACCATGAAAATTTGTTCGAGACAGCGGTAGTTCGAGCCACAGAGGGATACTATTAGTGCCATACCAGGAGGCATAATGGAGATATTTGTTGATATATTTTCGGTGTTCTGCATTATAAATGTATGTTGTGTGTACTCATTAGAATCGCCTCATCGAGGCGATTCTAATGAGTACACACAGCATACATTTGCAAGATAAATGAAGAAAATCTTCATAAATTACCCCTCTATCGTATTTGGAGGAACTCCCTGCGGACTTCGACTCATCCATGGTAAGCGAGCCATCGGAGGTCGAGCCATCGAAGTTTTACTGTAATTGTTTCATGTGTGTGTTTCTTTCCCTTGTGTCTCTGTGCCGGCCTCGTTGGCTCAGTCGGATGCGCGTCTGACTGGTGATCAGGAGGACGCGGGTTCGACTCCCGCCGGGGTCGGCAACATTCTTTCGTGGAGATTGATCATGAAATCTTTTCTACGGTCATTCTCTCCCTTCCGCTGATTCAAGAAGGGCAGTTGTCAGTTTCTGGCGAAAGAATGTGCACTGTACTGGTTAACCGCTTACGTAAAAGCCTGCCCAGGAAAGTGTGGATAGGTTAACTGACCGGCTCAAAAATGACCTAATTAGTGTTGACTGGGCCGTTAAACTCCAATACAAACAAACTTGTGTCTCTGATGGGATCTGTGGGTTCATTTTATCGATTCCTGATCATTGTGGCGTTCACTTCTATTTTGATGGCATCAAAACTGAAAATTGCCTGACGCTAAATGTATTTCTAAAACAAGCCTAAATTGTTGGTGCTCGACGAACCGCCTCAGTGAGGTAGTTCTAACAAACAAAGATTGTGGGTGCTCGTTAGTACTAACGAATACCAGCAGCACATGTCTTGGAGCTGACATACAAAAATAATGTTATAATGTACATCCCTGAAAACGCCAGATTCCCTGCATACAATTGTGGAGTTTCATGTTTGTGTTTCTCTCCGTTGGTGTCTCTGATGGGAGCTATGGGTTTATTGTATCGATTCCTGATAATTGCGGACTTCATTTCTATTTTGATGGCATTAAAACTGAAAATTGCCTGACGCTAAATGTATTTCTAAAACAAGCCTAAATTGTTGGTGCTCGACGAACCGCCTCAGTGAGGCAGTTCTGACAAACATAGATTGTGGGTGCTCATTAGTACTAACGAATACCAGCAACACATGTCTTGGAGCTGACATACAAAAAATAATGTAATAATGTACACCCCTGTAAACGCCAGTTTTCCCTGCATACTCGTACAATTGGGGCGTACAGGGGTCTTCATTGTACGGGTTTGTTACTGAGATAACGATTTGGCCCCGGGGTCAACTGGCGCCAAACATTACGTTAACATGTCCGTGAATTGAACACCTCCGTAAACCCCACAATAGAGAAAACTGGGGTTTAAAGGGGTATACTTTATTTTTCTTATTTCTCCTCCAAACATAGAATGTGGGTACTCGTTTAAACCGCCTCGACGAGGCTGTTCTAACGAGCACGCACAGTCTAAGTTTGGAGTCTAAATAAGGAAAATAATACAAATTTTCACCAGAAAAATTACCTTTTTTGAGGTTTGAAAGTGCACTACTCGTATATCACACGGATTTGTTATTGTAATGATAGGGCACAGCGAACATTCCAATCCGACTGTAAATACGGGTATATGTCTTGCTTTAAACTTTATTTTGTTTGCTTTAAATACAAAACAATGTACAACAATACAATATTTTCTAGGATCTGAAGTAAGCCATAGCTTATGTGAAAGTTATCCCGTTGTGTCTTCGTTGTGAAAACACATTTTTGCTTGTAACGACCAGTGTGATAGACTGCTAGTAGATTGTTCATCTAAACAAATGTATTTGATAAAATAATTTCAGGTTTGGTTTAAACAAATACATATTACTAGCCTTTCTTTATGCTAGCCTTTCTTTAAAGGCATTTTTTCTTGTAACAGTAGGGCACACCGTGTGTTCATACTCGTTTTATTACCCCTGTGCTATACTGTCTATAGCAGATCTAAGGCGGTGTAGCGTGAGATCTTTAAACCCGTGAGAACCTTTATGCCAAGGTATATCTGCGCATGCGCAAGAAGACCGTGAGAAATGTCATCCATTTCCTGTTAGCCACTGCCCCTTTCATTTTGAACCTATGTGTAAAATGTCTAAAGAAATCTGCTTACATTACGAACACTAGAATACTATTCATTACAAGCTTTATTTTTTACTTTTATTTATTTATGTACTTATTTATTTATTTATTTATTTATTTATTTATTTATTTATTTATTTATTTATTCGAAAGATAACCGTAATAAATATGCCATAAATAGGTTTCCATGTGTTCATTAAGAACAAAATATATGCGGGTACGTGTATTTTCTTGAAATTATTACGAAAACACGCCTATATTTTAAACCCCATAGGTATACAGTAAAACTGGGGTTTACAGCAGTGTATATTATTTTCATATTTCCGCTGGAAAACATAGATTGTAGGTACTCGTTAGAACCCTAAAAGTTGCAAGAGAGAAATACTTTAATGGTCATTCAGACGCTCGGTCTGTCCAGGAGAACTTTGATTTGATAAAGTCTTTCATTCAAGCTTCGTCCGAAAATCATATCCCCTCCAAAACTAGCAGGTCTGTATCTTCAATTCCTTGGATCACACCAGAAATAAGAAGAAAAATTCGGAGGAGAAATAAGATTCATGCTAAGGCAAAAAAGTCGGGAAGTGGTAAACTCAGAGCAAAATTTGAAAACTTAAGACGAGAAATTAAAAATGACATCAAAAATCAGCATGATCAGTATGTAAATAACTTGGTAGGTGATGTAAAGGCGAATCCCAGAGACTTCTACAGATATATCAATAGCCAGAAGAAAGATAGGCAAGGTATCCCACCCCTTAATAAAAGAGGAGGGAACGGGGTCGCTGAATCGGACTCTGAAAGGGCAGAGGAATTGGTTGGTCAATTCAATGATGCATTTAATAAAACTGAGTTCAACGAGGTTCCATTGACTGGAAGATCGGCCCCTTTCATGGAAAATATTGTTGTATCCTCTGCGGGAGTGATTAAGTTACTTAAAGGCTTGAACCCTTCTAAAGCTTTAGGGCCTGATGAGCTTCATCCTAGAGTCCTGAAGGAACTAGCAAACGAGTTAGGTCCAGTTTTTGCTCATCTTTTCCAACAATCTCTCGATACGGGTGAAATTCCCAAACAATGGCTCCTAGCGAACATCTGTCCACTTTTCAAAAAAGGGGACAGGGCTCTTGCTCGTAATTATCGCCCGGTGTCACTGACCTGTGTTCTATGTAAATTGCTTGAATACATAGTCTGCTCAAACATCATGGCCCATTTGGATGAACATAAACTTTTGTCAGACAGACAACATGCATTTAGGAAAAGGCATAGTTGCGAAACTCAGTTGAGCACGGTTATTAATGATTGGGCAAAAATCCTGGACAAAGGGGGGCAGGTGGACACATTTATTCTGGACTTTGAGAAGGCTTTTGACACCCCTCCTCATGAACTACTTAAATCCAAATTATTTGGTTATGGAATTGGTGGGAAGACTCTTAAACGGATAGATTCCTTCCTTTGCTACAGAAAAAAGCGTGTTGTTGTTAATGGTGAATCTTCAGTATGGGCGTCAGTTTTGTCTGGAGTCCCACAAGGGACTGTTCTTGGTCCTCTATTGTTCTCCCTGTACATCAATGATATTTCCACTGACATTGACTCAGAAATAAGTCTGTTCGCAGATGACTGTGTTTGTTACCGGGAAATTAGAGATACAGATGACTCGCTGAAACTTCAGGCTGACATAGCTAGATTAGGATGTTGGGCCAGAAAATGGGGCATGAGATTTCAACCAGTTAAATGCAATATTATGCAGATAACAAGGAAGAGATCTAATAAAGTTGAGGCTTCTTACACCTTAGATGGAACGGTCCTCGAAAATGTGAATTCCATTAAATACCTTGGTGTGACAATCACTCACGATTTGAGATGGAATACACACATTAGCAATATGTGTACAAAGGCGAATAGAACACTTGGTTTCCTGAGGCGAAATCTTCATCAGTGTCCTCAGGATGTGCAAGAGACAGCATACAGGGGACTTGTTCGCCCAATCTTGGAATATGGTAGTTGCATCTGGGACCCAAGCGGAGTGGTCCTTAATGAAGAAATTGAAAAAGTTCAGAATAGAGCTGCTAGATTTGTAACTTGAAATTATTGCTTTGAAACTGGGAGCATGACTGGAATTCTAGGAAAATTAAGATGGGAGTCTCTCAAGAAAAGGAGAAGAGACAGTAGGCTCATACTCTTATACAAAGGTCTAAATGGTGCTGCCAGCATTCCAACAGATGACCTTGTTCCCCCGGCTAGGCACTGTAGAAAACACCATTCAATGACGTTTCAGACCCTTACTGCAAGAACGGATATTTATAAAGAATCGTTTTCCCCCCGAACCATTAGAGATTGGAATGCCCTTCCCGATTCTTTTATTTTGAGGGCTGAAGGTGCTGAGGATTGTGTAGCTAAGTTTACATCTTTGGTTAGAGCTCACTTCCCATATCACAGGTCCTGGTGTATGAATGTCATTTGACGTGTCACCAGTAACAATTCTGATTCTGATTCTGACCGTCTCAGCCGGAGAGGCGTTTCTAACGAGTACCTACAATCTATGTTTTTCAGCGGAAATATGAAAAATATCAGAATATCTTATCTAACAATTTGATGGTAAAATTTCAATATATTTTTATATGCGTGTTTTCGCAATTAATACTTTAAAAAAACAAGTAATTTTAAAATTATTATCCTGCCTAAATGGATTGGAACACTGTAGCATAAGCCTGATCTCAATATGAAGTGCCCTTTTACAATAATAATAATAATAATAATAATAATAAAATAACAATAATAATAAAAATTATAATAAATAAGAATGGTAATATTAATCATAAACCGAGGCTTACAGAAAACATGTACACTCCTACCTTTTCAGTTCTATGGTGTATTCCTAGCTTCCAAATGGTATTGAACCCTTTTAAACATGGGTTTCATGGAATTTAAATTTTAGCTATATACTCGGGCCCATCAATGAGTCCGAGCTATACCAAGGTGATAAACATTTGTGATTTATGGTTTGACATGTCCTGCTATCATGCTTATCAAAACACACTAACTAATTTTCACACCTTTCTGCTTATATGGGGAAATAATGCCTAATGTCAACAAAACAGGTTTTCTCTTAACCGTTTCAATAAAAGAAGAAAAAAAAACAGAAGTAATAACCCAACCCACTGTTCACTATCAACCAATCAAAAACAACCCACCCACCGGGGCTTGAAGAAACAGACGGGCTGCATGGTAGCTAGGTTTTGTTTAATTTGAGGTTTAACGTCCCCGTCAACACTGTAAAGGTCATTTTGGAGACGTTGCTTCCATCTTTGTGGGACTTTTACCCGACATTGAGATGAACTGACATATCAAACCCTGCCGCCCAAGAAACCAATAGGGTTTATACGCATGGACGGTCCGACACTCGCACCGCTTTGCCTGGACAGGCATAGATCCTCTAAGCGGTTAACCAGTACTCGTGTGCAGGTCGGTTTCAGCTCTACGTGGAAGCATCATGCAGCCCATCTATTTCTTCAAGCCCCGATGGGCGGGGGCCGTATGGTTGCTAGGTAGGCAGGTAGGTAGGTATGTATGTAGGGTGAATGGTCTGGTGGGTGCGTGGCTGGATGGGTAGGCAGGTAGGTAGGTAGGCTTACTTTTAACTTCTTCCTTCGACGTGGTGGCTGGAGATTCCAGGACAAAATCCCCCCCCCCCCCCCCCCCATGTAACACCAAAACCAGCAAAGAATCATATGGAATTTCATAATAAGAAATAAATGCATGAACAGGATATAAAACAGAACATACCGGTAACAAATATATTGATTGAAATTACATGTAATAAACATGTTTATTTTTATGACACTGTCCAATTCAAATAATGAATTGTAAAATATAATGGCATGAAAATACATCAACAAAGGGTGGTAATCTGCCTACGTGTACGAGACCATTACGCAAACACGCCTATACAATTACATTGCCACCTTTATCGCCGAAAAAATGAAAATTTTAAGATGAAAAAATGTGATATTTTTCTTATTTCTACTCAAAATATAGATTATGGGCACTCGTTAGAACCGCCTCGATGAGGCGGTTCTAACGAGTACCCACAATCTATATTTTAGAGCAGAAATAAGAAAAATAAGGAATACCCCCGGAAACCCCAGTTTTACTATATAAAATTGGGATTCAGGGGGTCAAAATTATATAGGCGTGTTTTCGTGATGCTACAGAATACCCATCCCCAAGACTACGTGTTTAAATATAGGGTTATAATTCAGGGACGTTTGATGGGGAAAATAGGATCAGGCAAACTAGCCAATGAAACAATAAAAAAACTGGGAAAACCCTAGCTAAACCAATTGGCTTACAAGTACATAGAGGATCCAGAAAGCAAGGGATCTCAGGGGCGTGCCATTGTTGATGGTCTGGTCGCTTCATGTTTGTGTTTCTTTCCCTTTGGTGTCTTTGATGGGTGGAGTAAGTTAATTGTATCGATTCTTGATCTTTGTTTTACTTCTACTTTTTATAATTTATGGAGCCCTTTACATGGTTGTTCAGTGGGCATTTGCTTTCTGATTTCAAGTTAATGGAATACAACGCGAGGCTTCGTCGAGCACTTTATCCCTTTTCCCCCAAAGAGTTTACTAATTTAAATAATTCATGAGCAATAATTCAAGATTCTGTTTATCATATGACATTTAAAACGTATTTAAATTATGATTATTGTACAAAAAAGTCAATATTCCGCCATTAGTAAACGCGACATCGTTAAGAACGTCGTACGTGTAACTTATTGTTTGATTGTTTGATTTTATGTTTAACGTCCCTATCAGCACTATAAAGGCCATTTTGAAGACGTCGCTTCCAATTTTGTGGGACTTTTACCCGACATTGAGATTAAATGACATCTCAAGCCCTGTCTCCCAATGAAACCGATGGGGTTTATAAGCATGAACGGTCCGACTCGCACCGCTTTGCCTGAGCAGGCCTAGATCCTCTAAGCAGTTTACCAGTACTCGTGTGCGGTCGAATTCAGCTCTGCAGCCCATTTATTTCTTCAAGCCCCGATGGGCGGGGGTCGCTCGTGTAACTTATTACTACAGTAATACTGAGTACATACGGCATACATACATATCCATGCGTCTGTGTGTGAGTTAGAGATTTGCGCCCCACCAACAGCTAAGCTCAAACAGTGACGGTAACTCGGTTTAAACACTCATCCGAAAGTCTGGAGAAGCTTAGGATTGAACCCACGACCCCTGGTTTGTGAGGCAAGTTACATACCCAGTACACCACGGGGGATTTTGCATACATAGATGTACCACTATGAAAGCGACAGAAATACCGCTCGCATTCTAGCCTATATAAGACCAATAGGTCCCCTAAACGTTACCTATAATATAATATAATTGCATGTCTAGACACATTGTGAACAATTGGCTACGGAATTATATTGACAGTATATACTTTTTGATTCAGGCAACCACCTTCCGATTCTTCACGCAGCTAGTTCATTCTCCATCACGTCATTAGGAAAACATGTCCGTGTGAAATAATGGCGTCCAACATGGTGTCAGAAACGACAAATTTTAGGTGAAAATGATAAGGTGTTTCTTATTTCTGCTTTCAACATAAATTGTGGGTGCTCGTTAGGACCGCCTCAATGAGGCGGTTCTAACGAGTACCCACAATCTATGTTTATGAGCAAAAATACGGCAGATAATGTATACCCCCGTAAACCCCAATTTTCTCTATACAAAGTGGGATTTAGTGGGGTCGTTATTTCACGGACGTGTTATCGTCAAGTTAACATGCCAGTATACTGAACATCCCTCTAAATATCACCTTAGATAGAGAAAAACAGGGGTTTACGGGGGTGTTCATTATTTTCCTTATTGTTGCTCAAAACCATAGATTGTGGGTGCTAGTAAGATTGAGGTGGTACTAACGAGCACCAACAATCTTTCTTACATGTTTTTCAATGAAATATAGAGATTTCTAAGTGAAATCGAAATTGATATTGTCACTGTTTCAAACAGTGAAAATGCGATTTTTATTTTCACTGTTTGTGAATTCGAATATCATCGAAAAATAACATAATAATAAATATATACTTTCTGTTTAATTAGATGTCAATTAGCTAAACGTTATAAATGGGTGACAGAAATTACGTCACGCACGTTTTCACGTCATTCGGAGGTTGATGACGTCACCTTTACCACCTACGCTACGTAAATAATGCACGCGAAGCTAGACAAGCTTAGCAACTGCGGATTATTTAAACACAAGTTTCTAGCTACATTCCAAGCTGTTTTCCAGGTGCAAACTTTCAGTTTACACCCAATATTACACCCAGTTGACACGCTGAACAAATAGACGCGAAATCGCCCTGGAAAAAGTTTGATCTCTGCGACGATGGCTGACGCTTTGAAATTGGGTTACAAATTACAATTGAAAGCATGGAAGAAACAGAACAATTGATTTTTTTTTTTCACTGTAAGATTAATTTTTATTTCACTTATGAGCACCAAAAGTAGTATTTTCACTCGTGGCTTCGCAACTCGTAAAAATACTTCTTGCGGTGTGCATTCAGCGAAATAAAAATCGATCTTACAATGAAAAAATCAAATATTCTCTATTTATCATATGACGTCACGTCTGAAAGTGTAATAACGCCATGTAATATTTTCGATAATCCACTAGTGGATTAAATATGCAAATTAGCTAGATAGGTCCCATAACGTTACATGTACGACGTCCTTAACGACGTGGCGTTTACTAATGGCGGAATATTGATATTTTTGTAAACAATCGTGAATAAAATGCGTTTTAATGTCCTATTATAAATATAATCTTACATTCGTGCTCATGTATATTTGAATCTATTAAACACGTTGAGGAAAATGGGTAAAATGCTCGGCAGAGCCTCGCATTTTATCCCTTTTCCTTAACTCGATTAATAAATTCAATAATACATGAACACTCATGTAAGATCCTCTATATATTTGGACTTGGGATAAGAAAACTATCGAGCATTTTCATATGAAAAGTGATAGCTCTAGAGCTAAGAAAGGTCCCATTTTAAAGCATAGCTGTGCTATCGTAATGACCGATTGATTTTTGTTGTCTATAATTGGTTCGTGTTGCTTATAAGGTTACTTTTACAAAAAAAGAACACATACATAACAATATAAGAATCTTATATGGGTGTGAGGGGTGGATTGAAAAATCCGTCCCGAAGGACACTGTCCGGCATCAGAAGGCTTGCCGAGTGATGCCGGACAGTGATCCCGAGAGTCGGATTTTTCTATCCACCCCTCACACCCATATTGGAATCTTTTCCTTGCATACCTTCCATTTCTATTGCGAATGTTTAATGCTGCTGTCACTTCGGTTACCGACGTCCGCCATTTTGTGATGAGACAACAGGAATGTTTTAGTGACGTCACGCATGACGACGCCGCACATGAGGTTGTAATCAACCAGTGCATTTGTCAAACACGCGATTATATTCGATTTGGGGTCGAAACACCAGGGTCAGAACATAAATTTCTATCCCAGGGTAAAATCACCGATTTCCTTGTCTGGTGTGCAAGAATAAAATTTCTGGGATAGGCCAGCTAGCTTCGACCTTTTTGGCCTCATCAGTGACACTCGTATTCACACTTCCACAATATACACTATGTTCTGCGCAAAGCAGGAATCAGTACCATTATGCAAGACAATAATTATTCCGGAATAGTCACTGCGCAAAGTGAGACTCGGGATTTAGTAGGAATAATTAAATGTTTCTGTGTTTAAGTTAGTATGTATTGCTATTAGTGATCATATTATGAAGCTTTAGTAAATAGAATATTGAGAAATTAATTTAATTATTCAGAATAAAACTATGCATTTTCAGCTCATTTTTGTTGTAAAAATACAACATAAAAGCGGGTGTTATTGAAACTGATCATTATATATGTTACATCAGAACCAGGTTCTGCAACCATGTATTACCATCAATCTTTCTCTTCTGCTGATTCAAGCAGGACAGTAATCAGTTAATCGCGAAAATTACTCAATACTGTTAACTATTTACGTTTAAGCTTTACCAGGAAATACGTGGATATGGAAACTGACCGTCTCGACATGACCTTCAGTGTTGTCCGAACCTAAGGCCCTCCAAACAAAACCTAGCTTCAGTACATAATTACACAAAGACATTTTGCACTACCCCATCATCTGTGGCTGCAAATTTTAGTTACTGGGCCACGGCACAGGTTATGTATGCATTATTTTGCTTATTTCTGCTCCAAGACATAGGTTGTGGGTGCTCGTTAGAACCGCCTCAATGAGGCGGTTCTAACGAGTACTTACAACCTATATTTGGAGTATAAATATATAAAAATATCACAAATTTTCACCACAAAAGTAGCCATTTCGGAGCAATGAAAGAATGCACTTGTTATCGTAATGCTGAATCGGATGCAGGACGTCGAGATGGCTGTGCATTCTGTTCAAAAAGTTAATGTTGAACATTAGTAGCCAGACAATGAGTGGATTTTTGTATGTTGCATTGGTTCTTTAAACTTTTTTTGTCAAATATTACATTTAGAATGATTGTTTAAAGCAAATTAATGTTATTTTATGGAAAAAGATTCTTACATTGTCAAAAAAAATCCTACTTTGCGCAGAGACATTTATCTGGATAAATAATCGATAAGTATGCGCAATTCTAAAATTGTAGCAGTAAATTCCGGAATTGTTGCACAAAGTGAGAATTCCTACTTTGCGCAGCACAATTCCCGAATTTTACCCATTCTTACTTTGCTCAGAACGTATACAAATGATGATACTCTATTTTCGATACATTGCAATATAACAATTCACCAAAACAACTAGGTGAGTTGCTTTCAGGAAGAAAGTGATGATAGTATATCATAGCCAGGAATGTAACTTCCTTGAAGATATGTTGAGGTTGACGTAACGGCAATTGTCATGACGTCGCCTCCCGCCAAAATTAGGATAAACAACATCACCAACAACCCACAGCACAACAAAGACGCAATACATGTACATGTACATATTAATTTACGCAAAAGCGTTATACATAATACCTATTTACACGTATTCATCACATGTATGTTAATTACATGTATGTGAGGTTACATGTTCCCATGCAGCGCTTGAACTGCTTTGGATTGTTGGTGATGTTTATTTCCCTAATTTTGTGTGCACTCATTAGAATAGCCTCATCAAGTAAATACTGTTGAAAATAAATTCCTATCGTCCAAATTAAGACATTAGCAAACAGTTTAGGCGCGGTGCCTGGTTCGCCTTCTGAAACACGTACATTACCGACAACTCGCTGTCTAAAGCTGTAAAGCCGTCCTCGTTAGCTCAGTCGGATGCGCGTCTGACTGGTGATCAGGAGGACGCGGGTTCGATACCTGCTGGGGTCGGCAACACTCTGTCGTGGAGATTGATCATGAAATCTTTTCTACGGTCATTCTCTCCTTTCCGCTGATTCAAGAAGGGCAGTTGTCAGTTTCTGGCGAAAGAATGTGCACTGTACTGGTTAACCGCTTACCTATAAGTCTGCCCAGGAAAAATGTCGATAGGTAAACAGACCGGCTCGAAAATGACCTAAATAGTGTTGATTGGGCTGTTAAACCCCAAAACAAACGAACCAACAAAGCTGTAAACGATTCTAGTAGTCACATATGGATCTAGAAAATTGATGATTTGGGGTATAAGATCAACAAAAAGCAAACCGTACAAAGTGAAATTGCAATACCTCGAACAGGGATGGGACATTTTACTTGGATAATGCGAACTCGCTTTGAGGCCCTATAGAATTCACCCACTGGCTCCAGATATCCATATATTTGGATTTCCTGATTTTATCTGTTAAAGGTATGTTGTGTGTACTCACTAGAATCGCCTCATCGAGGCGATTCTAATGAATACTCACAGCATACCTTTATTTGACAGAAGACTGTAAAGAGATCATTAAGTCAGCTCCAATCTTGAGATGTCATTTCATCTCAAGGTCGGGTAAAAGTCACACAAAATTAGAAGCAACGTCCCCAAAATGACCTAAATAGTGTTGACGGGGACGTTGAACCCCAAATCAAACAAATAAACAAATAAGTCATCCCCATTATGCCTCATTACCTGGCACTATGATTAAACCTGAGTCATTCGAACTTGCCCTCTCTGGAACTTATTTTCATGGTCGCAGATGCATTCGAGTAATTATTAGTCGTTGACGAAGTTCAAATTACCATCTTTGTAATCGAGGGGTCGCCGGTTCGATTCCGGTTCTAGTCGCATTTCTGTCAGCTTCATTTGCATTTGATTTCAATGATTCCAACACTTTACCTCACAGCGATAAGAATAGTGAGGGTTAATTCTAAAATAACCTTTTCCTGGATTTGCTACAAAAAAAATGTTAGTCACGTGGACATCAGCACTGAAGATCTTCTGTGCTTAGTAACTTTGGGTCGTTGACAAAGTAAAATAACCGTCTTTGATTCCAAAAGCTCTGGGAGAAACGCCAATAAATATGCTGTTGTCCCTAACCAAGCGCCGTCATGTAAAATGTGCCTAAAGACATGTGCGCTCAGCGAAGACTCAAATCAGAGTGCATACAACGTCAGTCAGAATACAGTCAGGATACACACCTCCGAGTCTTTGTTAAGTCTTTGTTAGGGAATCCCGGGCTTCTCCAGACTTTCGGATGAGTCTTTAAACCGAGGTCCCGTCTCCGTATGACCTTAGCTGTTGGTGGGACGTAACACTCTAACACAAACTAACTTTGTTAAGGAGCAAAAGCTCAGCAAGCATCCATATAGCACAAGACAAAGACTCTGATCGGACTGCGCAGTCTTTGCCGTGTGGACATGTTCGAAGACAACCGATGGAAAGTTTTTTTTCATTTTTGTTCATATATATTTTTTCATGCCATAGTCAATATAGCTCATATCATTATAAAACAGATTAGCCCTACCGCCTAAAGAAACCGTTATGCTTTAAGGAACAGTCCGACTCGCACCACTTTTCCTGGGAAGTCTAAGACTTTCTCAGCGGTTTACTAGTACTCAAGTTCGGTCGGTTTCAGCTCTGCGCAGAAGCATACAGCCCAGTCTACTTCTCCAAGCCGCGATGGGCGGGGCTGAAGATGACACACATGAAACTGCTCGGGTCATTTATGTACGGACAATCCCTGACGTATCTTAGGTATACATGTAGTTTATACAGATAAGATTGGTAAGGTGGAGCATCCGTTTGCACCTTATTGACAACACCTGCACTGACCCACCCTACCAATCTTATCGGCATTTCATCCTAACCTTAACTAACGCCAACTTTCATTTGTCTTCATTTTATGTTCTATGTAGAAAGAGAGCTGTGAAGGAAATTTTCTTTAATCTTGTCCAACGAAGTCAGAAAATAGCTGACACAAATGATCATGTAGGTTTACATCATAACATCTCTAAGAGAGAGAGAGAGAGAGAGAGAGAGAGAGAGAGAGAGAGAGAGAGAGAGAGAGAGAGAGAGAGAGAGAGAGATTCGCTGGGGAGCGTTTTGATGGATGGACGCACAAATACCCCAGGAAAACGTTTATTGATATATACCACTTCTACAGCCTTGCTGTAGGAGCCGGCTCTTTTAGAGACTCAGGTAGAGTGGTTGACTTTTTTTTTCTCTAAGTTAAGCAATGGAGAGTGCAGTAAGTTTTGTTTGATTTGATGTTTAACGTCCCCGTCAACACTATATATGCAATTTTGGAGACGTTGCTTCCAAATGTGTGACATTGAGATGAAATGACGTCTCAAGCCCTGTCGCCCAATCAAACCAATAGGGTTTATAAGTATGGACGGTCCGACTCGCACCGCTTTGCCTAGGCAGGCTTAGATCCTCTAACCAGTTTACCAGTACTCGTGTACGGACGGATTCAGCTCTGCGTGGAAGCATCATGCAGCCCATTTATTTCTTCAAGAGCACAGTTAGTGCCTGGATGGTTGACCGCATTGCGTGACTTCGTGGACGACCTAGCACACGCTACACTAGTTTGGATCGAAATTATGTACGCGTGTTTTCGTGATGGACTTAGAACTGCAAATCATATGATAACATTTTTCCATCGTGTAATGAATGTCTGTTTCTTTTCTGTCGCTTCGTCCTCTCTCGTAGGCGGCATTTCATTATTTCTTTGATTAATAACTGTCAACAATAATGCTGTCTCTTGCACGGTAATTTCCGATCTAATTCAAGACACTTGAAAATTGTTGCACACAATGTCAATTTTTCAATGCTGCTATGAAAGGCATCGGTCTTGTTGTTCGTGGGCTTTATTACAGTCTTTTGCTTCGTATAATCACTGACAAAAAAAAAAAAGAAAACTTTTACAACAATTTGCATTTACCCAACACTCTTCAGTGGCACTTAAATTTCCAGTCATTACGCAAACACGCCTATACAAATACATTGCCACCTTTATCGCCGAAAAAAAGAACATTTTATGATGAAAAATTGTGATATTTTCTTATTTCTTCTCAAAATATAAATTGTGGGCACTCGTTAGAACCGCCTTATCAAGGCGGTTCTAACGAGTACCCACAATCTATATTTTAGAGCAGAAATAAGAAAAATAAGGTACACCCCAGGAAACCCCAGTTTTATTATATAAAAGTGGGGTTCAAGGGGGTCAAAATTATATAGGCGTGTTTTCGTGATGGTTGAAATAATGTTTGCGGCGTTGTTTTAAAGGTGCATTATTGAGCTATCCGGAAAAAAATGCTTCCAAAAATAAAATACATATAACTGGTATTTTTCTTTAAAACAATACAAATGAATGCATTTTATGCAAAATTGCGAACAATTACGAGTTTGAGAGGGATTCCATAACTAGGTTTCGAACACTAGTTAGATCTATTTTTAGTTCGTGACAAAAATAGAATCCCCATATATGACGTTATTCCGTTCATTTTTGGCAATGTTTGCTTAGGCCATGCCTGAATCGGAAAAAAGTATGACGCTGAGTACCATGCCATAAGTAACTACACTCAGAGACGATACTGTCGCCATGTATGTGTTAAGTGACAGATTTATTTTTAGAACAGAAATTCCGAACACATGTTCAGAGCGAAGGGTAAACACGAATGAAAACGACCATTTTCACAAAGTTATGAAGCTGCATTTGACTCTAAAAGTGTACACATGACAAAGGAGTATGCATTGCAGATAAAAACCAGAAAAAAATTGAGACCCGGTAGCTCAATAATGCACCTTTAACGTGAAAACTATGCTTTAAGGGATCTACTGGACTGTTCATATTACGTGATTCAACATTTCTGTCATTAAGAATTAATTTTAATGTGTACAATAAATATTATATGAGCCGGCGCACAAGACATACATTCATACAAATATTAGCATACATACATGTCGGTTTTATGCTTAACTTTCGCCTGAGTGTGTAATCGAATCGGAATTAGCCGGTATCTTTGTAAAACGATTTGCCATCACGTGAACAAGTCCGTGAAATGAACACCCCCTTAAACCCCATTTTATATAGAGAAAAACTGGGGTTTACAGGGGTAAACATTATTGTTTCTTACTTCTGCTCCAACACATAGGCTGTGGGTACTCGTTAGAACCGCCTCAATGAGGCGGTTCTAACGAACACCCACAATCTATGTTTGCTGTATAAATAAGAAAAATATCACAGATTATCAGCAGAGTAGCCATTTTGGAGATAAGAAAAATGCCGCACGGGTGTGTTATCGTTATGCCTTCAGAATAGTCCTGTCATTTGGTATATGTACATGTATCTGTCTGGATGAAAGCTTGAGATGGCCAAGATATTTTTTTTCGAACTATGCCTGAGAGAAATAATGTATTTTTTTTTTATTATTCAAAAGTCTGAAAACCAAAAACTAAATTCCAGGCATAAAACTAAATTCCAGGCATAACTTACTTGATACGGCGTACCATAAATGATGATCCTGAGAATTAACAGAACCTCACTGGCCATAAGCCTGGAAATTCTATTATCATAAATTCCGATTTTTATTTTAAAGGGTTTTCGTGTATGTTTGTCTTATTTAAGTGAATTCTGCAATAATAAGAACATAACGTCAAATATTATTTTTTCAAGAGAGAGAGAGAGAGTGTTACTTACAGTAAATTGAGCCTGGGCACGGCATTTCCTATTCCTTACATGTGCACCCAGCGAATAATCATATAGTCTAACCAGAGACTTGCTGCGTGAAGGACCATTGGGCCCTTAGCTATCACGAGAGCGCACACCGAAGACTCTGATCAGACTGCGCGGATGCGCAGGCTGATCTGAGTCTTCGTTGTGCGCATATATCTTATTGTAGGTTTTGTATCTTCATGAGAAAATGTTACTTATCTTATATGCGACCAGAAAAGACACAGAGGGACCTACCACGTTAAAAAGTCCGTGTAACAACACCCCTGTAAACCCCTTCACATCTAGAGAAAACTCGGGTTTATAGGGGTATACATTAGTTTTCTTATTTCTGCTCTAAGACATACGGGGGCCATTTCAGAAGTAATTTAGCTTGCTGTTTTTGCTGGATTCTGTACTCCTTTTTTGTAATCTTTTTACACCCCTGGAAATGTACTCTTCTGAACACTAGTGAAATGAAGCTATAAGGGTTGCCGTAGGATACAAACATTGAAACAAAGCTATAAAGGTTGTCGTTGAAATCAAACAGTGATATAAAGGTATAAAGGTTGTCATTGGAAACAAGCAGTGAAATAAAGCTATAAAGGTTTCCGTTGGAAACAAACAGAGAAATAAAGGTATAAGGGTTGCCGTTGGAAACAAACAGTGAAAAATGCTATAAAGTTTGCCATTGGAAACAAACAGTGAAATAAAGGTATAAAGGTTGACATTGGAAAAAAACAATGAAATAAAGCTTTAATGGTTGCCGTTGGAAACAAACAGTGAAATAAAGCTTTAAGGGTTGCCGTTACAAACAGTGAACTTGAACAAAGCTATAACGGCAGCCGTTGCAAACAAACAGTGAAATAAATGTATAAAGGTTGCCATTGGAAACAAACAGTGAAATAAAGTTAAAACGGTTGCCGCTGGAAACAAACAGTGAAACAAAACTGTAAGGTTGTCGTTGGAAACAAACAGTGAAATAAAGCTATAAGGGTTGCCGCTGGAAACAAACTGTGAAACAAAACTATAAAGGTTGTCGCTGAAAAGAAACAATAAAATAAAGCTATATGGGCTGTCGTTGGAAACAAACAGTGGAATAAAGCTACAAAGGTTGTCATTGGAAACAAACAGTGAACTAAAGCTCTATATCTAAGGGTTGCCGTTGGAAACACACAGTCGAATAAAGCAATTACATTTTCCATGGAAACAAACAGTGAAATAAAATTATAAAGGTTGCCTTAGAAACAAATAGTGAAATGAAGCTTTAACGGTTTCTGTTGGAAACAAACAGTGAAATAAAGCTATAAAGGTTGCCATTGAAAACAAACAGCGAAATAAAGCTACAACGGTTGCCGTATGAAACAAACAGTGAAATAAAGCTATCTTAAAGGTCGCAGTTGGAAACAAAGAATACACGCACATGAATCAAAATTAAAAATCAAGATTTGTGTTGCCAGGCTAGCTAGTTTTAACTTATAAGGCCTCATCGGTGACACCTTTACAATACCTCCCAAGCCATGGAAGTCATGCAGTCAAAAGCCACAGAAAAAAACAGCAAAGGCAGAACAAGTCAAGAACTACTAAGAATGAGTGTGGGAGTTTGCAATTATGATAACACATCCGTGTGGCATAGTTCATTTTTTCATACCTCAAAACGGACATTTTTCTGATGTCAATTTGTGATATACACTAAATATAGGTTCTTGGTGCTCATTAGAAACGAATCGAGGCGGTTCTAACGGGTTTCACAACCTGTCTTGGAGCAGAATTAATCAAAATAACGTATACCCCTGTAAACTGATGTACAGTTTTACTATAAATCCCTTATTGTTGATATCACTAAATCGATTAATTGATATCACATATTAATTGTTTTGTAATATCACAAATTATTATTTATTAGTGATATCGCTGATCGATTTTGTGATATCACTAAATTGATAATGTGTTAACACAACATCGGTTTTGATATCATAATCTAAGACTGAATTTCTGATTTTACAAAATCGAATTAATAAAATCAATAAATGGGCATGATTTAGTGATTTCACTACTTCTATTTAGTGATATCACTTCTTCTGTTTAGTGATATCACAAATTCGATTATGCAATATCGCAAACACGTCTCTTTTAGTGATATCACAAAATGTTTTTTGTCACAAAAGAAAAAAAGTGTTACATTTCCCCCCTTAAAATGACATTCCTACTGCCTTGGAAAAGAACAAACAAAACGTTTTACACGGATATCGTACATGTACCATAATGAGCTTCCTTGAAATGAACAGCCCAGCTGCCAACCTGACTTGGATATAAGAAAACGTGTTAAAACGGTAAACATCATATTCTCATTTGTCCTTTATTCTACTGTTCACGACAACCCATACCTTTGTCATAAGTGTAGATCCAGATCAGAGGGCATGATCTATACTGTCATGCAGTTTGTGAATTGAGCGAATGCATTATATTAACAAACACACGGAGTGTTTGTTTTACTGTAGAGAGGCTGGAACTAGCCTACTTAGGCACCCAAATCTCGCCTGCAGTCTCTATCCGCCATCTTGACAGAGTTCATGGGAATTGCATTCGCATCCAAAACTGCTTCTCAAAACCAAAAGGAGACGAGTCCCATTACATCAGAAACTCCGAAATAACGTCGAAATAATTTAAAAGAGTTCTTTTCAAACACAGTTCTATCAAACGTTGAAGTTTGACCGCGAGAAAAATTTCGAAACTGCGTCACGCGTATAAATGAACTGAAACGTACTGCATTCAGCCGAAAACGTTAGGCGGTAAAACGCAAAACCGCGCTTGGCTTACCGAAGCATTTACCGAAGCATTGATTTACCGGAGCACTCGGTAGGGTGGAAATTACAACGACGAGCAGCTCGATTTCTCAGAAGTGACTACCACACAACCAGAAGTACCTCCCGAGTGATACAAAACCTTAGCCGGCAAACTCATCAGCACTGGCATCAGGATGTCGAAGTTGTGGTGGTTTATCGCATCCCTCTGGTCTAAGTGTACGCCTCTGCTTGCAGGTTTCCCAACCAAAACGAAGCGAACAGTGGAGGACACTCCCTGGGGTATATAGGCGACATCTTCTGCCAGTTCTTCTTCCTCGCCAGACATAAGGTCCAACTTTCACAGAGTATTGTCACATAATGTATCCTCGAGGGCTTCGCGCGGGTCATGGCTGTATTTCCTTAACAACGTAAATTATAAGTGGAGGCAATGATCAGGAATCGATACAATCAACCCACAGCTCCCATCAAAGACACCAAAGGAAAAGAAACACAAACATGAAACAACAGACCTAATGGAAACATCAATAGTGGAAAGCCAAAAGGACAGTTACTTTCCAACAAAATAGCCAATAGGCTATCCAAAATAAAATATTATAAGCGTCACAAACACCCAAAGACAAACCATAACAAAAATAAACCGCGACAGAAGAACCGCCTTGTAACGGTCAGCGGAAACGAATTCCACTTGGGAGGGGTGGGGCTGAAATCGATTTTACCTAGCAACCATCCCCGCGTCAGTGCAACATCTCCGGGAACACAAATAATCAAACAACCACAGAGATGAAACAACGGTGAGGACTCGGCAGCAAGAAACCATTGCAATGCTGGAGCAAAAGAAAACCAACAGTTAGACTCCGATGGGCCCGACAAGAGATAGAGCATCAACTGTTTTTAAAATTTCTAATTTCTTATGTTTTACCGGTTGCTTGTTTGAGTCTCACCGCAACTTTGCACATAGCCTAAATATGACGATGCTGTGCGCACTTCACGGGAAGAAATTTAGTAGATACAGTGACTCAAAGTTAGTTTGCAGCAGTGTTGCTTTGAAGGCCAGTGTACTGAAGCACTGACGTTTTGCTGTTGGATCTGGGCTGATTATCACTTTCTATATCTTGGGAAGGTAGAAATGCGCAGGTAGCAAGATACATGTAGCTGATTGTGCCCCTTACTATTTCCAGTTTGTGATTAGTTTACTCGTAATTTCTAAATATAATCTATCTATCCAGTATTATAGTTTATCAACGACCTTTAAGAGTTCAACGGTCAAGCGTGACAAGACTTATCCATATTTTAGGGGAAGCAGGTTTCAGATTTCTTTTTCCACGGGATTTTAAAATTAATAAATAAGTTTTTGATAATGCCATTATGTAAAATTCATGACCAAATGGTTAATATGATGCAGTACGAATCTCATTAAAACTATATCGCCCAATGTAAAATCCCAACTGAAGGCGACTTACCTAAAACACGGAGTAATCCAAAATTAAAAGTGCAGTCAAGTCTCACTGCCTTTTGAAAGACTATACTGCGATCGGACTTATTTGGCCATTTCTCGTAGGTGTACATTACATACACTCAAGATTTGCACGACGAACGCCTACGTGGTAATCGTGTAATTACGGTAGGGATCTTTAACCTGCAGAGGGGATGATTCTCCCTGCAAAGAGGGTCTCCAGTCAACGTCCAGATCCTTTTGTGGGATTCATCACTGCAAATGATGCCAGTGGAGCATGTTCCGAAACCGAATTTTATTACCGCTGCCGGAGCCGGAAATCGAACCGGGGACCTCTAACAAGAGGCAAGTGTACTAACCACAGTGCTACCTCGCTAACATTATTGGTAATTTGATGTTCTATACCACTCTTGATTACCAAAGGGGTGAACGTTAGTTTGTTTGCTAAAAAATAAGACAGTGCCTTTATTTCATATTAAGGAATTGGCGCGGCTGACTTCATTTAGTCAGCCGGATGAGACCGGCCCCGATAGCTCAGTTGGTAGAGTGTCCGCTCCGGGGAACGGAAGGTCTCGGGTTCGATCCCGGGCCGCGACATACCAAAGTCGTTAAAAATGGTACTAGCTGCTCCTCGCTTGGCACTCACATTTACGGGGTAGAGCTAGGACTGGTCGATCCAGTGTCAGGATAATGTGACTGGGTGTGGTGTCATGTAATGTGTCTGGGACATGATACTTCAGTGAGGCAGCACTATAAACGTGAGCATTGAGCTCCCTGTCGCAACCAGACACCGTCGTGATATGACTGAAAAATTGTTGAAAGCGACGTTAAACCCGAATTCACACACACACACACACTCAGCCGGATGAGGGTTAAAATAGATTGTGCACTTGATGGAAATGTCGCCTAATGGGGCATACACACTTTGAAATGTAATAAAGCATACAAGTCTTTGTCCAAAACCAACATCGTTCTTAATGTCAATGAAAAACGACGTAATGTCACACGGACACATGGAGCCTGCATAATCATAATGTACTACGAACAGTGGCATTCATTTGCTACTTCTAGTTCATCAGCGATTATAGTGCCCGCATCGCACTGCAATAAAATCTCTCCAGGAATTCGTTAGGCCGTAAAACATATTTGCAGCATTTTAATTTTCCCTCGAGTGTCATTTTGGCGCTACTTAACACTCGAAGAAAACGAATGCATATAAATTGTTATAGTTTTCTTCATGATATAAAAAAAATCCAGACATCGAAGCTATTTTAGTACTTCTCAGTTTTCTCGAATTGTGCTAGGAAAAAAAAACATCATGTCTTAGAATATCGGGTTTGAATTGAGTCCTACTTCACTGCAGCTGGGGCTAATCATTCGGATACATGTAACACGTCCGTGCGACATAGTGCAGTTGTTCAAATCTCAAAAATGGTGACATGTCTAATAAAAAATTGTTATATTTTTCTTATTTGTACTCAAAACATAGGTTGTAGGTACTCGTTAGAACCGCCTCAACGAGGCGGTTCTAACGAGTACCCACAATCTATGTCTTGGAGCAGAAATAAGCAAAATAACGCGTACCCCGGTATACCCCAGTTTTATCTCTATAAACTTGCATTTAGAGGTGTGTTCAATACACGGACTGACATGGAGATGATTAGTATAAGCAACCTTGCTTGTTTTCAAATCCTGTCAATCTGTCTAATATGTTATATTCTTGTTATATCGTATTTGTAATTGAAAAGAAGTAAATAAAATATTGTTTAAACTACTACACGGACTTATTCACATGATGTTGCAGTGTTGTGGCGGTAGAACGTCTTCCTGTATATTATCATAACCCACTACATGTTTATTTTCATTGGGATCATTTAGCCAAATTCCATGACGAAAACACGCCTATGCGAACACATTGTAAACTTAACCGCCGAAAAAAAAAAAAAAGATGAAAGTTGTGATATTTTTTCTTATTTCTGCTCAAAATATAGATTGCAGGTACTCGTTAGAACCGCCTCGATGAGGCGGTTCTAACGAGTGTCACAGCAGAAATAAGAAAAATAAGCTATACCCCTGTAAACCGCAGTTTTATTGTATAAAAGTGGGACTCAAGGGGGTCAAAATTATATAGGCGTGTTTTCGTGATGAGGCTAGAAAAAGTCCTGAACTGGATCCTAGACTGTTTTATTTTACCCTGTCGCGCCCCCGCGGCCCATCGGGGCCTTGAGAAATAGATTGGGCTGCACGGTGCTTCCGCGCAGAGCTGAAACCGACCGAACTTGAGTACTGGTAAGAAGCTTAGGTCTAAGCCTGCCCAGGAAAATTGATGCGATTATGATGAAATTTCTTCCCGTGAAGTGCGGTTTATATGGGCGGTAGGGCTTGAGATGTCATTTCATGTCAATGTCGGGTAACCACGGTCAGAACATAAATTTCTATTCCAGGGTAAAATCGCGGATTTCCTTGTCTGGTGTGCAAGAAAATCTACTGCCTAGGTTTCGTACTGGTCAGCGATAGTCACGTGGACAATAGCAAGGATACTTCTTGATCATTTAGTAACTTTGTGTTGATCGATAGATAATCGACCCAAAATTTAATGCAGCTCAGGTGCATACTAGAGACGGGACGGGATGGAAGCAGTCTAGCAAACCACATCTCTACTTAGGAAGAGACTCGTAAATCGGAGACTCCCATTGTTTAATCTGAAATATATGTACATATACATGTACTTTGTTTCAAGGGAACCTTTATAATAAGGTTTATGAGTCCACCGGAATATGCACGGCTAGGGTCTTAATGAAATGTGTGTCTTTTTATTGATGCAAAGCACATATTTGCCAAGTTATTTATTTCTTTGGCCCGTTCATATGTTCCGTATGAGACATTACATGCGAAAACGTATCTTCAGACATGTTGGCGCCGCTAAGACTCAGATTATCATGTGCAATCAAAAAGCCTGATTATGGTCTATTTGCTGCCGGTTGATCCAACACTTCTTCATGAGGACGGGGTGGCTTCATTTTCTCTGAGAGTGTCCGCATGCTAATCTGAGTTTCCTTTGATCGCATGCATTTATGTAAGAAGGCCCATTTCTATTGTCGCTGCGAACATGTTCAGTTTGCTGTTAACATCATCTATAGCGACACAGAA